>CM048047.1:6745000-7405000 GCA_026259375.1 Verasper variegatus | reverse complement strand
TCACAGTATTTCTGAATGAAGCTTGACTGTGACTCCCTCAAGCTTGACTGGCCGGTCGCCTCCTTTGTTCGACTTTGCAGCTTTTAATTTTGACCTCTTTACACTTTCCTGCCACTCCCCAACGCTCCATCAACCTCTGCGACCCAGACACATGCGGCTCTGGCTTATCCAGCAATGGCATTGACCTCTCATTTTCTTATTGACCTGCTGCTTCCCATGACCTCTGCCCTCTCAGGGTCGGGCCTCCAGCCGTCTGGAACTCTTCCTCCTTGACCTGGCCCTGCTTGCCACATTTTGGAAGGTGCAGATGGATTGCTGTCCGCTCAGGATGGCTCCAGGATTACATTGTTGTCTCCATCCTCCTGGCCTGAACAGCTGCTCTGGCCACAGAATTATTTTGTTGATTATATTCGTTTTTCCCTTAAAGCCCTGAATTTGGCTTTTATGGGTTTTGTTATTCCAAAGCTTTTCTTTGAATTAGAATGTTCCAATTTCACTTTTATTGGTGTTTATTATGTAGCTTCTTTTACTGAGAAGCACAATACAGCTGCCAGCGGAACTGTATCTGACTGGATTTCTTTCTACCACTGTCTTTCACCCTCTGAACTTGTTGTCCTCTTTCCATAGCCTGGGTTTGATACATAGTGTCCTGATAGTGTGCTGGGGAGAATCTGGGTCAGCTGAGCCTGAGATAGCACAGACACGAGGCTGACGTCACAGACGTCACACAGACCAGAGGACGCAATGCTTGGCTGTTCCTGTATCTGCTTTAGGTTTAGCCATATCTCCATGTGTATTGGTGGGATCTGTAATAAGGCACAACATAACCCTGCCCAGGCATACTTTAAATAGAATGCCACACAGATCTAGATAATGTTTTTTTATCTCGCTCAAGCAGAAATGATGCAGGGAATCAAAATGTATTGCTTTGCCATTTCGAATGACATGTCAATCAGTTTTGATTAAATTTGACATCTCTGATGTCCAGAGAGCCATCTAAATTGCACATGACTGAATTACTTGGACTGAAAATATGCTGCACACGAGTAATAATGCTATTTTTGGCATTTGGAGCAAGTTTGTGATTGAAATGATGTTACTCAGCAAAATATTTTCTTTTCAATTTTGTCTTAAATTGCATTGCACTATTTATTTTCTTTATTTTTTTGACATAGGTCCGAGCAGCATTCCAAATCCCTGCTGTACTTAGACCTGCAAGGAGGGGGGAGGGAGGACCGGGTTGGAAAGGGAGGGAGAGAAAGAGCCGTGAGGGAGGAGGGAGAACACAAGAAGTGAGTGTTCATTACAAAGTGTGCTTAGTTGTGGGCATGCCCAGTAGAGTTTGCCTTGCAGCCTGAAAAGCAGCCTCTAAATTTGAACAGGAGGGAGACAAGGTGACTGAGACTTTTGTTGCTGCTCTCTCTCTCTCTCTCTCTCTCTCTCTCTCTCTCTCTATTATGTTATTTTTCTCCTCCTCTCCCAGTAGTGTGTATGTGTGTGTGTGTGTTCATTTTTTATTTCATTTTTATGCAATGGAAGAGCAAGAGGAGTGGCAGATTTCAGCTAGTGAAGAGTACAAGGGGAAGTAAATAGACTAAGAAGAAGAAGAGGAAGAGGAGGATGAAGGGAAAAAGGCAAGAGACAAAGACTTCACCTCTTCTCCCTCTTACTCACCCTCATTCCCTCCTCTGCCAACGACTTTTACCTCACAAACAGCGGAGGGACCAACTTCAAAAGGCGGCCAGGAGGGAGCTGGAGTGTGAAATCTGAGAGGAGAAGCAAGATGAGAGGCTGACCGGCGATGTGTTTGCTATGCTGTCCAGGTCAGTGCCCAGGAAAGACCCAACAAATGCTCTTTTTCCTTCTACTTGCTTTCTTTTACTGCCTCCAAACTCCTGTTTAGTTTGTGTACATTGTGCATACAGTCCTTTTACGTCTACTTGTTTTATGACTTGGAAAAAACTCTGTGTGTACTGCCATGGAAATGTGTAACAGGACTGACTGACACAGTGAATGAGCCGCTGTGCATCCCAGCATCTCCTCTCAGCACCATCCGTCAGCAGAGTGAGAGTACTGAAACTCCAGCGGCTCCCATCACTATATGGAAACTGTTCAGTTGATCAGCTCAGATGTTCACGTGCATACGTGTGTTGAGGGAAGACGAGCTTGATGAATGCTGACACGTGGTTACGATAAGGGAGAAATCATAGCGACGCACTGTAGCGTGGTTGTTCACTCTCACTTGTGTGTGTGTGTGTGTGTGTGTGTGTGTGTGTGTGTGTGTGTGTGTGTGTGTGTGTGTGTGTGTGAGTGTGTGTGTGTTTGCAGTGCAGGGGTTGTAACAGAGGCATGATTACATTTCAAGTTCTGTGGAGGGGTCTTGTTTGTCACAGAACATCTTTCTATTGTCTGTACTGAAAACGAGGGAGGATGTCTACTCGTTTGGTTTCATACCTATAAATTCTTGCTGCCTTTTCCTAAACTTAATTTTCCTAAATCTAATATTTTTTTCTTTATTTAATCAAAGTTACAATTAAGGATTAAGTAAAGATATTTTTTACAGCCAAACCAATTTTGTTTTTAAGTCAACAAAGGCAGGAAGGTTATTATTGATTATTATTTTATATTAAACACGACAGACAGCTCACCTGTCTGTGACTGTCCTCCATCTGAGGGCCCCCTGAGGGCCTGTCCCATTAGCCATCCCAGCATGCTTTGCCACTGACAACTAAGTGTCAACAGTGGCCTCCCAGGAGACTTGTTTTTGACAGGTTTATTATTCCAGAGCTGTGGAAGTGTGGCACACCATGGATACTATGGCAAGAAGAGATTGAAGTTACTATTATTATTATTATTATTATTATTATTATTATTATTATATTGGCATATACAAGGAATATTGTAGATTGTGTTAAAATCTACAAAACTTTTTGGGCAGTTTGGGCTTATGGCTAAATTTAGCAATAGTTTTATATTTTCTGATAAAATTGCTGATAATTTTCATCATTCATATTTTGGGGTAAAATGTCAGACAATTGTGAAAAAAGAGTGATTTCCTACATCCTGAAAATGCTTTTGTTATTCACAGAAATTAAGTTTACAGTGAGATTTGACAAAGAGCAGCAACTGACTCCTGAGCCTGAGTTTTAAATGCTGTTGCTTTAAAAATGTGTAAAATTATCAATTGATTATTCAAATAGATGCAGATTAATTTACAAATTCTGATTAAGCTTTCTTTACAGATATCTTGCACATAAATGTACATTAAGCAACCACAAAAAAATAATGCAATGTATTCGACATTAGACACCAAAAGGAAGCAGTTAGTTATACAATTTCAAAATTATCTATTAACATTCTTGCCACCTGATTTTTTTAATTACTGATAAGCTGTACTTACAATATGTTTACTGTGGTAACGGCAGTTGTCATCATCTCTGAAATACCAGACATACTGTAGCTGATTTTTCTCATTCATGAAGTAAAGATTTACAGGCACAGAAAATACCCTTCGTTTCGAATGAATCCTTCTGGTGGATCTGAAAAAAACAACCTATCAAAATACTTCAAGAAGCGGTCGTTACAAGAAAAGGTTTTTCATATAATTTGTAAGAAAGTCCCTCAGTATTTCGAATTAGTTGTCACGTCTTCCATTTTTATTTCACACGATAAATATATAACTTTGATTAAGTTCTTCTTTCCATAGAGACAATATTAAAATGTGGTTTGATTGTACAGGTTCCTTCTTAAATTTGTAAATAATATCTGCACCCTCGACCTCTGTTCAATCTGCTGAAAACTGAGGGAAACCTTGAGTTAAGATTCCTTTTTGTGTGAGGTGAGATAACATTCAGATTTATTTCATTATATTTGAAACAATTCCTTTTTTATTCAGGTTGGTCTAGCCTTACCAAAGCCAAGTAGCAAAAACATAAATTTTCAAGGTGGGACTTTAAAGGAGCACTCCACTGACTTTGCACACGCTGTGAAGGTCAGTTTAGTCGTCACAATTTGTACTGTTCAGCTTGTGAAACCAACCATTATCCATGTTATCTCAGATTTGGGCTTTGATACAGAAATATGTATTAAAAAAATGAATTTTGAAAGACAAAGGTCTAATGAAAGATGATGCTTGACTCCCTACAAGTCACGATTTCTCATTGTCATCCTCATTTATTTATAATAGAGGGAATCATTAAGGAAGACCCTCAAATTTCATCAAAAGAGGAAATGAAAAGAATGACAAATCATGACCTCTGCTGTTTTAAATCAATCTCCTACAGTAGCTTTGTGGAATCTAAAGACACAAGATTTCTGGAGGTTTGCCTCATTTTGATTAAATGATCCGTCAGTTACAGTTGCGGGGCACTATTGTGAGGTCTGCACGTCACATTTTCAGCTCAACTGCATTGATTCAGAAACATCATTCAGGACGTTTTTCTTTGTTAGTTTTCAGAATACATGTGAATGTGAGGTGTTTGGCCCTTGTAATTTTTTTAGCAGCAGTATTGTGGCTCCATATGGGGCAACTCAGAAAAAGCTGTTGGAGCTGCATATATCACAACCATCAGGAGTTCATTTGTTTAACTGTCAGGATGACTCCCTTCTTCCTGGGGGGACCAGGTTTCCATGTGTTCCTCCTCGAGTCCCACCCCTAACGGCCTGTCTGAGGCTCCATGATCCATCACACAGCAGGCAGCCATGTTTTGTGAAAGGGCTGTGAACTTGTTACCTCCCTCGGCCCGCCTGGCTGAATGTCAAACCCATTTTTCTTGTCTTGCGTTCCCCTTTTCCCAGGATTGCTGGTGTATTGAAATAATTGGGCTGCATTCAATACGAGAATGTTGTCAGTGCACCTTCGGAACAGAGATATCAAGTGTTTGCCCCTGACCTCCCTGTCACCGCTCATTCCTCCGCCTTTGCCCACTTTCCTACGAGGTCGTGAGGGGTCATCATCATGACCCCAGCCTCCCAGTACAATGACACAACACCGATGGTACATTATCTACAGTGGGTCAGCTGGTCTGGAGCTCTGTCTATAGACCATTCTTCGCTGCTCCATTGTCTCTGGGATCTCTGGATCAAGCCTGTTCAACATGGCTCACATTCAAAATGGCAACCTCAAGGGGCTTTTATTCCTCCACCAGAATTCAATCACTTTTGTCTCTCCACTCACTGCCTCTCTACTGAGTTATTCAGAGTTTAATGAGGAAGGGAAATAAAGGAAGGCTTATGGTTTGCTGGATGATGGAGAGGCTGCCATTTTCTTTCTGTTGGAGGAGCCACACAGTGTTCATGCGAAATGAGTTTTTTCTCTTGTAGCAGTGAGGAGGGTGATTGAGATGTCTGAGAAAGAGCCAGGGAGTCTGGAGACGCTGGGGTCATTAACGTGTCAGAGGAAGAAGCAGCAGCCCCTCAAATATTCTGCTGCATTTTAGATCAGTGGAGGAATTTCATATATGGCGTTATGATCTGCTGCGAGGTATTATGTTTATCAAACATTAATGCACTTATTTCACCAAAGACATCAAATAGTTATGTGGCTGTATACCTCCAGTGTTGTGCATCATTTTAATGACTACAGAGGATTATCCCCTTGCATAACCGAGCGTGGGCGGTTTTGAGACAGCTCCTGGCAGCGTGGGAGGGCATGAGACCGAACCAGAGGAAGTGCCGGGCTGCTGCTGGATGACGGGGCTGTTGTTGCAAGGTTCATCGCTGCTCGCAGTCCGTCCTATGCATCAGCTGTCAAAGAGTGTTTCGTTTACCGGCTGCACGGGCGTCAGCAGTGATGCAACGTTCTTCTGTCTGACATCAAAAAACGACGCACAAGAGTGGAGAGGTAGACGAGTTCAGCTGGCTGACATGTTTTTTTTTCACCCTCTCTTGCTCTCTCACATAAACGCACATAAACCTTGGGTCACTGAGGTCAGAGCTGGTCTATCTCTCCAGAGCTGTTTGTCACTTTCCCCCCAAGCAGTTGTACCAGCCAGCTGCATGGAGGTGCAGTTACTAGAAGAAGAAAAACCCAGAAATGTTTGCAGTATAAAAGGACAGTTTTAGTACATAAACTGAACAAAGAAGAAGACCAAGGGGTGGGCAAGTAGTTACCACCTGCCAAAGAGAAGAAGAAGAACACAGTAGAGAAAAAAAACAAGACAAGGCCAAATTTGAACAGATTTCAAAACATTTTTAAACAAGCATATATGTGCAGTTGTGTGGGCTAACATTTAAACACAATGAAACACAATGAAATAAAGAAATCTAAAATACATTCAAACATCAAGTTAGTTTTGTTCTGTTCTAATTTATTGCATATGTAAATATAAAATGGAAAACCTTTGGATAGTAAAAAACATAATTCAAGACTGCACACAACCATAGTAATACCCATAACAATAGTAAAACAATAAATATAGAAAAACATAAAATTATGATGATTAAAAGCGTCTTTATATAGTACATTTATATATGCTTTCTCTTGACTCAATCTTTCAAAACCAATGTTGTGCCTTATGCAGAGAAAATATTTCTAACTGATGAGATGACATCAAAAGATGTCAAGGAATTGCAACATGCAACTTCGCAAAACTAAACTGAAGTAATTTTACTTTTAAACTTGACCTCTGTCACGAGCCTGAGCTATAGATTTGGTCTCCTATGGAACAGTTCATATTCTCTGGTTAAAGATCTTGGGCTCATCTGGACGCTTCTCCTAATTTTGATAAACAGTTTTTTTGTGTTTTGAAAGGCAGCTTTTATCAGCTAAGGACTAAAGATTAATTAAAATCATGTTTATGAAAAATCATCCATGCTTTTATCTCCTCTTAGCTAAATTAATTTAAGTCTCTGTACATCAGGCTCCACCCTCTCCCAATGACAAAAGGTCCAGAATGCAGCTGCTAGACTTCTAACGGTACTAACTAATAGTAGTTTAAAAAAAAGCAGACACATTATTCTCATTCTGGCAAACTTGCACTGGCTGCCAGCTCAATACAGAATCTAAATTCTGCTATTGGTTTACAAAGCTCTGAAAGGTCTTGCCCCTCATTATACCACTGATCTCCTGATAGCTTACTCTGCCCCCAGGTCACAGGTCATCCTCACAACAACTTTCCTCAGTCCCAGTTTTCTGTTGAAAACCAAAGGAGACCACTCTTTCTCTGCTTCTGCCCCTAAACTCTGGAATAACGTTCCGTCCTACATTAGATCTCATACCATCGATCATTTCAAATCTAATTTAAAGTCTAATCTTGCTTTTTCTACAGCCTGATTCTGTGTTACATTCACAAAAGGCCAGTCTTTGCTATGAGAGATTTCTGTGTTTGTCTATTTCTCTGTGTTCTCCTCTTTGGTTTAAAGTGGGCCGAGCAATGTTTGAAAAAGATGATGTCATGTTTCTCTGTCCACCGAATTTGACCTCTACATAAACAATAATTATAGATGTTTTATTCCAAATTCAAACTTTGTTTGTTGCTTATTTATTTGGTCATACATATGTCATGTTACAGAAAACACTTCCAGGGGCTTGAGAACTGAAACATGAACAACATGCATCATCAATATACAGTATTCATGTCAAATTTGCAGTGACCGAATATTGGGTCAAATCTTTCATTCACATTATAAATCATGGCCTGACTTTGGGCTGAGTACACTGTACTGAATTGTTCTTTGAATGTAGTGATATAATCCCTCCCTCTTAGAATTGTCTTTTGTACAATATTTGGCCCAAGCTGTTATTTCTGTGCATTGGTTGGATTTAGTTGCTACCGAAGCTCTTTGAACTAACATCCATCATATGATCATGAAAGATGTCCTTTATGCTGTAAAGTACTTCAACGACAACGTAACAGTACTGTGTTTAACAGCCAAATTCTGAAGTACATCTACAGTTCATAGGCTGTCCCAATCTAAGACTGAAATAACAATGTGAACAGGGAATGAATAACGTCATGAGGGTTTAATCTCTCTTTTTATCTCTACATCTCTGTCTGTCTCCAGCTTCCCTCAACCAATTTCATACCCCTCTGTTCTCTCTCGACAGGGGTGCGAGGTGCAGGTTGACAGCCATGCAGGTCTCCTCATTATGCCGAGTCTTGGCCAGCAGAGATTTATAGAGATGATAAAAGCAGTCTGGAGGGCAGTAATGACCACAGGCTCTGATGCAGGGGGGGGGGTGGGGGTTCTGTCTGGTCACTGATTCCAAATGAATCAACTCAATATATAGTATTCGAGTCTATATATATTACATACCTTATTTTAAACTCTAAACTTATTTCCCAGTGTCATGTGTGACCTAGGCAGTCTACAACATAAGACAAAGCACCAGATGTTCGGAATGTTTATCTCTTTCCTTGTTACTTCAGAGGTAGTTGAACTTTCTTTCAATCTATGCATTTATTTCAGGAATGACCCTAACTTAAATATAACTGTTAATACTGTGAGGTTTTTGGGATGAGCAGTTGTCAAGACACCACCCCTACCTCTAACCCCGCTTTTATTTTAAACTGCACTTGCTGTATCACTGATGATGTCACAACGCTGACATTGTTCTTTGTCCCAGCTTAGAGGTGCAATACTGAAAGTAAAGATATATAAACAAAATCATATTTGACCATGTATTTAGGTAAAGCTGTAGTAACCAGGCTGACAAATGACAATTTTAAACCTTCTGGGGAAATCGTGCACAGTCCCTTGGGAAATATCACAGTCTGTAAGGGGCGTAACAACACATGAACCGAGAGGGACAAAAACTGCAGGTTCAGGTTCAGTCATCCACTGTCTCGTATCACAATACAAGGCAACAGAACCATCATACCCCAACACACTGACACCACTGTAGGTGCAGCCTGTTGAGCTCTCATTACTTTAATAATCAGACAAAACTGCCTTTTATTCCACAATTACCACTATGATTTAGGCTAGTGTAGTGAGATCCAGCTTGATAATAACTCTGAGATTGCAGATTCCATCAGGCCCATTCAAGTCAGCACTGACATTTTGATCATTTTCAAAACCGAGATCTCAACCAAACCGTGCTCAAAAATGATGGTCTGAGTCAAACCACGATAGTGGCCTTTTTTTTCATTACTATCTAGCCATTTGCCTTTTGAATGACACTGTTTTAATAAGCCTGGTCCAAACACAGTGGATGCATGACAGCTATGAGCTGAAAGAGGAACTGTGGCTAAAAGCATTCCTTGAGATGACCTCCATGGATAAGTTGCATCTAAAAGCTATGGTAAGGAAAGAAGCTCTCAGTTGAAAGAGTTTTGCATGGTGAACAACATATAAAGTATTTGTGTGTAACTTGACTGAATTTTGATTTGTCGCTCAGCTGACTAAATATATGACAGACTTCAAATGAAGTGATGCAGGAAAGAAGTGGAAGCAGTCGATGGTCTGCCTTGCAAAGAAGAGAAAATAAGAACATATGGTGTGTTCAGTGTTGGCCGTGCTGTTTGCATTGCTGTCTGTTCCTTTTATTTTAGTTACAGATCATGTATCTTTCTCTGGCTTTGCATGGGCAGCTTTAGTATCTGCACCAGATTTCTGTTAAATCTTCATCTTGAATCTGATTTTAATAAAAAGAAAATTGGCATTGTCCTTTTTTAAACCCCCAAAATACCATTTATTTCCCTTAAGTTCATCTAAACATGTACAGTCTATCCCATATAGATATATATATACAGTATATACTGTATATCGTCCTCTTGTCTAATTTTGCCTTTATTCATTTTAACACCCGCTCTCTCTTGTTTCAGTCATGTAAAAACATGGATCAAACCCTGGTTAAGATGGACAACTCTGTTACTAACAGTAACTAACTGCTACTTCTTTTAAAGATGTTGACTATTAGGATACCTGTAGTCACAACCTTTAATTTAATTTTCTGAAAACAGTCATGCCATTAATATGGGCAGAAAAATACTATTCTGAAAGAACAACTGACACTGTGAAAGAGAAATGCTGATGTGACTTGTGGAGTCAGAAGTTAAGTAACCAGACACAAAGGTGATCCTTGGATCGAACTGTTTTCCATGAATTAAATCTAGAACTGTACATATTTTGGCCTAAAACCTCTAATACAGCTTAAGTATAGTTTAGTAACTCCTCCAAGTGACCCTTCAGGTGATCTCTCTGCATGCTGTGTGTGTCACAGCAACACAAAAAGAAAAATTCCCTCTCTCTGCGAGTGAGAAAGGTAAACCGAGGTCTCAAAAATGAGCCATTTTGCCTCAACTTAATCTCTCCTGTCTCATTCCCTTCGCCCTGAGTTTCATTTTCTGGTCGGTTGTTATGGTAATAGGGGTCAGAAGATGAGGGGGTTCTCACGTTCAATGTGAAACTTAGCCCTTTGTGTCTGTGTGGCTCAAGCTGCAGAGGCCAGAGGTGAAATTGAATTCAGCTGAAATTCCCCAGTGAGTCTGGCCCTGGGGCTGGACTGTGCTAGACTGGACCAAAGTGGCTTTGCTGCAGGGTGCAAACCACAGCCCTCTGCTCAGCCGCAGTTCATGGGTGTTAGGAGATGCTGGTTTAGTAAACCTGAGGATGAGCGACGGCTGAGAGGGAAATTATGCAATGTTGAGCTGGTTATGATGTCTACGTTTTAGTAGATATTTTTGTAGATATAATATGTACTTCATATTTTGCACCATTATCAGTGCAGTTAGTTAATTTAGAGGGTTAGGCATAGTGCCTACATTCATTTTGCAATTATTTAACATCACAAGAAACAAGCATTTAGTTTAATTTAATCAGAACAAATCCCAGAATAAGTTATTCTTTCTATGATATCTTGACATGGCAACTACTTTATGATTAAGATCTGGAAAAGATTGTCACTTTGGCCTATGAAATTAAGGTTAGATAACTAAAATCCTTGCCCACAAGGGCTAGGATTAAACAAGACTAACAGTCTACAGCCATGTCTGATTTTGTGAGGCTTTATTTACCAGAGGCATTATGAAAAATCCTCTGGGAACCATGATTGTTTGTACAAACTTTTGGGCCAATAGAAATAGCAGATCAAGTGACATTTTACCGGATAGTTTTATAGTAAATTCATGCCACAAGAGGAATAGTCAGAGGAGCACCAAAGTCCTTATGAGTCATTACTATTCAACCTCTTGGGATTATGAATGGTAACACAAAATTCTACGTGATTGATTTGCAACCAACATTGCCATTCGAAGCCAATCTGGTAGCATGCCCAAAAACACAAGATAACATTAATTGCAGATCTGGTTTGTGAATACAGTCTTCATCTTTCATTTTTATATGATTTACCAAGGTTGATATCTTACCCCAGAACAATAACAATTCACTTGCAGCTATAACAAGATCTTTATAGTATAATTATGACATGTTTGTTGATGACAATTTGTAGACTTGAGAATAGTAGGTTCTACCTAATTTTGCCCTTGAGCTGCCAATCAGAATTATGAGGTGTTTTGTTATTGTATTTTGAAGGGACGAAAGTTACATTTTCAAATGTAACTTTTGTGTCTTTTGTTCGCCACAAACCACACTGAGCTACAGCCATTATATTTTTTAACCTTTATTTGATCAAATAACACAAAAACTACTTTGACTGTAGGTACCAGGAAAAACTACATCTCATTGTGTTTCTGTCCTGTAAAGAGTGGAAAATTATAAGAAAAATTATCCTTCTCAATTTAATCGTTTTTTACTCTGTACACTTACAGTAACACTCACCACTGACCTTTTACTGCTTTATGCACTTTGCTCTGTCCAGCATGACTTGGTAAACACAATTAAACCCTGTTTTTATGTCCTGCAGTCAAATGCAATTTTCATGAATCATGTCATAATTATGAGTTTATTATTTTCCCAGATTCCTGAAAAAGACAAATTACATGTAAGATTTCAAGCCAAGTAATTGTGCAGGAGTGGTCCGATGCTGAAGGTTTGTGGGTGGATAATTTAGTGGTAATTTTGAGAGTGGCCTTGTTAAACCAACAGTGTTTTTTTATGAATATACTCCATTTTGTGTGTATAACCTTGAACAGCAGTGAGAGTATTTTTCTCTTAAGAGAGATGTGAATTCAACCCTGCCATCCTTGCTCACAAAATATGTTTATGTCCTTGGAGCCTCCAACAAGCTTGAGTCAGAGCTCAATTTAAAAAATTTCACGTTTGCAACACAAACATTTGTTCATGAAAGTGCCATGTTTTTCCAACGTGTTGGAGTGTTAAAGGTTATGTGGGATTTAAATGGGATGTCAGTGCAGCTGTGTAGGAAATCAAAAGCTTCAATAATAATAAAAAAATATATATTAATAGCAGAGAATGTTTCACACCCTGACTGAAGCATACACAATTCATTAACTCTATTGAACTGTGCCACACTTTCCTGTTCAGTGTCCTGTCTTAGGAAAGACGAAGACATGTGTGGTTCTTTTCGAACTGCTTTCAACAGACACCCATGGCGGTAATTCTGGGAAAGAAGAGACGGCTATTTCCAGCTCAACTAATGTTATTGAAGGGTTTGGAGAGGATAGCAACCCTCACACTGATACCAAACCCCCCACAACACCAAAGTGTGCTGGTACAGTTTTTGGTGGCTTGTATCATAATTTAATCACGTTTGCTTATTTCCTAGTAAAGGGAGTTATGGCGTGGGCAGAATCCATCAAGCCTCCTGAAGCATTCTTCAGAGACACACATATATTAGGTGTCTGGGAGGGAGCGTGGAGGGTGAATGGGGTTCAAACAAAAATCCTGTTTACAATAGAAGCCTGTTTCTTCTGTTGGTGGAGTCTGAGCTAGCTACCTGCCATTCTAACATATTTAAATTTGTATAGTGCAGATGAAGTATGGAAGCAATTACAGTGTGGTCACATTTGGTTCCTGGTGAAAAGAAAAGCAAACTAGCAGCATTGTTAAATATGATTAAACTACCTTGAATCTCAAAGCTGGTGTGGGTGGAGGGCTTTGAATCAAAGACAATCGATCTTATTACCTAAAAAACTGTGAACCCTAAACTCATTAATCATTAAAAAAATTCAACTCAAATCCTATTAAATCACAACAAATTGTATGTGAAAGTATTCAGTATTTAAAAAGTTGTCAGGAAAACTTTTAAAACTAAAAAACATTAAAACTCTGCACATTCAAAGAGAAATCCTAATCCCTGGTCAGTTCTGCAGTACATATACTGTAATCATCCCATATAAGGTAACCATCCTGTATCTAATGGTAAGTAAAAGCTTCAGTGCTGAGTTACGTGTGGAGAGATGGATTTATTTATTTTTCTTTGCTGTTTCTCATTGAATGCTGCTGTGGGGCCGAGAACCACGGACAAGGTATATTTTGTCATGAAGCATGTGAAAGGTGCAAGGGTTTTACTCTGCACGACTCAGACTTGACAGCTCAGGAATGCTGCTTTTTGCAGTGTTCTGTCCAAAGAATATTTGGCACGATTTGTTTTTATTAAATTTTGAAGTCTGATATATAGAAGTTTTTCCTCTCTTAATTCAAAGGTGTGGTCTTTCATTTTGAGAGCAGGACTTATTGATTTCATGTTCAGATTTTGTAAACTGTATGCTCACCCTCAAATAGCGCCTGCTTGTGCTTAGAACTGTTTCGCTTGCACTCAGATAATTTGCTGCTTGTACAGATGTCCTGCTCTCCAGCTGTTCTTCTTGCACTCACGCTGCTTCTTTGCACATATAAAACGTCTACTTTCGGATTTCTCCTCTGCTCTTGGATTTTTTTGTGCAACAAGTCTGTCAAAGTTCCCCAACCAATTAAAAGCCAGGTGTAGTAATAGGTGCAGGGGAGCAGAATCTGAGTGCGAGCGCAGGGTTTTGAGTGAAATAATTTGAAAGCGAAATCAATTAGTCCGGCTCGAAAAATAAAAGAGCTTGCTCTTTAATAAAGAGGGGGAAGTTTTGAGATATTATGTGACTTAAATGCAAAATGTCGCTGTAATGTCAAGCATCACCTCCTGAAGAATAAATATTTTGATACTGTTTTCCTATATATGTGAGTTATTAAATATGTAGATAGACAGAACTTGCCAGTCTGAACTCACCTTTCACCCGACGTCAACGTTGCTTCTTGTTCATCATACTTCATGTGTGTGATTCCCTGCCTCAGACAGATGACTGACAGGTGGTACTGAATTGTGGTGAAATATGAGAGACCAGCGCAGTAAGGGGATGCAAAATGAGGGAATATAGGTGAATGAGAGTCCAGTAATTTAAGCAGGGCAAGAGAGGGAGGGCTATGTACACTATCCCTAGACTACTTAATTTCATGGTGTAAAAAATCTCTGATTCTCACCACAAACTATTGCCCCTGTGTGACAGGTAATTATTTTGGCAGCCAGAAAGCCTTTCCAAAGCTTTGCTGCCAACCCGATGTCTCAACCTCTCTCAGGGGGCCATCTGTGCTCAGCTACCCAAGATAAGTGAGAGGAATGTAGGGCAGCCATGCTGTGATGTGAGGGGCTTGCCTTGAGCTTAGATCCTGGAGGCTGGGGCTCCACCCAGACTTGGTGCATAATGGCACAATGGAGCGAGAAGGGTTTAGGAGGGCGTGGCAGACAGCAGGAGGGTTTTTGGAGAGGTTGGCTGAAGGTGGTTGCAGAGTGTTGAGGGTGTGTTCATTCAAAACAGTCTGAGTTTTGTGTTTAATAAGCACCAGCTCTGAAATACAGATTTTTCATTTAATATTAAGTTTGTCCACCACACTAGCATTTTCTGACAATCGTGCCAATGTTATGCTTTTCAGGTTTTTCCTTTGTCATAGCTTTTTTGTGAATATAAAAGTTCTGCTAAAAAAGGACAAAGTCTGTAGCAAAAGAGGAAATGTTTGCTTCTGAGGAGCCTGACTTTGTTCCTGTAAAGTGTCTATGTCACCAAGTAACATGTAACCTGCCCGTCTACCAGCTTGTTTGACTCCAATCTGTATGGCAGAGGCAATGCCATTGTTACTGTGGCTACAGCAGTGTTTATAGCTGATCAGGAATTGTCTGGGTGAGGGGCGTAGGGGTCAGCTGGCCTAATTTGGTAAACTGTTTAGAGTTTACCAAATTAGGCCAGCTGACCAATCAGAGGAGCTAAAATGGAAGATATTAGACAGAGGGTAAAAAGAGTCGCCGCAGCAGTGTACCGTATTGGAGAACAATACTGCAGGCAAACATATTTCAGTAGAAACCCAAATTAACATGAACATGAACCAGTAAAGGATAACTTACCGTTATATTAAAGAAGTTAACGTAAGAGATAAACCTCTACATTTATTAACTAAAAAGTTTCAGATTTCACTTCAGATAATCAGATATATTATGTGGCAGTCTGGCCTTCTTAGATGCTTTATGCAAGGCTCAAGTGAAGTGTATTCACACGATAGCTGTAAAACCAGTCGTAACATGTCTACTGTAAGTGACAATGTAAATGCTGCCCTTTGAGCACAGAAAACAGTTTTCAGCAGCTATGTTTTAGTCAGAAAAGATTTTACAGGCTCCATTAGTTACAGTAGTTTAGTAATCATGACAGGAAATTGTTCTAATTGTTCTACAGGAACCTCTGTTTATTTGAGCGTCCCGACACAGAATGTCTGAGCAGGGAGAGGAAGCTGGCCTGTAAATATACAGGTTTGCCACATAGGGTTTCAGAGATGAAAGTCTTCTGTTGAACGTGTGCATGATTTCACATCTACAGTACACACAGCATATCGTTGTCTTTGTTTGCGATTGTTAGTTTGGGAACGTATATGTGCAAACATACAACCACAGACACACTGGATGGGATAATATACATTTCAACACATGCACCCAGCATCTGTGTGTTTATTTCATCATACTGATTGTTTGTACCTCAACACTACATGGAATCAGCAGTCGATGGACACCTCAGTGGTTTCTCACCATAACAATGTTTTAGTCAGCTCACTAGGAGACGACCATGCACCTTAGTTCAACTATGTCCTGAGTTTTAATGGTATCAGAATCAAGGTTTATCTTGGATTACTTAAATTAAATGAAACTGAATTGACATTAGTACATCAATGACAGCCATACTGTCTATTGTCTATTTAAGTGGTTTATACACAAATACTGTTGTTACTGTTACATCGTGGTCTGACGTCTGGTTTTTTGAGTTTGTAAATGCTGAGTGCAGGCGACTGACAGTCAAACAAGAGAAACAAAAGACACAAACACAAGACAGACACAAAGTTAAGACAGTATACAAGAAGAATAAAGTGCGTAAACAAAGATGAAACAGTGGTGCTATTTGGAATGAAAGAGTATATGTCAAGGGCCCAGTGTAGACAGCAAAAAGTACTGATTAACACCGAGGGAAGAAGCAAGCAGACAGCAGGTGGCTCTTATCAGTTCAGTCTTCTTTCGAAGAAGTGAATCTTCATCTGTGTTTGAAGACGGAGCAGGATTTTGCTGTCATGTTGAAGTTCCTCTCTTTGAGTAGCAAAGACGGAGACAATATCTTTCATTCGTGTACATAGCACCTTTTCCTTTTTAATCTTGTGAGTCACAGTCCTTCATGGGTCCATTTTTGCCAACCCACACCCACAAAGCTCCACACTGGACTGAACCCATTACCTAGAATTATGTCAAACCCAACTGGACCAGTTAACATGTCCCACAACACCACCCGTCACACATGGTTAAACACACGTGCCACATACACAGACACTCACATTTAATGGGCCATGGCCTCCTTGTCCTCCTGTTTTGGTGGTTGAGTTGTGTTCTTGGAAAAGTATCTGTCAGTTGTCACATCACCCCTGCTGTCAGTGTTTCTTCAGTGACAACGTGCCTAGCTTGTAGAAACCTAAAGCTAATACATGTTGGCACTTTTTACAAGCACCAAAGCTACTGAGAACGTACTCATTGTTTTTGTCATTGCCATTTTGATGTAGCAAGTTCGATGACAGCAGTGACAGTTGTCAGAGCTGAAGTGAGGTTGTCAAAGGTGCTGTCACTGGCTTTCACAATAAAACAAATCCTTGCAAGTGACTAGGCTTCACATAACATGATGTAGAATGGAAACTTCTTCGTCATTGTGAATTCCATTTTCTCCGGGAATACATACTTTAGTTCTCACCAGCTGCGCCCCTAAGTTTATTTAATGTCTTCTGGTGCCCGAACCTGGGAATTTATATATGTTTTTGTTTTCCTGTTCATGCTGTACCATGTCCATCAGCATGACTTCAAACATACCAATGTGTCCGGTGGTTTGAGTCTTCCAGTACCGTGTGTTCCACACCTCTCAGACCAGATGAACATGACACTGTTATCAAGTGCAAATCAGTCAACATGTTTTATTACTTGAAGCTGATAACTTGTGAATTCATTAAGGGATTTTGCTTGATGATTACGTTAATGCTACATGTATATTATATTTACAGTAAAAATTACCCAAACTTGTATGCATGCTCTTTTATATGACAGATGCTATTAGCAATTACCTAGAGACAATACAACTATTCAAATCAAAATGAAAGACAATCATTGACACTGCAGACACTAAAGGTTGTGTAACTCAGTCAAACTGCAGCAACAGCTAACAAGCTAATGGGCTAACTAGATAACAAGCAGACTGCTGTCAGAATGTGGTACACAAACAAACCAGCCTCAGCCAGTGCCACTGCAGCTACTAGTCCTACACAGGTATGGAGTAAAGCTACACATTGAAATACTGCTCAGCTCAAATGCTGCACAACTGTATCAGTAGATCAAGTCCTCGTTTGTCAGCAGGATTATGCAAAACATTCTGGAAGGTTTCGCACCAACCTACACCCAGTTTTTGAATCACTTCCCTTAACATTGCGAGATCAGACATTTTCCCACAGAGTCAGGATGAAAGTAAAAAACCTTTAAGAGGATTACAAACATGGTGGAATATGATGTCGTGTTTGTTAACCTCTGACTTTGTGATTGACAGAGATCCTCAGAGGCCGACACAGTGGGTCAGTGTGAGGCAGACATGAGCTCACGACAACACATAGATGATATATATTTTACATGTGAAGGCTTTAGAAATGTCAAGCTCTTCACTTCCTCAGGGGACTTATTAAACAAATTTTCTGTCTTTTTACCAACTTTTTTCTTCTTTTGAATAACTTACTGTTTCTTTGTTTGTTGGTTAGATGGTTTTGATTACACAAAAAAAAACCTAACAGATTTTCACAAAACAAACATTTTGTTCTGGATCTGGATGAGTGAGTGGACCCAGGAATTTATTATTCTCTTTCCATTACATTGCATCGTTTTTCATCATTTTCACAGTTTTCCAGGGGAGTAATTCAGGAATCTTGATGAAAAATCACCCATCTAGGAAACTGATATCTATGAGTGTGTGAAATTTGGTGGAGCTTGATCATATGTTAAGGAGACTGTACAGCCTTAGTGGCAGTGTGCGCTCTATCATGCCATTCCAGCTGCTTCGTGTATTTGTCTGTCTCAGACTTCTGCATTACCTACTGTTTGTTGTACTTAAGCTAAAGCAGGGAGGATACAATGTGTTGTTTCTGATTTCTTGTTAAACCCTAATAATAAATGCAACTTTACTTTGATCATGTAATACTATAATTTCAAATAAAGATCATATAGTGGAACAGCCATTTCCTGCTCGTGTTGTTCAGTTTTCTCTCCTGGGCCACCTTCTCTATTTATTTAACCACTTTCAGTGGAAAACGTCCTCTCTTGTCCGACTGCTTGTGTTCACACACACTTCCTCTCGGCTTCCTCTCTCTGCTGAGCCGTTAAAAAATACAGACTGCACTGCTGATTATGTGCCCCAGCAGAAGGTGCAGTATACTGTGGTGACTATAGCAACTTATGAGTTACGGCTCTGTGAGGGAGCCTGGAGCTGGCACACACTACAGGAAGGGCTTGGGAGGGTGTGTCGTCAGTCAGTGGTGTATAAGAGGAGGGGACACTATGTGAGTGACTACAATATAAGTACAGGATGTAACATTACCCTATAGGTTCCCATTCATATGTCCTCATGTTTCCCATGACCCATTAGGCTGTGCTCATTCATTTGACAGGGTTAAGTAACAGGTGAAAACATGTCTGATAAACCTCCACTCACAGTCATGCACAATTTATGTTTGCCGGACAAAATACTATGATGATTGGGGACACAGCATTACTTTTCTTTCTGATACAATGTAAAAACATTTGTACGCTTGTATGACGTCATACCCTACAATTAATGGCAAATAACGTAATATGCTGTCCTCACCAAGTCAGCATAGAAAGAGTTAAACACCAAAATAGATAGCTGTAATGGCATTATTTTGGAACGCTTGTTTTGCATATTTTATAGTTTACATAGACATGGAGACAATGGGCCCTGTCTTACACCTAGCGTGAAACAAGCTCGACATGTGTATGTGTTACTGTCAGACTGATACAGTTGTCATTTTCCAATCCATAACCCACGTTGTTGAAATAGCAAATGAATTTCCCCCATTTCACAGCCCATGGGCATGTTGGTCTTAAAACGAGGGGAGGTCTGTCTTGAGGCAGCAGAGAGGGATTTGCTGTTATTTCAAAGGCAGATTATTAAAATAGTATCATTCAGCTACATAGGCAGGTGCACAGCAGGTGTACTCTCTGCTTCCATGTTATTTAAACAGACTGTTCTCTTATTGCCTCTTCAGCAAATCGGTCACGATACTAGCAATTCGCCAAGGTGCCAGCTCACCTGGCTTTTAAAGGAAATACTTTATTGTATGTTACGCCCAACACACACCCATGATGAATTAAGGGATTAAGTACAACTCTTTTTGAACCTTGTAACAGGTTGTGCAACTTTTTTTCCTCAATTAAATAAAAAATGGATTGTGCACACATCCTACAGCACTTGCACCATGTGCTTCAGACGATGACTTCAGATCGCTCAACTCAGCGCCCAAGTTTTTAAAATGTCTTTGTTGCTTTATACATGTACTTCATTTGATAAGTTGGTTTAAAATTTTGAAAAGTAATTATTAGTGCTCATGTTTTACTGAGAGTTTACTTTTTAGTAAAACTAGCTTGATGGCTAACAGGTTAACTTGACAAATGTTATAGGACATTACAATTATATTTTTTTACGAGACCTTCAATCAACATTATATGTGGGGTTTATCTTGGTCTTTGACTGGGAATGGCTAACGAAGCTAATGCTAACAAGCTTCATAGAGCTACAGAACCTGAGAACAGTCTCTGCAGCTCCAGCACTATGTAGTTATACATATTGATATTTTGTTGACGTGCTCTGTGTCATGTGGCATCTATTCCTCTTGTGTTGCTCCTGGAAGAGGGATCCCTTACATCTGACTCTCTCTGAGGTTTCTATGGTTTTTTTCCCCCGGTTAAATGTTTTCTTTTGGTAGATTTTCCTTACTCTTGTTGAGGGTTAAGGGCAGAGGAAGTTGCACCTTGTTAAGCCCTATGGAACAAATTGTGATTTGAGAATATGGGCTATACAAATAGAGCCATTCTCATAACACAGATATTTCATTAATTGTTAACATCAGAACATTTTTTAGCTGCAAAGTGTGATTGAGTGAAGTAATTGTTCAGACGAGATTGAGTGAAAAACACCTAGCTTACATATTTTTATGGAAAAATTAGTTCATCTAAATTCTTGTATAAATTAATGTGCAACTAATTAAGTAAGTTGCACATTAATTATATTTAGGCTGTATATACATGCTTTCTTTGAGCTGATTTTAATTGGACTCTGCTGTTTGTCATTGTGTTGCTAGTTGTCCTTTGAATAATACATCCTGTACCCACTTTACCTTTCTCGAGGAACAAACTGACCCACGACAGTACATACACTCTGCTTTCAGCTCTATGTAGGATGCAATAGAGCCGCTTTTGACCTCACACTGTTGTTCCTCTGGAAGTGGAAGTAAGAGTAGGAAGGTTGGATGCAAGCGAGGAAACTTTGGATGATGTAACTGGGCGGTAAAGCAGGAAGGAGAGTGCTGAAACCAACAAGGAAACAACATCACCTGACCCTCCTCCTCTCTTCTCTTCTCTCCTCTTCTCTTCTCTTCTCTTCTCTTCTCTTCTCTTCTCTTCTCTTCTCAGACACGGCAGATGGTGTTCAGGAAGGGGGGGGGGGCACTTTGCAGTTGTTGTGAAAAGTCGATTGAATAATGAAAAACTTACTGTGGCTTCAATTTAAAAAGAGAGAAAAACAAACTTTTCTTGCTGCTTTACCGTGCAAAAAATTGGAAATTAATTACACACACACTCACTGTCGGACTGTCGGACAAGAGGTGAGCATGGTTTGCTGATCTTACCCTTTCATCTATCGCTCCCTTTCTCACCCCCACCCCTCCATCGTCCCCTCTGTCCGCTCTGTCATGCTCTGTCCCCTCCGTGCACTTGCCTTTGTCTGGGTCCGGCCAGAGTCTGGCAGACACGGACAAAAGAATGCCGCCTGTCATGGAGATAGAGCAAAGGTTTTCGGCTCTCTGGAGGGGAGGTGGTGGGGGCTGCAGGGGTGGTGGTGGTGGTTGTTGGGTCTCAGGGTCGGAAAGGCATTGTCAAAGCTGTGGCTATCCATTGTTGTTTCTGGGCTCACTCCTGATCCGACACCGACCTCACCCATCTCTTCGGTCTCCGATTTCCTTCTTCCTTCTGTCCACTAATTCTCCGGGCCTCTGGGTTTTTCCAGAGCGAGGGACGGAACAGGGTGGAAATTCAACAGATGTCTGACATGAATCTGTTTATGGACATGGCTGCTTCAGGCGCGGCGGTGCACCGCACCGTCTGCTCCTCCTCTTGTGGTGCCGGTTGTTAATAACTCCACAGGAGGTGCTGGTGCCTGCAGCGTAAGTGCAAACTTTCAGTCAGCTCTTTCAGACAGTACAGTGCTTTCCAACAGTCTTCTGGCACATTAAGAGGCATGGAGTGGAAGATGGTCTCTAGAGAGTGTTCATTTGTTTTTGAGTGATGTAACCTTGTAAAATTTGAGTGTTAGAACATTTCTTCTTTTTTTCCTGTCTCATTAATCATCCCACAGCGTTTCAGTTTTATCTTGTGATCCATGTGATTACTAGACTGGAAATCAGTGGAATAAACTACTTAAATGTATATCAAGTACAGCAGTAAAATACTGCCTAGCCCGGATAATTACTTAACAATCAAGAAATGTAGTAAAGCCATTTTTGTTCAGGTCCTGACTTACTCCTGGTTTTCCTTTCACACATGAACAACACAGCAGGAGATTCTCAGACACGCTCACAGCCACACATCTCCAGTGTTCAGGTGAAGGGTGGTGCAGCAGACAGAAGAAGGACGTAACGAATAAATTACGCTGCGTTTGTCGGCCCTTTTCACCAAAGGCTCTTTTGACAACTTCGTTAGTGTCTTCTACTTGTGTGGCACCACTTTTTCATCCTGAGATGTTTGTACTCCTTTAGACTTTTTCATTTTTGCACCTGACGTGTGATGTCATCATCACGCCCACTGGCTTACGGCTCATTTGAACATTTTCCAGAGATCTTTCTAGAGGGTTGGCTCGAAGAAAACTCAGGAGGCTCTCAATCCTACATTTGCATTCTCACGTACAGCCCCTCTGGAGAATGTCTGGAGATTCTCTGTAGTTCAGTGGATTTTTGAAAGCAGCTTAATATGTTTAGTATTAGTAATATACAGTCACAGGGAGCATCTTTAGCTGCAGAAATACTTCTGTTCAACATTTTCTTGTTAATAGAGAAGAAAGAAAATTTTGCTTTTGGGATCTTTAAAATAGTTTATATTTTACTCTGACAAGGTTATGCAAACATTACTTTCTGCTTTCAGTGTGCAGTTGTGGAACAGTTTTGGGAATTCCTGGTCAAATGTCAGTTAGCCTGTCGTCAAGCGACCGTCAGATCTCAGAGACTGAGACTCACAGTTCAGGCCGTGACTCAGCCTGTCTGAGATCTGACTGGAGACTGCGAACCAGAGTCGACAGCTGATGTCAGTCTGTAGTTGACCTGCTCTCTGTGTGAATGATTAGTAGAATATTGAAGTTGAAGCTGTTGTTTTTCAATGCGGGGAGCAGAGGACCAAAGGTTTCAGACTCCAATCGACGTACTGATTCTCACCTCACCTAAACTCTACTCTTTTGCCTCTGCATATTTTGCTCTTTTTGCATTGAGTGTTGCTATGCAGCAGTCTGGGGACAAATTGATTATTCAGTCTGGAGCCCAGACAGCCAATTGTCTCCTGCTCTGCTTTGATTCACTGAAATGTCACTCTGACTGATGCCACCGTTGATAATTTCCTCAATGGCACAGTAAACACTCAATATTTACTGAGGCTGAATTGTCTGTGGCCAAATCTGATTCAGATGGTTTCTCAAAGTCGTCTGGATAACAATTATCTGGTGCATATTCTGGCATACAAATGGAAAACCCTTTTTTTTACTTTTAATAACTATTTTGATCTTTTTATTCACTGCATTGTTACAGATTTACAAACCTCTTGACTAAAACCGGCACCATTTTCCCATTGTGAGCATCATTTAGCAATTTTATGTTTAATTTGCTCAATGCATTTTCAGTTTCAACCTCACATTAACATTTACGTTTTGTGTTACTAAAACTTCGGACAGATTTTCAGTCATCTCATGTCTCTGTGATGACTGTCTGCATGTGTGCGGCCCCTGCGTGTCCTGCAGTTTCTGTCTCGAACCAGCAGATGGGGAAAGGAAACGTGTTTGTGGGATGGATGAGGGAATGTGCAGCAGCACAGTGGGAGAAGCTTGCAGAGCTCACAATTTCTGCTCTCATCCACTCGCCACTTTCTTTGATGCGTCAAAATTGTCGTTTGTGTGTTTCATTTCAAAATGTGGAGATCTAAATCTTACAAAATGTATCCGTGCTAATGATTTTTCTGTTTTTATAATCCAGCTGCAGTTAAAGTTTATTCACCAGTGTTTAAGTGGAGACACATTTTAATTCAAATCTAATTAGCATTTGTTGTTAGCAGCAAAACACAAAGTTTTCTATAAATTCCTCTCTACAAAACATTCTTAATTTTAATGTGTAGAGGAATCTTTTTTCCCTCATTCACTACTATGTATATTTTCTTTAATTTTATATGTAACAACAGTATACAATAGTAAAAACCTTCACAACTTTCTTCAGGGAGGTTGATGGGGGAGGAGGCAGTGAGGAAGGGAGATTGGAATCAAGTTACATCTGTGCTTAATGCTCCATACGGCCACACACACACACACACACACACACACACACACACACACACACATTGTTTGTACTTCTATTTTAGTAAGGATACTAATGCATTCCCTATCCCCTTTCTCTAACCTTAACCATCCAAACTAAATGACCAACCCTAATCCTACCCTAAACCTAATTCTAACCCCAAAACCAAGTCCTAATTCTAAAACAGCCCATTGAAGAAGTGAGGACTGGTCAAAATGTCCCCACTTTCCAAAAATGTCCTCACTATGTAGGATCAATGCTTAAAGGTATAAGTACAGGGACCCTCTCTCTCTCTCACACACACACACACACACACACACCTCTCACACACACACACTCTCTTGCTCTCTCTCTCTCCCTCTCTCTCTCACACACACAGACACACACACTCCCGCCCTGAGAGGAGTGTGACCGGGAGATGATTTCCTTCCCTACTCGTCGTCCCCCTCGCACCCCCACCCCGCCCCCTCTCTGCTACGCAGTGTAAACACAGTGTTCCAGAGGAATGTTGGACTCCCTGACCTCTGCTGCAGTTCACTCGGTTCAGCCTGGCCGCGCTGTGCTCCGGCATCAGCAGCAGCGCCGCCCTCCCCCTCCAGAGCCCCCTCACTCCACTCACTCTTCTCCCCGCCTTGCCTCACTCCTTTTTCCTCATGCCGCCTCTCCTCCCCCTTCTCTCCTCTTCCCTTTTCTTACCTCCCCTATACCCCTACCCCCCCCCCCACTCTCCCCCCCTCCCCGTGCTCTGTTTTTTTGAATAATTTTCATATTTAGCCGACAAACTGAGAGAGAGAGGTATTCTGGTTTTCTACTTCTGTAAAATTGCCAGTACCATACAAACATGTCCTCCATTCAAAATTTGACAAAAATAGGCTGCTGTTAAGCTGTACTTTGTAGTGGAATTACTTAAAGTACAAGTACCCCAAACACTGTAGTTAGATGCAGTAGTCGAGGAAAAATCCACGATGCAACAGCATCATACTTTATTCAAATTCAAACGTTGGAAGAAATTGAAAATAAAATAATACTTTTATGAAGAAAATGGGCCTTTTATATTTAAAATACTTTATATTTACACCAAGAGCAGGT
The DNA here is from genome assembly GCA_026259375.1 of Verasper variegatus. NCBI lineage: Eukaryota > Metazoa > Chordata > Actinopteri > Pleuronectiformes > Pleuronectidae > Verasper > Verasper variegatus. Next base: position 7,379,692 of record CM048047.1, on the reverse strand, counting down.
CTACGGTGGTCTCCATGTTTTTTACAGTTCTCCAAACTGGACAAACTAAACACCTTTTGAGTTTTTATGACAGCTGAAGGCTGCCACAGGTTCTCTTTCATGTTTGGAAGGGGAGTGTTAGATGAGGGGTATTCAGCTGCAACATGAAACTTCACCACTAGATGTCACTAAATTCTACACACTGAACCTTTAAGTATGCAGGAATTGAAAAGGTATGTTAGTCTGAGTGATAAGGAGAAGAGTTACTCCTCAATAGCAAGGATATATAACGCCTGAGATCGTGAAATTATGCTTTTTTGAGTCCACTGGATCATAGTTGCTATTGTTTATATATGAGAGTAATTCAGTAATACAGCTACTTACCCAGTGTTCAAGTTTTTCCTTAAAACTGTCCCATATGTATTGTTAGTTTTATAAATCTGACATTTCAAAGTTGTTCTTTATTAACAATCAGCTTTAAAAAGTGACTTGTAAGTTTAGAATAGTTCACAATACTACATGTGGTGCCTTGGTGGAGTTTGAATTGAAAAGTCTACTATATTGACTCAAATAGGGTCAGTTAGGATCCAGTGGATTTGACTGTGTATATATATTTAAAACTTTGAAATACGAGGTTTAACAGATTGACAATTTGTAGCATTGGACTGAGAAGGGGGAGATATTGTTGCTTTGCCCATTAATGTTTGGTACACTTGATATTTATGGTGGTTTATATGTCACATGACTGATCAATGGACTGTTTGTAAGGAAACAACCTTGGATTGGACTCATGTGGATCAAGTCACTGGATTGTGCACACATCCCACAACACTGGCACCATGTGCTTCAGACGATGACTTCAGATCGCTCAACTCAGCGCCCAAGTTTTTAAAATGTCTTTGTTGTTCAGACTGCAGTCTTCATTGTGTCTGGTCGCTCATGGTTTAAAACAAATCGTAGGATTATTGAGTCAGGGTTTGATCAAGTTTTCCATCCTCTGCATCCTCATCAGCATCTGCATCATCAGCCTGAATTAAATCGTCCAGCCGTCTGTCTGTCTGTGTGTACGTGTGTCAGTCTGTCTGTCCGTCCATCCATCTGTCTATGTGTGTTGTTTTAGACACACACTGTGTGTCTGTCTGCCTGTATGTGTGTGTGTGTGTGTGTCTCTGTCTGTCTTTTTCTGTATGTCCATATGTGTCTGTCTGTCCATCTGTCTGTCTGTGTGTGTACGTGTGTGTGTCTGTCTGTCTGTCTGCTCCTCCATCTTGCCTCCTGCTCAGTGACTTGAGAACATCCCTGCGTTGGTCCCAGCTGTATTTATTTGCTCACGTAAATCCCACCCGCCGTCTAATCAACCAGTTCCTATATACATGTTACTATGAATTCATTTTTCATTAAAACGTGACTGTGGCTGCGAGCATGCGGGGGGGGGGGGGGGTCATCAGTTACTCAGGCAGCGTAAATGGTGCACACAGATGATGAGAGCGATGCTGGTGCAGGAACATGTGGTTGATCTGCTCATTATGCTGACAGGGAAGAGGAACTTGGCTGACCTCTGCTGGGCTCTGACAGGCAGTGTGGCAGATGTTGATGTGCTAATGATTTGATCCAGGATGAATGTGTGTTCTCGAGGCTTCCACTGGCTCCTATTAACCACCGAGTGTCTTTAGGAGGGTCTCTGCTGCTTCCTACTGTTGCCCAGCAAAGGCCGATCAGTTTAAAAGCAGTGGATGTGTCATTTTGTGTGAAACGTCAAAAAGAATGTTTAGATATTCTCAAAATACAAACCCCTATGTAAATAAATATTATTTTAACCCCGAATGACCTGATTTTGATGGCCCCGAATGTGTAATTGGCCAGAATAATGGTCTACTCAAGCAGAACCAATGGTGGCAAGAGGTCAAATATAAAAAAAAAAATCGATTTATTTTTGCACAATTTCTTAACATGATTTATTGTGAGCCTCCATCACAAACCATAATCCAACGCTCAAACGATCAGAATCTTTAGTGACGGACTAATTGAGAAAGGAAACGAGGAATGATGGAGGGAGAGCAAGTGAGTGAGTGTGTGAATGAGTAAGAAAGGGAAGCAGATGGCTGGAAATATAGCCTGCTAAATTATTCAGCTGGACTGGAGTCTGGAGATAGATAGATGGATAGGAGCTGGCATGGACACTTTTATTAGGATTCCGAGAGCTGTGAGGAGAGTGCTTCAAAAACACCGTGATTGCCTTTTGAGACCAAGAAAAGTAATTGCATCAGGTCTGGGAACAGCTATTTGCTGGAAGAATTAAATCTATGTCCTAAAACTAAAGTGTGAAACGAGGACACATCTCTGCATGCACCAAAGTTGTGAAGTATACACTTAGTTGTCTTTGTATATATTCTATGTAATTGTATGATTGTCTCAACTGCTGCAGTTTCCTCTCCGAACTCAAAGGCCCGTAGAGAGTATAATACAAAACATCATCTACAAATACCCTTATTATCAATTTTGACCAATACTGACTCTATGAGGAGATTAAGGATGCTGTGACTAAAAACTGCCTGGAAACCAAACAAAACATGGGTTTCAGAATGACTTGTCAGGTTGAATTAAAATAAATAATGGAATAAATAAGGATTTGGGCATGAATATGTAGGGTCTCCTGGGGGAGGTTAGGGGTTTCAGGGTCTCCAAGCTCACTGAGGAATGAATGAAGTTTGCTTTAAATTACCTGAAGTTCTGCCTCTAAAGAGGATGTACAAATTCAAATCCTCAGACAATAACTCCCATATTTAACATTACTACATGTATCTTAAAAATTTGAATATTTGCCCCACGATATGTGTTGTATGCTTTATCCCATCCCCTCAGTCGTACATGTGTCGATAGAAAATAAACTCTCTCTTCTCTCTTCTCTTCTATTTTTCCATTTAGCTTTGTGCATTATATTTGACTCTCCCAGATTCACAGACACACACACATTCACAGATGCACATATAGTCCTGAGTGGAGGGCTCCGGGGAAATAGAGCAGAGAGGAAACTACGTGCCTTCGCCAAGCAAGGGCTGTCTGGTGTCATGGCAACCGGTGCAGATTACCCCACCCTCGATCAGTCAGAGAGAGGAGAGGAGATGAGGGGAGAGGAGAGGGGAGGAGAGGATGAGAATGAGGGATGGGCACACACGCTGAAACACAAGTGTCTGCAGACACACATGAAATAGCCACCCAATATACAAAATGCTCTTATAGAGGTTTATATTTTTTCATATTCAGAATAATCAGTTAAATCAGTTGATCAGTTGGTGCAGCGAGAGGTTGAGATGTGTGGAGCGGGGCCATAAACATATAGTAGAGCTAAATGTGCCCGGGGGATAGGCCGTTATTAAAAGCAGCAAGGTTACCTGATGAGCAGCTCTGCTGTGGAGGTGGACAGTTTGCAGCGTGCATGCAAACACCTTTCACGCTTCCAGAGCCCTATTGAAGTGAGCTATTACTGTGTTTGTGTGTGAAGGTGAGCGCCGCAGCCTGAGAGGGAGAGGGGGGGGGGGGGGGGGGGGGGGGGGGATGATGCTGTGTGGGAGGGGAGCCGAGGCAGTGGTGCATGGACGAGCTGACAGCGAGAGAGAGGGAAGAGAAGAGGAGGCGAGGGGATAATATTAGAGTCTGCAGGAAGGGTACGGAAGGGTGGCTGCAGATTCTGGTAGCAGAGAAAAAGGCGAGACAGACAGGGTGTGGATGAGATAAATGGCATCAGCACGAGGAGAGGGGGGAGAAAAGAGCGAGAGGGAGAGAAAGGAAGGAGGCAGACACAGAAAGAGGAGGAGGGGGGATGCTGAGGTCGTTTGAGGACATTGAATCCTAAATTGACTGCGGCACAGCCATCGTCCACAGTTACATCACAGCCGAGCTCAAACTCAGGATGAACCTCTCTCTCCCTCTCTGCTCTCCGTAAAGTGCTTCAGAGCCAAGACGTAGCGTGTGTGATGCCGTGGATTTAATGGTATGCACAGGATGCAGCTGATTACCGTTGGCTTCGTTGGTCTTTGTGCAGCAGTGGCTGCCATCAGCCTCATCGAGGATCTTATGCGTATAGTAAACATGGCACCACACGTGTTAGAAAGGCTGTGTCCTCCTCTGAGCAGCCAACTGCGATTAGAAATCAATTAGCATCACTGCCACGACCGTGGTACACTGAATCATCAAACCACTGCACACAAAGAGGCTCCATCTTACATGAAATATCCACCCAATGTCAGAGGGCCTCTGCCTCTTAACAGATGCGTTTTAACAATATTAGTATATTCATTTCCCTTTTTTTTCACAGCATAAATAAAGCTGTGAAATCTGGCTAAATGCCTGCAGTTTCAGGCAGCATTACTGCTCAGTTGTACCTTCACACGTTCACATAGGGAGCTGCCCCGTGCCGCAGAAGACTGCACTGTCGGGGGTTCAGTGCCTGGTTCAAGGGCACCTTGAAAGCACGTGCTAATGCATGGAGGCATACTCATTTACCTTCCTTGCTCATACATGCATCACACATGTGGGGATTTGTAGTCCTAATCGCAGTCATGAACTCACGGCTTTACCTGGAATCTTCAAATACTTCCACTTGAAGCATCATTTCTCCTCAGCAGTCAGCCATCTTCTTTTTTAATCTCGAGGATGATTGTCTATATCTGGCTTTACTTCAATCGGAAGGCATGCACCAGATACCAATTTAATATCTCAAATCGATACGATTGGATAATATTCATGTTAGTCAAGACCAAGGCTAAGGGTTTCTTTGTTGAAATGATAGCATGTTTTTGTAATGACATTGAGAAGGAAACCCTACTGGATTACAAATGGGGCTGTGGCTGAGGGGAGTAGAGCATTCGTCCTCCAACCAGAAGGTCGGCGGCCCGAATCCCAGCCCATGTTGAAGTGTCCTTGGGCAAGATGATGAACCCTGAATGGCCCCTCATAGATGTTGAATGCTCGGACTGGAAGTCCTTTTGGATAAAAGTATCAGCTAAATGACATGTAATAGTAATAATACAAATGGTCAAATATGGTAGATACCCAGTCTGTGCAACAAAGTAATTAAATGCAAAGAAAGTGATAAAGGATCAATTTGTACCTACGTAGTTGAGGCAGAAGACTCAACCTGTCTCAAAGCAGTTTATCCTAATTTACACTTTGCACTAATGTTCCGTCTGTATCTGTTTATCTTCAATAGGAATATTACATAATAATGCAGGTTTAAATGGACACACAATGCATTACAATCTTAATGCCATCAGATCGGCAGTGGTCTGGCTCCTATCACAATCAGATGGTATCCTTGCCATGTGATCTGTACTTTGTGACCATCTTCTTACAAACACTAAGTTGAAAGGTCACCAAACTCTCAGGGCTCTTGGTTCCTTTTAATCTCCCATCAGTCCCACAGACTGTTTTGTAGCTCTAGAATACTACACAGTCACAGATTTACTGTCGGGTATTTTAGTTCAGCACAATAATTCCAAACTATAACATACAGAACTGAAAACTGAAATAACAAAGGCCTTAAGAAAGCAGGATGCTGTGATGCTCTTAATGTATTGAGTATTCAGTGAAAAGTGCTGCACTGTTCATTTATCAATTAGTCAATCAATGGTAGGGCTGTTAGTGTCTCCCAAAAAAATCAAGTTTGAATGAATTGACACACACTTCATTTGAATATATACCGATACAAACGACTCCTGTCTGTTGTGCCTATTACGTGGTACAAAGACGACCAACAGCTTCATCTTTGATCTTAACTTTAACATCTACAGTGTAGAATCCGAAATACTTCCACACGCCGCTTATCAGATGCTCTGGTGTCATGACTGTTTGCTCAGGGTGACTTTTCTTACTAGTCCTCCATTTTCAAAGCAAAACACCTAAACATTACAGGTTTAATTTACTGATCGGTCAAGAGGCCATGCAATAGGTCAAGCTGACAGTGATCGCCCTCTGCTGGACCAGGAAGCAAACTACTTCAAAAGTTGTGATGTGCTTCCTGTAAAATTTGAACGTGAACGGGTCATTACAGGTCGAATGTGAACTTTTCTAGTCTTGATGACCACTCAAAAGGCTTGAGAGCTTTTACCATTCACCCATTCACCCACATACTTATAGAGTGCATCTATATGCAGCCCTTTCTCCATCACACATAAATCACACTGCTGGCACAGCCTGCCGGTTCAGTCTCTTGCCCAAAAACAGTTCGGCAAGCGGAATGGGGGAGACTAGGATCAAACCTTTTGGCTCTTCATTCCTTTACTCACCAACTGTAAAGTTTACTTATTTTTTGAGGTAGCACCACTTAACCCTGGCCCAGCTGGTCCAGTCTGCCCTGCAGACGTAGCACGGCTCAGAGGGCGTATTGTCTCTGAGCTAGGGCTGGGCAATTAACCGAAAATGTATCTAAACCACATTTAACCTGTAACTGACCTAATTTTGCTAATGTCGGTTAATTAGGTTAATACTTTCCCCAATGCTTGCATTCACAAATGGCCGGGTTACCGCTTTGCTCCGTGCCCTATCAACCTGCCAGATGTCCTCACTTCTCACTCCCCCGCTGACCTGCTCTCACATTGCACGTTAACAATAAACACCAACACTATCAAAAGTTATTAGGACCTGAACAGAACTGACGTTTACTTACTGTTTGTTTGATTCGCTCTAAAGTTTAAGAGACACGTATTTAAACAGATAGTCCAACATTTTGCGAGCACTACACGAGACATAACGCGCACAGCCAGGACATCAGGGTTAAAGTGACCCGGAAACAATCCAATTACGATAGATCGTTCATTAATCGTAATCAAGGGTTATGTTTGAAGTAATCCTGATATTGATTTGAAGTCATATCTCCAACTCTACTCTGAGCAGTTGTCTCTTCAATGGTTGAAGCTCTTGGTGTCAACCATCACCTCTACATGAACCACAGTCAGAGAAAACTTACATATTGCACCTTTAAGTCATTTGTAGTACCAGTACCAAACAGCTGTGGAGTTCTGGGAGCCCGCTGTCCTCAGTTACCAGCCTTGGTACATCCACGTCAGCACTCTCTTTAAAGAGGGACGCACCATGTTTGTTGACGCCTTCACCTACCAGATATCCATACTGTAATGTGATCACAATGTGGGCAGAATCAAGACTCATCAAACACAGATGTAACATGGACATGGGCTGCATTCCATTCAGGAGTCTGAAAGATGTGGTATGGTCTGTGCTGGCTGAGTGGCACACCGAATGGAACAGAGACAAATTTAACATTATTATTCGCACCTGCTAGAAAGGTCTTATGGGTCTCAGCTTTCAATATTACACAAAAGCGACTGTAATTTAAAGCAGGTACATGTGAGAGGAGATGGAAACAGATGAGACAACCAGTATGAAAACATTACCTTCTTTCTTCTTTACTCATTAGACACAGAGAAGCTGCTTCATCTAAATGGTAGCTTGATGGTTAAAGGTTGTAATAGAACATTTTAATTTCTGCCTTGATGTATTCAGGGACAATCCATCAGAGTATATCCTTCCTTTTGGCTCAGCATAATCTCGACACACATTTAGATATTAACTTGCTTAATGTTTTCCTGTCCTCAGGAGCAGCCAGGACAGCAGACCAGAACCTGACCAGGACACTGGACGTTAATCTGTAAGTACTGATACTGTGTTGTGAAAGCTGTATTACTGCCTCATCCCTGTAAGGTAGTAATGCACATGGTTCTCTATTCTTATGAAATATACAGGACTTTAAAAAGTGACATAGATAGATCCTTATGAGGAACACATTCATTTGAAATAGTTGTTTAAGATAGCATAAAATGAATCTCTGTAACTCCAGTAGTTACCAAGTGATTTTGAGCTAGCAATCAACTGACAAAAAACACAGTTTATCCGTTATGTGGATTAGATGCTTTTGTTTGTCTCAGTAAAACTATAATTTTGAAAAGGCCACCCACACACGTACAGACGGTGCTTTACAGACTTTCTCACTGTCTCATTAATGTTGCTGCAGTTGTTGGGGTGGGAGATGGTTTGCATCATTCTAATTGGTTTATAAACTTTGGGGACCTCACATAAATCCAGCATAGCTCCGTACACCTTCAGCCCGAGCAGAGGTCTAGAGGGAACATCTGCACCCTTTGAGATCAGAAGCATTGTTTCAGCAGTGATGACATCATCATATGCCTAAGAAAATTATTATTGCATTTTTGCACTTTTCAGAATTTTTTTATTGACTAAACAAGGAGTCACTTAAAGCGCCAGAATAATGAAGGTAAGAATGACCATTAGTTGCATTTAGTGTGGTAAAAATACACAGGAGCATCTGCTTTCAGGGCATTTAGGTAGAAGCAGATGTCTTTCAAAAAACTGAAGAGCATCCTCAAGCACAAAATGTGTTGAGCAAATGTGAGGCCTAGAATTCAATTCATTTATTATATTGTCATTGTGCAGTGTACAACAAATGGTAGAGAAAGTATCATAGAGACAAATAGACAACAAAACCTGTATAATGCAATTTGAAAAGAGGTTTATTGGCCTAAACATCTCTGACCGCTTGTGTCAAATTTGTGTCAAGTTTTATGGTAAATGGTTTTGTATTTATATAGCACTTTTCTAGTCTTGATGACCACTCAAAGCGCTTTACAGTACAGTTTTACATTCACCCAATTACACACACATTCATACGGTGAATCTATTAGCAGCACTTTGTTGTTTTATGGGGGGCAATTCAGGGTTCAGCATCTTGCCCAAGGACACTTCGGCATGCAGATGGGGAAGACTGGGGATCAAACTGCCGACCTTCAGGTTGGAGGATGACCACTCTACCCCTCAGCCACAGCCGCCCTTTTTTTTTACAGGATGAACATCTGAGGTGTTTCCAGTTTCTGCCTCACGTAGTCTTTTGGCAGTGAGTTTAGGTTCATACAGGAGAGGGCTATGGTTGTTCGTGTACAATCTTTTGAGTAAGACACTGGTTATTTAACAATAACTGTAAAAACAACTGTAACTATATCAACATGCAATATTGTTGACAAAATTAAAATGTAGTTAAACATTTTTTAATCATAACCAGAAAGATTACAAACTAAATCTGTAGTACACTGTACATTAAAGGGCTGTGGTATATTTATGTGGCAGTAATCATTCTTTGATACAACAAAAAAACCCACCAGCAAACAGAAAACTGTCACAAAAAGATCATTCAGGATCAGGGGCTTTTCAGACACTTTTTAAATTGTTTCATTTTTCTGTTTTATTTGCAACGAACACTTGATCCTCTTCAGTTTCAGGGTGGACGTGTCCCATAAGGCTCCTCTGCAGTCTCTGCCTTTAAAGTGTCAACAGGATGCTGTTTGTTGTTTGACAAGATAGTTCATGTAAAATTGGTGCAACAGTCACTCTGAGCACTGGCAGAATTGAAGCGGCGAGTGTTGAACATGTCAGGTTCCTGTGTCGTCTCTGTCTCTGTCCCCTGTGTGATGCAGCTGTTAGCGTTCAATGGTCGTCACCCTATAAATACTGCAGCTGACTGACGGATCCTGCAGCAGCTGTGTGCTTTCCCCTGACACACGGACACAACATTTACCCACACATACAAATGTGCAAAAAGACGTATTTGTTGTTGATGTCCTCTGAGTAGGAGGTTTCTTTCTTTTCTTTCTTTCTTTCTTCCTTTCTTTCTTACCTTAACCAACAAAAACATTGCAATTATAACATGGAAGTTGATTTATACAAATACAAATACATAATCTACACAAATCTGAAAGGTATTTTTAAGATTAAGAAACAATATGAGACAAAAGCCTGATATATCTCATTCATCTGTGCTATTTAGTTGTGATCCAGATACATCAATGAGCAACTGTTACACTGGATCCATTTTGCTTCATGGATTCAAAGTTTTGGACCTGAAGCATGGAACTTAAATAAGAATATTCAAATGCTCATCAGAGACCGACGCCCACACAACAGTACTCAATTCTACTGGATATGGTACACACCTGCCTGATGTGGGTCCAGTGTTGGAGTCAGGTTCCATTTTGTAACAAAAAACTGAGGGAACCTTGTGTTGCGTCACAGGAATGAACACAGTGGACACTTGTTTATTTTGAGCCAATCCCACATAAACCGTCCTGCTGCTGTAAATACTCATTAGCGAAACAAATCTCTATTAATCCACAACAAATGCACTATTTCCCCCATTTGAAAAAAAACAACAGTGACCAGCTGTTTTTTTAAACTCTTTTATGAAAATGAAACTATTTGTTGCCTATTTTTTGAAGATGAAGTATTTTGCTGTTTTATCAAACAAGCTCTCCTGTAAAGATTTCTATCTTCTCAATAACATGGAAAGTAATAATAATCATTGGTCTTTAATGGGATTTTTTTATAATAAGAAAGAATTGATGATGATGACAATTATTATTATTATTATTTACAATTCACATCCTTTGTATTGATAAGAACAATGTTGCCCTTATGAAAGCAAAACCTGTTGGCATCAAGCTTTCAAAAAATAGGAATAACACGTGTAATATACACAGAAAAATACCCAACAAGAATATATAAAACTCATGTATAAAACTCACGTCACATCAATAGTCGATCAAGTCTTCAGCAATGGCTTTTAAACTTCTTGTTGGTTACGGAAAGCTTCAGATTCTTCTATTTTTATTGCATCTTAAACATCATATAATCTTAGTTTTAAACTGTTTCATAGCAGCTTGAAGCATCTGGCAGCCTCTGCAGTCTGAGTTTGTTTGCATGTTTTACCTGAGCTATTCTGTGACCTTCAGTAAGTGTTTACTTGCCATGCTTACAGCACTTTTGTGAAAAACTGTGAATTGTCATCTGCAGAGGAACAGTGGAGTCATGTGGACACGAGAAAGAATATGATTTGCCATTAAAATATACGGCTTGTCTGCGTGGATGTGTTTGTATTTCCCCTGCTGGTCCCCTACCGTCTGAAGGTCATGCCATCCCAATGCTCTGCTTCATGGACAGCTGCCAATGCTGACGGCTGCAGCTCTGGGTGCTGCACTGTGTGTCTGGCACTTGCTTCCCTCACTACAGGGCATTGATTAAGTGGCACAGCTATGCCTCACCTGCTGGAAACAGCCAATACCAATACAGCAGCAGCTCCAGCCAGCCAATACCAGAGAGGGGGAAGGTTTGGAGAGGCTGGAGACAAACTGGCAGCCAGAAGACAAGCATTGTTGTTTTTTTCCTCTGGTGAAAAACAACTGAGAAAATATCATGGAGGAGGAGTAGAAGAAAGAGTAATAAGATGGAGGGTTAAGGAGGAGGGATACAGGAATTCAAAGGAAAAAAAAAGAAAAGAAATGCTTTTGAAATGGCGACAAGGATGAGCAGGCTTGAGGGAAATAGGCAAGGAGACTGTACTCGTTTCTACACACACACACACACACACACACACACACACACACAATATTTTCGTCCTTTTCAGGCTGCCTTAGTGAGGCTGTCAAGATGAAAAATGAGCAAGTCAGATCTAATAACACGAGAAGTTAAGAAGCAAACTTTTCATGCAGAGCTGCGGAGGGAAGTGTTGATGAGTGCGAATAGAGGAGATGTGGGGTGTTTGTCAAGAGCTGAAGCATTGATCCTTTTGCTTTGGTTCAGTAAAAGTATGAAAGGATCCACCACCACATCTATTGATTTGCTGCCTCAACTGACACGTCTAGAAGTGACCAAATGAATCACTGCCTGATGTGCAGATGCAAATTACATAATCCAATATATGCTTTTATGTAAATGTAAAAAAAATGAAACAACTTTGGCTTCAAGTAATATTAGTGACAGATAATTTGTGTTTTGTGGCTTTAAACCACCTTTAAACAACACGTGTGTGGGAGATACAGCTCCAATGGTACCCAGCAGGTAGCGCTGTGCAGTGAGTAACTCCCTGACATCTTAGCAAATGTTCTACAGATGCTAGCACTCATAGGTTTTAGCCTCCTTGCTAGCACACCTCCATGCCCGTAGTTGCAAGGTCCGACTCGGATGCAGAGCAGAGCTTGTACCAATAATGCCTTCCTCAAAGTTTTTTTTCATAAAAATGATCTGGCAGACCAGATATTGTTGCTACTTAGACACTGTAGGTACAGCGTAGACTTGCGCCTCCTCAGCACAAGTGTGATTCACCTGTGGAGGCCTCCTTCTGTTCAATGGTCACACACATCATCCTTTCTGACGCCCTCCCCATCTAACTCTGACATTATCTCTTCAGCTTCAGTCACCAATGTATGAAGTCGGCTACACACACACACAAACACATCTATCCATCCATCCATCCAGGATCCTGACACCAGCAGACTCGTATTAATGCGCACAACAGTGTGAACCATTTCTGAATATATCCAAGCAAATGACACATACTGACACCTTCTTCCTATACAGTTTTGTTTAATGTAATTCCGTGATGACCGGTGTTACCGTAGAAATGGACGGACGTTCTGTTGACCTGCATGCATACCCAGACCTTTGAGTAAACAAGGCATACAGATAAGGTAATGGCTACCCAGACTTACCAGATTTCTGTGCACATCCATACCTATGCATGTTATGTATAGGCCTTTGATATTGCTTTTCTTTGGTGTCATGGATAAAACCAAAGCAAGGATATGTTACCTCTCACCCACTCATCCCACCACATTTCTAAATGTTCTTTCTTTGTTAGAAAGTAACTGACATTCCCAAATGTATTATCTCATCTCAATTATTAGTAACACGGGTATGCTTCTGCTATTTTGATCCATCATCAGGGAATAAAAGCTCCAGTGATTTGATTTATGTCTCTTTCTAAAATACTGACATTGCTTATATATTTACAGTAAATGCTTCAATAGTGGTTCAATGTTCTGAAGCTGAATTAGACATGTTTTATCAGCAGTCAACATGATGTTGGAAACTCTCTTCTGAGATTCTTCTCCATGACATGCATCACATCATCTCTGCAGATTGGTCAGCTGCACATTCATGCTGTCAATCCCCCGTTCTACCACATCACAAAGGTTCTACTGGATCCACATCTGGTGACTGAGGAGGTCACTGAAGTTCACTCACTGTCTCACTGTTCATGAAACCAGTTTGAGACTTGTAGCTTTATCCTGCTTGACGTAGCCATTAGAAGTTGGTAAACTGAAGCCATAGAAAGATGAACATGGTCAGCAACATGACTTAGAGTGTGACATTCAAACTGTGATTGATTGGTATTAATGTCCCAAAGTGAGTCAAGGAAGCATTCCTCACACCATCCCCACCACCAGCAGTCTGGACTGTTGACACAAGGCAGGTTGGCTCCATAGATTCATGTTGTTGAGTCCAGATTGTGACTCTGCCATCTGCAGCCTCAGCAGAAATCCACATTCATCAGAGCAGACAAGGTCACACCTGCTGCAATGCCCATCAACATGTAGATGTTCCAACTCATGATTACTCAGATTACTCCATAGCCAGTATTACATTACAAGTACTCAGTACTAATGAACTGTTTTCCTAGAAGTTGGATGGGGAGGCTGAGGTTTGGGGTATTAAGTTGCAATCTGCACCACTAGTTGCTACTAAATCCAACATTCTACACACCGAGCCCCCTCAATTGACTCAAAAATAGCAATCGCTGCTAGTTCACAGTTTCCAGGTCTATTGGGGTCACTAAGGGAAAATATACTGTATGTGCATGTTCGTATCCCAACCAAAAGTTTTGACCAATATGGACAATATGAACTAGAAGTTTACAGACTGCACATTCACTAGAAACATAAACTGTATGGTTAAAGAATGTAAGTATTTTATTTCCTGTGGTTGATCCTAGTCCTCGTGAAAAGGTCAAACCACTTTCCTGAATTGAACTGTTTCATGTGTGGCACTGTGGTGAGGTGGTTAGCATTGTTTGAATCCTGGTTCTGTGTGGGCTTTACACGTTCACTGCTCAAAGACATGGTGATTGGGGTTAGGTTAAGACTCTAAATTTGACTGCAGGTGTGAACGGTTTGGCTATGTACGTTCTTTGTCTCTGCAATGCAGTGGCTACCTGCACAGGGTGTACCACACCTTTTACCCAATGCCACCAAATACAACAAACAAAAGATGTGTTCCTCTTGTTCACAGGAGGCAACAATCAATCTGCATATGCCAGGCCTTGATTGTATGTATGTACAGTTACACACACTGTTCTTGTACAAGTGCGTAGCCGTCTGCATCCATGTCTGCACTGAAGTATGGTGATGAGGATGATCCACAGTTATTATTGCTGGATTTGTTTTTTTTGGCAGATTTTTAAAATGTTACACAAATTATTCTTACTAAAAGGGAAAAGGGGTGGAGAGGGTCTTTGTTTCCATTTTGACATAGCGCATATTCCTGTGAAATCTCTGTGTGATATGTTTGCACAGAGATGTGAGCAGGGTGGAGGAGGGGTTAGTGCTGCCAGACTGATACACTAACACAGAGAGACACTTCTCTCCTAACAGTTCATCTTCACCTCCTGACAGAACCTGCTGGTGAGGATGACCTGACCCACATAAAGCAGCATGCACTCTCTCATACACACATACACACGATACAGACAAACTTACATTGACTTGCATCCGTGTCATGGAGAGTTCTCTTATGTATGTCATAAGGGTAATTCTAATTTTGAGCTTCTGAAGCGATGTTCACAAATAATGTTACAGCCTGCATTTTGCTCTGTAAACCTGCTTAGAGACATTTTCCATATCTTGCTGGGCTGTGCTTAATCACATTGAACCTATGGCATATGGCATTACTGCTGCATGAAACTTATGTTAACATGCCTTAACAATTATGGCTTCCGTCTGATGCAGAGTCACAAATGTTATAGCGCTTGTGTGTAAGTTATTTGATAAAGAATCTTCATGCTCAACTGCACCTTCAGACTATTGCAAACATAGAAGCAATGGGTCAACTTAATTTGTAACGTCTGTTATATATCATTTGTCTCCCTGCCACAGCCGAGGTGCACGCGCAGAGCAGTACACCCTGGGGACCAGTTCTGGTGTGCGGGACTGTAGGACTGCTTCCCGTCCCCAGTTGCTGACTTTACAAGTGGCAATGGCCTTTTTAAGGTCTGTCACTGAAATATATTTCATACATATCTTAACAAATATGTCCTATTATTATTTCCTCGTTAACATAAGTTACATGCAGCAGCAATGTCAGAAGTTTTAAATGTGACCAAGCACAGCACAGTAATAACAGTATCACATTACCTGAGTTGCAGGTTCGTAAAGCAGGCACCAGTTTGGACAGGATCCAATCAACAATCATTATGATGTAACTTCAATGGTATTCCAACATCAGATTTAGCTGACTTTGCTTTAGAGTTTTTTGCTCCAGTTAGCATCATATCCCACTAATCCTCCCACCCACATTAGAGTCCATATAACCTTAACCATAACCTAAACCGAATCTTAACCTAACCTTAAGGCATCAATTCAATTTAAAATATCATGCTTGACATTGTGAGAACTTGTTGTCCCCATATGTAAGACAAGTCCCAATAGTATTACTGTGTATAGAGATTAAAGGGATAGTTCACCCAAAAATGAAAATTCACTCACCACTATACCAATGGAGGGGTGGGTGAAGGGTTTGAGTCCAGAAAACACTTCTGGAGTCTCAGGGGTAAACTATGAGAGCAGAATTCGATAGGAGTAGATAATGAGTGAATTTTGCCATTTTTCAGTGAACTATCCCTTTAAGGTTCCCTCAACATTAGTAATACCTGCACCCTCAACACACATATTTGGTGCTTTCAGAAATGCACTGAACTCCAGAGATCCTCTGCGGTTTGTGTGAACGCAGACGTCTGAGTAAGAGCGTCCAGAATTTCTGTGGACTTAATTTAATAAAAAATGAAAGAAAACAAATATCTCCTGGTGAAAAAGTGGTGTCACACACGAATAAGTCGTAGACGAAGATGTCAAGACGTGGTGATAAGAGCCGACGCAGTTTTCGATGTGCTGTAAACAAAATCATTACATCCTGTCTCTGTCTGCTGCACCACCTCTCACCTGAATCCTGCGGAATACACATATACACACAAACATACACACAAACACCCCTCACTCTCTAACTTGAAACTGAAAATGCATGCGCAAGACAATCTGCAGTGAAGCTGCACTCGAGAGATACAACACTGATGTATGAGACAGATGCAACTTTCAGTCCCCAACAGCCTTGAACCTGCAGCCTTGCTCTGTCTGGTATGCATCGAGCATACACATTTTTGTGTGTGCGAGTGTGTGTACTGTATGTGTGTGTGTTGCAGTAATAGAACAAAGGATCCTTTTGTACAACAGGCCTGTGGCTGAAATGTCTCCTCCACAAACATATTGTATGTTCATGTGTGCTGTCCACATGTGTGTTTCCTTGCTTACTGTTCATCAGGAGAGAGCTGTGTTGTAGTTCAGTGTGTTTGCGTCCCAGTGGAGCGCAGCTCTCGCCCCGGGCTCGGCTGACTTTAGGCCTCCTGCTTTTTGTCAGACCCCACTCGCCTCTCTCTCCTCTGGCTATGATCTACTAGACTTCTGCTGCAGCTAATGGTAATCCTCATCCTGACAACTCCCTAAAACAGCTACCCTTGTACTGTCGTTGACGGCAAGATTTTCAGA
Source organism: Verasper variegatus (assembly GCA_026259375.1). Taxonomy (NCBI): domain Eukaryota; kingdom Metazoa; phylum Chordata; class Actinopteri; order Pleuronectiformes; family Pleuronectidae; genus Verasper; species Verasper variegatus. Next base: position 7,363,043 of record CM048047.1, on the reverse strand, counting down.
GACAGTCAAAGATAAACAAAGACAAAAAACATTGAAATGGGCTGACATAAAAAATTGGTGTAAAATATATACTGTTTCTTGGAGAGGAAAAAAACTGTGATGAGTCTTACTATACAAAAAATTTCCATTAAAAGTAGAAATTTAAAATTGGAGTACATTGCACTCCAACACTTTTGCAACAGAAATGTTGTATGAAGTAAGACGAGCATCTTAGGAAACTTCCCAGCATGCATAGTTTAAGAATTCAAACTCTCACTTATTTTCTTTGTAGTTTCAGCAAAAACAGACATGATGGAAACTTGCTCAGTGTCTAAAGCTGTGGATGTTTCTTTTCATAATAAGGTCAGCGATGAATTATCTGGGAAATGTAATATAAAGTCAGTGGGAGCAGCATTGCATGTTCTCGCTGGACTGACTCTGGTACAAAATGGCTAGATCAGCTTGAGTCAAATTACTTTTTAAACTAAGAAATGTAAAAGGAAACAGATCTGTGTGTAGTGGTTGTCTCTGTGACCAAACAGCAGCATTAACATCACATCTTCAGTTTATTGAAGTTGTTTTATCAAGTGTGTGAGCCGGGGCGGGACATCTCAAAGTCTCTCACCAGCCACCCAACTTTTCCAAAGTTTAAAGTTGAGAGAAAGGTACAGATATGTATTGAGCAGCTTTGTATCTCCCATCATGCTGCAGGAAATATGCTGGGCACACCAACTGGACTCATCGTTGAGCATGTGATCCTCTTAATTACACACATGATGGAGGAGAAAAACTAGGGAGGGTGGACCTGCTCTAAAACTTTCATCATGAACTCCAATACTTTAGTGTGTTTGTCAGTGCGGTCTTTGTTTAGACAAAGAGAGCCAAGCCCTGAGAACAGCAGGCTATTAGGGCCTGCTGCAGAGTGTGATACTGATGGCTATGGATACCATATGGCACTGGGAACTAGATACAACACCAACAAACACAGGACACAGGGATGAGCAGACACAGACGATGGGATTACATAGGCAGTATTCCATATGTGTGTGTGTGTGCATATTTTGGATCCTTCATGGTTGTAGGTGTACGTGTCTGTACAGTGTGGTATGTGTGTGCAGCTGAGCACATGCAGCTTACAGCGTTCACCACCAAATATCAGACCTTTTTTGTTAAACAAATGTACAGTAATGTCAGGTGATACTTTGAGCTGAAAATTCTTCGCACCACTGCTACAGAGAAAATACAAGGATGGATATGGATATAATATTAATGAGAGTGAGAGTAATGGACATTCACCCCTGACTCATGGCACTTCAATGTAGCTGTTAGCATCGAATTCCTAATTCACAATGCAAGTGTCAAGACATGAGAAAATAATGGACAAGTGGACAGCTCTTACAGGTGTGAACACACAAACCAAGGAGCCATGTGAGATTCACATTGAGAGGTGGTCTGGGACGCTTATGGACACATTTGTGTGAATATTTACTAATGTATTGTTATCCAACAATTGCATTTTTTTGTCAAGTCTTATCTGTATGCATTTCCTTACCTTTTCTTTATGTATCAATCTCACACTCTATAATTATAAAAACAAAACAATACAATTACAATTAAAATCAATAATTACTTATTTTATTTCTCCTTATTTTTATCCATCACTACTTTATAATGTCATTTCCATCTCTACAGAATCAAAACAGAAGAGTCTGCAAACTCCTGCTTACTTGAATGTTTTCAAAACTTTGACTGGCCCTGCATGGTTTTCCAACACCTTTGAGACTGGAAGTGCTGAAACATTTTGTTTTTCATTCAAAAGTAAATCACACCTGCGCTAAATTCCTTCATTGCACTGATCATATCACATATGTTTTTATCTAAACCTTGCATCTGTAGGGTCAAGTGATTCATTTTCTGTTTTACATCCGTCGGGATGCAAGATCAAGTAGTCACTCAGCATCAGAAAATTGAGTGGTATCCTCCTCCCTCAATTCCATGAAAGCCTTGATTTCCCCCCTGCAGGGAAAGAGCAGTAGTATCTTACCCCCACATAGCCATCTGATTTCAGTTGGTTTCAGAGATCCAGTACTCCGCAGAACAGTCCTTCAGTAACAGCTTGAAGCTCCTGTGTTGCTTCGCCTTTGCTCAAATGGAGATCATCAATTTAACAACAGCTGTCAGGACATGATCAAATCCCATAACCTTTACACATAAGTCCGGGCCCACTTTACAGTGGGCAACAAGTCCTAAGTGACCTGTCATTGCTTGTGCTTCTTCAATTGTTAAAGACGGCAGCTTTCCAACAAAGATCTTTTGTTCCACAAAGCTGAACACCTAGAACCTTAACATTCCTAGTTCATATTGGGCTGGGAAAGAAAACATTATTCTAGAACTAAGAAAACCTCACACAAATCCTATTGATATTTGTACTACCTAAAAATCTACCCTTGAAACAGAGTCCATCTCTACAGTGTGTCATATGTCATGCTTTATACATATATATATAAGAAGAACAGATTCTGTTTTAAATACATTCTCATGTCATTGTATACTTCATAATTGTGCTTTCTGCTGGCCATAAACACCATTTCCAAAAGCTGTAAACATTCACAGAAGATATGTGATGGTTCAATGATGAGCTAGTCCGCTCCCTTCACTGGTTACCGGTGGCTGCCCATATCTGTTTCAAACATTAGTACTTGGGTACCGTGCTGCGAACGGATCGGGTCCAGTCTACATCAAGGACATGGTCAAACGTTACACCCCAGCCCGTTCACAGCCGCTCTGCATCTGCATCAAATTCTGGCGGATGCCAATCGAGCTGCAAGGTGCTACGCTGTGAGCACAGGTCCCACTAGAGGACGTCGGGCCCTCATGCCACCATCATGGAGTCTGTTTCTGACAGTTTCGTGTAACAGTCTCCTGGTGTCTCCTCCATGTTCTTGAGACTCAAGACAACAAAACTTCTTGTTCTTGAGCGCACTTATGGATGTGCCAGCCTGGAGGAGCTGGACTACCTGTGCAATCTGATTGGGCTGCAGCTACGGCCTCATGCTACCAGTAGTGACAAGTAGAACACAAAACTGGAGAAGAATCAGTCAGGAAGGAGAAGGAGAGCAATCTGCCTCTCCATTGCACCTGTTGTCCCTTTATTTGCACCAAAGCAGGTTTAAATGATTCAGAATCACTTGTGCTTCCTAAATAGACAGATTGATATGCCTGAAGTTTAACTGACTTGGTCTTATACTGTGATGATTAAGTCTAAGATTAAGCGTAATTTTTTTTTGAGTAGTGTAGTTTATTAATTAAATCCATCCCTCCCCTGGATTTGCTTTATTTGATTACATGGAAATCTGAAGGCGTCTCTGTGAAAGTTTTATCTCTTTTAAATATAGTTTTGGAAGTTCTGGGATGATTGTCCTAAAACCAGCTTGTAATCGTTGAACACACTGTAGCTACTTGTTTAGAATTTAAAAGAAAAAAAGACACTGCCTCATGCTGCTGTCCTAGAAATATTCTCCTCACTGCTGCTGTGTATTCCGTTTGAAGCCCAGGCCTGACAGCTTCATTTGTGAAGTGTCTCAATTAGGCAGAATATTTCTGCTGACATATCTCGACGCCCAGACTGTCTGACTGGAACATGAAAGCCCAGACTTAAGGAAGTCATCACACACCTCGGCAGAGAAAGACACACATACACAGACCCACATGCAAACACACACGCAAACACTAAAAATAGAGGAAGCTATCCTGCTAACGCTAGTTAATGCTCCTCACCCCAGACAGCTGGATTTGCATATCTTTTAAGTGCTTTTTCTCTCCCTCCTGCCCTCCTCTGCGTTTCTTCTTTTTCTCTGTCCGTCCCTCTGTTATGTGTGAAACAGTCTGCTCTCTTGAAGGAATTCTCAGGAGGGTTTACAGTGGAGCATTTTGTGTCAGAAAAGCAAGAAAAAAGCAGACTGAACAGCAAAAAACTATTGCGGTAATTAGATACCCCACACGCACACACACACGCACACGCACACGCACACGCACACGCACACGCACACCACTCGACCACACTCTGTCTCAGGTCTTTCAGGCCACTGTAATAGTCTCCATCTGGTTTGAGAGGAGGGAAGAGAAAGATATTAAGTCCCTGGGCTGTATAGGACAGCCATCTGGGCCGGGCCACTCCCACTACTCTGAGGCCACTTCTGCACTCTCCTAACGGACCAGCCAACCGGCCCAATGGCCCCAGCTACATGCCATGAACTCATGTCTGTAACAATAACAACTATAGATTGGCCTTGCTTGCCCCATTAAGCCCCTGTGATTCTTCCAATAGTCAGTGTTGCAGTCAGTAAATAGGCTGTGTCACTCCGCTAGCAGGCTGGAGCAGCACCAATTGGAGTTAAGCCAAAATCCAGTATATTTATTAATCTCAGGGGACATATTTGTCCTCTTCCTGTCAGGCCTCCATCAGCCGGATTGGAAGATTTGAAATCCAACCATGACCCTGACATCAGCTATCTATAACCCAAAGCATGTGGTTGGTAGAGCATCCTGAGGGTGCAGCCTGGAGTAAGCTCTGACTTGAAGGCTCATTTCAGGGATAAATGTCCCAAAATGGCACCAATGTCACTGTATGAACATACTAATGCAGTTATTTCTTATAATAAATAATAGCATTCCAATTATCATACACCTACTTTACACAAACAACTAAAATTCCTTTTGTTTGAAACTTTAAAACCAATATTTTGTATTTAGCAATTTAAACCACAATGGAGAATATTAGTTTAAGTCCAGCAAGGATGGCATTAGTTGGGTTTTAAAAAACATATTTTGGGGAGTTTAAGAAAACATTGAGGTTTGGGCTAATTGTAGCCATATTTAAAGAAAACGTGTTATCTTTTAAAATTCTATAACTTCCAGATTCATGCTAATTTGCATCCTAAACCTTGGTAATCAAGTAGGAATTTGTGTAATATAAAAAGACACTGTAGCAAAAATCTACCCACCAAGGTTCATTGAGATAAATGGGCTGAAAGCCACAAAGTTGATTTTTTACAAACTCGTTAATATAATTATTTTAAAGCTGTAATCACTCAAAATGTTGTCTGTTAGTGAGCTTGTATTGTATGCAAAATATAAATGTATCAAAAATATTTGAATGGTAGCTTACAAACTATTTTAAACACAGTCTATAACACAGTGTAGAATCCTATATACTGCAATTGCTGTCTGTTGTAAAAACAGCATGTTCCATTTATTTGACAGCCAACATGTTGACATCAGACACCTCTGCAAACCTCCAGTCTTTATTATCCAATCTGTCATTTTGTTACTAATTTTCACTATTTCATTTTGCACTCAAACTAGAAAGGTCGACTACCAACAACTAGCAAATGACAAAGTAAACACCAGAGTATATGCATTGATGAGGCATGTGATCAACACCTCCACTTACCACTCTTAATCAGATCACTGACTCTGCTGTATTTTAGTTCATCAGGCTTGTGTTTCTGTCTAGTAAGCAGACTCGAGATGAAGCCTTATAATAATAGATGGTAAATGCTTGACCAGACCACTTGAACCATGTTGAACTGAACCCAAAACAGAGTCTAAGACCCTGAGCTTCTGCTGTTTATTTATTAAATAGCCCACAGTCTGATAATCTAAACAAAGCGTGGCTTCCTTAAAAGCCCTGCATATATAAACAGGCCGTCCACAGAGAGCTAACTGTATACAGTAGATTCAGTCCTGCGATTTTAAATAAAGTGTCCTGTCATTAGAATATAATTTCAAATAAAGTTGTGTCCCAGATAGATATCATCAGACTGAATTTGTTCAGGTTTTGTAAACATGCTACGTCTACACTAGGGGAAGGAGGGAGTTACAGGAGGAGCTTTGCCAGCGGTAAGAGTATCTTACTCTTTTGAATCACAGAGATAAATAAATCTGACAACAATATCAAGCTCCTCAGTATCTAAATACGACCTAGTAAAGATTATTATTATTCTGACCAATGACTCAAGACCCTTAAGTCTCAAATCCTCTATAATCAGGTTTATAATATGTTCAATCTCTTGTTTTGAAGGCTGTTTTTGATACACTGATAGTAAGTACGAATATTTATAGCATAATATTAGTTTTTAATAGGAAGTGTCACTAATATCAGCTCATAAAAAACTACAGAGAATAATCTGTGGTTCCCCTCAGCTCTACAGAGCCAGACACATTTAGGTCACTTTTTTGGTTTCTGGTCACCATTCTAATCATTTTTATTTCAAGCCCCAGCAAGCAGCTGTTTTCTGTAAAAATAATAACTTCTCATAAATCAGCAGACAGACACAGTTTGCTGGTATGTTTCCCATTAATTCCTAAGACTGTGGTGACCCGCCATATTCTAAATTGTCCTGCCACAGTTTCATAATGAACCCAAAACCTTTTAGCACTTCTCTTAATAAAATCTCTAACCTAAGGTTTTGCTCAGTTGCTGCATTAAATAGCTGTATGCAGCACTATTTGCAGTGCTATTTGCTGCATGCTTGATCGCTGTATCACGCTACCGTGTGCTCACACTATGGTCCAAAAACTTTTCACAGTGCACACAGTGAGACCAAATAGTCTCAGCTGCAGTTCTGTACAGTACCCATAAGTGGCATGCAATGCAGTTTTCTCTGTCATGTGAGAAATTATTTTTCACTCTTGAGTCCATATAGTGCAAACTGACTGGATTGACATTTTTAAAGTAGTACTGTGATGCTGTACCAGTCTGATAAAGATAAGAACTGGACCATGAAGCACATTCATATTGCTGCTAGAAGTTAAATGTTCTTGATATTGCAGCAGCCATAACATTATTGGTTCTGCTTTCCCTTAATGTGAGCCATTTTTTCCCTGTCTTGTTGTTTTGGAGTGCAGCTCAATGCTGACTGAGCAGATGTAGAGAAAAATCTATAAGGAGATAAATATTTCAGCTATCACTTCAATCATCAGGCTCTTCTACTAACAGATACGTTTTTCATAGGATCTCAATTGGAATTCGAGAAAATGGATCGTAGCTTTTTTTGCTGCAGTGGTGAAATAATAAAGAAAAGGTTGTCCCTGCCATGACAGGTAAAAGTTGTACGGGTCAACTTCAGTATCAGTATAACTTCACATGACATAAACCTGCTCTTCTGACGATCCTGCGCTTGTGCAGGATCGTCACCAAGTTACCTGATAAAAGTGCTTGTATGGTGAAAATAGACATATGTGTAACAAGGCTAGGGGAGGGGGTAATATTGTGTGAAGAAAATCCTCTGAATTTCTATAAAGAAATACATTTATGAGAGGAACACTCCATTATTCTCTTTGATTAAGTTAAAAGTTTACTATAAAAAATTCTGAAATACTTGGAAGAACATCACAGCTGTACTAGGAAATAACATCTCAAAAGAATAGTATTTACTGTTGTCACGGAGACACCTGCAGTCTATGACCTAGTAAGATTAATGTATTTTACAATGGTTAAAGATTTATTAATAAGATGAAGGGTCTGGCAGACAAAGGCTGGGAGCAAAGGAATTGTGGTTTGCTGGCTGAGCTGTTATACAGCGAGACTGGATGACTGGCCAGTGCACTGAGGAGGGAGTTAGGGGGCAGACTGACGAGGCAGGGGATTGAGTGAAGCTGCAGACTGAAGGCAGAGAGTCGTGAAGGCAAACAGGCAAACATGATCATGAAGCTTAGGGAAATAAAGGTCACTCAGACTACTTCCAAACTGCTGTTTTCATTTGAAAACAGTGTTTGCAAACTAAAATTACCGTTGTCTACACAAGCGTGATAGAACGTTAGTAGTGTGGACAGCAGGCGTTTCCGAAGCATGGTTGATGCATTTTTAAACGAAAACGCAGTAGTGTGGATGTAGCCTCAGCGGAAATTAAAATCCCATTCAAGTTGCCCATAAATGGAACAAGAGATATCCTTCCATCTGTCCATTGTGTTGTAGTTCCTGATGCACAAAGTTGTATAGTTTTGTTCTTACTAAGTTATGACTTTACAATCTCTGAGGATATTTAAGTTTTTTCTTGTAATGTATAATGTTTGTCTCACAAATTTTTGCCTTTACAATCTCAGTGAATTTCTCAAATATTTCCTTGCAAAATCAGCCTCCTTCCCCTGCTCTGGGATTTTTGTTTTACCTACAATGTGTCCTCAGCTACATCAAACACAGTTTGTTGATTCTCACCTCTAGTCAGCCTTTGACTTTGCCCTTTGTGTGTCCAGTGTGTTTGACGTTGCCTCGGCCTGTCTTTCTGTCTGCGGTCTGTCACCCCTGACTGTCCCTCTCTGACTCACAGCAGTCATCTAAGCTATACAGCCGCTCAGCCAGTGGAAGAACGCTGGGCATGGTGCCAGTCAGCCGGCCAGGGTGCCAGTTGGGCAGTCCATCAGTACCATTAAAGACATGTTATCCACCCAAGTGTATCCGCCTGGCCCTGATCACCTGTCTATCCCTTCTCCCCATGCTGCCCCCCAACTCACTCAGGGACCCTGGGTAAAGTGCACACAATCCCCGTCTTGCTTTGTCAGCATGGCTCCCAGGCATCCAGCCTGCTGCTTTAGGTCTCTTAAAACACATACACAAATAAATGAGGAGGGTGCTGGAAATAACTACTTTCTCATCTCCAGCCAAGGTGCCCTGCTGGTCAGGTCATTGTCTTTAAAGGGACAGAGGTCTAGAAAAAGCAGACCACTGCTGACCTCGACCCATTTTCTTTCCAGAAAGAATACAAAGTCAGCAAAGTTAATTCAGTCCTCCTGTAATACAAAATAGATTATATGTTCTCCAGAGGCTTAAAAGGACTATTTGTTTCCTGTTATGACTTGGTGCTTTTATCATCGCAGCTAAAAATACTGCTGTTGCTCTGCTGATTCAAAATACCGATTTATACTGTATCTTGTCCTCATTCAATCTGCTTTAATTTAATAGTTGCTGCTTTAAGGATCTGCTGATATTATGATTTTTAAGTGTCACAATTCTAAAGCAGATATTTTCAGCTATTAACCTTTGGTACACAAACACCAGTTCTAGCCCTTTTTGGTCTGATTTTGGATCCAGACTTTGAAACCACTCTCTGAAAAGTGAGAAAAATAACACAAGGTAGAGTCTTAGATATCTAGGAATGCATAATATAAGTGTACCCTGCTGCCATGTGACCCTAACTAACATTAGCAGTGGAAAAGAAAGGTTTTACATTTCAATCAATGTGGACATAACTGTCACAGTGATGTCCACATTCTAGCCCTCAAATACTCAACATATGGCAGCAATTATTAAAAAAAATACACCCGTAGTAGTCAGCTTTTGAGCCTAGAACACACGGGCAAATCAGTGACAGACGACATAACAACATCTGACAGAGGACTGGGAGTGACTGATGGGTGGACATTTTGAGCTGCGAGTGCTCAGTGAGGATTTGTAGATGACAGGTATGGACTTACTGCCTGTCAAAGACTCAGCACACACACACAGACTAAAGTTATAAAGGTAGATAGAGCAGTAGCAGCAGTAAACCAAATTAGTGTTACGCTATTCAGAAGCATGAAATATGAGAAGGTGTTCCATGTGTGTGTAGTCAGAGATGGGCAGTATTTCTATTACTTGTATTTGTAATTTGTATATGATAGGGCCGATAAAAAATCTAACGTAATTTGTAACAAAATACTTTAGAGTGGAGTAATTTTGTATTTAAAATACTCAAAAAACAGTTCATGAGTTCAGTCTTCAACGGATTGTCTGTCAAGGTAAATATTTTATCTGAGTGTGACAGATGTCAACTAGCTTGATGTATAATTTATGTCTGGGTCTGGCTACATAGCCTATTGTATATACATGGTGATGGTTACAATATCAAGCTAGCGATCGATGCTAACATGCTAATGACGCTAGCATGCTGTCTAGGCTAGTGCATAGCCAGTGTTTAGCAAGTTAACTTATCAGTCGAGTAGCTAGCTATAGGAAGAGGGAGATTGGGAGCTTGTATGTTCATGATAACCTTATCAAGAGACGTCTGACCATCTAATCTTGCACTGTATTACAAGTTTTGCTGTATCTTCTCAATGTGAATGTCATAATGCCATATCAATTACTGGCAGATAATATAGTTCGCAGTTAGCCAGGCTATGACAGTAGATATCCATTTGTTAAAAAAAATAAATATCCAATTTATTTTATTTAAAAGGCATATTATGAAAGTATTCTTAGTTTTATTATTTCAATCAAGTTGTTGTCTTTTAATAGCTTTGCTTAGTTAGACTGACATTCTGTGACTGCTCTTCCTTTTTGTGGGGTTCACCAGAGCTTTGTGTACATTATATAGCCCAAACCTGAATGCTCTGCTATACCAAATTGTGAGAAAACGGAAAATCCAGAAATAGTATTTCCTATATTTTAAATACAAAATACATGTATTGTATTTTGTTACATTTTCTGGCACCAGTATTTTGTATTTTATTTTAATACATTTATTTGAGGGGTATTTTGTATTTTGTATCAAAATACATTTTGATGTATTTTTGCCCATCTCTGTGTGTAGTTATAATGTAGTTAATTTAGCCAATGAATTAAACTAGCTTAGCTAACAAGAATACGTTATTGATGAAGAGAGGAGAACTTGGCTTTGCAGATGTGAGAGCTTGCATTGGATGCTCAATCCCAAATAATCAAAGATATGAAGGGAAAGATTGAACCAATCAAATGCTCCTCATTGCTTTTCAGCTTTCAAAACCTTGCGAAAACTATCTCCTCATTCTTCTATATCACTAATCTCGCGAGTTTCACCCAAAATGAATATGAAGTGAATTCTAAATAAACGGCCCTGACTCCTCAACAAGCAGCAGCTGTAGAAAGAAGAACTAACCCTGTGAGGTACCTCAGCATTGAAGAGTTTCTCTGGTGGGATCAGCTGAACGAGCTTTGATGAAAGAGTGTCTGCCGGGCTGTTAAACCTGTTCACAAATTATCATATGAGCTGGAGCCCTGTATAGTGACTGAAGGTCAAGTAGTTTTGAACAGATTAAAGGAGGTTTAACCCAAAGAACAACAGTCACGTTGAATTTGTTCATAAGAGAATCCTAATTTTCATTCCATATGACTTGAGTGTCTGATTTTAAAATGGATCAGGCCAGAGTCAGAAATTGCAGTATGGTCTCTTACTTAAACTGCAATTGTTTCCTTTCACAGCAGTGATCGTGGAAGACTCAACAGTTGAAGGCTGAAGGCATGTAATGGGCTACGCAGAAGGTAAGGCAATTACCATCACCATAGATGTGAATCTCACTTTTGGGCTTTTTTTTTTATTACACTTTCAGCAGAATCAGCCTTGACAGCTTGCACCTCATCCACCAACATGTAGGCGTTCATCTTTAAACGTACAATTTTCATTGATTTTTAATACTGGCTAATGCAAATGTGAAAATAGTTTTCTTACTTCAACTTGAACCACACATCTCTCCTAATCAGAGGATGGTCTGATTTCTACAAAGATATAGAAAATATATTATATTTCTGTTCCAAGTGTAAAAAATCAAACCTGTGACAGCTCACAGGCAGGAACACCTGCTGACATTTAACAAAGAAGGGGAAACAGCTCAATTTGTGGTTAGCAATAGTAGGGTACATTTAAAGAAACAGCACTCTCCACTTTGTATCTGTTACTGCTTCACGTGTTACCACATTTCTGCATTAAACATCCTTGTAAATGTTAACTTCTTCTTCACACACTTGGCTAGAGTGACTAAACTGATGCTGGAGATTTGCCCATGTTTTTAGATCGGAAAGTCCAGATATAGCATAAATATATAGATATAGTCCATGCCTTGAACGTCAGCATTTTGTTTGACTAAGCCATCATCTCTACGTAACCAGCCTGATTTTTTAATACCAGTGGAACTTTAAGTCTGATTTGAAGAGGTAGACAATTGTTCACATAGGACAAAAAGCAGCATTCTCATACCTTGTGCTTGTGGCCCAAAGGTGCTGAACCGTTCAAAGATTTGTTTACCTCATGTCAGCCGCATTCCCTGAGAGAAAGCAGAGAAGCACTAAACAGTTGAGGGTATTAGGCATCCACATCATCTTGGGGAGCAATAGAGACAGTCGACTATTAGTCACATATAAACTATTAACCATCTAAGTATAGGCTAGATGGAGGCTATGTTTGTCACATTGTAAGCACTCTATTCTGGAAAATGTACGGTTTTGTAAAACAGTCGAATAAATGCATTTGTTAGCCGAACTAAAGCCAACCAGCAAATCTCATGGTATTCAGAAAACAATGGAACGCTATGTTAATCTGGAACTACACTACGAGAATATATCAATCACCACAAAACTAAAAAACACCACAACATAATACTGCACAACAAGATCACTACTGAACTTCCCGCTTGGTTATTGAAACACCGAACCTTTTACTGTTTTAAAAATGAGTTTCGTAATGGTAATCTCGGTGGGTGTTAGTAGATTGGGTTAGAGGATGACTTTTTAAGCCTTTTTCTCTGTACTCTTTATAACATGCTTTAGGATTTCACCCTAAGACTGTCCTTAACCATAACAGACAGCATTTGCCCTTTGTTATATCATCAGTGATCACCAGACAAGGACCTGGAGCAGCCTGATGTAATGACAAGACAACAGGGACAAAGAAAGGGTAGTGTCACATTTTTATGATGTGGCAAAACCCGCAAGGCCAGAGTGGTGTGATAGGTCAGGCCAGTGTCTGACTTTGAAAACCCTGTTTGTTGTCCAGTTCCTACAAACAGTTGATCTTGGTTTCTTTTCAGTATTACGAATAATCCTCTAAATCATTACCAAATATGTGTTATGCCTTAAACTAACCATATCTTAACCAGTGACATAGAAGAAAATGCTAATTTTATCATTGTTTTACAATTGCAGCGTTATCCTGTTGTTACACGAGGGAAACACTGTACAGATGAAACCAAATGTAACCATCATCAACTAATTTCAGAATCAGGATGAATTTCTGTCAAATCTCTTGAATATCTTCTGCAGTTTGAGGGCTGTCATAACCCCTGATTAATTTCTTCAGTGATCAAAGATCTAGCTCTCAGCTAATCAGATGGATTCCTTTGGTTGTCTCAGTGTAAGTCACCTCATCGTAAAAGATGAACAACTTTAGGGGTGTCACGTCAGAAAACAGTCATATGACTCACTTTGGAAGGCAATGACAAATGACAGTAGACTTCCTACCACTAATCCAACCCAGTCTCATCTCAAAACGTGTATTAGCTACGTTGGTCCACTGGGCAAAATATAACAATTTGAGAGGCCAAATTGTGAGATGCCTACGTTTTTTTGTCATAATGCAGAGAAAAGAGACAACATGTACAGTATTCCTTGCTCACTTTGACCACCACTTTTTCTGTTGCCTTGCACGTCTCTTACTTTGAATAGTTTTCTGTAACAAGTCCCTGTCAGTCCATCAATATTTGATACCCCTGCTACTTGTCATCAACATTATTTTAACCTTTATTATACATTTATTTGACAGCCAGTGGTTGTCAAGTGCTCTGCACTAAGCTGATCGCTGTCATTCCACTCGACTTTCTATGAAAGGTAATGTTAATCTAAACGCACTGGGGTATACTTCCTCCATCTTTCCTTGCCAAACACCTCTCAGTGGTATTGTGTGTGATGGCAAGCTGCAGCAGTTTTAGAGGAAGGAATCATTGTTCTTCTTGAGGGCTTAAAGAGCTTGAGGAAGTCATTGACAGCACTGTTCTCCCCCTTCCTTTCCTTCCTTCCTGTCTCCTTCTTTCTTCCCTCACTGTTATCATCAGTCTGTATGAAAGTGCATCACAATGTTCCCATATGACTAAATACACCAGAGAACTCAAGTACTTTGCATGATAAATGATTCACAGTTGGAGAACAAGTGCCGTTGTAGAGCCCTCTCCACTGATACATTTAGTTTCTATTATAAATGGCTGATATGGGCCTTTTATAAAAGTGCAGATCATGTGTTTAGTCTTATTAATTTTGGGGGAATTTGGAATCTGTATTAAGAAACAATACTCAGAGCAGTTGGTTTTCTCAAGCTGAATTTTATAACTTGCAAATGGAGAAAATTTCAGGGCACAGCATAGAATTTTTTTTTTTTTTAATTAAATTCAAAACCAACTATCCAGCCTACTAATAACTCAACAATGACACCATCTTATTACTATAGGTTTGACAAACTTTAACAGGAACCTCTTTAGTCCTGTCAGGAAAGGTAAAGTTGCTCTGCAGGAATACTCCAGCCATTAGTTCTGTTCATTAGGGCCAAACACCAAGCAGTGTGTTGACCCTGTTAAAGTAGCTTCAGATCTGAAGATAGATAGACTTGTACTGGGGTGTTGCAAAAGTAAAAAAAACTTCCAATAAAACTTCAGAAACAAATCAACCCGTTTTGAATCGCCATTTGTGTCATACTTTATTTGGTGAATTGAATGTAAATTCATTCATAATGCTGGATTGCAAAGCATTTTAGTTTTCATTGAACATTGTGTCTGTGGATGAAATGAATGAATGAATATAAAACTTTCTAAGGAAGGCATTTCCTGGAAGTATTTGGCATAATGATATTGAAATATACTATGATGTCGATAGATCCCAACTATTGCTGTGTAAGCCTTCAAAAATAATATTTCGCAGGGATTCTCTTCATCCCTGCATTACTCCCTCCCTGCATTGCTTCTACATTTCTCTTCTCCTTGCCGACCCCCTCCCACCCTCTATTCTGTGATGGCCCTTTTACTATTCCCCCTGTGTTCCATGGAGAACAAAAAGAGCAGTTTATTATGTTAGGGTGCAGCTTTACCCAAAATTTCAGAGAATTGTTGCCATTTATGTATTCATTAAATTATGGCTACAAATAGAAAGTTGGAGAGCTTTTGGCTGACCAAAAATTATATTTCACCAATATACAGAATTTGTATTCAAAATAACAAGCAGAAATCTGTTATGTCCTCTTTTCTTTTAATATACCTTTTTCACTGTCCTGTGCAGATGTGCACCATCTTTTCATTGCACTTCTGCACAGGCCAAGTAACCATCCACGTGTTATACATTTTTTTTCTGCTCTTCTCCTTTGTTCTATTTAGCAAAGGCTACCCTTTTGCTGTAATGACAGCCTGCTAGCACATCCTGTGGCCCTCTGCCATTCAGTTGTGTGGGGAGGGCTTCCTGGCAAGACTTGAGTCAAGTCTCCCATCTGTATTGAGCTGTATAACAGTTTGATCAAAGCAGACCTGATCTGGATACACCAATGAGGGCATTCACCGAGCCTGTACTCAATTATGAGGGCATTTAGAGTTAATAATGCAGTGTTAACTGTCAAATTGTAATCTAACAACTTCACTGGACACCTTCCCCCCAAAAACTCACCTGTAGACTCTACATATTTTACATATAGGATTTTTATATTAAATGTTGTTTCTCTACCTATGACCTGTCTTCAAACTTCTGCCTCTGTTAATAAAAGGTACATCTTGAAGAAAGCTTATTAAGAACTATCACTGATGTTAATAAGGAGCAGCAGCACACATGATTCGGCTTATTTTAAAGTAGGGTTGAAGGTATTAGTGTGGGTGAAACTAAGTGTAATTGGGCTGAAACAATCTAGACAGGCACTTGTGATAAAATGATATACTGTAGGTCAATGTCAATTCTATTCATATAGCACATTTCAAACCACTTTGTTGTAGAAGACAGTAACACATAATACATCAGAGTACAAGTAGTAAAATAAAATCAGCTAGAAAGTAGAGTAATTTAAATTACAATAAAATAAAATATAAGATATACAATAATAAAATAAAATCAGCTGGGATAAAAACGTTCTCAACTCAAGGAGAAGGCCAAGAAGAACAGATGTGTTTTTAGTAATGATTTGAAGTCTGCTAGAGAGGGGGTAGATCTAATATGGAGTGGTAAACTGTTCTTCAAGTTTGGGTGGCTACTGCAAAGGCACGATCACCTCTGATTATGAGCCTCGTTTTAGGTAAGTCCAGGAGGAGCTCAGTGGCTGGCCTCAGGGGCAGCATATATAAGTAGAATAGGATGGGGCCTAGAACGTATCCTTGAGGGACACCCCATGTAGGTGGGGCCGTCCCAGAGGAGTAATCACTCAGGTAGACAGAGAAACTCCTATCTGTTAAGTATGACTGAATCCACCTGAGTGCTTCACCTTTAATCCCTACAGAGTTCTCCAAACGTGACAGTAGGATTGCATGTTCGACGGTGTCAAAAGCAGCCATCAGGTCTAAAAGTACCACAACAGCAGATTCTCCCGAATCAACATTAAAATCAGGTTGTTTAAAAATCTTAAAAGAGCTGTTCCTGTGTTATGACAAGGACATTTTTGCAGCAGGGTGAGCACTACCTTCTCTAGGACTTTGGTCGTTGTTAAACATTAAAATAGGCCCAAGTTCCTAAAGTGAATCATGAAGCCGTCATGTTTCAGCTACCTGTATACCTGAATAATTCTGGGATTTTGTTTATTGTAGCCACACCAAACTACAAATAGTTAGCTTTGGGCATTTAACACATTTAAGCTGTTTGTGCAGTACATAGGCAGCTATGGTCATTTTAGGTGCCACGACGAGTATGTAACAAAGTGTGCCGCATCTGTATCTATACTCTGGATTTTTTTGTTCCATCAGATAATTATAACTACTGTATAGTTTGTCTACAGTTAATTGTGCATATATTCCCTTTAGCCATATATGCCATGTACTGACACTGTAGAAAGTAAAAAATAAAATAATGAAAAAGGTCATTAAGGTTTTTCGCAGCTTTCTTATCTGGTAAAAGACTTGATAATGAATGGAGACTGGAGAGGAAAGGGAAATACAAATAAAGGAAGGCCATCAAACACTTTCACCAAATACAGTCCTGAGAAGCCCTGGAAATGGGAGGGAATTGCCCCACACATCCAGAACCATATCCATATGTATGAAGAGGAATAGATGTTAGTGTTATACACAGTGAAAACGGTCCTTGGACTTAATCTTGAGCATTTTGTTGGGCGATTTATGTAAGGATATCTCCTTAGCTGAAAGGGTTCGTATTTGGCTTGCTTTATTCTGGCCTTGAAATAACCCGAGTGACGATCAGACATTTCTCTTTGTGTTTTTGTCTCTGGGTCAATGCCAGACTCCCTCGCTGCTGGCTCTGTGGAATTTTTGTCAGCATACTTGTAGGGCAAATGTCACATTGTATTTTCTGAGGAATGTGAATACCACTGATAGTTGACGGTATTTTTCTATTTTCTACCATGAGATGGATTTAAGATACTTTATGGGGCGTAGCAGTAAATCTGATTTACTACTACACCCAGCTTTTGAGCTCGTTCTCAGTATGTGCAGTTCCTTTCATGGAAAGCTCTAAAGCAAGAAACAAATTTGTCTTAAAATATAAAAATGAAACCAAGCCCCTGTTTTTTCTCTTGAATTCATTTCAAAGCTCTGCTACAGCAGCAGCAGCAGCAGCAGCAAACAGACAGTGTCTGAAAATGCGTGATGGGTATTGGTGGGGGGGGGGCTACGTCAGAAATCGACTGGCAGAGTAATGAATGGCAGGCAGCCAGGTTGTCAGCTCACAGCAGCTGTCCTTCATGGGGGACTGGTACATGAAAACAACAGAAAGAAAGAAGGAGCAAGAGGGGACGAAAGAGAAGCACGGCAAAACTGCAGTGTTTCAAAAATCCTGCAACCAGGTCAAATGCATTGGAAAGATTGCTATTTGCTACATCATGAATAATAATTGAAAGCAAGTTACAAACCTGTTTTGTCCATTTAATTTACTTTTAAATTTGGTTACACTTGGCAGACTCTATATTTCAGTTAAACTGATAGTGCTATCAATTCCTGACATGCAAGGTCATGTTTTTCTCTTAGCCTCAACTTACAGGTTGGGTAAGTTTGCTACTATTCAATAAAACATATACAATGTTAAAACTATATTACTATACTGTAAGGATATTGAGGAGGGAGCTCCAGTTTACTACTTTGTTATTGAATTGGCTTCAAGTTTACAGCCAACAATGGTTTGGGGAACTTTAATTGCAACCAAATATGTAAAGTGTAATCAAACACTAGCTCAAATCTTGTTTCTCCTGACCTCCAGTGGTTGATGTAAATGTGGAAGTCAGGGTGTGGTCGGTACAGTCTGACATCACTGCTGACTATGTTTATAGGCCTAACACCCAACAGCCACAGTGGGTGTGGTAGATCAAACAGGACTGGGGGGGGGCTTGGTTGGCCAATCACAGTTTAAAAAAATACAATTCAAATATGAAATGATGTATCAATTTTTCTCACTATGTGTTGGACACGCTGGGCGGATAGTCTGATTTAAGAAGATTTTTTGTTGCAGCTCAACAAGGCTTCTAATAAAAACATATTTTTAGGCTAAAATATGAATTTTATCATAACATGGTGTGTGCTATCGTATTATATAGTTTTGTTATGAAATATCAAACATTATCCAGTCGAATTTGGGTATCTAGAGGCAAACAAAATTACAGCAATGTCTTAAGTTGTTTCACACTTAAAATGTTGGTTAGCAGAAAATATTTTAAAGAGTAGAGTTTTGATGTTAAACATTTGATGCAAACTCTTGCATCTGTTAGGAAACTGTTAAGTGATCACATTGTTTTGTAAACCGGTGTGAAAGGTTTCCATTTAGCTTTTCAGCTTTTGGAGATCCTCCAGTTCCTGTCTCTCTCTTTTGTCTAACAAAACATTTCGCCCTAGAAAAAACACTTGAATGTGTTTTACTTACCAAACCTTTTTGACAATAAGTGCCAATGTAAAATTTTCTTGTGAATTAGTGTGCCATATCAACATTTTTTTTTATTAGCATCCAGCCTATGTCGCATTACCGGCACCTAGTGGCTGGGAGGTGTTAACATCAATCAAGCTAAATAATACAGGCTGCGTGACGGCAAAACCTTTGAACATTTCTTTAACAAGTGTGCCAATGATTATGACGCCGCGTGCCATCATTGGCATGCGTGCCTTAGGTTGCCGACCCCTGTTCTAAATGATTGTAGCTGGATGCATCCAGTGACCGCTATGAACAGGATTGCTGACAACAAGGGAAAGACTTTGTGACGGCGAGAAAAGACAGCTGACTGGAGGAAATAGACCCCACCGGGGCTGGCATGGATTAGCTACCCATACTGGCAGGATCCAACACGGATTGGTATTTGGAGACACCCACTAATGGCTACGAAAGCAACTAAATGAAAAATACCCCTAGAGTCTGCGAGAGTGGAGTGGACATCAGTCCCCCTGCGTCTGAGGAAGTTAAGCACAGAGGAAGTAGCAGAAGACGGTATAGAGCCCACACAGCCAGGAAAACCAACAAGGGAGATGAAACCTTTACAAACCAAACCAAAAGTGAACTTGCCTTGAGCTTCAGAAAAAGCTAAATGGGAGGCCATTAATACAGACCTAAGCACTATCCTGGAAAAGATAAAGGGCACAGTTGAGACAAAACTTGAGAGGATGGGTAACTTCATCTATGGCTACGGAGCTGAACATTTTGGAGTGACACAGAAAAAACAGATAACATGAACAATGGAAACCAAGTCCAGAAGGCAGCTGGAAATAGAATGCTTGGTACAAGAGAGGAGGCAGCTAAAAAAGCAGTGGAAAAAAGCCACAGAAGAGCAGGAGGAAGGGAATTAACATACTGCAGGAGAACATCAAGAGCAGATTGACAACCTTGAGGCGAGCAGAGCGTCTAAGAACAGCTCGGAAAAGAAAAGGATGAGCAAGAACTCTTTATAGACCCCTTTAAATTTGTGGAAACTCTTCACCACAAAGAAGGGAGGAACCCTCAGGACCTCAAAGCAGGACGTAGACCTGGAAAGAACACACTCTGATCGAAAGAGACATGATCCCATAGCTTTTCAATCTGATATCTCACCCATTGAGCAGCCAGAGCACCAAATGGATGGAGCCCTCCGAAATGGAAAGAAGTGGAGAACACAGTGAGGTGGGCAAAAGTGTCATCAACCCCAGGCCCGAACGGTGTCCCGTACAGGGTTTACGAGAATGCTCCTGATGTTCTCGCTTCTTGTGAAATTAATGAGAGGGGCATTGGTGAAGCAAACAATACCCAAAGCTTGGCGATGCTGGTGGAGTACTGATAGCAAAAGAGGAGGAGTCCTCAAACATCAGCTTATTTCGGCCCATCAGTCTCCTCAATGTAGAAGGCAAGAACTTCTTTAGTGTCATAGCCCAAAAGCTGACAAGCTATCTGGTGAAAAACAAGCTGGTGGATACACCGGTCCAAAAAGCTAGAATTGAAGGGTTCACTGGATGTTTAAAAGACACTAGCATGACCTGGCACCAAATCTAATCAGCCAAGAGTGAGAAGTGAGATCTACATGTCATCTTCCTTGATCTTGCTAATGCATTTGGGTCAGTACCACATAGTGTCCTCTGGGCTGTTTTAAACTGCTTCAAAGTACCAGAGCCCATCATAAATTTGATTAAAGCCTACTTCGAAGATCTGCAATTCTGCTTCACACTACTAGATTTTACCACCATATGGCAGTGTCTCGAACTAGGCATCATGGCTGGCTGCACTATCTCCCCACTAGCGTTCACTATGACGATGGATGTGATTATAAGAGCTTCCAACTGGGTAGTAGGTGTTGAGCGACAAAAGTCGGGGGACGGATTAACACCAATCAGGGCCTACATGGACGACATGACAACCCTGACCACAACAGCACCATGCAACTAGGGAATACAAGGACCAGAATGAGGATCAATCCACCAAAATCCAGAAGCATCTCAATTGGCAAAGATAAGAGATCAGACTATAGGTCCTACATTTATGGAGAACCCATTCCAATGGTGTCCGAGAAACCTACAAAAAGCCTTGGACAACGCTATGATGCAAGCCTCAAAGACTACAAGCAGGTCCACCAACTGAAGCAGGGTTTCAACAGCAGCCTTAAGAACTTCGACCAGTCTATGCTTCCTGGCAAACTAAAGCTCTGGTGCTTACAGTTTTGCCTGTTACCCCAACTGATGCCCCAAGATGCTAGGGACATGCACCCAGGTCTGATCAGCCTGTGGTGGGCGTGTCCTGTGATTACGAGACCAAAACACTTGATGAAGCTAAGGTACACAACTGAGGTTATGTCCCTAACATCCACTAACACCTGCTGACATCTACTGGTAGTTGGTAACCTAAATTGTGTAGAAGACCTTCAACAACTTCTCCTATATTCTAAATGTGTCACAGTTTGCACTCAACATAAAACATAGGCTGGATTACTTGCATAGCAGAATTACAATAATTATATGAATGTATGAAATTCAGATGTTACCTTTTTAACGTTATTATTATATTATCACATATGAACTTGGGTTTAACCTATAGTTCAATTTTACTGCACAGCAACTAACACATGCTATGCCTGCCCACCAATCAGAAGTCAGAAATATTTGTTGGGGGATTTGTTCTTTATTTTGTACCATAAAACTAATATCACAACATTTAAAAAAAATCCATTATTTTATTTTGGGATTATATAAATTGGGTTTGTCCATACTTTAACCTAATGCTGTGTTCAACTTTTTTTCAAAATGGGACTATCCAGTTGATACAATCACAGCCTTGATCACTGTTTCAACTAAACAGTGAGCTCAGTGTATCATAATTCCTCATGCAGTGTTTAAAAACATCATAATGTATTACCTCCATATCTCCTGAATCCCCACAGCTGCTTTGATTGTCAATAAAAGAAGTAATTGTGATTTAAAATCAGTCTTTACTACACGTTATACAAAAAAGATCCACAGACCGGAGCATTGATGCTACTTGACAAGCATGGCTGAGCACCAAATGAACCCTGGGTAGGGTTTAGTTCAGCTGCAGCTTTTATTTTCATCATGAATTTACCACTTCCTTTGAGAATAAAAGCAATCTTCGAACATTACAATCCCAGTAGGAGCTCATATCAATGTTTTACATTAATATCACCTGTATCTATGGACATAAATGTCTTTAACTGCACATGCCCCATTAAATATAACATTTGATTATAACGTTTAGATATATACTAATTGTTATCATTGTGTATTTATGAGCACTGCATTGAACAATTGCTATGAACATGTGCTTTTCTTCTCCGCTCTTCACAGCAACATTTGGTTTTGCTCCTTTGCTTTCACTAAGTTTAACGGCAGCTGGCACACAGTGAGCCATCGCTGCGGCGCTGGCGCTCTGCTGCAGACACACTCTCTCCTCTCCCTGGTTTATATTGACCCATGATTGGACAGTTTGGATGCCCCCTTTCCTCTTATCCCCACTTTGTATTGTCCTTTCATGAAATAGCTGACATGTTTATGTTTATTCTTCCTATTTTATTATTCTGTCATTTCTTCCCTTTTCCTGCAGGGAGAATAAGATAAAGCTTAAACTATCCCCCAGGGTCAGGGTGAAAATAAAGATTCAACACAGAAAATAAGGACCTACAGGAAATAATCTGAGAAATCGGGCTAATACCATTATGAAGACGTGTCTCTCAGACAAACAGGCAGACCGAAGGGACCGGAGACGGCGGCGGTAATGGCATTCGGCTTTCGGCAGCAGCACCAGCTGTGCCCGATCCAAATGGGCACCAGCAGCGATTCAGGCCAAGCAGGGTCAGATGAGGACACAAACACAGAGGGGGGAGGGTTGCGGAGGGTGGCGAGGCGTGCGGAGAGATGGAAGGAGGAGGAAGAAAGGCAAGGAACGCAAAACGGGATTGTGAGGAAG
Organism: Verasper variegatus; assembly: GCA_026259375.1. Classification (NCBI taxonomy): domain Eukaryota; kingdom Metazoa; phylum Chordata; class Actinopteri; order Pleuronectiformes; family Pleuronectidae; genus Verasper; species Verasper variegatus. The sequence goes on along the minus strand of CM048047.1, from coordinate 7,340,236 downwards.
GGGGGAGGGATATCGGAGGAGAAGAGAGAACGAGGGAGTGTTTGGCATAACGGAGGAAACAAAAGGACAGCAAGAAAGCAAACAAAAGATTGGGCGTCGCGTTAGACAGATGAATGTGTTTGCCGTTGCAACCCCCGAAAGACGTTTGGGTAAACACTGACATCATGGAGTCAGATTATTTATGTGATTTCAATCCCTCATATTAGATTACTTGTATTACACTGAAATTCAAAGACTGAGGGGAAACCATCCGTCGTTATAATTTTAAATGCATTAAACACTCAGCTCATCTGCTTCATCAGGTAACCAGCCCTTCAAGTTGTCACATTGACATTAAAATATTGCAAAATCCAGATTGGTGCTAGTTAGTACGTGACATCACCTTTCTCCAATTAAGCTGTGAATATTGAAACCTGTGAAAAAGACCTGCAAAATCTCTCACGTGAGATAAATCAGTGCATAAAACGTCAGACCACCAACTTTAAAATAAAATCAGTCCAGAATCCTCAGGAATTACGTACTGACACTGAAGGACCAAGGGATTTACTTCTAATGTAAAGGCTCAGCGCCACTGCAGGAAGCAGTCTGCAGTTTGACGATGTTTGGATGGAAAGGTGGGTTGAATGGGTGAATGGGTACTGGTGGTGAATTGTCAATTAGTGAGTCTGACAGGAGACCAGTGGATGCATTCAGGTTGACAGTATGGTTAACCATACTGTAACTAGCCATAGGTCAATATATGAGGCTTTGGAGAATTCTTTGAAATATCCATTCCTGTCAATTGCTAGGGATAGTTAAAAAAAAGTATAAAACTATAATAATTGGCAGTTTTGACATGTTTATGTTTCTGTGTGCCAACAGCATTTGACAAATTCTGATGTTACAAATACTGAGGTTTACTACACCTCCCCAGGTCCACAGTGGTCTAGATGCTGTTCATGAATCTTTGCAAACCTGAAAAGAATAAAAACTGTCTTGCCAAGCAACAACATTGACAGTGGACACTGGATTTCATTCGGTGACATTTTATGTTATTTCACTTCAATTAAAAAGTCATTCTTGCGACGTCGACCCATGGTATAGGGGAGGTAAGGGAAAAATCCTTGGTGTGGGAAGGGAAAAGGAGTTTTGGTTTGGTTAGAGTAAGGCAACTAATATATGGGTGGGAGGGACATGGATGTCCCATCATAATTACATCTCAATAAAATAAAACGCATTGCTTATAGCCGAGCTCTGAATGAACATTCATTTACCACAAAGACTTTCATTCTACTTTCTATCTACACTTCCCATCATGTCTGCCTGCAGCTCTTAATTCAATCCTCTTAGCTTTGTCTTTCCCAGCACAACAGAAAGATTCCCAAGACTAGAGCCAAACAAGATCACAGATAAACGTTAAAACCCTTATGAGGAAAACACTGTCAAAGGGGGGACTACACGCCCAAGCCAACAGATACTGATTAGTGGCTTTTGCAGAGGGTCTTTTTCTTTTCTTGTAGTCCAATGCCAAAGAATAAATTAGTGAGCATGCCATGAATTAGCAACCGTGCAGCACAAGAATGTTAAGAGCCTGGCATCCCAGTAAAGATTATTTAAACAATTGATACGTTCATTCCGTGGGGGTCCCCAGCAGATTCCCCTCTGCAATTATGATTTACTTCTGTGATCCTCCTTTAAAAGTGTTTGTTGTTTCCCTTCTCTGTAGTAGTAGATTCCTGGCTATACAATGTCTATGCCACTTGACTTCCAACCCTTTCTACCCTCACTGTAAAAAGTCTTAGTTCTCTTCACCTCTAGGGGTCCATAACAGAAACGCACCATTAAAGATATACAACCTGAAATATCAATGGTTTCCAAGAGAGCACTTTACTAAAACATCAAACTTTACATGTTGACATGCTGTCATTCTCCTGTTCTACCACATCACAAAGGTTCTAAAGGATTCACATCTGGTGACTGAGGAGGTCACTGAAGTTCACTGAACTCACTGTTGTGTTCATGAAACCAGTTTGAGACTTTTACTTAGTGACATGGAGCATTATCCTGCTGGAGGTATCCATTAGATGTTGGTAAACTGAAGCCATAGAGCGATGAGCTGTTACATGCAAACCCTGATTGATGTTAAGGCCCAAATTGAGACAAGAAAACGTTCTCCACACCATCACACCTCCAGCAGCAGCCTGGACTGTTGACTCAAAGCAGGTTGGCTCCATGGATTCATGTTGTTCACTCTAAATTGTGACTCTAACATCTGCAGCCTCAGCAGAAGTCCACATTCACCAAGCCACGTTTTTCAATTGTCAAGTGTTGGTGAGTCTGTGGCACTGCAACCTCAAATTTATGTTTTTTGGCTCAGTAGATCCTAACTTTTACAATTGTATCCCATTCGTCTCAACCTGAGACTTGTTCTAAAATTCTGAGATGGTTTTCTGCTCATCATAGTGGGAAAGAGCGAGAGAGAGTTATCTGAAATACCACAGACTTCAGTCAGGCCTTTTCATAGCTCTGTCCTTAACAAAGCACTCTCAGTAAAAACTTAGAGTGGTGCCATAGTGGTCTGATGTTTAATGTGAACATTAACTGTGTGCTGTATCTGTATGATTTTATGCATTGTGCTGCTGCCACTTGATTAGTTGACTGGATAAATGCATGAACAAGCACCTGTACAAGTGTTTCTAATAACCCTGGTACTGTGTTGATATGCACTGAATAAAATCATAGTAGACTATAAAAACATTTTTAAAGAGGCCTTTCCCCTGTCTGTTTCCAAAAGCGATATCTTACTCTACCTTTGGTAGATTTACCACGTCTCCTCTGGCTGCATCACATTCTGATCTTTTGAGGCTGTTGTGAAGAGTGTGGTCTGTTTGCTTTCTGTATGATGGGAATTTTTTGAACAGCAGCATGAAACAGGAAAGAAAGAATTCCTTGTTCCTTCAAAGACAGACACAAAATCAGACAATTAACAAATTGTTGTGTCTGGAAACTTGAAGTAATGCCATCATGTCTAAATTTGACTAATTATATTTAATGAAAATTACTTTGAAATATTTTGCCAGTATACGGAAAAAGATCAACTAAACAAGATCTAGATGCAGAAATATGAGACTGAAACTTTTCTCATGATTTTATAATTTTTTGTGTGGTGGGATTTCACAAATCTTGATTAATGGGATCTGGTCCTTATATGTGGGCCTTCTCTGGGTTCGGCAACATGAAAATGTTTGAGCAATTCTGAAAAAAAAAAAAAAAAAAAAACTGGGGTGGATTGTAGCTCTACTCTCTAATGTTAGAGGAACAGCTAGCATTGGGCGGTTGCGGTGCCGCCATTTTATGTCAAATGGGCTCTGAGGAAGATTAGGAGATACTTTTGTCAGACAGGCCTTGGGTGAATAGAGAGAAAGAAAGGGGCAGAGCAAATGAAACTGGACGATGAAGAGCCATGGGGAGACCGGGTGAAAGAAAAGGGGCTGAAGAGGGAGGGAGAGGAAAGCGATAGAGAGAAGGCCAAATGTGTCTGGGAAAGTTTTGGAGCTGAGGTACATTGTAGGAGACCAGACTGTGTGTCTGGGGGGTCTGAGGTGTGGATTAATGCCAGCGATTGGAGGAGGGCTGCCGCAGTTGTGCGTGACCAGAATATCAGGCAGAGGGAGAAGAGAGAGAAGAGAGGAGAGAAGATGGAAAGAGTACAGACGCTGAATTTTGGAAAGGGGTGATATTGTGTGCCTGAAGACACTTAAAGACAAGCACCCCGTTTTGTATGAAAGAAAAGTGGCAGTAAACTTTAAAAATGCACACTTGTGCAGTGTTGAACTGTTTAAGGTGTTGTTTGGATGAAAAGTTGGACGAGGATTAATCAGGTCTTAAAGTAGGATGACAACACAGGGGCAAGGAGGGCTTAATTAATTGTTCTATAATTCCCCTCATTTAAAGTAGTTGGTCTGCTACAGTCACACCAGTTACAGTCCAGCATAGTAACACTCACGTCTAGGTTCATCAGGTTTGTTTGAGGCACAACCCGTAATCCATCATCTTTGCAATGACACAAAGCACCTTTAATTTCCTAATAGGAGGTAACGTGAAGGGATTATGGAGACTGAACCCTGACTCATGCCAAAACCTTCCACAGTGAAATTTAATTAAGGAATATGTTTGCCTTTGTCATTCCCTGAAAGAAACTTTAGGATAGTTAGCTTTGTGCTCAAGGACGTGTTGAAACCAGTACAAGTACCAATATCTCCGTATCTCCATGATATGGTATTCACAAATCCGTGCTTTTTTTGTTGATGGAGTAATTCAGATACTTTAAGTTTGAAACTGATTAAGGAAAAACTTTACCCACGCTGAACATACAGCATGTTAGCTAGCAGAGCTGCATGTGGCATTCTCAACACGCGCGTTAGTTCCAAAACACACCAAAAAGTTAAAAATGATAGTGGTGTCTATCCAAAAGTGTAATCTTTACCCTAACCCTACAATTTACAACAGTATGCTGTGGTCAAACTTCATTGTCATGATTCTTTTTCTGGATAAAAAAAAAAATATATATGGATTTGAAGATTTCTAATTTTAACATACCCTGAGACATTTGCAGCTCTTATTTGTAGATTTTCAAAAAACTGTTCTAGTGTTCAGTTATTTCACGAGCATTGAGATTTATTCTAAGTGAACATAGCTGTGACTAAATATTCACATGCTCAAGATTCACCTTCTAACTTGTTTCTAGAACTTTGGGGCATATTCTTTAGCCCCTTACAGTATAAGTACAGAACACAGATGCCCTCATGTGCACCCTGTGTAACAGCCACACAGAGAAGGCCAGTAACAACTTTATGGTGTTTTCTTAAGCAGTGGCCCACATGGGATTTGCTCTGGTATACTCTATGGCCAATACAACACCACCATGGTGATTCTCTGTATGGGTGTGTCCCACCGCAACAGCTAATAATCAGCAACATATACTTGCATCCACACATGCATAGGTAGCTACTACATTCTGTGCTTCAATACACAGACACAGGATGAATTTTATCGAAGGTAATGGAGGTGATGCCTCCTGCAAACAGCAGTGCCACTCTACCCAGTGTTTTCACTGGCTTTCTTAGGGAGCATAGTGCGTAACTGTGTCCCACATGACTACACTACTAATTGCATACCCAGCAAACGTTGGATCCCACACAGAAATGTTGTTATTTTGATCAAACTCAGTAATTTTAAAAGTAAATCAGAACATGTTAGATATTGGTTATGGTTTGGTAAAGGTTTGAAGTAGTTAAAATTTGGGCAAGAATGATGCAGGCTTGGCTATGGCCTTAGACTATAACTGCAATGGGATCCATAATTACCCAGATGTAGTACAGTAGTACATTTTATTTTTGGGCAATCCACGCCATAGATGTGAATGCCCAGAATTCCTGTAAAGTGATGTCAGCATGCAGCATGCGCCTGTTTACCAAACGAGCCAGACTGTGATGCCTTGTACCAAAGCATACTTTGAGTAAGTCTTACGGAAAACAGGTTAAACTTACAGCACCATAGTTTATCTATCAGCTTAAATTGAACCTGCCTCTCTATCTCTGAGTGTTTTATTGATTCACTGGGCACACACTCGTGTATGACCGTATGTGTTAATCCTGAGAGTAAAAAACACGACCGGCAAGTCCAACATTTCTGGTTTTGCCGAATATCAGACACTCTCACGGTGCTATTGCAGGAGCTGGATGTTATCAAAAGGTATCGGTGACAGAGGATGTTTTTCACGGTATTATGATACAGTGAAATGTGGAGCTGCTCTGGAGCTGTGAAAGGCAGGCATATGGGGAAATGGTCTGTATCTGTTCCTCTGCTAAACCAGAGCCAAGTCCCAAACTGACTCCTTCTTTTCTATTCGCAGCTGAGGCTAACTAAAGATTGGTATTTGTTTTGGTGCAGGGAAGCTTTCCAAAAAATGTGTGGGTGTGTGTGTGTGTGTGCGTGTGTATTTCTGTATATGCACTTTTGTTAGTGTATCCACGAGTGTGTACGTGCAAGCCAGTCAGTCTGCTTCTGGCTGTGTGGGACGCTCTGGGAGACGAGGATACAAGTGCGTGGGTCCAAGTGTTTATGTGTCGGAGTAATGGGGCGTTTTGGGAAGAGAAGGACTCAGTGAGTAGTAGCTATACCTGAACTGGACTGTCCCTATTGCATTCTAGGGGGTGGGAGGGTGGGGTGGCAGAAGAAGAAGAGGAGGAAGAGGGAGTGTGCAGGGAGTGGGGGTTTGTGGGGGGAGAAGAGAAGGGTAGAGATTCAGGGGTGACAGGAGGACGGCTTCATGGCTGCATTTTCTCTTCGCTGAATTTCCTCACTCCCTTTTCTTTTCTCTGTTTTGCCTTATTCAGCTGAGCGAGGCAAACAGACCAGGAGAGTTTGCAGTTCAAGACTGAAAAAGCGAGAAACTCTAGCCAATTTTTTCCCTTTTTTTAAGGCTGGGATTTTGGGTGTCTTACAAACAGATGTTGCTTGTCATTTGCTCGTAGTGCAGGGAAGCAGCTTGTAGAATGCAGAGGTTTTACAGGCTGAAAGATTGCCTCTCGCTCGTTTCTTTATAGTTATTATTACTAGTAGCGCGCGGACATCGAAATTGTAAAAACACCACAAAAACTAGCCTGTTTTTCTGTTATCATTTACTTTTTTCCCCCCTCTCCCCTTCTCTTCCCCCAACACGTTCTCTCCCTCTTTCCCTTTGCTTTTTCCTTTTGTTTCCCTCTTTCCCACCCCAGCTGCCTTTCGGGGTGATTCTGTTACTGTAGTTTTTTTTTTTTTGGGATGGGCCACAGTGGACATGACTGCCTGTACTTTCTGCCAAGCACCGTAGGCCCTGCAGAGTAGAGAAAAGAAACTTTCGGAAGCTATACATAAAGGCGAAAATGGGTAAGTCACCACGCTACCTATGTGCTCTGAGCTTTGCTTCTTGTTTCCACTTCTCGTCTTTGCTTTGTGGCTCTTAATATTCAACAGTGTGGTTTGTTGTTTTTGTCCTGTGGCGAAGCGTTTCTGATGTTTACTGTACATTAGCTGCGGTGAAAAGGGCCTAAACTTAACGCTACCTGTTTGGCTAGCCAGGGCTATCTGTTTACACTTCGTGGTATTATGATGTGCTAACGACATGTCACATCCTCAACTCTCACATCTTCAACCCCATTGAACCCGTCCTTACTTCTTCTTAAATGTACATACACACATGCATGCACGCACACACACACACACACACACACACACACACACACACACACACACACTTACTACCTCTGTTGCTGGGTAGATTTGGGAAAATAGGGCGGGTAGTGCTGCTGGGTTTGGCCGCTGGCGCTGTTCAGTGTGGAACTATGCAGGTGGTGGCCTTTAGCTGGTCTTAGCTTTGTCGGTGCTCTCAAAGTCCTCCTCACACACACACATGATGGTTCAACGGTAGCGGCATTGGCTGGCAGGGTGCTGTGGACCCCGCTGACCTCTTTGTTCAGCCAATCTCAAGGTGTCTTTCAGCGAACTGGCAAAGACCCACTGACATACTTTAAGCAACTTGGCGACAGCTTCAAAGTCAGACGTCTCATTTAAATTCAGGCAGAGGGAAGAGAAGGAGAAAGAGAAGTTCAGATGGAGTCTGGAAGTTGAAATTGGACCTTATTCATCCGAGCACAGCAACAACTCTATTCACATTAAACAGGAATGTGTTCGAATTTCATTTGAACTTTTTTGTGATTTTAAGATTTGATAGAAATGAGTGTGGATTAGTGGTTTTTATCTTCAAAATGAGACCTGTAATGCAAATACAGCGATTATGGAATTGTTTTAATTTACAATTTGTTAAAAATATTGGAATTCTCAGAAAGATTTAAAAAATAACAGTCTCATATTTTTGTCATTTTCAACTTAGCTTTAGTTGATGGTTAAAAGTTTATGAGAATTTGGATCTTTTCAGGAATCTCATATATAAAATAATATAAAAGATCATGCCTTGATTCAGCACCATTTCAAGTTAATGCAAATAATAATTATATTACATTAAGAAAGTTTGCAGTGTTTACTTTATGCCATTGCTGTTGAATATGAAAGTTTTAATGAAGGAAAATTCCTACACTCTTCTTTTATGGGACAAAAAGTTCTGCAATAAAAAAAAAAAAACATTTTGCATTACTTTTTTTAAATTTGAGCTCAGGTACGTGCCTCTTAAAAAATGCATCTTGAATTTGTTCTGTCTGCATCTCACTGAAAGGACTCTTTCACAGTGAGGAAACAGTAATTTGTAGTTGCTGGCAAGACAATAACCTGCGTAAAAATAATGAAGTCGAGATATTGTTCAGTATGTCCTCAGAAACAAGACGTATTGTGCGATCTGTAAAGACTTTAGTCCATGTAATGCTTGTGACAAATATCTTCCCTTTTCATTTTGTTGTTGCTTAAATGGCTACAGTCGATATTCTGTAATTTGCTTTATTATCGGCCAAAATAATCTTTCCTTTCAAATTGGTAAATTATGAAAAAGGCAGAATGGGAAACTTTATACATTCTGTTTAATATTAGGTTAAATAATTGCATCGGATTTTCTGCAATAAGTGGCAATGATATGTGTTGAGCTTTAAATCTGTTTAAATATAACCTAACTTTATCTTTTTTACTGGCATTAGAAATTATTTCTGTGGTCCTTGGTACAACACTCAGGTCTGCTGCACACTCAAATACACACGCAAACACACACATACACACACACACTCTCTCTCTCAACACTTTAAGCATAAAAGGTTTTACTGAATTAAGAGGCTTATTTCTCATCATGCTGATGGATATGTGAAGTCATCTGCTCGCAGCCCCGAACCCGTAGATCCGAACTTGTGTTAACACTCACCACAAGCTTGTATCTACAGGTCTGTGTCTGTGCAGCTTCAACAGCCTGAGCAGCATCAGCACAATACAGCAGCTCCTACCAACTTTATTGACCATCTCAGATATCTCCAATCAGGACCCTAAAACTGAGAGAAGTTGGGTTTCGGTCTTCCAAGGGTCCTTGACACTTTCCACACGTTTTATCTCTAAACTTTGATGGGTTAAGATGTGGTTTCATTTAAAAGGGAAAATATATGTATTGCTACCTCCTTGTGTATATTTCAAATTTGTAGTTTGTAGAAAACTGATGAGGACACAGAGCTCTTTCAGTCATTTAGCTGCAGTTTGGCCACAGTGTTACTGAAGCAGACATTGGCCCAATTAGAGAATGCAAAAGAAGGAATGACAGTTGCAATGATTGTTTCATAACAAATGGCCACCACTTCCCACATGTTAGCCTTTTCCATTGAGGGAGAAAATCTGCTTGAAACTGTATCTGGATGAGTCAGACATGTCTAAAATGTTGTAATTACTTGGGAGATTGGATTAAAATTTGCAACAATGAAAATATGTTTTTCACCCTGAGCGACTCCCTGTTCTGGTGCAAATGTTTGCTCCCTCATTCTGTTTTTTATTTGCCAAACCCCTGAGCCATGAAGCCCTGGTGTCCAGGTCCGCTTGCTCCCAGGCTGAGGTAGTAGGTTGTATAGTTGAGAATTACACCGCAGGAGATAACTGTACAACCTCCTAGCTTTCCCTGAGGTATGCATGGCACTCTGCACAACTGGATCGATACAGTGCAATGTGATTGCTGCACAAGTCACACCCCCAAAAAAAGAAAAGAAATCAAGCTGACTGCCTGATACCACACGCTCCACGTGGCTGATGGAGCAGCAGGAGAGTAAAAGCCATGCTTCCCACTTTTGGGATATAGATGCCAGATTGTGTGTCAATGATGTGTGTTTTTGTGCATTAAAGGATCAAATTGATCACTGGGACGTTTGGAGACTGACACAGATATTTTTGGACTGACATAAAAATATTTAAAGTAATAAATATGACATTTAAATGTCAAAATATTACTTTAAAGACAAGGCTTTCAGGTTTTCACCCTTATTTGTCATGCCTCCTATTGTTATTATTATTGTTGTTATTATAACTATTATTATTAATGTAATTATTGCTTACGCCATGATGAATCGTTCTATTATTTTTATTATTTCTTTAATAGTAGACCCTTGTATTGGCCAGTAAAATGGTGATAATGCCCATTACAGTTAACCATGGTGACGTCTTCAAACAACTTATTTTTGGATGTAGAATTCAATTTTTGATTAGCTGGAATTGAAAAATATGTGGTATTTTATTTTCTAAATTAATGATCAGAATAGCTTTAGAATTTATATTAAATATAATGAATGTATTGTATTACGATGTAGGGTCTATGTAATAAAGGGTGGACAGCTGTAGTTGGTAGATGTCTGATTATTACTTAAGGCCAGAATGCCTCTTTATGTTTATGTTTTACTTTGACATATACGTGTCTTCTGCTTTGGCTGATTTGAGGTCAGAAACTTTGGTGTGTGTTCAGTAGGCAGGTAGAGACAGCATTGCAGCATCGCAGAGCTCTTGGCACTGACGTGAGGGCTTTTGAAAGCATGCTGCGTGTTGGAGGCATCAGTTCCTTTCCATTCTGAGGTGACATTTTATTATTCGCTCAGTGATAACCTCATTAATGGTGACGGCTGTGTGGAAGAAGTCCCTCTGCTTCACTCGTGCTGTTTGTGTAATGACAGTTATAGCAGTTATAAAGAATATCAGACACAAAAGGAAAATATTGAGTTGAGTCTCAGACAACAGCGTCTCAGTCCAGTTACAAGCAGTGAAATCAACTGTCACCGCGAACAATTATTGTCATAATGTTTTCAATCAGCAGACGCACACTGCTGACAAAATATCAGAATGTGAAAAAGTGTGACACCCAGTCAGGAATACGTCTTCATCAGCTCACAGAAGAGTCCTCAAAGAAGAGTTTGATATAGGGTTGCTGCTTGTGGGCTGCTACTGCTCTACCCTTCTCTCTACAGCTTTTCAGATTTTCATTTTATCAAAGCAAACCCTTTCATTCCCTCTACTCTCTGCAATATAAAACTGTACATGAGATTTCATGATTTTGGCAGAAGAGAAGGGAGCTGCTAACACTCCCAGTGCAGATGCAGTATCTGAGCATTAGCCCTGACACCGTTTATACTGTATACATTGATGCCGGCCAGTCGTCAGCCTCAACATCCACCAGTAAGTCTGTTGTGTGTGTGTGTGTGTGTGTGTTCAGCTGAGGTAAAAGGTAGCGGAGCAAAAGACTGCCCCCTGTTGGTGGACTCTGGGAAGTGTCCAGCTGTGGGTTGGCTCTGATTTGGTGACTTTGCAAATGGTCGGAAAATGAAACACAGGGATTTCGGAGGACATATGGACATATCCTGAAGTGAGATGCCTGTGTGGCTTTTTGTGAATACACATAATGTATTTCTAGTGTGTGTGTGTGGCACGACGCAATAATCCAAACCAGAGCAGAAAGTGAGAGCTTTGTGGGGTTTCATGCGGTCTGTGTTCTCCTCCATCTCCCTCCTTCTTTTCTTCTTTTTTCTCTCTATCAGATGTAGATACTCTATTGTAAGTAACATTGTTTGTTGTTCTGTTAGCAACAGTCTGCATTGTATACCCAGACTTTTTCACGTTCGTTTATGTATTTCCCCACTTTTTTATGTATATTGGTATGAAATATAATCGTTTAAAGCATTTAGTAATGCTAAATTTAATACTTGTATAAAGTGATTGGTAATGGTTCCCTTTTCCTGCCCTTTTAGACTTGTTTCAATGGATATTGGATACTTCTTTCACAGAAACTCTCTTTCTTTTTCCTCATCACGGTTGCCATAGCAATGATTTCAGAGACTCATCAATCATCTCTGACAAGGTGCCAATCAGTCACTCAGGCGAACTGTGCATCTGCTGCAGTCATCCAGAGGGTGCGTCCTGCTCGTCACCTTGGTCCTGCTGAGTGTACAGACATACAGCGACCACACTGCTTCCTCAGACCATGCTTGGGCCAGGGTGACAGATCTGGGTCTCTACTTATGTACTGCTTGGCAAGCTGGGGCTGATTCCTGGCCATTACCAGGAGATAGTACTTAAAGAGAGTGAAATTGGATCGATAAATCAATGGCGAAGAGCCATTTAACATAATACAAAGTTTATCTTTAACCTGGTGAAGGAGTTTGGTCTACTCCCTTGTGCACTAAACTTAATTTATGCATTTAAATCTCATGGCCATGAAATCTCTATTCTGATGTGTTTTCTGTTTGTGCAGAGCTGCTGTAATCACACTGCACCTGTCTCTGCATGTTCATGCGTGTGCATACTATGCACATGTGTGTGTGCAGGCGTGTGTGTAAGCCTTTGTCTGCCTGCTGCAGACTCTCACCATCAAAGCAGCCTAATATTAGCACCTCGCTGACGACCGTCTCTATCTCGACACAAAGCCAGTGATAAATGAGGGTAGCAGTGTTCGTGTGTTTGTGTGTGTGTGTGTGTACATATACATGCTTTTCAGGGTTGGGGGTGTAAACGGAGGAGCATGTTGCAGATCCAGATGCAGGTTTTCTCCAGTAACCGCAGCTGTACAGAGATAGAAAAACGGCACAATGCTCCGTCTGCCAGCAGAAAGGATTGGAGATTAGCCGGGCTGCAGACACAGTTGGTTGATCAGTCAGTCAAGGAGGGAGGGAGCAGAAGAAAAGCAAGAGGGCAGTGTGGTCTCAGAGATTTTTCTTTTTTTTCCCTTCTCCCCAGTCTCTCTGGGCCCCGTCGCTGATTTGAGCCTGCAATCGGTTGTACGTCGTCACTCTCCTTCACTACTCCATCTGTTCCTCCCCCCATCATCTCTCCTCTTTCTCTCTTTCCTCCCTCCCTGACTTTCAGTCTCTCTCTCTCTCTCTCTCACTCACTCTCTCTGTCTCTCCATACCAAAGCCTGGGGGAGCAGTGGAGATTAAATGTAGCCTCTATAAGCCAAATCACATCATATAGCAATGTTTCTATAGCCCCTTCGCTTTCTGTCTCTCCTCTCTCTCTGTCTCTCCTTGTCTTTCTGAAGGGATAGTATGAATGATGGCAGCCCATGTATGTGAGACTTTTGTTTTTGCATACATGCAGAAGACAGAGAGAGAGAGAGAGAACACTGGATTTATTTTATTGGTGGAAAATGGACACTGACAAGGTGGAAAAAACAACGAAAGGAGGACTACTTTCTCTCGCTACCCCCCACCCCCAAACTCCCTCTCCCTCTCTTTCTCTCTCTTGCCTGATACAGACGAAAAGAGGGCCTCTGGCTGTAAGCGAATACAGCTGTGAAGCAAATTAATGGATGATATTTCTCTCCCCCTTTCTCCTTTTTAGTTTTTCTTTTCTTTTTTTTTGCTTTTTCTCCTGCCTATCAACAAGGGAAGATAATGAGCCAGAGGGGGGGAAGAAAGAGTACAGGAACGAGTACTAATATTGGAGAGAATAAGAGGGGTGAGAAAAAGAGGGGAGAAGAGGGGGAGGTGTTGGGGGGGATGTCATGTTTTTTTTCCCTTCCTTCCCTCCTTTCTAGCTCTGCATGTGATTGAAAGAGGGAGAAAACAATGCGAGGGAAGAGGGAAAAGACGAGAGAAAGCGGAGCGAGACAAGAGATCAGCAGGCGCATTCGTTTTAACTTGGATTTGTGCATTAGAGAGAGAGCGTGTATGTGAGAGAGAAAGTGTGCATGTGACTAAGTGTGTATGAAAGTGTGTGTGTGTGCATTTTTCTAACCCTCCTCCCGCCAACCTGCCTCGGACCTGCAGGTTTGGATACAATGTAAGGAGAGGCTAAGGAGAAGGTGCAAGGAAAGGCAAACGAGTTTGTGTGTGTGTGTGTGTGTGTGTGTGTGTGTTTGTGCGCCCCCCCCCCCCCTCCTCGACACCCTCCCCCCTTCAGTGAGGCAGCATACTGGTATGCTTCTGGCTCTGTGGCCCTGGCTGCCAGCTCTGATTCTTTGGCTCGATGCTGGCTCTTTTAATTCAGCCCTCTCTCTCTCTCTTTCTGCTTTTCCTCCACTCTCTCTGGATTTCTCTTGGTCGCTCTCTTGCCACCTACCTGTTCTATCCAACCTCTCTGCGTTTCGTTTTCTGGGAAGAGGAATTGTCTCGCTGACTCTCTCTCTCGCGACTCTCCTCCCCAGACTGCTCACTCTCACTCTGTGCTTGTGTGTGTGTGTGTGTAAAGAGAGAGAGGGAGAGAGAGAAGAGATAGAGGAAAAGAGAGCGTGCAAATGGTTCATTACAGCTTGGTCCTACCACCCATCCTCATGCCTTTTTCTTTTCTCTGTCAGTCTCTCTCTTGCCATTTATTTCGCCTGATTCTGAGCAGCTCGCCAGACGGGCCAGCCTCATCTTTGCATCGTGAGCTTAACTGGAAATCTTGTTGCCGTGCTGTAAGTTAAAATCTGAGCTTTCTGTTTCTCTCTCTGTCTCCTATTTCTTCCCCTCCTGAGCAGGCGGCAGGCTAGAAGAAACGAGTAAGGGGAACATCCTGGATCCAAAAGGGAGGGTGAGTCGGTACCAGCAAATGCTCTTCCCCTCAACTCCCCTTTAAGCTCCCCATCTGTTTCCTAAGCTTTAGACCACCGTGGTAGCACGACGGAGCCGTAGAGCTTTGTTATCTTGCTTGTCTTTTTCTCTGAGCAGCCTCTCCGGAGGATTCAGAGACAACGCTGCCTGGGGATCTGCGCTAGAAACGATCAAGCAGGCAGGAGTGATTTCATGAACAGTGCACGATGTGACAGTCAGACGGGCATGCAAGTCATTGTGTCGGATGGATTGTTTGACGCTGTGCGGTCCTAGCTTCAGATTTCAATGGTGTAATGGACGCATCCACACAGGGCTTTTGTCTTGTACATCCGTGGCAATGATTAGAAATTATCTGCTGGTTGATTGTCCCTGAGACAGCGGGAGATCTTTGGGCATACTGTACGGCAGCCGGCTCTGTACCTGATAGCAGGAGGCATTTTTCAAAGTGCGGTATTGTTCAGCTGAGATGGGGGAGGGGGCAAGGGAGAAACAGAAAGAGAGAGTGATACAGAGAGAGAGAGAGAGAGAAAGAGAGTTGGGGGGGGCTGGCCAATGTTGTGTCTGGTCGAGGTTTGCACTTGTATGTTCACAAATATACATGGGGGCAGTGGAGGTTGCAGTGAGCGTGCTCAATAAATGTATGTAATTTGTGTGAGTGTGTGTTTGATTGATGTGTGGCTGCACGTCTGTAACCGGCAGAGTTCGCTCTGCATGCGGGAGATCCTTGCACGCTCTGAGTCCTCCTTTGACTCAAAGACAAGTTCAGCACACGGACGCTCTCTGGCTCAGGAACATGCCCGGTTGCTTTTAATGCCGAAGCAGAAAACAAAGGGATCAAGAGAGGGATGAAATCAGTCGTGTGAGACAGAAGATGTGTCTCTCTCCGTCCCTGAGACCCTAACTTGTGACGTTGTGCGTTCATGTCCACGGGTTAGGCTCTCGGGAGCTGGGAGGGATGCATGGCCAACACTATCTGCCGCACGTTGCTGATTCGAACAATGGCGATCAGAGGAGGAAGGCCGTGGCGCAGTGAGCTAAGGCGTTCACTGCGCGCACTCACCGTGGTAGCACTTCTCAGTGTGGCTCACATGCTGCTGCTATTGCATGTCACCTGGGACTTTCTTGTGTCCCTCTGTTGCACCGTGCATATGATGGAATGTGGATTAATCAGATACTGTGGACGGACTGGTCTGCGGGGATATCTCTGGGGTTAGGAGGATGGGGAGGATGTGGCGCGCTGTTTTAAGGGTCATGTGACAAAGTTAGAGCAGGATGAGTTGAAGTGTCCAGAAAGATGAAAGAAAGCAATCATCTTTTAGCAAAAGAGACCTGATTGTCGCTAATTATTTGCTTTTGCCGTTTGCTGGGGCTTATTGTCAGTCAGTCAGTTTTGGCAGCCCTAATGTGATAATGCCTGTCTGGTCATATAGAAAGCACTTAATGTGGCCTCATGCTAATTTAGTATTTTGATCCAATTTCACACATGAATGTCTTTAATACTACTCTTCAATGGAGACATACCCTGAATGCTGCTTTAAATGACCTCCCACCTCAGAGGAATAACGTCCTCTGGCTGACGTAGTGAATACTTGCACTTTGAAGCATCTAAGCTAATTATAACAGCTTCAAGTGGGAATGCTAACTGTATAGTAAAGTAATGGCTAAACAGCTGGTTAGCATGTGTAGCTTATTGAGAGATAATGCTAATGCTGAGGTGATGGCCTTAACCTCTTCACACACCACTAAACAGTGTTAAGTAAAGAAGCATCTGTTGGTGAGAGGCTCTTTGTTTCTACCGCAGGCCAGACTGTCTTGTGTGTGTGTGTGTGTGTGTGTGTGTGTGTGTGTGTGTGTGTGTGTGTGTGTGTGTGTGTGTGTGTGTGTGTGTTTGCACCTTTATGGCTTGAGAGCAGCACAGAGTAATGCTGAGCGTGACGATAACAGCTCTGTACATTATGTGCTTGACCTCAGTGAACCCCCAGCGATGTTAATGCTCACTCACTCACGGTAACCCAGACGTAAAGGTGGCAGGAGGAACATACTCACAGCACAGCAGACTGAGAATGACCCGCAGTGCCTTGTTTCCACTCGGTGACACGTCTGCGTCCTATGATTCATGTTAATAGTGCTTCCCTGAATGCGACAATTGGATTGGCGTCGGGCTGTGACCAGAGGGACGGCACACTTTGTCATCAGTAGTAACAAACAATCCCACTCACTGACTTTGCTACCATGACCAGCCAAATTGTTATTCAAAGCAGCACATGGTGGCTCGTCGCGGCCCACGTTCTTTTTCGTCTTAGCCTTGGTGTTCTTTTCTCCTCCGACTGGTTGTTGAAGGCTTAGTTTGCCGTGTCATCTTCCCGTGCTCGTTGCAGTTTGTACTCTGGAGGCCATCACTCTCCTGAGACCTATTTCCAGCAGCAGCTCTTAAACAGCATGATTCATCGATATTTGACTGAGCAGCTAATATCAGAGTTTAATGGGGCATAGAGTGAATGTTGATACATCCGTTTTCCGAGGATGTTTCCTTTTATTTGAATTCTTACTAGACTCCAAACACTTGTTGATCTAAGATTTGAACAAATGGTTCCAAGTGTCAGTCATCAGTCATGTTAGCGGTTAGTGAATGGCCTTTCCACTGATTTGTGTGAAAGTGTTCTTTGTTACAGGATGTTTGAAGACTGTTAAATACTAGGATTTGTGCGATTGATTCGCTTGAATCAATAGGCTGCTTTGCTGCATGTTCTGTATATTCAACAGAGAATATGGCTGATTCTCCAATCATTGTAATCGTGGCTATTCCTCTATTTCGATCGATACATGACATCATCACCTTGGCGGTTTGGCTTTTTAATTTTGACCTTCTGAAGTATATTTGAAGCACTCCCTCCCTCTGTGAAATTAATTCAGCCGACGGTAGCTGGGCATGCTGTGTGCTCTGGCAGGTGTCACCTCTGATGGGGTGGATTCCCTGAGATGTTTCCGTCCTGATGTTAATGAACTACTATGGATTTTAACACCCCCACTCCCCCAACCCTTTTTCACTGGTAATCTGCTGCTCAAGCAATTCACTTATGTAATGCCTCTGTGAGCCCTGTCTCTCTCGCTCACTCGCTCTCTTTTTCTACCATTACTCTGCCTCAAAATCGTTTTTTTTTTTATTTGTTCGGCTTGGTGAACAAACACTAACCTGGAGCGACTCAGTGTCTAGCCGGTAAGCTCGAAAAGGGCTGCAGGCTTGCTCTCCATTGTTCGGCTGCTCTGCGCACTGTCTGTACACTGTGTCCCCATGGCTGAGGCAGACACCGACGATAGACAGACAGACAGACAGGCTGGTGTTGAATTTTATTTATCTATTTGTCTATTTTCTTTCCAAAAGGATGTGGGCCAATCGACATGATACGGATGGTACAGTTGGGAGGCTGTGTCTGTTAATACATATTTAACTTAAATGTGTATTGATTCGCTGAGGATTCTTTTACTCGACCGCTTCACTAAACTTATTGCTTCTGCTTTTGTGGTTCTAAATATCGGCTATTCCTATATTGGTTGAATCCAATGCCAGGAGGCAGCTTTTGATTAGGTGAACTTTTGTTAAGGTGGACGGTTTTCGATGCAGAGGATGACTTAAACCTGGTCAGCAGAACACTTAAGGTGTAGGGCACAATATGCAGGGTTTCGCCCACGACCACGTCAAGAAAATGTTTGAGGAATAAGCCTGCTTGGTCAAAGTAGTAGTCCATAAATTAATCAGGAATATCAATCAATACACTTTGAAAAATAATCAAACAAGGTGACAGACGATAAGACAGCGGGGGTGGTTTCTCTACGTGCTGAGTTTACTGTAACCATTCTGCAGTCGTTTTTTTCTGCCACTCCCTTCAATGCACAGCCTGCTCTCGACTGCAGGCGGAAGAAGCACTGGCATCAGTAATCAGAGCTGGTCAGTGTATATGTGTGTGCGCTTCCTACAGTGGCTGTCGCGTGTTTGTGTGTTTAGCAGTGCCTCACACTGCAGAGGGGTTCACTACCCCCTCCTTCCAGTCTGTAGTGTATGAACGAACATGGCGCTGCAGCACCACCTGCCCCCTCACGCTAGCTAATGCCCCTACCTATGGCTGAGAGAAGCCAGGAGGTCATTTTTTGAATAGTTGCACACCTGTGGCCTATTTACTTGCCACATAGCTGAAATCGCTGAGGCATTTCTCAGTACTGTAGCTTGGCCAATTTTACCAGATTTAGAATTTGGGGCAGCTCCAGTACTTTCATCATTTTTTCTTGTTGGTTTTTTCACTGTCTGTTTCAGCTGCCAAACTGTTTGCTGTTTCGAGTGCAGTCTGAGCAGTTTTTAATGTGCTGCTGGGGCGGATGAGTCTGTCGTGTGTGTTTGTCCTTTCTGACTGGCTAAAGCCAGTTTAAAGGAGCTCGGGAATTGTGCACGCAGCCACATCACACCAGCAGATTAACCAGACTACACACTAACCTCATTAATCTGAGAGAGACTAATGTCACCAACAATGTGTCAGCAGTCACACACACACACACACACACACACACACACACACACACACACACAAACACACACGTTTAAAGCTGTTCCTTTTGTCTTTATGGAATAGGAAGCCAGGTATTGATGACTGTGGGCCAAGGCAGAGCCCGTTCGCTCTTCTTCCCCAGCAGGCCTCAGTATCAGTGTGTAAAGACCGGCTGGAAATCCCCTGATGATTCAACATTTAACACTTTGCTGCCACACTAACCAAATAGCTGCAAATGTTTTTGTTGGATTGTTTGAAGGAATGTCTTAAGCATGTTGGCTGCAGTTAGTGTTTTGGATTTATTCATTTTTTCTCTTCAACAGGCTTGAAACCAGGAAGCTGTGCAGATGTGTGCCTGCGAAGAGGTTTGAGTTTTGGTTTCCAAGTTGGATTCTTTTTGTTTTTAGGTAGTGCTGGAAAGGTTTTGATGGACTCTCTGACCTCAGTCCTTTGGAAAGTCTTATAACAGCATTAGAATCTTTGCGACATTATGGAAATTACTTTTTCATGACCGACTGGCTTTTTTTAATAACTTTGTTTTAGTCTTTGGTTAAGAGCTGATACGGTAGCTTATTATGTGAATAGTTGAAACGGAAGTGTCAGAGCAGAAGTAACGCATTGTGTAGATTAACATTGTCTCCTCACTTGTTTGTGACTATTTTCGTTCAAACACTATAAAATTATTGCAGCTGAATGTTAAAATGCTAAAATGTGTATGCTATTATTTTAAAATGTCCCTTTGTGAGCTCGAAGGGATATTGTGTTACCTTATTTACTATTAAATTCTATGTCTACCAAATATAATTTCTTTCAATTTTCAAAACCACATTGTAATATCCATGACCTGTTGTGAACAGCCTCAGATCAGGAGAATCACCATCAAATTACTTCTTACAACAGTCTTTGCTTATTTCACTCTATTATTGTCATTTGATTTCAGCGGTTTTCTCTAACTTTTACCTGTGCGATCTGTGACTTCAACATATTGCACATTGTCAGTAAAATGTTTTTCCTGTTTATTTATTTTTGCTTTTGTTTTCTAAAATAACTGATCAACCACAACAAGACATCGTAATTATTTCCTTTGTATGACATTTTGCTAATGACTGGATATATCACAGAAGATTACACAACTTTTCAATGTTTTATAATATGGCAGTGATGTGAGAGCAGAACAGTGATTGCAGTGTGAGACAGAGACGTCTAACAGTTGTGTCTAAATAAAGTCTCACTGCTGTCATTTCACATGATTATCAGTTCTTTCCACTCTTGTGCTTATAAATAGAAGCTCTAAATGACGTTTGACGTGTTTTACATTTTATCTTTGGGGGTATCTTTTATGCCTTTTTAAGAGCTTGAATCTGTTTCAACAAGATTAAATCCTCGGCATGATGTGTGTTTCTGTGGAGCTGCCAAGATGTATTACAACCCCTCCTCTGCTGACAGCATACATCAAGCAGTAAATGGACCTAAATAAAGACATTCAAAAAGTCTCCTGACACGCAAGTTCTGAGAAGCAGTGTGCTTGTAGAAAAAAGAGTCCATATGATCTGGAATGGGATGTAAGCGTTTGTGTGTGGTTATTTGTTGGGTTATAATACCAGAATAATTCATTATTGTCACTTACATTATTAATGAATGTGTGTCATGGTAATTATCTACATAAATACAGTAAATAATTCATTAGTAATGCAAATTTTATTTGAAGTATGCAAATGTTAATAAACGTCCCCCCCCCAATCTGCTTCACGTGTTTCTCATGTCTTCACACTCGTTAACACAACAGTGCTGTGTGAATGTAGTGTACAGCGCACGTGTGGTTTGTGCTGATTCTGCTCCAGCAGCTTCGTCTTCTTCTCACTTACAGCTCATTAAAACAGGTCAGGACATGTCAGAATGGTCCGAGAACATGAGACGGATATGACACACTGAAGCAAGCCTCACCTGCCCATTCACACAGTGTATTGTGATGAATAGCATATCCTGACCTGGATTTACATCTGTAGACATTCAGATGAAGAAATGCATTTGTGGCCCCAATGCTACAATGTTGATGTGTTCTGTATAATTCTGTATAATTTAAATGTCTTGCTTTTGTAATAAAATCATTGATTGTTAAAATACCCCTTTGTTGTATTATTGCAATGCTCACATTTTATCATACATAACATACTAACTACTTGGTATATTAGTACTAGCAAAATGCTAGTGTTAGCATTAGCGATTTCTCAAAACTAGTTCAACACTTTAGCATAAAGTACTGTGTGATCACTTCATACTAACACTGTTGATGGTGGCATTAAGAATGCACCTTGCTAATTAAAAGGCCCAATGCTAACATTTTAGCACACCCTACAAGATAATAAACAATGGTAATATAACATTTTAGCCTACATAGCATTGGGTGGTAAATGACCTTTATACCAACTCTTTATAACATATTTAAGCGTCAACTGGGATTGAGTCAGTCCAATCATTTTGTGTGTTTGTGGATGTGCACAGAGCGAAGCAGCAACAACAGCGTGTTTGGATGTTCTCGTGTGTTGTCTCAGAAGGAGCTCACCTGAACAGTAACGGTGATGGAGGTCGAGGAGGTGCATGGAAATGGAGGGCAGTGCAACTTGTGCCTGTTGGTTGCACCACGTCTGTGTTTCTGTGTGGAATGAACGAAAGTCATCCTGAAGCAGATACTGCCACAGCCTCATCCTGCAGCCTGACAGTGCTGTCAACAGTCTAGCAAGAGTGTTGCTGACCTGAATGATCTGCAGGTGAACTTTCTGTGCAGGGGCTGAATGATCATATGCACACATCTCATATACAATCATATTGGGTGTGTAGCAAAACTCAATTATCTACAGCTATAAAAATGACCCAAGAGAGCACAAGCACATGACAAATCATTACACACTCCTGAAGTTGTTTGGGATGAAATATTGTCATTTTTGTGGCATCCCTTTAACACAGGACCTGCCTCCTTCAACCTCACCTATTTCCTAGAATGACTTTTAATAGAGTTCCTGTCAGGACCTGTCACAGGCAGCTTTGGCTTTTACAGTGGATGCAGAGATGACAGGGATTTGGACATTTAGAGCTGAAACAGCAAGACGGTTGGAGTAATTTAAGAAAGGAGATTGTCTAAATCGACACAGTCATGTCGTTTCTTCAAAACTCAACATGCCCAACTAATTGCATTGTAAACAAGCCCCTACTGCAAAGTAACCTGATGTCCATTGTTGTTTCTCAACTGAATATTTTTTTGGTTAGTTCTCTTTCTCTGAAATCTCTAAACAAATATTTTGGTAGTTCATTATATTGGATTTGTGTTTTTTCAAAAACGAATTTTCAAGAATTGTGTCCATTTTGATCACAAAGCTTCAACATAAACAAAGAAATAGATTTACTGTGCTGCATGTGATATTTTCAATTATACAAAAATAAAACAAGAATTTATGGAATATAGTACAAATAAATCTGATATGCTTAAAAAGCTTAAATATATAGTTCTAAATATAGCATTATTAGTTTGTTTATGTTTCCTTTGTAATCAAAACTGATTTAAATATTACAAGCAAACGAAATACAACAAATAAAATACTTTTAATTGAGTTAAATTATAATGGATAAAGGAAAACTATAGGTAATTGGTTGTCACACATGCATCTACATTGGTTTTCTATAAGCATACACCTCTGTAAGCTTAATGGCAGATTTAGAACCCTCCTGATGAAATCTCACACTGACACTTCTTATGAATTTAATTGTATTCGATCTCTTAAAGTTTAAGATCTTGGGCAGCTACAGATGCCACAATCATGAAGACATCTCAGAATTTTCAAAAGAGAAATTACATTTAAAAGTAAAATTCCTTTGTATTTGTCTCATAAGTGGTCACCCTTCTTTTAATTATGTTCATGTCCATCTGCAAGTTTTAGGCCAGCATTTGCAGAAAATAAGATCAAATTAAATTGTAATATTTGTTGATGTTGTTGTACTATGTGAAATAAATATTGGCTCTATTCTGCTGTTGATATTTTAACCCCTTCTTTGTGAATATATTCAATTGATAAATGACAGCATTAAAATGACATAATTGAGCACCAGATTCAATAAACAGTAATATATACAGTTGGCATTACTTTTAAATTATTGTATGTGCTGTTGTATTGTTTTATCTAGTATTATAACATTTGTTGTATTTGATTTTAACTGAGATTGTAGTGTTTTGCTCCTTGACTCTGATGTGTTGTCCTCTTTGTAACATATGTTTTAAAAGGGGCAATATGAATTAGGTTATTATGATTATAATATTTCAGTTTGTATTTTCCAGTGTTCCTGTGGACATAAAATAATTGTCTTTCTTTCAAGTAATTTACAAGAGTAAATTGGATTATTCTAACATTAATCAATCATCATCAATTATTTAACATTTTCAGATAAAGGGAGATGATGAAGAAAACATGCATTAACATCTGATCATGTTACATTTACATTGTTTTCTCTTCAGTTCAGTTTGTGATAAACTGAGAACCTACATGCAGTACATTTAATGTGTCAAATTCTTTTAGCATTTTAATTTCATAATCTCCTCACCTGACTTCACTGACAGTTATCTTGTGAGTTGACTCCCTGTGTGGTCGCCATGGAACCCTCTGATCATAGATCTGATCAAAAGCACAGTGGACAATTCAGTATTAGAAACTGCACTGGGCTTAATAGATTGTAATGCTGCATGGTATTTAATTTATTGTGATCACAGTTATGTCTTAGTTCTTACTGTGGTTTTTCCATTTTAGTCAAACTTGGGTGTTGTGAGCTCATTTCAGTAGGTTTTAGATCAAACACAGTGTCGACCGCATGAGTGTTGGAATAGAGATATAAAGGCAGAGAGAACAGTGACGGCACAAAACTGAATCTCTCGCCCTCTCTATCCCTCCATCTCTCGCTCGCTCTGCCTGTAAATCCATGCTGAAATTTGGCTCTCCCACTTTGGAGCTCTCTGCAGCCAGAAGTAGGCCAAAAGCCATCTGAGGACAGCGCTCAGAGTGAGAACGAGGGAGTGACAGAGCGAGGCAGGGAGGCAGCCAGCCGAGGACATGAAGGATGTGATTTATATTATTTTACCCCTTGATTGATTTCCAGCTCTGAGATGACACAATTTTTACACTGATAATTGTTAGGTTTTATATTCATATTTATAGCATTTTAAGAAAGAGTGGTATTAAGATAATGATTCAATTCTACGCATAGCACCATATTTAACACAGTCTGCATATTTAAGAAAAAAAGGTTATTGTGGGAAAACAAAACAATATAAAGTATGAGTTAAAGCATTAAAGATAAAAAAAATAGCACAAAGCTGCTCCACTTTCTGTTTTGTGGTCAGAGTCCATCAGTATATTTGAAATGGTCTTTGTTATATTTTTGTGGATTTTAAGACAACATAAAAAAAAGTCTTGTGCTTCTGTGGAATGTACACATTCTTGTGCAATTAAAATAGCCTACTTGCTTTGTTATGCCTTGCAGCGGTCTTGATTTTGAGGTTACAATCTTGTCTTTACATATTTTACAACTGCAACATCCAGTATTTTTCTGTAAATCATTTGTGTTCACAGTTTGTGTTCCTGTCTCAAAGCAGCTAAGGTTACATTTTTCATCTGACTTAACTAAAGGTCCACAAATCTCCTGACCACATCTCCACACAAACCCAGCTGTCCACTGAACATCATCATCCTCCACCTTTTTGTGCATATTTAATATTTGAGTTTAAATCAATTACATGCACTAAAGATCAATGCATGTTAACCGATATTTCCCCAATGAATCAGAATATAATTATCATAGAAAAGATATTCTGTATTCTGTCAGTGGATTGGGACAAAGAAGGATACAATTCACCTTAAACAGTCTCTACTTAGTTCTGATCTGCAGTAAAAAAAATAAAAAAAACATTCACATTTGTAAATTATGAATTATTTCCCAAGGCTCTGACTTTAGAATTTAGGAATTGAACAGAGTTGTTTTACTTGCATAAACTTAAAGACCCATGAAATGGAAAAGGAATGGAAATGTGTCAATTGTTCATTTATTTCTTTGACAAATTCATGTAACAAAAACATCATAATAATTTAATATCTAAATCTGAACTCTCTGTAAAACCTTTTTAACCATATGATGACTCTTTCTGCACTCAGGGATGTTTACTAATTTTGTGTCCTCACACACAAAAATCGATTTGATCATGGTTGTCATTTACTTCCATTTCATCCCTGTCTGATTCATCAGTTAAATCCGCAGGTTTAGGTGAAGGTGGTGGTAAAGAACAGAGAGCAGGCTTCTCGTGGCTTTCCATGTTGAGCTGCAAGTTACTGTCAAATCTGTGTGACGCATAATCAGCGCTATTGGCTACATTACACGTCAAATCATATCCACGACACTTCCCCGCATCTTTCTACACTGAATTAAATAACACTGCGACTGTAAGTTTAAGCTCAAATGTATTCAGTTATTTAACGAAATTAATATGGTCTGTAACATGAAACCTTAACCTAACCCTAACCCTGCTTTTACTATTGAGTATGCAGTTATTAAAACTCATGTAATATGTGAATCAGTATATAGAATATTCACTGTTTTTTAATTTGAACATTTTCACAATTATTAACTTTTACTGAATCTCAAACAGGTTATCATAAGACATTCATTAAACTATTCTACTTTGGTTAACTTTGTTAATTTAACTTTGTTAAATATGTTTTCGCAAAAACCTAATGTTCCCAGATTAAATTTCTACTGTTGTATTAATGTAAATAACATAAAATACATTTCTATAAACTATCTGAAAAAATATTCTCTGCCAACATTTAAAAAAAAATATGTTGCTAACATGTAAAATTACTACTTTGTTCAGATTAAACACATTTATGGTTAAATTAAAAGATATTACACAGTGATAAATTTGTACAAGATACGTCAATGTAAAAGCCAATAACTTACTTTGATATGAGTTCCAAATGACAAGACTTATGTTAATCAGATAAGACCTTGAATAATAAGACAGAATCGATCATTTAAAAAAACAGATTTTTACTATAATTGGTGGTGAGTAAAAAGCTTTACCCAGATTTATAATTGACATTTGTAAGAAGTAGTAGTTTTGTTTGTTGAGTAATAAATACATTATTTGTACCAATAATAATGTCAGAACAACTTGTGGTTTTGTTGGGTTCTGAGTCGTGGCCTCAGCTTTGAAAGGACCTGGAGCTGATAGAACCATGTTATTATCTTGTGAATGTTTCCACTAAACCTTCCAGAGACAATGAGCTCAGCTGGCTCAGTTCCTCATTCTGCTCAAAATCACTCCTGACACACAGCACAATATGAACATATTTAATCAAAGGATGAAATGAAAACCGCACACACACAAACACAAACACATTTATCCATTCAGATGAATTTGATTCTGTGAGATGATAAATTACACGTTTTTTTCTTTTTCATAAGATCCATTACATGTGTTCAGGCAGCCACAGTGAGAACATAAGGGTGAGTTTTCAAAAGAAATCCTGGCCGGGCTCAGCCTTGCCATTTATCAAGGCACTTATACGCATATCAAGCCAGTTTTATTGCGAGACTTCAGCTGTAACTATTACAGATATAGTTCTCCTTGTCCTCTTTATACCCCGGCATGAGCCACATGGAATCTCATAGCTACAGACATGTTTTAACACCCAGTTAATAATTCAGTTTAGCTTTTTTATGTATTAGTACAGTGAAGGACCTCTACCGAAGATGTGTCTTCGGCCCTGTCCATTTGTGTGTTTGTCTGTTTGTTTTATCAGCAGGATTATGTAACAACTACTGAACAGATTTACACAAAACTTGATGGAAAGATGGGACACAAGCCAAGAAATAAGCCATTACATTTTGGGATGGATCCAGGATTTTTTTTCGTTTTCTTTTAAAATGGCAGACTGGGCTTTTTGTTTGACATTTTCAATGATTTCCAAGGACACGATTCGTGGCTTTGGGAGTTTTTTTGTCTTTTGAAAAAGAATCTGGCATATTTAGTGAACTGATATCTGAGTGTCTGCAGTATCGTGCAGCTCCATTGAATTTAAGGGGACTGTTGGACCTTGCCAGAGTTCTCAGTGACATTCTAGTTTGTATTACGATTTTGAACATTTAGTTAGTTACAGTTTAGTTTGGAACAAGTTTTGTGTTGTTGTCGTACAATTGCAAAAGTAAACCCCCTGACCCTTATTTTTCTTTCTGTAAAATATTTGGTAATTCACTTTGTCCTCACCCCATGTGAATTCCTTCACAAATGAAAAGCCTTGAGGCCTTTCCTCACCCAGTCTCTCCAGATGTACTTCCTAAAAAGATGTGTGTCTTGCTTCCCTTCGAGGTTCACTTCACCATTTCTGCTTCTCTCTTCCCCTCCCGCCGCTCTGGCTCTCAAGCAGTTGCAGAGGCTCCTCTGGACATTAAATACAGCTTTCATTTCAGCCAGTTCCCGCTGTAATGAAACTGTAATGATGCCCATTCACTGCTGCTCGCTCTGCCAGAACAAACCCAGTGACCTAGAGGTAGTGCATGGCATACAGGCCCCATCCCTCCAGTTGTGAGTGCAGGGTACTGGAGAGGGACTCCTGGAGCACTGGCTGGATCGGCTCCCAAACACGCTGAGGAGCTGGGCCGAGGGGAGGAGTGGAGGGAGATAGAGAGATAGACAGGATAGGTGGATAATGGAGAAATGGAAAACAAGAGAGAGATATTTCCACCTCAACCCAAACACCACCCACCCCCTCATTTGCTTTCAGACACGAACTGAACTCCACAGATACTCCGTACTTTCTCTGGAGGAGGTGCCTGCGTGTATGCAAATGTCCGAGTGAGAGGCTCCGCAGTGTAGAAAACAAATATATTCAGGTGAAAAAGCAGTTTCACACAAGTCGTAGACATAGACGAAGATGCTAAGAGAGTTTGTGGTGATAAGAGCTGACACTGTGTCTGTGTGTTTTTTTAAGAAAATCACATGATTGCCACAGCGCAGTTAAAACGTCACCCTCCTGTCTCCACCACTCGCCTGAATAATGCGGAGGATTTGTTGTTGTTGTGAATGTGTCTGAGCAGAGAACCTCCCACTGTCTCCAACCTCCAACTCCATAGCCAATTCTTCAGATTTTACCCGCAGGTTATTAATTTCTCATCCACTGCCTCCTCCTGTCTTCTCTACATTTCTCACTTCTCTCTCCTCGTTTCTTCTTCAGAACAAACAGTAGACTCACTTGAAAATATAGATTCTTTAATAGTATGTGTGCATGGGCACGTATACTGTATACTTTTATTTTCCATGTCCAGCCTATAGGACAGTATGTGTGTGATAGCTTAGGTGGCATCCTCATCTCTGTGCTTCTATATTCAGAGGCTTGGATAGTTACTGTGTGGACTGTATACTGTACTTTACTTATTTATTTATACTTAATATTTTATAGACTTTAGGTGCTGGGAAAAAAAGTTCTCCTCAACTAAGTTATCAAGTATTTGAGGGCAGTTGTTAAATCCATTAGTTTCAATAAAGGACTATATCTATCTATGTCTTTTTCACATTTTTCACTCATTTTTTCTCCCATTATTTTGAGAGTTGACCCCTTCAGCCCTGCTATATTTAATAGGTTTTTAACCCACATTCTGCTTGTGCATGTTGGGTTTTCACAAACTGCAACCATCTCTGTTTATCTTATAGTGACATTAATGACAACTAAAAGTTGTCATGATTGTGGGGAAACTTGAAAATGAGGAGTATTAATCAGGCTGTGGAAACAGTTGCACAATGTCTTCTGTTGTCATGCTGTTGTCATGCTGATGCTCATCAGGATTGTCTCTGATTGGACTTCAGACTTCACTTCTTTAATGGAGATTCTGTGTCTTCTGCTCCATTTAAATCTGCAATTTATAGGCCTTTCAATCTTCGGCCATGTCAAAGTGAGATTCCCTTTTAGTAAATTTAGTTAAATATTATATGTATTAGTCCAATAATGTTACTGTAATATGAGAAAAGTTGCCATTTTGCTTGGTTTGTTTTTCTTATATACACTGGTTTCAAATGAATGGCAGTAAGTACACAAGCAAGCAAACATGCAAAGGTTTTACTGATTTCAATGCAGAACCTCTGCTTTACATGTTTAACTTATTATTAACTTAAGATTTAGGTTCAATTGAAATACTACATGAGGTTGAAGATCCTTGCAACTATAATTAGACATTTTTAGCCAGCTTAGCAAAAATCCTGGAGTCGCGTATTGAGAAGTATTGAGAATACTGACAGTATATTTGCAGTCAAACAGCCTGGGCTGTCCGGATTTGGATCATGTCACAGCAGGGCATCATGTAAATGGTAAATGGTTTGTATATATAGCACTTTTCTAGGTTATGACCACTCAAAGAGCTTTACAGTACAGTTTATTACCATTTACCCATTCACACATGTTCATACAGTGCATCTATGGGCAGCACTTTTTCTATTAGGGGCAACTTGGGGCTCAGTATCTTTCCCAGCATGCAGATGGGGGGAAGACTGGGATCGAATCATTAGAGGACGATCGCTCTACCCCCTCAGCCACAGCAGCGCCCCCAAAATGTAAACAAAACTATTGAACTGCTGAAATTAGTCCTGAACAATCATCAACCTATCATAGATATGTCTAAAGTATTTGATTCAGTTGATCGTAGTATTCTAGAGAAAGAAATGTTTTTAAGACGGTCTCTCTGGTAGTTATTTATAAATGGTCTGTATTTATATAGAGCTTTAATCTTGATGACTGCTCACAGAGCTTAACAGCACAGTTTTACCATACAACCATCCACACACACATTCATACAGTGCATCAATGTGAAGCACTTTCTCACAGCCATTCGGGGCAATTTGTGGTTCGGTGTCTTGCCCAGAGACACGTAGGCACGTGGAACAGAGGAGCCAGGGATCAAACCCAACCCTCTGGTTCTTCTGGCTGGTGGACAACCCGCTCTACCTCCTGAGACACTGCCGTCCACAAACAAGGTCTAGCTTTCATGTATTTCACATGCGTTTTAATCAGATGACGCCATTGTTTATGCCATTGCAAATCTACAATGTGTTGATACACTTCAGATCTTTCCCATGAACCAAAAGCTTCTTTCATGTTCTGATAAAACTTTATGTATACAGTTTTCTAGGTCACCTAAGAATATCCACCTTACTGCCTTTATCAAAACCCTTCGTGGTTATGAAACTGAAACTGTTGAGTGTTATAAATACTAAAGACTCTGGCTGGATACCAGACTCACTTTTAAGACCCACGTGGGACAGCTATCATGCTAACTGATGATAAAAATGATTGTACAGAAACAGATCTTGTTTCTCTTCCACTTGTCAAATTGTACATTGTACTGTGTGGTGATATTGTACCTTAAAGCCTTGTAAATCACTGTGTGCTCTGCTTCATCACAGGCGTTGCCTTTCCCACATACCATTGCATCTCATACAGAAGGTGGGATGGTCCTCCTTAACTAGAAGAAAGGAGCCGGGTTATATGGTGTTTATATCTAAGGCTCGACTACAGAAACTGCCCAGTTACCTCTGCTCTCTGGTTACATTTGGTAAATGGTGCTTCACACTACAGGTTTTTGCCATCCAGCCATTCACGTTCATGAAGTGCATCGATGGGCAGCACTTTTTTTATGAGTTTACAATGTCAGCTCACAGCTCATACTTTACTGCCTGCATGCACATTGAAAGTTACATCCTTTTACTAACACCTTTTAAAAGGTTGTGCTTAGGCTATGTATTTACAAATACACATAAAAGTTTTTCTCAAATGTGTAAATGTATGTGTGTCTAGGTTTTTTTTAAGATCCAGAAGTATTTAATAAAGAACAATCCTTAACGTCTTGCTCAGAACTTAACATTCAAAGAGTAATTTCTCAGCCTGTTTCAAGTTACTGGGTATTGTTGCATCAATCAGCACCGGCCTATAAGCCACATAGGGATCTTGTCATGTGATGTGAGGAGAGGCAGCTATTTGTTGTTTTTTTACCTCAGTTCATTTGACTTCACAGATCTCTGCTCCCAAAGGTAAGCAGGAGGCCTGACCTCTCTCTCTCTCTCTCTCTCTCTCTCTCTCTCTCTCTCTCTCTCTCTCTCTCTCTCTCTCTCTCTCTTGCTTGCTGAAGTCAGATCCCTTCATAATACATGAAGGTGGAGAATAATGGTCTGCTGTTGTCATAGAAACCAGAAAGCAGATCTTTGCACTACTTTGTTTTCTCTCACTCCTGTCGGTATCTCTCCAAGCTGGAAAATGACAGTCAGACCTGAACTCTGTGCCCCCCCCACCTCCCTTGCCTCCCCTCTCCTTTCTCACCCTTTCACAACAGTCCTCTCCTCCCTCTGTGATCCTTCTTTTTTTCCCCACCCCATTTTTTTATCTCTTGCACTCCGTCTTTCCCCTTCCCTCCGCTCTCTGTACTCTACCTCAGCCCCCACACTGCTTCTCCTCGGAGCTTAATCTCTGCGCGCTGAGCTGCCGACTGCTACACATGCAGAAAGCAGGGTCACGATGAGTTTATACTTGTGTTTGGATGTCGTACGTCGCCATCATATCAGAGGAATTGAGGCTGGGTGGAAACGTATGTGATTATACTGTATGACAATGGGGAACGAAAAAATGTCCCCCTTCTCCCCCTGCTCCCCCGTCTTACACCCGCATTTCACCGACCCCCAACCCTCCAGCTGCCGACGCTATTGTGATGTGGATGCTCCTTCTGCTGGTTCCTCCATCCAGAACAGCCTGATAGGGTCCATGTCACTTTTGAGTTTCAGGGGGAACTTTGAGTGTTCTTTCCAGCAGCACATAATGTATCATCAAAGCTGGGATTAAATGTTTTTTTTTCTCTTTCCTCTCTTTTTTTAATCTTCCCGCAGCCTTAAGGCTGCGGGAAGATTTAAGCTTATTAGCTTAAAGAGCAAGGGAAGGGAGTTTTCAACTGATGTATGGCAGACTTCAAAGATGGTTTAATCTGTCAGTACACATGCCCTGTACAGGCTATTTATACTGGGGAGCCATGTTTTTTCCAAATGGCTTCCTCTAGCTACCCGCCACAGCTCAGGGTGTTCTGTTTGTCAGATGGCTAAGATGGCTCTTCCTGTGTATTACCACCACTCCCCTAGCTAACACTAGGGTTTTTCAGCTACTGTGAACGATGACATTACAGTAAGTGCAATGTATGCCATTGTTTTGTAAGATGTACTCCTTGCATAAATGACACTGGTGTGTGGGAGTGAGAGTGAAGTTCAAAGGCAAAAAGGGAAATGAAGCAGTTTTGTTCCTCTGGTAATCGTCTACCTCTTTTTCTATGGTAATTCTTCTTTTTCATCGTCATTCTAGGTTTAGTTCATGGTTACGTAAGGGTTACATGGTAAAAGACCAACAAAAGACCAACAGCGACTTCTTTTAAATCACTTCTTAAAACCCACTTTTATATATTTGCTTTCATGTGATACTGTGATTTTATAGTTTACTTTTCACCTTTTATTTTTATTGACAATTTACTGCTTTTACGTTTACAAGTTTTAATTAAATTTTCTTGCTTTGCTGTCAAAGCACTTTATTATTATTATTATTATTATTGTATCCCTTCATTCACATCATTAAGGCTTCCTGTATTTACTCCTGATCACCATAAACAGCAAAAGCCACATGATTGATCACCATTATTATGGTTTAAGAATGCATTTACATTCAATCCCTGTTAATACACAGCCCTGATTCATCTATGCTTAGCAGTAGACCTTTAATGATCCCCTTTCATGATAGACTGTCGTGTTTTACCAGGATCAGCATGAAGATTTAGGTGCTGTGTTCATTTCAGTTTTGAATTCCAAAAAAGACAGAAAACAACGAGACCTTAATAGAAGGATAGACACAGTTCTGCTATGTATTTGTCGCATTTAATTCAGTTGTTTATGCCTTGCGCTTCCAAATATCACTAAGGGCGCTTTTAAACTTACCTTGTTTGTTCTGGACCTTCGACCTTTTCAGTTTAGTCCAATATAAGAGGTGTTAAAGGTTCTTCAGACCACATTCTGACCAACGAACCAAAATCTGATCCGACCAATAGACGGTCTATTTCCAGATCAACCTGAACCATGGTTCGGATTTACTGCAGTGTGAAAATATACATTTTTTAAAGGTCCAGACTTTCAGAATAGTTGTTGGAAGTTGAGACATAATTAAAAGCAGGAAGCAGCTTACAGTATAGCAGTCTTCACCTCTGATTATATAATGTTGAACAAAGAGGATGTTCATTTCATTGGTATTATATTATTACAGTGGCAACAAAGTAAATGAAGTGAACAGGTTCATTCATTTTCTCCAGTCAAACAGAAAGACTACTTTTTTCACTCAAAAAAGTTTGTAAATACACTCAAGCCAAATTACCAACACACCAGCCATAGTGTTCCAGTCTTACTTTCCTGTTATACCTGTTTTTACGTGCCTGCTTTGACATCCTGCCTGCTTGGTCTGGATCCCTTGGCATCACTCTTTAAGGCACTGGGGAAAACTTAAGCATATCTTTTCAATGGCGGCCGGGGAGGATGGCAGGTGAACAAATTGCATGACTACCACTTCAGAGGCCAGGATTCTGTCTCAGGTTAGGTTTAGGCAACAAAAGCACTTAAGCTAAGATTAGCTAGATTACAGTGTGTGTGTGGTATGATACAGTGAAAGTTCCCTGTGACTTCAAAGCCCATTTATGACAGCAGACAACGGGTTGCGGTCTGTTTGACTCATACATCAACTTAACTAAGAGCAGTGGAAGTTATCAGATGTCCCTGCATGTTAAAAAATTACACTAGAAGGAAACTCTTTTTTTAAAACTTTATTGATTTCTTGCATTTCAGTCTGTCCAGTTCTCAATCATACATTTTAATGCACAATGAAAAGCCCTGCAAAATACACTTGTGGAGGTGAGGGGGCTGGGAGATATTAAATCACACCTCTGGGATAGGATGTAATGATGACACAGAACTAAATCTAATGGTGCGAAATTGTTCAATGTTGACTCAGTTTCTAGGGATAATAACTGCTGGGGAAAAGGCTGGAAGGATGGATGACATCAAATATGTTCAGATCTAAAAGAGAGATCGTCATAAAGTGTGAGCTTTGCAGAGGATAACCATCTTCTGTTCTTGACTTTCTATATCAGGTTACCAGGAGGCAGGATCTGCCACCATCACTTATAGCACCAACACAAGGCTAAAATACTTGAAAGTAGCCAATACTAATTACTTAATAACATTTTGAAAACTTAATTGTACACTACTGAGCTCCCCTGAGGAGAAACCCCTTCAAAATGTCATTTATTCAAACAGAAAATTTTGCTTTTAATTAAGGGCGAGCGACTGTTCCCGTAAACAGGAAAAATGTCTCTGAATAAACTATTGTAACTTATTAAGCAGCAACCTCTCTACAAATTACAGGAACTGTCTTTCAGTTGCTGTGTTAGAAAACAATGATGCATATTGTCAGTGCTTGGTCAATAAACAACCCTAACCCTTTTTTCTGTTAAATCTCAGTATGAATATTTTGGAAAACAACATGAAGTATTTCCTCAGACGGAACTCTGGAGTCCTGGATGCTCCTCTCAGAAGGTTGTGGCAACTTGTGTCAGTTTTACTTATTTAACATGAAGTGTGACATTGCAATTTCATGCGTCTCACTGTGTGTATGTGTCACGTTTGCAAAGACATGACCGCTCTTGAAATAGAGTCCTGTCTTCATTTGCCTACACCCCCCCCCCCCCCACACACACACACACACACACTGGCACATGTCTTAAATCTATGATTTCTAAATAGTAAAGACCTCCTTAGTTTTATCAATATTTTCTCACAGAACTTAATATAAAACAGCACATTGTTTTCATGTGAGAACTTGCAATGAGAAAAGTTGGCATGTAGTGAGAACAAGAACGCAGCATTGCCCGAATAGACACTGTACCTGAGAACAATCACATACATTAACATGACTAAAAAACATGGAGCACTATACGGATCTACCTGTCTGGTCATGTGTTTTCATGTATCATGGCTTTGGGTGGCTGACACTTTGTTTGTGTATGCAGTAAAACATTGGGCATTTTTGGCATCACTTATTCTCAGTGACCTGGCAACCATTGTGTCCTGTTCAGTGTTGATGTTAAAGTTTGTGAACAGAACGGACATTTTCTGCCCCCCCACCTCCACCTCCTGACTGATGATAACACAAACATGGCCAGATACAGTGATATTAGAGATGACCGTGTGCTTAAATTAACATTTTTCTCTGTCTTAAGACTGTACAGTCCTCTTAAAATGTAGTCTCTTATCAACCACCACCCAATAATTTTGCATGTATCCCTTAGGCTGTGCATAATGTAGCAAACAAGAATAAATGAATAAGTGAATACAAATATGACCACATGCTATTTGTCAGTATAATGGAGGGCAAGGGCTAAAGAAAAATATGCAGTAATAAGCTTTGAAGCTCTATTTAAAAGTACGTTAAAGACACAGACATTCAGACAAGAAAATGTTCTTATTTATATACTGTATATTTTAAAGTATAAGTAAACAGAAATATTTGGGTTTATTATCATTACACTGCACTGTACATTTTGTGGCACATTTAGGGGCACAAGCCCCTTGAGGACAATGAAGATATCTTGATGTCTTGGTTTTAATTTGAGTTCCTCTTTAAGTCGGCGTGGATCGTAGATCATGATCGTGGTGGCATCTGATTGTGGATTATGATACAACAAGATTGCTTCGATATATATATATGCCTACTCACATTATCGCTATTACTGGCAATAATTTTATCATCAAGGTCATTACTCCACCTTCATCGCTGTCGCACATTTTCTTTTGTACAAACATTGATACACCACTATGTTATAAACTGTCATTTCTCATGAATGATGTAAATATAGTTTTTTGTTGATGTGACTTCTATTGCCTGTCTGTCTGTCAGGGAGTGGGATCCCTCACATGCTACACTTACTGAGTTTTCATGTTTTTTCCTACTTAAAGGCAGAGGATGTTGCACCCAAAATGTTTAATTTTGAGTCCACAAAACACTTTTGGAGTTTCAGGGTTAAAAAGTGTTGCAGTCAAATTCAATACAATTGAAGTAACTGGGGGATCACTTCATCAAACAGAAAAAAACATCTAAGTGTCCGATGATTTGTGAATTTCGACGATATTAATAAAATTTGATTAAGTCTGGGTCACTCTTTACTGACCATTTCTTTGCGACCATTTCGCATTAATTCATTGGAACCAACTGTACGGATGTTAGCTGTCATTAGGTTTACATTTACAATCAATGTGTGTTTGTATGTATATTAGCCTTTTGTTCTTATTTAGACCTTTATTTTATATTTCATTTTGTTCAGTTTTGTTAGTTGAATTTCTTCGTTTCGTTTATATGCAGTGCTTTTAAAATTCAATCAGTATTGGAGTAGCCTCCTGTCAGACTCCATCTAATGAAGCCATTCAATCAGATTCACTGCAAACTCTCAGCTCACTGCCTGTCTTGAATACACAAAGAATTATCAATTGAAGGACTTTTAATTAAAGTATGTATATTATTTATTGTCGCTGTCAGGAGTCCAGATTTGGCAACTTTTGTCCATGAACATTTTTCTAATTCTTGTCCAACAGAAGAAGAAACCATCACAGTGCCTTGAACTGTAACATCAGTGTGTACGTTGAGCGGTACCAGTAGAGGAACCAGCAGGAGTTCTGAACTCGATGGTTTGTTATCAAGGTCTGAAATTACATAAGTCTCTAAATCAAATATGGCATATGTTCTGTATCTGTGGTCCACATCTCATTCCCCTGAAAACCAGGCAGAGGACTCTAACAAGCAGAGGAGCCACACAGTGACTGAAGTTAGCACAATGGTAGCATGTGGTGTCCCAGAAGGTGTGAGGCCACATTTAGCTCATCTCCACATCTGATGCCTGCTCTGGTGGGGTTAGAAGTGCAATATATTGTTCAACATGAAATATAAATTATAGTGCCAGAGCTGTTTTAACAGTATTCCCAGATTTCTGAAGTGTCTGAAGTCAGTGAAGTTCGATTTTACAGTAATTCCACTGTGTCTTTGACCATTTTAATTAACGTTTCACAAAACTGCAAAGCGAGGTAGTGGCCGCTTTGAATCTCATAATTGTTAAAATATCACAAACTTTCAGTTTTCCTGAATCACTGAATCATCAAATCAAATAATCAATTACAAGTGTTGCGTCAGTCAGTTATTATAAATAAGCAGTTATTTGAGAAATCTTCGACAATTCTGCAACTTGCAACCAAATACTTCCTGTTTACACCATTATGTGCATGCCCAGTCAACATGAGTGGTCAAGAGATATGCATTTTCAGCCATGTGTAGTAATGACAGGGAATAAAAGTGATACAGAACAGATACAGTTACCTGCATGGCTTTAGAGAAAGACTTTTGCCTGATGGACAAAGATACAGAAATAATGAGAAGGTTATAGGTGGCAAAGATTTTTTCCTTTTTTCGGTTGTAGCTAGTTTATCGAGAGAGAGAGAGAGAGAGAGAGAGAGAGAGAGAGAGAGAGAGAGAGAGAGAGAGAGAGAGAGAGTGTGTGAGACTAAGGTACAGGATTCGAAGAATTGTATGGCTGCACAATATCTTCTCTTACCTTGTGAAGTTGGGAATGAAGGAAAGATTTGTGTGTGTGGGGGGGGGGGGGGTGGGATGCTGTGTGTGGCAATTGGCCTGCTTTGATCTCGCTCTCTCTCTTGTCCTGTTTCAAAAGAATCCATTAAGAAAAATGTGTGTGCTGGAGGGGAAGGAAAAAAGGTAGGAGTAGGAAGAAGAAGAGGATGAGGAGGAGGGATGGAGGGATTGAGGGGAGGGGGCTGTGTTGACCACTGAAGTGTGAAGAGTGTGCAACTTCCTCCCACTGTCTTTCATTGCTTTCTCAGTCTAAGACGTCTATTATGTCTGTGGAAAGTGGGAGAATGAACAGGCTCTCTCTCTCTCTCCCTCTCTCTCTCTCTCTCTCTCTCCTTCTCTCTCTCTCTCCCTCTCTCTCTCTCTCTCTCTCTCACTCTCCCTCTCCCTCTCCCTCTCTCTCTCACTCTCCCTCTCCCTCTCTCTCTCACTCTCCTTCTCCCTGTGTCTCCCGCCTCAGTTTTCTCAATAAAGGAAGCTGGTTCCCACAGGCTGAACAATACGTTAGCCAAGTGGAGCAGCATTGTCTGATGGGCGGATTGGGTGGAAGTGAAACTATATGACCTTATAGGAACTGTTAACGGTTGCAGGGGACGTGGGAGCTCTATAATACGCATGAAGGCACGACCGCAATCGCTTTCTGAAAGCCGCTTTCAACTCAACTCGGGTTAAAGCTAACAAAGTTTGTGTAAAGTGTTCGTATAAGCACTTTTGATGAAGTTTGATTTTTGTTTAAAAACAGTTCCTCATGGATGATTTTACAGAAAGGAAGACCTTGAAGCTGCTCAGTAAAATGAAAGATAAAACTGAAGTTGTAATTGTGATGAAATTCACTAACATACTGTAATGGCAACTGTGGCTCAGGAGTTAAAGCAGGTTGTCCACTATCCAGATGGTTGGCAGTTTGATCCCGGCCTTTCTCATTCCGCGTGCTTGGACGAGATATTGATACTGGGCGTGATACTGAAGGCTGTGTCTGCAGTGTGTGAGTGATCTGTGCTAGAAAAAGTGCTGAACTGTATGAATGAGTGTGTGAAAACTGTAAAGTGCTTTGTTCTGCTGAAAACTGCTGCTTATATGATCAAATTCGGTGAGTCTCTGAAGGTCTTGTGTGTACTTTGGAAGCTGTAGATAAACCTTTGTCATATTATTCTAGAAAGACTATTGATCATATCCCAACCTTCAGAGACCTTCAAAGACTTCAAATCCAATGGAAATTCCTGCAGCTGTCGTAGCTGACGTAGCTGACGTGTTTACTTTAGTGGCCACTGTTCCATTCAGCTTTGAAGCAAGCCAGAGAAGTTGGAGCAAATATGATGATGATTTCTTTCTGCCAGTTTAGAAAATTAAAAATTAAAATGAGTTATCCAAGTCATCAAAAATTGCCATCTTGCCATAGATACACTCCATTTGTAGCTGTTTTCGTAGTAGTTCATATTTCCCATGTTATGTTGTTGGCAACATGATGATTAAGAGTCATCATTCCTAACAATACAAGAACAAAACCCATGTTGACAAAAACTGGAATTTTCCTGTTGCATGTGTGGTCCTGCAGAGAGCATTTCTCGCACTGTGGTTTATAACACCTCACATCACCAATGGACTCAGGGGAGTCGAGGGGAGCAAGTGCCCCACTCGGTACAAGAATGTATGGGAAAAGTGCTCTCTAAGGTGCCTCCACTGTAGAGTTAACATGATTAAATACCCACACAGAAGAAAAAAGATACCAAAGTTCTGGCTGTCTTAGCTATTGGTAAAACAGCATGAAGTGCCCTTCAGAGTGCCTTTACATGTGACAGTCTGGAATGAAGTGCCCTCATGGGTGCCCTCTCTGCAGTAAAAAGAAAAATGTGATAGTGGCCTGTGAAGTACCCCCACCAGTGAGAAATCATGATTTAGAACCCTTTAAATGGAGAAGATGTAATGCAGTGCCCTCCGTGTTGCCATAGTAATGGGGTGAGCTGTATGTTTGCTCCTCTGGTTAAGAAAAAGTATAAAGTGCCGTATAGGGTGCACCTATGTCTGACATACTGAAGCACAGAGATGGGTGTTCTCTCAGTGAAGAAAAGAAAAACATGATTTAGCACTCTAGTGTGTGTACTGTGTGAGGGGACAACATCGTGAAGTGTTCGTCTTCTCGATCATGGTAAAGGATTAAACAAGCCACACTCTGATGGCCTAAAGTTCCCTTTGTGATGAGAGTCGCATCATGATTTCAGGGATTTAACGGTATTACACATCTGTATATCACATATACATATGTTTCTACTATTTACTCTCTATGTTCTTGTATGATTTAATGGCTTAATGGATCCAACACTGCACCGTATAGCCATTTTTTAGAGATAAACATTATCCCAAACTTTGCCTTTCACACATGAGCAATGCAGCAGGAGATTCTCGACTCAGACCCGTTCATAACAACGCAGAAATCTCAGGAGTGTAAAAGTGAGGGTTTGTGCTGCAGGCAGAGGACCTAACGTATTAATTCCACTGCAGAGATCTTGTGTTTTTATGTATATCACCATCACCTGTGTTAGCCCTTATCACCAAAAACTCTCTTGACATTTTCTTGGGTCTCTTCTACATGCAAATGTTTTTACTCTTCTAAAAATTTGTACTCAATTGTTTGTTTGTTTTTCAGTTTTGCATCTGTTCCATGTTAGAAATGTGTAAATACACGTGTAAATCCTGTGGATAATCTCCTGCTGTGTTCTAATATCAGCTCATTCAGATATTATCCAGAGTTTTAACGAGGGGACTTGCTGGAAAAACTCCAGAAGAGTCTGGAGCCTTTCACTCGGACACTTCTCACATACAACCCCTCCTGGGGAATGTCCAGAGATTATCGAGAGTGTATTTGTGAAAGCAGCTTAATGAAGTTGTATTCATTGTAAAACACCAAACACTGTATGTCCAGTAGACAGTAGCAGTTATTGATGTCCATATGCCTGACAATATGTTTGGCTTTTCTGTCAACATAGAATTGCACACATGTATGTCAATTTACGTAGATAATAAGGTGGATTGTAATTCTCTGTATCATACAGGGAAAGACAAGAGCACATGTTCTTTTCTCTCTCTCTCTCTCTCTCCCTCCCTCTGATCGGGGGGTGGGACAAGTCAGTTATAAGCCAGTGGCTGATACATATAGAGGAACAGAGGAGGAGGAAATTACACGTGCTATCAACCAAGTTCAAGAACATTCTTCTTTATCTCCTTCTCCTCTCCCTCTCCACCCCACCCTCCTGTGATTCTTTTTCTCTTCTTCTCTTCTTTTTCTCCTACGCGCTGCTGCACAAACAGCCATCAGAAAAGTTATGCTTCTCACCATTCACAGCAGCCGACAGGGGGTCCCTCACCTCAAATCAGCCCTGCTGTTCATGGGATTTAACCCCCCCCCCCCCCACACACACACACACAAACACATACCCCCTCTACCAGCTCACCACCCCGCCTACCCCTTGCCTCCACCTCAGACATGCACTGCTCACAACACACAGTGGATGAGCATGACTTTGAACTTGCGAGTGTTAGAGTGTGTGTGTTTTGACCTTCTGTCCCAGTGCAAGTACCAGTTAGCTTGGACTATAACAATTAAAACACATAAATGTTAAAGTGCAATCTGTTCACATTAGAGCGAGTCCTTTAACAACAATTAGAATGAAGAAAGGATTTATTGTGTTTTAGATAAAAGATTTAAAGGGATAAAATCCTAGTCTACATTCAATAAGCCTTAACAACAAAGTTAAAACATGTTTTTTTTTTTTTTTCAAATAATGAAAAAGGAAAACTATAATCAAACTAATTTTTTTTTTAAACTATTCAGATCTTTTGTTGCAGCACTCAAACTGTTATCAGCTGCATCCTGTTTCCTTAAATTGTCCAGTGTATAGGATTTACGAGGATCTATCATACAGAAATGGAATATAATGTTCATTTTTATGTTTTAAGTTGTGATTGATCACCAAAAATTGCATGACCATGTTCCTGTAGCCGAGAATGGACAAACCACACTCTGCTTTAATGTTTTAATATTACCTGAAGGCCATCGTAGGTTCTCCTACACACTTGGAGGTGGAGGGGTCAGTCAGTTACAATATGCAATTACATCGCTAGATGCCAATAAATTGTACTCACCTTTTGATTATTTAACACTTTAAATTATCCCTGCTCGGTGCTAAGAACTCAATTTCACAACTGAATTGAATTATACATAGTTTAGAAAGACATAAACCTGTGTGTAAGGGCTGACAATTCACCAGTATATCCAGTATACATCACTTAAGACACTTTAAACTTCAATATAAAATAATAAACCAAAATGTGCAATCTGTGTAAATGTATACAAAACTAGATCAAAAGATTCAAATTTGAGAAGATACTCCATCAAAGTGCATGTGCTGCACAATTATCAAACAGACTCCTGCCTTGTTGCATGTTTCAATGCGTGTTCACTGTTTCCCTGCAGTCTTTAAGACGTCTTGTGCAGCTGAGCACACCTCTGACTTGATTTAACGCACACTGAAAACAGCCCAGTGTTAAAACAATGCAAGGGGCTGTGTTGATGGGGGAGTGTTGCTTCAGGTACCAGTGACACTTAAAATATGATCCAGGAAATCCAGCAGAAGTAACATATACATGAGTTAAGTTCAAGGCTGGTATAAAACCAAACACTCTGCTCAGTGGTTTATTACTATGAGACAGACTTGTTTTATCGTTCAGCTCGACAATCGCCAGGTTAATGGTGGAAATGCAGCGTTCACGTTTCAAACTAATCCACCAGGAATGTGAACTTGCATATAATTGATTGTGGCTTTTCGTACAGTAGGTTTGTCCAAAGTGCGCACCACAGCTCTTGCAAGGATGAGAGCACAGTACACACAGTACACCATAATTGATGCAGCAGCAGTGCACACACACACACACACACACACACACACACACACCCAGCTGCAGAGGAAGTGCCCTGTCAGCTGACACCTTTAACATTACCTCCCCACAGTCACTGATCTTCTTTCACTTCTCTTGAATCCAACTTAAGATAAACTTCACAGTCACCTCACCTACCAGGGTCTGGGTACGTGGCTGCATTGTACCAGTGGTGTCATCACCCAATTAGAGGCCGACCAATATGGATTTTGGTGGGCGAAACACTTATACCGATATTAGGGGGTAAATAATGTATTAAAAAATTAATTTGAATTAAAAAAAGTGATTCCTGAGAGGTCATTATCCCACTCTTACGACAAAGAAATGTAATTTGGGCTTGATAGTTTACAGTTTAACCATGAACTTTATTATAAATAATAATAAACAAAGAGAAAACTAATACAACCAAACACAGAATTAGAATTCAGAAGATAAAGGTTTTCATGCAGAGCTCGTACATATTCACATAGCCATACTTTTGGATGTTTTGGTACCAGTTTCCCTAGCATAGTACACTGTGGCAAGAAGAAGGACCCAATGAAATGTCTTCATATGTCAATCAGTCATAAACTATGATCCGATTCATCTAAGTCATAAGTACAAACAAACAAAAAAAGAAGTGATGTTTTATTGGTCAAAGTAGCTCTAATTCACACCTTCAATATGTTTCAATGACTGGACTTCAAGTTTGTTGACTCCTGACTCCACTGTTATTAGCACCTGACCATGTTTTAGGACAAATGTACACTCAAACACAGATAATACTTAAAGCAACATTATGTAACCTTAACTGAGCATCAGCGCCCTCTGCAGCCACACATGGTGATTATTTCTGTTGGGCTCCGTGTCCAAGCAATTAAGTGGTGGAGAAAAATCGAACTCTGTCAAATGTTCAGCAGAACTCTGACGGCGTAGT
This sequence comes from Verasper variegatus, assembly GCA_026259375.1. Lineage (NCBI taxonomy): Eukaryota > Metazoa > Chordata > Actinopteri > Pleuronectiformes > Pleuronectidae > Verasper > Verasper variegatus. Next base: position 7,296,559 of record CM048047.1, on the reverse strand, counting down.
CCCACTCACTGAACCGAAACAGAACTTAATGGTGGGTATTACTCATGATCCCCGGCTTCCTGAACCAGGAGACGAATCTACCAAACTCTGTTTCTTGATATTTTTTAAGTTTCCTCTCTGAATACTAGAGATACACACTGGTTTTTAATGACTTCTATATCTTTTACCTGGTTTACAGCTTCCCTCTGGAACTTGAACCTGATTCAGCTGCGTCAATCAGTCAGTTATTCTCACCAGAGTCACATAGAGCAAGAGCAGACGTTCAGGGTGAACAAATGTGGCTCCATTTGCCAAATCAATGTTCCATCAAACTGAAATACAAACCTGATATTTTAAGGTAAAATAGTCGAATAGTGTAGCTTTAAGTGATTTTCTTGTCAAGATAACTAACAAAGTAAATAACCAAAGAGTTAAATACTCCAAACCAATCATTTGATTAAAAGAATTTAATAAAACATAATCGTGGGTGATTTACACACAAATTACACACACTCAAACACACACACAGTTCCCTCTGTTCTCCTCTTTGGGAACTTCATCTTCTTCTCCTTCTTCCTTTCTTTTTCCTATTCTTCTGGGGAGAGTTTTGGGGGGGCTGGCACTCCTGTGGCCCTGCAGCTGCACTCTGGGTTTCCTCGCCTGTTCTCAAGGGGCAAATAAAACCCTATTATATATTTGAGGGAGGGCTGTATTCAGGCTGCAGACACTCAGATGAAACACAGCCGCAGCCACACAATCACTGGCCATGAAGGTATGAATGAACAGCACCCATTAAAAACCTTGCCCCCTCTCAACCCAGTGGCTCCAAAAGTTCTTTTTAAACCGAATCTACAGATCGCTGAACTTGCTAAATTCAGGATGATTTGTGAAATAACTATATAACTATAGCTATATTGTAACTCATTCTTCCTCTGAAAACTCAAGGTCGTTTATGTGCCATGTTGAGGCATGAAGCTAATTTTCCTCCATCTGAAAGTTCGACATTACTTTTTTACTTTTTCATCATCACTTAACAAACAGCCTGAATTTCTTAAAATTCCTCACCCATGACCATATCATATTCAATTAGACCCTATAATTGGTTGTCATGAGCTATTGAATTGTTTCTCTATCATTTTTATTTCTATTTAGAACATAATTCAAATCTATTGAATAGTGATTGATTCTGATGAACCCTCAGAAATCACAGTTATCAATAACAACTACTCTTTTAATCAATTTCTTACCCAAACCTCATCAAATGCAGAGGTGCAGATTCCAACACAGTTTTAACAATGTGATGTTGAAACATGTCTCCAAGCAGAAGCAGAATGATTTTCAGTTCTAAGGATACATGGTCAATATTGTGAAGTGAAAATCTCGCTCTTTGTTTTGCCCTCTTGTGACCTGGAAAATGTTGAATGTGGGTTAATATGAAATCAAGAAGTCAGGGTGGGCTGCCGCTCTTCTAAAACGTACATATATTTACACAGGTCGGGTTCGATCTGAGACTGTCCTCAGAGAACAGCAGCAGTATCAGGAATGTCAGCGGGTGCAACACTCACTCAGCTGGCAGTGCATTAGGTAATACAGCAGTACTGCAGTTATAATGTTTAGATTGTGTTGAAACTGAGGTGTGAGTAACAATGTTTCTGTTACACCTCACCGACCTGAGTCACTTTCACCAGCTTTACAAATTGTGGTTCATGTAGGTAAACAAAATGTAAAAATCAAAGCAAATTTGCAAATGTGAAATGTGCTGTTGTCCCTCTCAGTAAATAGGATTTGTTTGTGCGTGAAGCTCTTTGCTTGAATGCTTTGCAATGTATTGTGTAAACTTTAATTATCTTATTTTGAAGTTACAATCATAAGTGTAGGGTTCATTCTCCTCCGTCAGATTTGTATGTGTGTCCTGAGTTAGTGTCAGAGTTGTGTTGATAACAGTGTTTTCCCACATACAGGCCGCTCCCTGCCGCTGACATGCTGCAGCCGCCTGCTCTAGATTGTAGACACGGACTGTTTTTCCTGCAGAGAGACGTTGGGGTTATTTAATGCTCGGATGAACCATGCTGCCTGATACAATCACTCTGTGTGTGTGTGTGTGTGTGTGTGTGTTTGTTCAGTGTATGTCATGCTATGCCACGAGCAGGGTATTTCCGTCTCAACCAAACCGTAAAAAGGCTTTTCATTACAAACTATTTATATCCAATTGTGTGGAACTACATAAACAGTCTTTAAGTGTTTTGTAACTTTTTTTTATCTCAGCCGCACAACTAAATGTTCCTTTTCATCCCACACACTTTGAGATAAGTACAATCACAGGGCACTTATCAGTCACTACAGACACTGAGGAAACCCACAGAGGCTTTATCCAAACAGCCATTTGTCTGCTACACTCATACTATTACTGCAGTTATTTCCCTGTTTCTACATATCCACAAAAATAGTGTATATATATATATATATATATATATATATATATATATAGATAGATCGATAGATATAGATATTTTTTCTGATATACTGGAGTGGAATTAAACTCTTATAAAACTAATATCAGCAAGTATTATTGGTCAATATTGCTAAATGATTACAAACACACTTTAAAGGTCCTACAAGGAACTTTTCATTTCCGTGACTTTGTCGTGAGAACTGCAGTTACTGCAGCAGTAATGACGAGGAGAATGACAGCGGACATTAAGGCTAAAAACATTGTGTAAATGACGCACTTTTGATCTTGAACTATCCCTTAAAGACATGTGGAGTATTTAAACATGACCTCAGTCACATTATGTAGACATGTATACATCTAGGTGACATTATAAAGTCCTATTGGAGTGTTCACAGCATTTTGCAACATTAACATATGGCAGTTAGCACCAATAAATACGATGTAATATCGATGTGAGTCATAATCAGATGATCTTAACATGTAAACAGGAATATGTATAGAATATTTTATTAGCAACTTTTGCTTTAAAATATCTTATGTCCATTATTTTCATCTCTTATTGTTTTTGTCTTTAATTGTTTTTACAGTTTTGTGTGTTTTTAATGATATAATACAAAATGAAGTATCACATTGCATTACGTTATATATTTCTATATACTATTATTCAGTGTGTCAGTGGCTTGAAAACACTGGAGAGTCAAACTTCTTTATAGTCACACTTCTGCACATTACATTCTCATTTGCACATTTTATTTACTGGTGGACATTGACTCTTATTTACAATGATTAATTATATTTATGTATTAATTTATATAATTAAATCTACTTTATGTTAATTTTAGTTTTATCTGATCATGAACCATTGTTTTATTCTCGTTACATTTACCTGGCTGGTGTTATTTCTTCTTTGTGAAGCACTTTGTAACAATTATAAGTAAATAATAATAATATTTCATTAGTATTAGTAAATTAGAGAATGGTAAATATATAGATAGCTAATGATGAAAAAGTAATAAATTACCGTGTCAAAATAACAAGTTAGTATAACACAATAATAAGAAATACTCTGGTATCTTGAAATTATTTGGTAAATAAAAATAATAAAAAGAGTCTCAAATAGCAACTAACTTTAGCATTATATTTAACTGTTTAACTTAATCAATCATACAGAAGGTGAAGTTAAATTGATGGCCTGTTATGATTTTGCAGCCCCAATCACTGACACTAACACCAAGCAACGCCTTAGCCCTGATTGTCCATGGCAGTTCTCACTTTTACTTTTCAGAAAATACACCCTCACTGTTTTTAATTTTTATCACTCTACACTTCTTCCTCCTTGTTTCACCTATTTTTCTATCTCCCTCTCTCCTATACCCTATTCTATTCTCCTTTAATACACTCACACCTCCTATTACATCTATCCCTCTGTATGCCTCCACCTTTCTTCACTCAGCTGCCACGCTGAGCCAAGCCAAGCTGCTGCATCCCTCCTTTGCATGATGGCTCATTTTCATGGTGAAGCGGCTGTACACTGTGCAGATTAGGGAGCCTGGGACAGTTTTTTGGAGTTGCCAGGGGAAACTAAATCTCTGCGAAGTTCCAGGAGAGCACCAAGTCGCGTATCACTTCAAATGGCCTGAAAAAAAACAGGACTTTCACATAGGAGACCACTGTTTGTTTCCCATGTCATACCGATCACATTACTGTTTTTGTTATCCATGACAGTTCCACAGCCCTGTGTTTGTGACCAAGATGACGTAGGTCTTCCAAATTATGAGGAACTTCTTTTTAACTTAATCATGTAGTTTTTGTGCCTTAACCTAAACAAAGAGTGTCTGTTCCACAAATGTAACAACTTTTACATTTACTTTTATCATCGCCTTGATGATGTATGATGATACTCCTCAAATGCTTATCTAAATGGTGAACATTTTCATTTTAAAATAAAATGTGTTAACGTGGATGTAGCTGGTTCATCTTTCGCCAGTAATCTTTTCTCCAGAGCTCTTCCATTGATAGGTGATTCCAGTGGATCAACAGGAAGCTACCTAACTTCACATCAATGAAGCTATCATCAAGGGTTTGATGGCAAGAGAGATTAGCGTCAAGGGAGTCTTGCTCATCTTTTATAGCCAGTTCAGCCTTCAATGGCACCTTGAGTCCTCTAAAGGCCCTTCCCTTGAAACTGAATCATTCCACCTGGATTTTGCAGCAGTGATACTGAGTTCCAGCTACTATATATTGCAAAAGCCAGGACAAAAAAAGAAGAACCAGTGTGAGGCATTACTAATTACTAAATCAGATTGTCAGAAAGAGCAGCAGCGAAGGAGGATTTGACATTGATAGTTTGACAATCTCAGACACCAAGGTGTTTCCTCTCAGGTAAAAGATATTCGCTTCATCCGTAGCCTAGTAAATAGTTGCTGGCCAAAGACCAGAGAACAATGAAGTACTAATAAAGTAGCATAATCAAATTTTCCTAGATTTCCAGAGTTTAGTTTAGGGTTGGAAACATGAGACACTCTAACATCTGATCAACCAGTAAAAATGATGGTAGTAAAACTGCAAGATTGGCTGTGTGACTGGAATCAGTCTGCTGGGTGTGTCGAGAAGAGATAGAGGAGATTACAGCTTTAAGAGACTTGACCCGATGATAAGACAGCTCTACTGTATGTGAGGCTCTAAAGCTGTCGGTCATGCTGTCTGAGGACTGTGCATTGACTAGCAAGGGCTTTTTGAACTGAACCTGTTTCTGCTAGGTCCACAGTCGAGAGATTTAGGTTGAGTAAAATCAACAAAATGGATTGTAAAGGTAATGCATGCTGAGCAGGTTTGTGGTAAGGACTAGAGATAAGGAGTAGTAGGCAGAAGCCAGTGGTAGGGCTTGGAGATGTTGGGCAGCAGGCAGGTAGGCAGGATGAGATTCAGTTTTGTAAATATAAGGTTAGTGAAAAAGGCTAAACATGAGGAAGCAAAGAAACTTAAGGAAGAGGGAAAAATCTGGTTTATAACTGGGTTTCCTTCCTAGTGGAAGCATATATGATGAGAATAAAATTGGGCCGAGTACAGAACCTTGAATTTAGCTGCTTGAATTTAGTGTGCACAGATGACTCATTATTAATTTGCACAAGTTGTGGGTTTAGACGATGAGATTATTGTGGTCAGTTGATGAAGGGTGATCGGAGAGAAGCTGCCTTAATAATTGGTAAGATTCTCAGCAGTTCCTGACATTTCTGTTCTTGATGATGTATTAGTGTCAACTGAGGGCAGGAGATGGTAGATATTTTTTTTATTGTTAAAGAAGTTCATAAAGATATTGGGTTGGAGCTATCAGCTCAGTTCCATCTACAGTCCTTGGGCAGTTACACACTAAATCTGAAACACAGCAAATTAAAAAAACATTAATTTACAAAACCATCAAAGTCTCTATGACACAAATAGAATAGTTATATATTCAAATCTATGAGTACACATCGACATATACCAGCACATTCATTCAATATATCGGAAAAATTGCAATTCAACAAAATAAAAAATCTGAATCACGGTCATTTGTATCTTTACTTGAATAAACACAAAATCAGATTTAAACTATATTATAATGTATTACCATGGGTTTTACTGTATAACATGTGATTATATTGCTAAAGGTATACACTTGATCAAAGTTGTTTTCCATATTTTATATTTAGTATAAAAAAATAGGGAAGATAGGGAATGTAGGTAGATTTAGGTCTGAACATATAGATAGATACTTTCAATGGAAATGCTTGACAAAAAGAAAAAAACATCAGTGAACTCAGTGTTGATTATCATAAAATCATCATCAAATGACGAAAGATAACACACGGGAGAACACACAGGATGCCGGATGCATGAGAGCACACACACACATGGGAAGAGCTTAGTGGAGAGAAATAGCCAGTTTTGCCAGCGAGCCGTACTTTGGGAATGATTATGTTATCTATTCAGACAAATCTCCTGGGGGAAATATTGGAAGCCATAAAACTGCCAGTTATCCCCATCTGTGTGTCTGTGTGTGTGTGCGCACGTGCGAATTCGGTGACATTGCTGAGCGCAATGAGCCGATGGCATCTGAAGGCTATTAGCATGGAGAGAATACATTCCGGAACTGGCTGGCCAATACAAACATTTGGCTTGCCATAATGATGTGTGACTAGACTGTTCTGTTTCCATGGAGACCCTCAACAAGCCGGTGTGGCTCTCTCACTCTCTCTCTTTATCTTATTTCCTACTAACACTTACTTTCAGGCAGAATTAAAGACTGCGCTTAAGTAGTTAAGCGTTAGCAGTAGCTGCTTTCAATCTCAAAATCATGTCTACTTTGATTTAAAAAGAAATGACCACTGAAAGGCAAATATTCTGTTACAGTGCTAAACTTTGAGGGAACAGAGAGTAAGGAAGTCAAAAATATGGATGTTCTAGAGGTTGTTGCACCATTTAAGCCCTATGAGACAAACTGTGATTTAGGAATACAGGCTATACGAATAACATTTGATTGGTTGATTGATTGATATTATTAGGGATTGAAGTGTTGATTTATCCTGGTATTAACCGGTTCTGGACCTGTAAATGCATCAAATATTTTTAGTATATCGAATATAATCTTTCAGGCCACAAGAGTGCAGGGCACACTAACAGGATGCAGAGATATGCAGTGGAAATAAAACAATATGATTAATTACCCACCCAATATACTGGTACATGAACCAATCTGACAAGCTCTGAAATCCCCAATCAGTCTCAGTCAGCATTTCTCAGGGTACGAGTTCTGCACTTACAGAAAGTGTTGAGTGACGATACGAGAGCTGGTATCAGCACTGACTCAGGGTGTAGAGGTTTACAGTCCTTTTTAAAAGGGGAAAACCTGATCTGTATTGAACTTTATACAAATTGAAACCATGCCAACAAATGTATGGTGTGACAGTGCTGTTCAATGCTGCATGTTTATTGTTGTACCCATAGTGTAAAGGTCCAGTAGCTCCAATGTGTTCTATCAGAGGGTAGGAACCAATGACCTATGTGGTCCTCCAAATTAGAGGAAGAAGCGGTTTTGTTAACAATGTCGCACCGTCAACTTCTTCTACCAAACATCCTTCGAAATGAGGTATGTTCACAATTATGACACAAAGGCCAACAACACAAATAACATGTGTTTAATTAAGTAGGCTTACTTACCGACTGGTTTGAAAGTTAGTGCCAAGTTCACTAAACTAACTGTCAGAGGTATTGTTACCTTGGTAGCTCTGCAAGACGTCACTATACATCATGAAGCTTCCAGTGGTGTCTGATTAGTGAGGGTTCACTGTGTTACCTGGTGTGTGATATAATCGACAGCACATGATGTTAGTTAATGCTACAACACCCATGATACAAATATAACATTTACAGAGTACTTCTCATCTTGTGTTCCAAGATGCACAAATTACAATTACACAGGCTCATTTAAATGCCAGTTTTGTTGATTCAACCTAGTTGACCTCAATGATAAACTTTTTTACAAAGTAAATTAGCTTTTGTTTCAAGCAACTATAATTCCTCTGTTGTTTTGACTTGACTTAATTTTGGTCTTGCCCTCAAGCATAACTCATAACATTTGGTAGATGAATCTGACTAGATCAGAACAACCCAGGCCAGGGCAGGCCAGGCCAGGGAAGGTTTTACTCCGTCAGGTACATTCCACCCTCTTGGCCAGTCTTGTGTTTATTTCTAAGGAGGGCTCTCTTTCCCAGGTCTCTCTTGGCCTCAGAGCGAAGGCTCTTGGCTGAGGTCCACGTTGCACAAAGGGCCCGGGCATTCCAGCTGTCTGCCTTTAATCCTGTGTGTCAGCTCGTGTTAATGTTGCAGCGTGAAATCTGAGGGTGCAAAGCAGCGTGGAATATCTACAAGGAAAAAACCCACCCTAAGAATTCCTCTGGAAAAGGCCACCGAGAATCGAACTGGCCACACTGCAGTCGGCTGGTGGTAGATTTAATGAAAGGTGGATACAGCAATGTTGAGGATGATTGAGTGTGTGTGTGTGTGTGTGTGTGTGTGTGTGTGTGTGTGTGTGTGTGTGTGTGTGTCCATCAGTCTCTGAGCCTGCCAGGCAGGTGGTAGACAGTAACATTTGGGAGGTATTTCTAAATGGAGCCACCTAACATCCGAAGAGGACGCTGGTCTAAATCAAAAGGAAAAGCGAGGAGAAAGAGGACTCCATGGACTAATGTGAGACTAAATCAGGATTTCCGCTCCTCCTCAGGACCCCCGCAGCCCACTCTGACACACAATAGAGGAATGACACGCTTCTGTGGACGGTTAATTATCTTAGACACACACACAGCGCACGTGCATGACCACGGACATTAAGGCAGATGTACATATGCATATTCCACAATGCACACACAAGTTAGTGCACACACACTCTCAGTGAATACACATAATCACTCCACACCCTGTCTGCCTCACCTCACTCACTGCTATCCAACTATTGTAAGCTGCATCTACTCAGCTTTAGCACAACCATCCATTCTCCAGCTACTGTAACTCATAGGCAGTTAGTGGACGTGCAGGCATGTATGGGGTACAATCATCCTTTCTCTGGTTGATTTTATCAGTGAGGGGACCTAAGTCTCCTTCTGCTGATCTACCTCCCACATGAAGGTGCCACCCAAGACGTCCTGACATTCTGCCAACCTGTGCTCTTCCGTGCCATAAAAGCTGCACACAGATTTGGATTTTATCACTTCATGAAGCAGCTCTACAGAGCGACTGCACTCTGATCCGCTGCTTTTGTTTTTTTCTACACATACCAGAATCTAAATGGAAGGTAATTTTATTTTTAACACAAATTTGGTCTTATCCCATTTCCATTATGCAGACATCTGCACTGCATTTCAGAATCATCAAACCAATAACGGTTTTCTGTCATTTAAATGTTTAATAATTTTCTCTTCATTAGTTTTCCACCTCATCTCCAAGACCACAAAAGGATTATTTTTCTTTCTTTGTTTCTTTCTTTCTTTCTTTCTTTCTTTCATGAGTAAATGTGTTAATATAGTAAACCTTAATATTAAAGAATAATTACATCTAAAGTAACTTTATTGTTTTTGCTCTTGGGTAAATGAAAAGAAAATGCAAATGTATTGCTCACTTGCCTGATTGAAAGGTAACTCAGGTTTATGGTATGTCGAACATGTATTTAAGGTTTTGTGCTTCAATCTTCAATGGCAACACAATGTGCCTTTTACGTGAGACATAAAAAGGCACAGGTATACAAGAAACTAGGTAACGAAAATGAAAATAGTGAGTAATCAATTAAAACATTTAACCAGGCAGATAAAATACTGAAACAATAAAATAGACAATAAACTAAATGAATCATATATAAGAAGATAAAACACATTATAGATTATGTAATATTAGCGCAGGCGCCCTGCATACAGAGGCTAGAATCTTCCTGCAGAGGCTGCTCGCCCCAAAATGCCTTGAAAACAAATAGATGATATGTTTAAAATCAGACAGAAAAATTATTTCTTCTCAACTGCTGTTTCCAAGAACAGTGAACTTCAGTCTCAAGGAGGACTTGAGGAGAAAATATTACAGAATTACACATTCCACAAATTCAGGCAATCAGTGTCACTACTGGCATCATCCTCAGGGTTAGGGTTGGTAATTTTTATTTGTTGCAGCAACTAAGAATAGGAAGTAAGAAGCAAGAACATAAGTCATAGTCACCATTTCTCATCTCTCTGACAATTTAGTTTTTCTCACGACACAGATTCAGAATGATATCCTCAGACACATTCTTTGAATTTTCATTATTTATAATGTCCACGGCAAATGAGCATCCACGTCACTGTGTATGAAAAACACAGGAAAAAGACACTCATCATAACTCAAAATGTCTTTGAGTTTTCAGGAGTATCAAAGTATAGTATATACTGTATGCACAAATGTAGGCTCTATTTTGTATGATAAATTGGAGATTATTAACTGCTGAGAAATAACACTTTCCCATGCAGTGATCTGATCAGTCTATGACTTTATGCTGGTGTCACTGCTACAGCAGATGATGGAGTATTTGAAGAAAAAGATGAAAAAAGTGAGGTGGAAAAGCCAGAGTAAAAGCCCAGGAGGACAATGTAGGTCATTTTTTTGAAACGACAACATGAACTCTTGAATAACAAGTAAATTACACTGATGGCTTAGTGAAGTAGTTCCAGAGACAGTTCCACAGTGCTGCCATGAGTAATGGGAATTATAAAGTTGTAATAAATGAGTACAAATAAAAGAAACAAATCAAATGTAGCAAAAGTGACACGAGATAGTATCATTTTAGAAATAAGAAAAATCTGATATAATGTATAGAAAGCCTGATCATATTACACACTGCAGGTTCATGAACTTAATCATCAAAAACATCAGTGATGTTTTACTTCAGGCATTCTGCGTTTAGACTCCAACCGCAGAGCATAGGTGGTCCGTGCATGGAATATAATTCATCTGCAGTTGTTTGTGTTGTACATTAGAAAATCTGTATTTCCAAATTTTATTGTCTTTCGTGTACAGATGGAAATGAATGTTGACACATGCACTGTTGCATCAAATGAATACGTACAATGCAATTACGCACAACACTGAGACCACTTGTTGTCTTTATCCAACCTGAGAAATGAACAAGGCAATCCAAAGACAGAAACAGTGACAGCTTCCTTCAATTTTGGTTTCTTGGTGATGCACTGAATTGCATTGTACTTCTTCATATGATTCGAGAAGAGCTTGTGCAAATGTTAACAACAAATAATTAAGCAAACAACTACTCAGAGGTTTGGGTCACTGTATATATCTTGCAGGTTAATAAAACGCTTGGACATTTTATTTCAAAAATGCTACAGGGTAATGTTCTCATTATTGCACCAGTGTCATCTTTCTCTGTGTTCATCACACAGCCATCAGACACAGAGGAAGATGCACGCACACACACACACACACACACACACACACACACACACACACACACACACACACACACACGCAATCACTGGTTCACAGCCTATTATAGCTACTTGTTTGTGTGCATGATTCAGCATTGTCAGGGCAGGGGTCCTTCACTGTGTAATGAACACTTCCTACACCTCATCATTTCAACCAGACTTGCTCAACAGGTCGAGTGGTTGGTCATGATGTTGGCATTTCATCAAACAATTGTTTTATTTGAAATGTAACCATGTAATAAAATGTGTCTGTCCTGTTCCCAGTGAATATCAAATATAAAAATTATGTTCAACTATTTCCCATGTTTACTCACATAATACAGCATGTATGTTCCAAATCCATTTGATTTTCATTTGTATAGCAAGGTTTATAAATTGTAATGGAATGTTTGAAATTATATAAATATATATCCTCAGATAGTTGTCTGTAACTGGGTTAAACCACAGGTCAAAATCCCTACCAGATCACAGACGCTGATCTGCATTATGGCAACAACATTCATAGAATCACTTCCTGTTTGCTAATTTCTCTTCATGTAAAAGCACAATGTTTAAGTTATTGCTGTTATGCTTTATATTGAGCCGAATTACACAGCTTTTATTTTTTTAAAGTATTGAGCTTGGGTCTGAAGATTGTGTCAATTGCTTAACAGACCCCGGAAAAAAACAACATTCAATGTAAATGAATCAAATGTATATATAAACCACATGTGAACAGTAATATAGAAAAGTCTGTTTTATTTTAAGAAAAACAAGGACTATAACATTTTCATTGCAGATAAACCAGGTAGGATGAACACAAAATGTTTGAACTTCACTCTGCGCCTTATACTGTTTATAAAAGGCTCTGCACATAACATCAAGTAAACACAAACAATAAGAAGTGACAGTATGTTGTAGAACTGTTTGAGGTGGACTCACTAATGACAAGGAATAATTCCAAAGTAGCTCCAGAGCTTTAACACAGTACAAGATAACAGAACATTACAAACAGGCAGGTTTAGAACTGCACTATTTATTTACTTATATGTCATTAATAAGAATAACTGTTGATCTGCCACACTGCCCCCGTCTCCCCTACTCTGTGTGCTGAAGAGTCCTTTGGCAAGATACTGAACCTCAAATTGCCCCTGATGGGTGCTGTGCGATAGAGAAAGTGCTGCACATACAGTAGATTGAATAGAAATTAATACAGACCATTTACCATTCATGGATTTGTAATAAGCCATCACATCTGAAGGTATAAATGACAGTGGAAAATTATGGCATTTAATACAAGTTATTCCATCAAATCTGAATTTGCTAATGTTAATACATTTAATACATACATATATACACATACAAGTGACATATTCAATATATACAAAAGCAAACAAAACTAACCTGTGATGTGACAATATACTGGAACTTCAGTCTCTTGCTTGAAAGTCAAAAGTTCTACTTGCCTATCTACAGCCCACCTCCACATGTTTATCTTCCACCTAGCACAACACATCTTGCACTGGCACTGGATGTAAACAGTCAGGTGCCAGCTCATCCAATATAGACGTAATCCCTAGATAGACTGGGCTGTATTAAAAAGTCTTTGATTCCCCTTTGACTGATGATGATCTAAAGACCAAAGGCTTCATTTTATGGCTCAGTGAGCTTGTTACTACACTAAGGAGCAGGATGTACTGCACCTTAAACTTTCTTGGGTATTGTAGACAATGACGTGAGAAGGTCTGGATCTGGTTATTCCCTATTGACTAGTGATGAAGAAAGATGAGACATAGTAACCTGCAAACAAGAAGCCACTGTCAGCCACATGATACAGTGGTAACAAAATTACCATTTAGCCTAATTATCAGGTTAATGTAACCAAGTTTGTCATGACAAAGTTTCTAAGGTCTTTGTAATCATGAAACCAAAAGGCTTCCTCATGCTCTGAGCTTTTGCTCAAATGTGCTTTTTCAGTTGTCTTATCCTTTCTTTGGCATGTTCAGCATTCAGTTGACTCCTTTAGGCTATGCACACATCTCAGATACTTTCACCTTTACTGCTTTATGTAACAAGATCTGATCTTTTTCTTATAAATTTGACCTCAATCCTGAGGTTGGAAGTCATCATCCCAAGACAAATACCATGTATTCAGTCCTGTTGGGTAACCCTTCTTTGTCGCCCAGTTGGAAGAGCAACTTGATTTAGTTACTTTCAAGTTCATCCCACCCTGCACCTTTCTGTATCCTTGATGTTGAGAGAACAGTCTTGAATGCCCAACTCTCTACTCAGTCAGACTGCTATCTGGGCTTCTCATCTACACCCTAGATGTTGAATCCAGTGCAAGCCAACCTGCTCCAAACAAAAAAGGAGGAGGAGGAGGCAGAGGGAATGGGAGGGAGAGAAAAAGATCCAGATAGGACAAAGCTGGGAGTGGGGAGAAACTGAACACAGTGTCTGTTGTGTGTATGAAGGAAAGGACTTGGCACAAACACTGGCTGGTCTGTAAGAGTATCCTGTGCTTGCTCCCTGCTCCATGCCTGCCTCCTCAATACTGTCTTTGTCCTCCCATGGTGCACAGTGACACTGAGAATCCATACACAGCAACACCTGCCCCCTGTAACGCTTTTACACAGGAGGAGGCAGGACAGAACGGGACAATGTAGGACAACACAAGATTGGGCAGGATAGGACTTTTTTTCTGTCCTCAACAGAAAACCGTCAGCTTTGATTCTGCTCTTCAGGCATTTATCTTTACAATTTCTTCGCAAATACACCCTTGTGACCATGGTAAGAAAAGAGGTGTTATGTTATGAATTTCTTTTCAGTATGACCACAACCTTTCCCTCACCTTACACAAGTAGATTTATTTGCCCTACACTTGCTGTCTTGGTATTGTAAGATGTGTGTAGGTGTAAAAATGTGTAGTTTATATTAGGCAGAGAAAAGCTGTGAACCCAGGATTTAGCCCTGTGGCACCTCACACATGATTCTTGTTGAGACCCTCTGTATTCTTAACATTACAACTGTATTTAGTGGGGTCTCTTTGACAACTCTGATAGCTGTGTCTTTGAGTCATAAACTATCTGAGCTTGCCATTGTAAGTATGATCCATGGTATTGTTCAAAGAGTTAGCTTCAGTTTCTGTTAACCATGATCCCCATGTCACAATGATAACAAAGTACCTTTAGTTTCATAGCCTTTATCAAACTCATACAGCATATTTATTAACTTGTGGAAGGTTCCAACAATGTAGTGTGCTGATAGGCATTAGGAGGGATTCACATACTCCCACTTGAAATGCTGTGACACCAGTGGGAGTATGGAGACAACTTTTTTGCAGATGAAGGGACAAAAAAAACTAAAAATCCCACTTTTTGACATTAACACACATTTTATTGTAAGATACACCTAATACAACAGGTACTTGGTACCTAAGTACCTATACTACACATTTTCGAAATGTAGGAAATCACAGCCAAAAAAGTTACTGGATCTTCAATATTCTAATTGTAAGAATGCACATATTACACAATTCAGCCAAAACACAGAACCACACACTGTTGGCTGTTTAATTTAATGATTTCAAAGAGGTGGTTCCATGGAGTTGGAAATAAGTATTTAATCGGTCTCAACCAGGGATATATTGCAAGTTATTAGCACAAGTTAATGTTATTTGTACACAGGTGACAGGAAGGTGAAACATGTGGTCATTAGAAATGTGGTTATTTTCTCCTAGTGTCCACTACCATGGAGATGCTGTTCCATATTAATATAACTGTGCTAAGTCTGAAAGGTGACACCTTAATGTCAGCTCGCTCTTATTGGCTATTGCAGGTTTCGTTACATTTTCCAATATTGGGGAGCATCAGTACGTTAGGATTATGTCTATAAACCTCTCACACTACAGGATCATTTGGGCAGATAATTGGTTTTGACCAGCCTCGAATTGCGAATGCCCACACTATTGTCGGGAGGGGCAATCCAGACCCAAAATCTACCCAATTATCCTGTAGTGTGGGGCAGAAGGTCAAGTTGGAAAAACTTAAGGCTCCCACTTCATTTGTCTTACTTGCTCTCTCTCTCTCTCTCACACACACACACACACACACACACACACACACACACACACACGCTCCACACGCTCATTTGCTCCAGCAGGTACACAACCACTCCTCTCTCTCTCGCTCTCTCTCTCTTTGGTTCATTGGTTGGTGTTATGTTAGGTTGGTGTTATTTGTTTATTTTTATTTGTATAATTGACATTATTAACTAAAACTTAACCATTCATTATTCATATCAATGATTAATGAGACTGAGATGATACTGTGAGGCTGAGTAGAAATTCCCAGATTGCACTAAGATCTGAAAATCTTGTGGATCACTTGTCGAGTCACTTTGGGAGGAAAACAACTGTCATAAAAACTGAACACATTTAAAGTCGTTCTTAATTGATGTTTTTCGTCTCTTAGTGGCTGATAACTAACTTTTGCTTTATAAAAATGGGGAAAAAATGCAAACAGTTTCCTATAAATATGCAGTACTTTAACAACAACAATAATAATAAAACAGAAGATTATTTAGCTGAAATCATTATCTGTGAGGTTGATGAGACCAATGGGACCGTACTATGACATAAACACTGAGTATTGGTCCGAGGAATTTAAGCAGCCAAGCACTATAGCAAAAATTTGGTTTACTTTGAGAAAAATTACTGACACTGGGTTTCAAAAGTCGGCACTAATCTTTAGAGTGTCATCATTTTTATTTTCAACACCTGTCAGTCCTCAGATAAATGTACTGTGTCTGTTTAATGTTCACAGAAACAGTCATCTGCTTTGAGATGTATCGAGTTGCTAAGCTGACGGCCTCATCGCCTGGCTGTCTTCTTATCCCTCGGCAGCCATCTTGTGTCAGCTTCCAGTGTAGAAGCACTGAAGATTTTTTTTATTCAATGGGAAGAAAGTGGTTCTTGCCATCACAACTGAGGCCCGAGAGAGAGAGGGGCGGGGGGGGGGGGGGGGGAAGGGGGGGGCAGGCAGCGTTTTTCTTTTAGCAACCTGATCTGAGCCAGGAGTGGAGCAGGACGAGATAAAAGGAGAAAGGAGCGTTGTCCGAGCCCAGCTACAGGAAAAGGACGATTAGAACAGAGCTGGGTATCAGGTATGCAGGCCGGCCGTTCCAGCCAATCACACAGCTCGTACATTAGGCCAGATGGCAGCTTGACTCCACTGCACTAACCCCCCACAAGGAACCCGCCCAACTCACCTCCCACCCCTCCAAATACCTCTCTCTCTCTCTATCTGTCTCTCTTGGTGTTGCACTCCTCTCTCTCTCTCTCTCTCTGTCTCTCTCTCTCTCTCTCTCTCTCTCTCTCTCTCTCTCTCTCTCTCTCTCTCTCTCTCTCTATCCATTCCAATTCATCAGGTTGCTTCTCCCCCGCACACAGTTTCATATGATAACATTATTGACTCTGTGCTCGATATTGCTGGATGATGGTTAATCAACAAACCTTTTTAAAACCCATAAAAAAAAAATTGGTACATTCAAACCATGAACGTGATTTGGTAAAATTACAATTTCACCAATAACTTAAAAGCTGCACAAATCGCAATTATATTTATTCTATCAAATGACCATGTAAAAGGTGTCACTTAGAACAAACCTGTAGATAATTATCACTCAGCAGTTCCCCTCAGCTCAAAGAAGAATAATGATGAACTAACCCCTAACCCTTTTTAGGCCCACAACTGTTCTATGCTCACTGTCAAAGCTCTCATCAATCCAGTTTCCCGCCGCAGCAGAAAAGCTCTGATAACCTCAGACGCAGTCAGCAACGGGCTGGTTGAACATAGTGGAGCGTTTAGGGGCTGTGATGGGAGGGAACATTGGATTTCTGTTCATCACGGGGACAAACATGATTTATGAATGCTAATGTTACTCCATGTCTGCTGGCCGTGTAAACAGGCAACTGTGAGCCATAACAACTTTACTTCCAGGTGACAGGCACGCTGTGGTTTCAGCTCACTGCACTGCCCCCAAGTGGTCCAAAAAGAAAACAAAATCAGGTTCATGACATAAGAGATGTTCTGAGCACCTTCAAAATACATATATATTTTTAAAATTGCTTTTGTCTCACTCTTCTCAATTAGTGTATTGTCTGACTAGAACCTCAATCTTGGACAGCTCCGCACCTATGGTATTATCAATGTTAGACCGTGGGTAAAGACCACTCAAACCTTACTTTCCACATTACTGCAGAGGGCACATTACAGTCTACACTGTCAGTGGGTATTAATTGGTGTGAAGTCATTCAGAATATACCTTCTGAGTGTAATGGGCTTCTATTTCTCTCATTATTTCTGTCATTGCTTCGTTTATCTCTCTGTTGTCTTTCCTTCGCTCCAAACCCAATCAGAACACTGCAGAGGAAACCGCTTAGCCCCCACAGTGTCCGACACATACAGGCTGGTTTCAGACAGATTTTTAATCCAGTAGCTGGATGCTGTTTTTATCTAATTCATGACATTCATGACACAATTTAAAGATCATATATTCAAAGAATCTTAAGTGAATTTAAAAACAGCACATTTGCATTATCCAATATTATAAAATAAACCACAGTTGCCAAAAAATAGGACATAATATCTACTCCTTGCACAATATTATATGACTGCATCATGGCCCTGCAGTGTGTTCAGGTAGTTTCAGAATGCCACTGGCAGCAAATTATTCCTCATCTCCCCCTTTCTTGTTGGCCCTATTTTCTAACACAGTATCTTGTAGGTGATGGAGAGGGACAGTTATCCTTCACAGGTCAGTTCAAGCTTGTGTCCAGTAACTATTCATGTTTGATTTAAGTATCCAAGTTCATCCTTTAGCCTAGAAACAGTAGTTTGATCACGTAGGCTCCTTGTATTTGACTGATGCATTTGACGTGAGATCCAGTTTCAGATCAGACCTTCTGAGCACAATCTGGAAAGCTTGGTCAATACAATATTGCCCAATGCAATACAACTTTATTAATTCCAAAGGCAAGTAAAAGACAAACATCAACAAAAACAATAAGACTAATAAACCACAATAAAAGAGCTGTTTAATTGCTTTGAGCTAAGAGTGCAATTTCTTTGAAAAATACTAGAGAAATGAATTTGGGAAATGTTTGGATTAATAATCCTGGAAAAACTAGCAAGTGCAAAAACAAATTGCAACCGATACAACCCATGAAAGCCATTAAAGCTACGGCCCCCAAAACACATGAAAGTGCAACTGCTAGAAGCCGACCTGTATGTGACTGACAAGCTAATTTCTGGTTACTGGGTCTGCTTCAGTGTATGTCTCTAGCTCCAGCCATGCACAGTGAGACCTCAGACAGGGTGAGCACAGACAGGCAGGTCAGTTAGTGACAGACAGGTACATCAGCCAATCATTTCATTCAGTCTGAATGAAATGATTGGTCGTGTTTATACCAGTCCTGAGAGGACTGACACAGCTTTTTCCTTTTTTTTCCCAGACAACCATTTGTTGATGGCTATCCGGACAGGACAAGGATTTTAACAGATAAGATAGCAAGAGAAAAATAAACATTTTTCCAACCCTGCCTTTAATTCATTTCTTGAACTCTCAGTCATATAATTTCATTTTATTCTATCATTTTCAAAAAAGTTTACCCCCCCCCCCCCCCAACACACACACACACACACACATGATTAAAGTAATTACTCTGAGGTCCTACTGGTACATCTGAAGCCAAAGTGATGTACCAGTAAAAAAAATTTTATCGTTGAGGATACTGTATCAGTTAAAAACTGGCAAACATGGACTTTTGAAAGGAGCATACACAAACTATCCTCCTATATTTCTGCATGTTTTAGTTCAAAGACTAACAGATATATGTGTTTTCACATCTGCCTGTCCGACTGTCTTGTGCTCCAGTGATGACATTGGAAGCCGGCAAGGTTTTATGTCTCCCAGGCAGCATTCAGAGGCACTGGCCAGCCTCCACAGACTTTGAGTAAAATGCACTGAGCCACTGAATCGGCAAACAGAAAAACAAAGCGAGGAGAAAGGAGGGCGCAATGAGAAAGTGAAGAGAGAGGGTGATGGTGAGGGGATGAGAGCAGGGGAAAACAGAGACAAGCACAGCCAGAAATGTACAGTATGGGAAGGGGGAGGGGGTATTAGGGCCAGTGTAGATGGACACTAAGAGATGTGTAGTTGGATGTGCACAAATTGGAGACAAATTGTGGTTTGTGCAGAATTTTGTGGGATGAGAGTCGAGGGAGGGGGAGACAAGCAAATGGAGGCTGAGGAGCAGTGGGGTTGATGGAGGAAGCCTAGAGGAGGATATTTAACTGACAATCAGGTATGTGGTGGGCCAGGGGCCTGACAGGGGAGCATTGTAAAAGATGTAAAGGGGAGTCAGAGACAGAGAAGCAGGGAAACGAGGGGACAGTTGGGCCAGCACTAGATCTTACTGGGAGATGATGGGGATCCTGCCCAGACAAGCTAAACACTTGTTTTCATTAAGCACAAGAGGTTGTCAGTAAGGCGGGGCAGCCGGCACGGAGACTGTCTAAAATGAAATGGATGAGGGTTCATCACTGGGGAGAACCTCCTTCATTACACAATGAGACACAATGAGAGCTCGCACGGATGGATCCATTGTTCTGAAGCACAAGTGCCAGGTCATACTACCCTGCAAAGAATCCACAGCGAACTTCAGCAAGAACAAACGAATCAAAACTCCTGCTGAGAATAATCAGATTTCGGGCTCCACACAGCTTTGCCCATTGGCAGCGACAGTAGGAATGCAGTCATGACACAATGCAAATGGATTTCACTGAGGTGACGTCAGTAACGTCGGTAAATGTTTACCAATCCTGGCTTAAATACTCCAATACAGCACATACTATGTGACACCTTAGTTTAAACTTTTTTATAAGATAAAACCTTTAGTACATTGACCTGTTCATGTCCAGTGCCAATGGAAATTGCATTTCTAAGTATCTGCACCTAAAGTGGCTTGAATTCATATTTTGATATTAACTAGAGGGACTTCCAGCGAGCGCAATCCTCTGACAAGGCCCCCATGAAACTACATGTAAATTCACTAGATCCAGTCGGCACTAAATTCCACAGACACGTTAATATCAGTCACCTTAACAACTTATCAAGGTCCATGAATTATTCTCTGAGAAATCAGCTAAAGTCTAGCGAAACGCGCTATCTTGAAATGTTACAGAAAATAGGAAATCCGCCCTCTTATCCAGATCAGCTGCTGACTGATAGAAAAACAAACAAATACATTTGAGAACATGACCTCCTCAGTGGCGCTAACAATGGATCTAATGACTGAAAGTAGTCTGCAATTTGATCTTTGAGCATTTTGTGTCTTTCAGCATTTTGTTTTGGTTGTATGGTCTAAACCTTTTTTCTCTTTTGTGGACCCTGACTGCTATTGTTACATTGGTGGAGACCAAAACAGAGCTAAAAGGAGTCACATCATACCATGGTTATAGTGTGCTCATGGTTAACACTTAGCAATGTTTAGGGAAATGTTGTGTTTATAGTTAATGAAAAGGAAAAACTTAATTACAGGAGGAAAACTTCAGACTTCTACACTATTACCTCCCACCTCATTGCTTACCAGTGGTATAGTGGAGGGTATAGACAGTACCAGTCAAAAGTTTGGACACACCTTCTCATTCAATGGTTTTTCTTTATTTTTCTTTCTTTCTACATTGCAAATTAATATTGAAGACATCTAAACTATGAAGGAACACATATGGAATTATGTGATAAACAAAAAAAAGGTTTAGGTCGGGTGATTGTGGAGGCCAGGTCATCTGACGCAGCACTCCATCACTCTCCTTCCTGGTCAAATAGCCCTTACATAGCCTGGAGGTGTGTTTGGGGTCATTGTCCTGTTTAAATACAAATGCTGGTCCCACTAAGCGCAAACCAGATGGGATGGCATGACGCTGCAGAATGCTGTGGTAGCCATGCTGGTTAAGTATGCCTGGAATTTTGAATAAATCACCAACAGTATCACCAGCAAAGCACCCCCACACTATCACACCTCTTCCTCCATGCTTCACGGTGGGAACAACACATGTAGAGACCATCCGCTCACCTTTTCTGCATCTTACAAAGACATGGCGGTTGGAACCAAAAATCTCAAATCTGGACTCATCAGACCAAAGTACAGATTTCCACTGGTTTAATGTCCATTCCTTGTGTTTCTTGGCCCAAGCAAGTATCTTCTTCTTGTTGTTCTTCCTCAGTTGTGGCTTCTCAACCATGAAGGCCTGATTCACGCAGTTTCCACTGGACAGCTGATTTTGAGATGTGTCTGCTACTTGAACTCTGCAAAGCATTTATGTTGCCTCTAATCTGAGGTGCTGTTCATTTGTGACCCTAACCCTGAAATCGAACCCGTAACCCAACAGTAGCAGTCCACCAGGATGAAAGCTCACCTGCCTTTCAAAGGGGAATGTAAAATGTCACGTGACATCATCATGTAACATCACGATACCCCAGAAGAATTGGCCAGGCTACTGATGAAGCATTTCAGGAGCTTGAGGAGCTTCAGGTGCACTCAGGTGTTTCCTGTGGGGGAGAGATCGCACCATTTGGGCTTTTCATCTTTGCAGTCTTGTTACATACACAAAATCCTCTATAACACACAGGAGGGAAAGGTTAAATTGAATAAACTTAAAATAACTCCGAAACATGGATTTTTATTTTTCGGTCCAATGACTTTTGTTCATTCTTCACTTGAAGCATAGGATACACTGCAGAATTACTTAAAGGTTAATCAATTAATTTGTTACAGAAGGACGTTCTTTGTAAAATATCTGTTTAAAGTCATAGAAAAATGGACAAAATATTGTTCAAGAAAATACACATTGGCCAAAGTAAATGTTTTGCTTCTGGAGTCAAGCTTATAGAGGAGAAAATGAGTTACAGCAGGTGCACACAGTATATTTATACATTCTATTTTGTCTATAATTAAAACATAGCTGGTGTGGTTGGATGACCTTACATGTCAAGCTGTTTGTATTTTTCTCCCGTGAATTTAATTCCCTCACTGTTGGCCTTGGCCTTCACCAATCTCTGCAGCCGCAGCAGCTGTGATGTTGAAAAATCCCGCAGAAAATAAAACCTGGGACAGAACTTGTAGGTTGTGATTTGGTGATTTTCTGAAAAGAAATCTGTAGCCTGTAGGTGCTTCTGTTTTTTTCCCCTTTGGCCTTAATCATCACACAGTGTGAAATTATTTATGGATTACAGGAAGAACATGTAGACCCACTGCATCCACTCAGCTTATACTGTATTCATCCTTTCTAAATCCCTCAACTAAATCAGGCCACTTCCTCTCAGCCTTTGTTTATTTAATTCTGTCTGCGACATCCATCCCACACAGCACAACATCAGACTGATCAATCAACAGGCTGCTCCATACTGCTGTCATTGTCAGCGCCCTCCCAGAGTCAAGGAACACACTGACAACCTCTGTTTGCATCCTTTCTCTGCTTTCTCTGGGCCTTGAACGGGCCATATAGTCGTCTCTTTGTCCTCCCCACCCGTATTGATGGAATCTGAAAGTAAGCAGATTTGCAACGGATATTAACAGTAGGCTCGCAGAACAATGGCACAAGGTTGAGAACAAATGTGCCCTTTATGTCCAGTGGGGGCCTTGGTCCAAGAGTGGAGAATAGTGAAATGTATGAGGAGGGGTGTATTCTCACACTGCAGATGGAAATGAGAATGTCTCTCACACTCATCTCTACACCATGTGTACTGAACACTTCCTAACTGTCATCATTTCGACCGGACTTGGACCCCGGGGCAGGCCTTCTTGCATTCTGACAGAGCGCAAAGCAGGGCATCAAACACACAAAGACATATCAGATCCATCCTGCTCGTCCAGACAAGCAGCTGGGGAGTTTGCTCCGTACATCTAGGTAGGCCCATATATCTTCGTCTTCTTCCTCCCTCACTGCCAATAAGGAAGGTTTTACTCCTCCCGCTGTGGCTGCAGCCTTCCATCCCTGTGACACCACCGAGGGGAGTGTTATTGGCTGGAAGCTGCAGGGACACACAACTGAGTGTGTACCCTGCAGTAATGCAACGCCTCAAAGGAAAGTTGCACCGACATGTATTTCTGACTTTCTTCAGTATGTCGTTACCTACGCTGCAAGATCCTGTGGGGAATTTCTCTTTGTTAATATGTTTGGCTTCTTTGTCTTTGATAATATGGGATTTTGAGTGTGCAGAGGAAAATCTTTTGAAAACAACATTATATTATAATTACTATAATTATATTGTTTATTATAATTATATAATATAATTTTGTTGCACTGTACACCCTTGAACCTAGAACCTTTGACAAATGTGTTCTTGCATAGATAGATGTCAATGTGTGGACAAATTTAAAATGATACACTGGTATGTAAAATCTCTAAATGTGAATCAAGGCGTTCTGGAGGTGAACATGCTTCCCAGGGCCAATGAGCTCTGTTTCAGTTACAGGTTACAGCTCCTCCAACAGGATCATGACCCAACATCTGAAGCCAAAGTGATGAACAGAAACACTGGACTGCTCTTAAGTGGTTGGCTGTGAGTCCGGCTCAGGTTTTAGGTCAAATTCACAGTTGATTTTATCCGTAACACCTAAGATAACTAGAGAATTCCCTCCTTTTCATTCAAGACTTGAGATTTTGTGTTTGCGTTTATATTGTTTTAGTAACATGACTACATGATTACAGAGATTGATTTGTCATTGTCATATTCTTTATAATATCAAATATGTTACATCATGAAGAAAAAATAGTAGAGCTTCTGTTTTATTAAAGAGAAAATAGAGAACAGTGGATAACTTTGTCAATTTCAGCTAATTTTTGAGTCAGGGAACCAACACCTTAAACCACTCACACATAATAGAGAAAGAAAAGAGGAATCATTATGTTACCTAGAAGAAAATATCAGTCGGAAAGTATATCAACACACAATGTCTGTCTTTTGACAAATGTAGCTTCCATTCATACCAGCGTTGCTAATGACCAAAACATAATCACCATCAAGTATAAAAGGAAGAACAGTTTTTAAATGACGTCTCTTCACAGTGTCAGTTAGTTAGTGGCTTTTCATAGCCATTGAATCTTGTTGCTAGGAGAGCTGCAACTCGGATCTCTTCTATTGGCCAGAAAGATGTGGATGTTCATCTAATAAAATCCCCACAGCAATAACACACTGATAGCCATCTTCACACAGTCATTGTTTGTTCTTTGACTGCAGCTGAAGTGGACTGAAAAGTAGCTGATGGAAAGGTCACTAAATGGTTTGTATTCATAAAGCCTTTCTAGTCGTGATGACCACTCAACGCGCTTTACAGCACAATTTGCCATTCACACACACATTCATACAGTGCATCTATGGGCAGCACTTTTTTTTTCATGAGGGTTCAGCCTCTTTCCCAAGGACACTTCGGCATGCAGATGGGGAAGACTGGAAATCGAACTGCCGACCTTCTAGTTGGAGGACGATTGCTCTACCCCCCAGGCACAGCCAGCACAGCCACACTAAGGAAATGGTTGATGGACGTCTGCTGGAGGAGAAGAGGTTAAGGTGGATGTTTACACATACATATTTCTTTAATCCAAATAGTGTATTTGAAGGATGCTAATGATGACAATATCCTGTAGAAACTAATAGAACAGGGAAAAATGTGTTGTGGTATTAAGTAGCATCTTAGAGCCAATAAGAACTATTCTCCATCCTGTCTCTTCAGAATAATCTACCAGCCTTATTGCTGCTGCAGGAACTCATGGACTGAACTTTGAGATCCTTGTAACTTGAACTTTTAAAGGCCACATGAAATGACAAATACATGTCGTGCCAGTTTTAATCCTGAGGTTCTGCGTTAACTGTTTGAATTAACTTGAATCTCCTGTTATGTTCCAAATATGTGACAAAAATCAAAATCCCTCTCTTTTCTCTTCCTGTGAAATTTCAACGGTTTGATGCTCAGGATTCACACTGCAGCATAGAGGGGTGTGCTGCAATCTGCTGCCAGCAGACAGATGTGTTTTACACTTTCAGCAGGCAGTGATGCTGTTTTCGTAATATTTAACAGCATCTTCTGCAAATTACATGCCTCTTATTAAATCGTCTGTCTCTCTTGAAAAATCCAACATCTGATTTGCAGCAGTTTAGTGGAAAGTGTAACATTTTCTCCTCCATGATAATCTGGGACTCGCCCAGACGTCAACACACAAGAGACTTGCCTGAGCGACGTGATGAGATTTGGCCACTGACAGCAGGGGAGAAGACTGCTTACATTTAAAGTGGAGGAATCCATCAAAAATAAATCTAAGCAAAACTACTGGACATATTTCTAAATAATAATAAACCTGCCTGTTTGGAATGGACTGTTCTCTTGTCCCTGTTAAAGCTCTGGAGCTACTTCAGATTTAAGACTTGTCCTAACATAGACATGTGATGTTTCTACTGTTGCTTTGCTAATGTGCTGATCGCCTCCTGTGTGGACATGGTGTTAGTCTTGTTAAAAGTATAGGCTGTCCTGGTGTAGCAGTAAAAAGGTTGTAATACTGTTGTGTTTGTGGCAGTCGCCCTTGTTGTGATGTGACAACACGTCTGCTGAGCAAACCCTGAAAGCACCTGGACCTTGCATTTCTTGAAATTTTAGCAGTGGAAAGCTGTTATCAGTAAATTAAGTTGACAAAGCATCTGTATCCATCACTCAGATTCACCTGATCCTGAAAATGGGACGACTGAACCGTGATGTGCATGAAAACACTAATCATTCCCTTACGCAGCTGTCAGCTGTGTTTTCAAGGTCCACGCTGTATGTGCTGGGAAACATATTATTACAGGTCACATGCTGAGTGCCAGAGGAAACATATTATGGCAGATGTCAGAAAGCAACATGTTCCTGTACAGCAGGTATGTACTGTAGCCTGGTAATAATGAACTGCTTCTGAGGTAGAAGTGGGGCTGAATGTTTGAGGACTACTGTCTTAAGAGCAGCACTGGAGGAACCATCATGAAGTCATTCAAATCAAATGAGTTCACTATGCTGTTTATTTACTCTTAGAATTAGAATATTAAAACAGTGAAAACAATGTCTTCCAGCTCATATGATACAAGTGCACAGAACAGTCACACACTCACGAGCGATCATTTCTGGTACACATACAAATGCTGTTGTAAACTTCGTGGATCACAGATACCACTGCTGTCGACACAAAGAGACACAATTCTGACATGTTATATATGCACCAGTTCTTGTGTTACGCGCATTATAGAAGTGACTTAATGTAACTCTTCTTTCTCCACCTCTGTAGAGGCAGGTTAGAGGATCAGGGATAAGTTGGGGAGTGGAGTGTTCAAAGTGACCAATCGAAGGAGGGGAGCATCAGCCATATTGTCCCCGCCTCCAAAGTCTCCAAATGCAACTTGATGAGCGAGAGTCCATTGGAAATGAGGGGGGGGGGGGGGGGGGGCGAGGGGGGAAGGGCACGCTTGTGCTCATCTCAGACCCGTGCTTTCAGAACTGCAGTTGTACACGCAAATTTTAGGAACTAAATAAGCATAGTTCACACTCTAAGTGCCCAGATTTTTGGGGGGATTATTATAGATTTTTTTCATCAACATTACATAGTGCAGCTTGTTTATGTGTGTAAATGCTCTGAAATTGTGACTTTTATGAATAACTAAATATTACTACCATGAAATATTCATCTGCTCCCACTGGTATGTAAATATAGGTAAAGGTACAGTCCTGGTAGGCAGGAATGTGCAATTCAATTCTGATAGGTCTTATAAATCCAGGGAGGCAGGAAACAAGAACTCTGAAAATCTAAAAAACAGCAACACAACTCCAGAAAATGTACAACAAAATAAACTGATCAGCCATTCAACTGCAAACCAGAGGTCAGGAAACAGGATGTGATGGTGATGATGGTCAGAGCAACAAGAGGATGGAGATACATTTGCCATTAGTAATATTCTTTTAGTAGATTTCTAATGTGTAACTAACTTTTGCTTTGAGCCAACACTAATAGAAGGCATGCATGAAGCAGTAGTTGTTAGCCATGGCGTGGTCTCATGCCATGAGAGGGTACGATGAGGCTCTCAGCAGTAAAAACTGGGATTTGACTGCAGAGGCTGCTCTGTTCTTTTTTTAACTTGGATTAACAATGCAAATATAATGTGATATTTATCTTTCATGGAACTTGGTCTTAAAATACAGGTAAATATATAATTACGATGAAACAACATTTCACTCTGCTTTGACTTGCTTTTTGTTCGTCTCCAGGGCTACAGCCATGCCGCAATACCCATCAAACTTTTAAGTCTTCTAAATCTTTCTAAAGGGCAAACAGGCAAACCCACGGATCCCAAGGGGCTCGAGGGAGGAAGACATAATCATTTTGTTCAGGCTCTTTCTGCCTCTCGCTTCTGTCTGTGAGTCTGACAAGGTCAGAGCAGCGATTCCTCAAGCAGACGGGCAGAGTCTGAGTTCAGCCCAAAGCACCGCCCCAGCTGTGATACTGTCAGAGGCGCACAATACCAATATTTAACAATACCAATGTCCTACAGTATACTGAAATTATCGGGAGTAATAGAGTTATAAAAAACTATGGTGAAGTCATATATATGCAGATACATACCTAGTATATCAGAGCTTTGGCACTAGAGCAAGACAAGACCACTGTGATAAAAACAGCTTTGTTTTTGTGAAATCTCCTGCAAATGAAAAGGCATGCATGGTTGTGGCCAACTAATTGCTGCAGTCTGGATTCCCAAGACAACACACTTGTCAGTATAAAAAGAGCTGGAGCACCATGAAATGTCAGCTCCTCTCAACGTGTTTGAAGACGTTCTTAAATAAAATACTTACACCACCTGGAGCTTTGGATGAGGCCTAATGTTTGTAGCTTCAGTGTAGTTTTTGGGGAATTTGTGAAAATTGAAGGTGTTCGTAGACACACCAATCTGCAGCACACGCCAGTCAATAGTAATCACTTCACTTCCATCATTCTGCAGATTTCCCCACATACCCAGACTCAGTTCAGTTAGTTTGCTTCACCTGAAACAGGAAATGTTACATCGAGTTGTCTTGTTAAAGTCATCATGGCGTTTTCGCTCTCCTGATTATTTGTTAGGCGGCTTTCGGGACAGAGACAGACAGAGAATGTGAAATGTAAAGAAGAAAAAAATTTGGTGAGGACATTAAATCACAGAGTCCAGTGCTCCCGACAATAATTAATAATATATTTTTTATAAAGCACTTTTTAAAACACAGTTACAAAGTGCTTCACATCACAGGTAAAACACACAACATAAGGTATACACAAATGACTATATACATCCATACATCCATACATACAAACATGCAGACAGACGACCACAAGAAAGTTATTGTGTTACCATGAACTGATCACAGACGTTAGGGCTTGAGGATGAATGGTTACAAGCTCTCTCTCCGCCTCCTTACAATATGTATTTTGACAAAGTTATATAACATTTTCCAAACTTTCTGTAGTTATCTGGATAAGCTCGAAATATTTAGGCCATGATAATGCTGTCTTTAAAATCTGATATTGTGAAACCTGGACCTGGAACATTTTCAGTTAGTAATAATATAGCTTTAGATTACAGCAAATTACTGAATGCAACATGTACTGAGATTTGGTTAAATAATGTAAAGGAATATTAGATTTATTGAATTAATATAAGCCTTTTGATTGCCTTAATTAAACTATCTTAAATCTTACACGCTGAGTTTTACAATCAGATATTAGTCTGGCAAATGTCCACTGAGAATCTATTACACTGAGGCAGCAAGGAGCTGATGATAATGACTAAATGCAGCACCATCATATAAAACCTGATCCTGTCTCCGAAGCCATTTTAGTCTGAGCCCATGGGAACCAGTCATCTGCAAAGCCAGCTGCCTGTGAAGGCCTCAGTGAAACACAGTGTTTGTCAGATTGTGAAAGAATGAGAAACATCTGCTTTTTGTAACTTTGCTTATCAGGCGATTCGGCAAGCAGTGATTGCTCAGGTGTGATGTTGGGAGCCTTAAAACTCCCCTCCCGATGTTTCTTTCATTTTCACTTTTTGTGTGTTCACAAGATACAGTTTGCAAATGTGTACCAGTATCTCAACATGTGTTCATCAGAGGAGCTGTATTGATATTTTCATAACAACTATGTGACTATGTAAAATGCTCACAGTGACGAACCCACAGAGAATCTGCAGCTCCCCCTGGCTTTACGGAGCTGTGGTGCCAGATTCAGCTCATTGTTAAATCGTCCGGGCCACAACTTCGCTGCTTTGTTTCAGTCCCACAGTTCTCATAGCCTCACTTTTCTAGTTTATTCTTTCTTTCCTTTATTTCACTTTTTTGGGGGTTTAGATCGCTTAACATTTTAACAGTTTTGAATTGCTTTTATTATTTCTTTTTTGAAAGCACTTTGTTACTTTATTTCAATTAGTGCAATGTAAGAAAAGTTTATCCATTTATTGATATTATTATTATTTATTTTCCTTTGGCCAAGCCGATAGATTTTAGACTCGTGAAATGCTGAAAACTAGCTGCAGTAGGTACTGAGCCACTGTAATAGCTCATCAAAATGGTGGAGTGCAGGAGGTGGTGGAGACCAAAAACAGAGTGAGAAGAGTATGAATATTGTACTAATTCAAGGACACTGCTCCAAATGAATGATAATGTTTCACTGTAACTGCTGGATGTGTAAATAAGCTGTTTGTTTGTGAACCAGTTCTTCATATCAACTCAAAGTGTGATAATATGTCAACAATGTTTTCACGCCCCCAAGTGGCACAAAATAGAATTTATAAATGGTTTACATGCTTAGATTGCCTTGTGTTTTTAATTTGCTTTGTAGAATATTCATGAAACTTTCCTGTACGGTTTTGAGTAAATTCTTATGTAGAAACTCTTTTTGTTGATAATGTTGTGAAGTGTAGGAAACCTCCAAACCAGTGTAATTCTCCTTTACTGTGATGGTCATGTTCCTCCAGTGGAGCACGATGCTAAACCACTGCTCTGTGGACTCTGCTTCGACTCTCCTCTGTCTTTCTTCTTCTCTCACAGCCTTCACTCCAGTCTTGATCTTGCATCGTCAACCTCCAGTCTACTGACCTTTGACCCTGGGCAATTAGAAACTGTCAAAAAGCTCTTGATCACCTCTTGACCTTTGGAGGTTGAGACAAGTGCTCTGTTGTTGTTGTGCATTTATGCGTGTGTACATTTGTGCTATGGTCTCAACCTTCATGACCTTTGACTAGTAGCTACACTAGAAAGGAACCAGCAGCTCCCTGATGAGGCTTACCCTTACTTTGTGTGTCTTTCGGAGTGTGTGTGTGTGTGCTCTTGTACAGCTATGAGGACCAATTTGAGCCTACAACCCACGGAGTGAGGACATTTTTGGAAAGTGAGGACATTTTGGCTGGTCCTCACTTTCTGACCCACCTCTATTGGATTGTTTTGGGGTTAAGACTTGGTTTTAGGTTTAGAATTAGGTTTGGGTTAGGGTTAGGCATTTAGTCATTATGCCAATGAGTGTCCTCACTAAAATAAATCGAATATGTATGTGTGTGTGTGTGTGTCTGTGTGTACTGCACAATACATCTTTATGGACAAGGGTTGGGGTTAACCCTAACCCTAACCCACTTTAAACACATTTTGGCAGCCTTAAACTTAGAAACCTGATTAAAATAGAAATGACATCATTTTAGATGCTTACTCTGTAACCGAAGGCATTAAAACTTCCTCCAGGTGGTATTATAAACTGCTTACAGTCTTTTAAAATGCACTGAGATTTACAGTTCTAATAAAAGTACAAATCCCTGTGCTGATTATTGGTTTCCTGATGATATAGCTTAACCATTCCAGATCATTTAGGGATCTCAGTGTCTGTTGGTCTGTCAAACAAACTACTTATATTTCAATAAATGTGGATTGCAAATGACTATTGTACATTATACATTATAATTGTTAAGATTTCAGTCCTGGTTGATTTGTTGAATGCAGCAGCGCATGAAATGCTTGGTTTTGTAACTTGAAACAGCTACATTAAAGTTTTATCAGAGTCAACAGTGAACAGTGAGAATGACAGCCTGTGCCTCCAGTGGAAGTTGCTCAGGAGACATCTTCATCCTAATCAGATGTGTGAACCACCTCAACAGGTTCCATTTGACACAAAAGAGCAACGGCTCTGTGGATGTCCAAACTCCTCACCCTATCTCAATGTAGAAGGCTTATTTCATCTGCTCATTTCATCCATGATCTTGTTCTTTCTGTCACTATGTAAAGCTCATGACCACAGGCGAGGGTCGGAACATAGTTTGACTGGTAAATCGAAAGCTTCACCTTCCAGCTCAGCTCTCATGTTCACAATTTTACCGTTAAAATATCAAGCTGTTGGAGACCTTGAATGTCTTTACAACATTTCATGGCAAGAAGAGTCCCTCAACAACTGGTCCAACAGAACTAGTGCTCTCATCAAAACCTGGTTAAAAAACCCTGAGATCTGAGAGGCAGTGGCTGAGGAGGTAGAGCGAATCACATTATCACCATCTGATCTGGCTCTCCCTACATGACAACTGGTCTTTGTGTCTTTGGACTAATTTAGCCAAGCTCAGAGCTAAGTAGTAGCTCAGCTGTGCAGCTTCTGTTGTAGAAGGAGACAAATGAGCTGTTGTGTTCATAAACAGGAACTTTCCTCTGCAGCAGTGAACACAACAACCTTCTAACACTTTGGTGCCGCAACCTGAACTTATCAGGACAGCACTACTTTTTGGTTAAATAAAAATGACTTGGAACTATTGTATCTCTGATCTTCCTCGTAAAAAATGCCATCTATGATTTTTCACTCCCACCATAGAAATGGTAGGAATATTTGTAAGATAACTCAAAACTGAAGCTTGTGACAAAACTGGATAAAAATGGTAAGTGATCACAAACTCCGAAACGAAGTAAAACAAGTTCATTTCATTATCCTTCACAAAATACACTATATGATTACTGACTCAGAATTTTTTTTTACCTATTGCAAGAAATAAGAAGTAACTTTTATTTTACAATTGCGAATTGTGACAATTGTATGAATTGGTCTGTTGAGCTTTGGAGAAATATTAAGGGTTATGGGTAATGAAAATGTAACAGACATTGTTGATCACTATGACTTCAATTCCTTCTTCCCAAACCATATTTGTGTTATCTTGACAGTAGCTTCTTAATTATTTATTGTATCTCTAGTTTCACTTTTAAAAGAAAATCATCTCTTTTATCCCAATGTTGTATACCTAAGAGAAACATAAAGTTATATTTTATATCATTCCTCAATCCAATGTTTGATCCCATGTCCATACTTTAAATGGAACTAAAGTTGTTTTATAATAATTATTCAAAAACAGAATGAGAAAATAAATAAAATATAAATTGTATCAAATAATGATTTCTTTACAGTTCATACTCCATTATTTAAAATCATCCTAATGAGTGACTTTATTGTTTGACTTGTCAGTTTATTAATTGATTATAATCAAACTTTAATTATTCTGACAGCACCTGTCAGCCTCCATACCAAAGGACCTTTCAGGGTCATTATTTAGTAACCTCCTACTGTTTTCTTCATGCATGACTGAACGTGTCATTTCTCAACTTGTATGATAGGAGTTCACATCTGTGGAGTTGTGCTTTCATCATACATGACATATTCATCCATACCTCAATAACAAGACTAAATGGTTTATCTCACTTCTGTATCTGTACAAACTCCTCTCCGGCACTACGCAAAAGAAGGACAAGACAGAGTTTCATTTCCAGCAACTTTATTTCAGTATAAGTGGTTTTTAAAACACCTCACACTGTTTCTCCAAACATCTCAGTTTTCTTGCAACTTCCGAGAAAAGCAAGCGAGACATTAACATCTTCAGACACGGACAAGTCCAACTGTCCTCTGTGCCAAACGACATTTTGAAGCAAACTATTTGACAAGAGTTGACATTAAGACAAGAGGGGAGCAAACCATCACATAATAACAAATAATCGTACTTTGTACATGAGAAAAACCTGACTAAAACAGACTAAGTGTCGGCTTACAGAAGCCGACACAGAAAGGAGCAGTGATCTGACAAAGACAACCGAATGCCCTGACACCAACCTCTTCTCTAGCCTCCTTAGCCTGATGTATGGGTAGTGCGTGTGTGTCTGTGTGTGTGTGTGTGTGTGTGTGTGTGTGTGTGTGTGTGCGTGTCTGTGTGTGTGTCTGTGTGTGTGTGTGTGTGTGAGAGACTGTGTAGGCATGCATGTGCACTTGTGTTCTATCACAAACAACAATACATTACATAAAAACCAAATGTGTTCTAATAAGGCATTATATGGCAAAACACAAAGTCAGAAACTCCACAGAGCAAAAAACAGCATCAATGCCAGAGAAATCTGTTTTTAAGGCCAAGAAACAGACCAAATGTGTGAAAAACAGGGTAAAGAGTTGAAAATCAAGCCTTGAGGAAACCTTACATGTTACAGCACAGACAGGGGTTAATGATGGGGGGGAAGAATGAGATGGGGAAAAGTTTTCTGGGCTCTACCTGACAAAGAAACGGTTATGATGTGAGCGCTGAAGGTTGTAAGAGCCAGTCTACAGAGGAACAACAGAAAGCCTGTGTTGTCCTCAGTAGAATGGGTGCTTTACAAATTCGTTGGAGCCAGGACAAAACCAGGGAGTGTGCATAAACCTCACAGGTGGTGACAGTAGCATTATGAGCTGGGACAGTACCTTGGAAAGTATAGATACAGTATAAAATACATTCATGAAGACATCTCGACAAACAAAACAAAATAAGAGCAGAACACCATCAGTTCTAATGGCTCAAGCTGAGAAGCAAAACACAAAAATCAGTTAATGGACTATAGTGCAGAGTCAGGTGGGGGTGGGGGGGGGGTGGGAGAACAATGGTGAGGATTCTCCAAAATGTGTTTTGCGTTATACAATAATGGACTTACAACAGTGTGACCGTACATACTGAGATATACAGATAAGCTAACCAAATAATAGAAAGTACGTTTTCTCACACAGGACATACAATCTAGATTATTTTCTTTTATAGTTCATAAATGCTTTGAGATATCGGTCTCTGAGATTTCTGCCTCAACACCCGTGTAATGTGGGTGAATAGAAAAGAAAGAAGAAAGGCCCGGTCACAACAGCATTGGCAAATTTCGGGTTAGACATCAACCACTATTTTGTGACATATTAACCGAACAATGAATTGAATGATCGAAAACAAGGATATGTCATCAATGAAAAATTATATTGTTATTTGTAGCCCTATAATCTATAAAAAAGCGTTTTTTTTTTTACAAAAGACTTGTTTATAAACAGCCTTGAACTGGATTTTAATGACATACTGAAGTTATACCAGTAATGAAGTTTAATGACAACAAATGGAGCCAGAACAGCATGCTGGAGTGTCAAAAAATGTAAGTATTGCACAATTAAAATCATAAAAAGCTGTTTGGTTAAGAGTTAGCCTATTAGCCGTGCTAGCTCCCACTATATATGCTTAGAAGCCTCGCCCTCACTAGTTTTCAAAGTAAAATCAGGTCTGACTGCACAAGGCCCCAGTCACACCTGCGCAAATGCATCAGTGGTGAACCTTCGATTTTTATGGCGATTTTATTATCTCAGCGACAGATCTCTTAAAACTGTCAAACTACAACTACATGCTAACAGAGGTATGTGAACACGTAAGTAAGTGTATTTTTGCGTAAATCAGCCCTTTCAACGTTTTTCCAAACCTGACTCTTCATCATCACTACTGACAATGACGTATACCTGCCAGTCATTCCACCCACAGCTGATCCTGACCTCCTCAGAGGTTTCTGTACCTAATCAACAGTAGATGGACAGTGCTGCCTAAGCCATGGTGGTGGTGGTGATGGTGGTGGTGCTGCGCTGGTGTCCGCTCTGACACAGTTCCCTGAGAACCCCAAACAAACTTCCTCTACGACTACAGCTATGGCAAAATGCTGGGGGCAATAATTTGTGGTCCTGAATGATAAAAAAAAATAAAAAAAAGATTACACATTTTACAGAATGATATGGTACAGCATTACAAGGAGAGAACATATTAAAAGCAAATATTTACAAATAGTTAGGATCTTGGCAATGCTGTGAGGGATTCCTTCCCCCTCAAAGCCAGAAATATTCTCATATCGTGGGACATGTGTTGCCTCTACATACAGACATAGAACAGTGTGCTGGTGGTGGAAAACAGAGTAAAAAAAAGTGGATCTATGGGGACACTACAAGGTGCCAATGGTCAATCCAGTCATGGATCTGTTTAAATATGTTTACAAGAACAGTTCCCAAACATTGAGATTCAGTAAATGAAGAAACATAATCCAGTTAACTCATCCGACTCTCACCCTGGGCACCACTGTTACATACACTGCTATAGTACACACTGTACTAATACCAAACTATGTAACAGTTACTGCTCCGACCGTTTCTATGTGTACATTTTGTATACAGCATATACCATATCTAAATATGTATTTTTTTTTTATCTTTAGTGACTCTTAAAATGTTTTTGCATTCTATATTTCAGTCTCTGGATGCTTATTTTGGCTTTAAGCAGTGAACCGCTCCTATGGATAGTGAGTTTGCATCACAAACAGGGTCTCTCTCCCTCCTCCACAAACTCAAATCCTTCACAGTTTGTTTCAGTGTCCTCCTCCCAGTCTTTTTGACCCCGAACATACATATATATTTAGTATTATAAAAAATAAGTTATTGCGCATCCCAAAAAAAGTGCATTGTATATTTGAAAAATATCTCTTTCTCTTGTTACACTTTTCCTTTTTTTCTTCATGTTTCCTGTTATTTGAGGGAGGTGGGAGGAGCGATGGGGGGGGGGTGGGGGAAGAGAGAAAGAGAAGAGGAGGAGGGCGGAGAGATAAACAGGTAATGGAGGGATGTCTTGCTACGCGATGACCATGGGAACGTCGTCTGAGAAGCCGCTGATCATGGGAGCATCTTCATCATCATCACCTGGAGAGGAAGAGGAGAGAACAGAGAGGAGTGTTTACAACAAGTTTGCTGGATGAGTTAAGGCTTTATATTGAAGTGGAAACTGCTGATCAGTCATGTGACTTGACGTTTCAATCTCCCATTGAGTACATTTACTATTTTTTTTTGTTATTTACTCACTTCAAAATGCACTAAAATGTATGTTTATGGAAACACAGCATATGAAGGGAGTTTCTGTTACATGTTAAGCTTCTTGAGTCGACCATCTATTCTCTTGTATATCCAAACAACTCATGGACGTTCACCTCTTAATCTTAATCTCTCTTTTTGCCGTTTCCTGTGGGTGAAGGGAAACTACATGTGCCTTCTAAAGTTTAGTGTGTGATTTTCTCTCCAACCCTCAGTGACATTTCTATTTATTTATCTGCCCAGAACCTCCACCTTCTTCACTTGCGAGGCAACCTGAGCAACCAGTGGGAGTTTCCAGTGCAGTGACCAGCCTCCAGCCTAGTGATCAAACACAGATGGGTCCTGGACCCTACTGATCTCTTCTGAGTGTTTTCCTGGATGACCATGTACAAAGTAGAAAGTCTTACCCAGCTCATCTCCTGATGAGAAGATGGCAGAGCCCAAGCGAGAGTTGTAGTGGGAGTTGGCAAAGGCTGTGAAATTGTTCTGCAGCCGGCGGTGTCGGAGGTAGAGTGCCCCCAAGCTGCCACACACTCCGAGCAGCAGCAGGAAGAGGACGGGCACTACCACTGCTGCCATGTCCCCTGAGTGGCCCTCACTGCGGGAAGCGTCACTGGCCCCTAGGCAAGTGGAAAGGAGCATTAATCGCATGAAGGGAAAATCAGGTTCACCGCCATTACACACAGTATTTAACTGTGCAAACACTTGTTTTCCTTTATGCTACAGCTCACATTACAACATGCTGTTATTCTGTACCTGCTGTCAGCTCGTCAAAGAGCAGCAGAGCTGGTTCCCCACACAGCTGACCGCTGAGCAGGCAGCGGGCCTGCACGAAGAAAGTGTAGTTGTGACCCACCAGCAGGCTGCTGATGCGGAAGTAGGTCTCTGTGGTGTTTCCCAGGTAGGACGTCTGGTTGGTGATGCTGTCATGTACGTGCACTTCATACCCCTGTGAGGATCACGCCAAGAAAGTCAGAGGAGGATAAAAGGAGCATAAATGCATGGGGCATAAAATCTGTCCTTCACTTCTGTTTCTACTGCTGTGCTTGCTGATTAAATCGGAGTACTAACAATTAAAAAAAAACCTTAACATCAAGATCATTATTATTATTATATATCATTAAGCTGTATTAAAACTAAGTTCAGCAGGCCTTTAGTAGAGTGTGAGAAGACTGTGTAAAACAGAAGTTGGTGCTCAGCAGTGTCTCACCCTGCTCTCATTGAACTCCTTCTCTCTGACAGCCAGGCTCTTCCAGAAGAGGAACACGTGGTCTTTCTCTGTCAAAATCTTCAGGGCCTCAGGAGCAGCAAGAGGAACTGCGGCAGAGGAGAAAATACTTCTTTAAGCAACACTTGACCATCACTGTATTGTATTTAAGTGTGTTGGGAGCTCATGAAAGAGTACAAAGTATTACAAATACTACAAACTGCATCATGTTGTGCACTTTGATGTGACATATTTGATGAATTACTTAAAATAATGTAACACTAACACACATTACAAAATTGGTAATAATTATTTTTTTCTAGATTGACTAACACGGTGATTAACACTATTGACTTGATTAATTTATTAATGGCAAGCTGTGTGTGTGTGTGTGTGTGTGTGTGTGTGTGTGTGTGTGTGTGTGTGTGTGTGTGTGCAACCTGTGCTGAGAGTGAAGCTGGCCTCCTTGCTCATGTTGCGCAGGCGGACAGAGATGCTGTACCGCCCTCCGGGCTCCAGGCCTTTCAGCACGTACTCCACTGTGTTGTTCGGTGTGGTCACCTTGTAATCGAGCTCCACTTTACGGATCACGTCCCGCACGTGGACTGCATAGGTCTAGAGATACATGAAGAAAGACACACACACACACACACAAACAGAGGTCAAGTTCACTAAAACAGAACAGATTCAGATTTCTGAGAGTCAAAATCCATCCAGTCTGACAAATGATTAGATCGTGTATTGGTGAGATATGAATTGTTGAGTTGGGATGGGAAGAGGAGGACTGGAGCCTGGTGGAAAACAAACTTGTTGGAACTGGTTGTGGCTGTCGACAGTTGGAGTTGGTAAGATGCACCAAGGAAAACTAAGGATCAGTCATAGGGACTTAAGGGAGATGGAGACAAGCAGGACAAATGTCTTAAATTCTGCAATTTTGGATCCTTCCGATCCCGAAAACCAATGTGTAGGTGGCTCAGAGAGCAGCTCCAGGTGAACCAGGGAGAGTGGATGGCCACAGCTGAGATTAATTGGCCAGTTACTCTTCCTGGATTCCAAAGTCAGCAGGAGGGCAGCGACACGAAGGAGACACAGACAGAAACACTGAAAGAAACTTCATGAGAGACAGAGCTGAGTTGCTAAGCCAAGACACTAGCAAAGACTGCTGGACAATTTATGTTTAGTGTTTGAGTTGATGTTTTGTGCCTGAAAAGCGAATGGTTTGTCTCTGGCTGTTGTGGGGAGACCCCGGTGGGATCGTCAATTGCCACACAATGGTTCAGTGAAGATTTGTGTTGTCCCCTGTGCTCAAGCCCAACTACACATCCACTGTAACGCCTGGGCCACAGTGCCTGCGTGTGAAGCGCCTCTCAGGTGTGTGTCCTGCGTGTGAGCCTTGCTGCTATATTGGAGATTCAGAGTTGATCCTATTTTCTCCATGTGCCGTGTGCGCTTCACAGTGAAAATGATCTTTCACCACAGTTTCAATGTCTATCTGTCCAATATGTTCCAAATATATATATTTGCAACACATTGGACAGTTTCAATGTCTATCTGTCCAATATGTTCCAAATATATATATTTGCAACACTTCCTGTACCTGTTTCAAAGTAAAAGCACCCTAGAATTTCTTTTAACTTAGAAAGATAAAAATAAGCAGATGAACGGGTTCAAGACCGATAAGACATCCTCCTGGAGGATTAAAGAGACCCGTCAGTACAGTGGTGATTCAGATTCTCTGTTGTTGTCTGTTCAACTCTACCAGGTCATGAAACACCCTCCTGATCATATCCCTGATGCTTATCATCATGTATTTATCGTCACAGTAACATGAGACAGTGTTTTACCAGAGCGGTGTTTGGGGCGTCATAAGGCGGCTGCCACTTCAGCGTGGCCTGTGTTTTGTCCACTCGCACACGATGGAGGTTCCTGGGTGGCAGCCTCTCGTTGGGAATCATTTTCACCACAGAGTAGTCAGAGGGAGGGCCCAGGAAGGGTGAGACGGAACGCACCTGAGAAGAGACAAATGAGTGAGAAAAATCACCATGGTGAAATGGTACAATAATGGGACGCAAACGAGGCAAGCTGGTGCTCCCAGTCACCTATTCAATGACTTCTGCTCCACTAACGACGATGCCCCTATGTGACCTGTTATTACCTGTATATTATATAATTAGTCGATCCTACAATGACACCGACGGAAAGCACTTCACTTAAAATGTACTCCACTGTATTAAAATGTCTGTAATGTCAATGTTTTTTATTATTATGCTGCTTTTAATTTTCCCATAATGCCTCATTTTATTTTGCCCCTAAACAACATTTCCACATTTACATCACCAGACACAAATATATGCAAAAAACAACAACGTGATCCAACAACAATTATGTTGAACTCTTACATCTAGTTTTACATTTTCATGGATGAGGTCTCGTAGATAAAAACACATATTGATTGATAATGTTAATGATCTAAAGTATTTAAAGGCAGGGTAAGCAATATTAATTCAATACACTTGTGTATATTCTGCTAATATCTCCTCACAGTGAGTGAGTTGTACGTCCTGTGTGTGTACATCAGTATCTGACTGTCTGCCTCTTCAAGGGGCCAGAAACACACACTGTAGATTGTGTAAATTCAGAGGCTGGATTTGTCCACAGTTAATGCTCATGTCTGTGGTGGCTAATTCCAACTTGTTGAGATCCATGGTGCACATTGGCGATGCACGTAGATGAACGTGGGGGGTGGAGCTTCTGAAGGAGCAGTGAAAGGAGGGGGCTGTTTGTTTTCAAATGTCAACAGTTACTCCCCAGACTCAGTAACGCCACCTTTACTTGGTGTATTCAATCCACACTTTATTTTTCTGGGTCATTTTACAGTGTGTTATGAACATCAACTGCTGTATTCCATAACAAATTCAAATGGAAAATGCTGAATACTCTGATGTGATATTGTTTTTCTAATGTGAGTCATAGCCATGGTTTTAAGCTGTGCTTGTAGTGAAGCACATGAAGTTGAAAATCTGTCTTCACTAATGTAGTCATGATCAGCTGTTCACTTTTACTTCCACAGCAGACAGGTTGTGGCAGAGCTGCAGATCAGATCATGTTTCCCATTAGCACCTGCATTTGTCAAACCTGACACAGAATAATTAGCTACTTCTGCACTGACTTTTTCTTTGTTAGGTGAAAAGACTGAGGATAATTTAGCCCTCCACCCACCCCCCATTTTATCTTTAAATCAGACGTCTCTGTTCAGACCCCCTGACTGCTGGAACAAGTTTGGCTTCATGCCAGCCCTGCACCCTTTGGTCTGAAAACAGTGTGACTGAGAGATGTGAATGATTTCATGTGAGACATTTGGGGGTTCAGACATCTGCCCAGATGTCTCTGGATTTAGCTTTACTGCACAAAAGTAAAAGCTTCAGTTAAATATAAAAATGGCATCAGCACAAATTTAAAAAAAGACCAGGATGCAGACTTCCAAACTTTGAGGCAGCAGATGTTTAAGTGGAGTGAAATAGTCTGTAGAGGGTTTCAAAAGACTCACCAGGAAGAGATACTGTTCATCACTGTCCACTGTAACTGTGAGGCTGAGGGAAGTGCTGTGGACCAGGTGAGGACTCCGGTACAAATCCAGGAAGGAGGTGGCATAAAACACACCATACATCTACACACAACCC
Source organism: Verasper variegatus (assembly GCA_026259375.1). NCBI lineage: Eukaryota > Metazoa > Chordata > Actinopteri > Pleuronectiformes > Pleuronectidae > Verasper > Verasper variegatus. Next base: position 7,254,980 of record CM048047.1, on the reverse strand, counting down.
ACAAATAAAACAAAGTCAACTTGTAACACTACTGCGGATATTTTTCTGAAGGGATATTTTCCCCTTTGTTTTTAAATGAATCTCAGTCCACGCGTTTTACAAAATATCTCAGAATCAGTGTTAAGTCTCAGCAAAGTGATAGAGAGCACTGGTCCCCACTGTTTTAATAAAATGACAATGTGTACAGGCAGCATCATGCAAGAAGTTTGATATCGTGTGACCCCTCTTGGTATCTAGACCCACAGGTTGGGAAACACACATAGTACAAACACTAAAAGTGAGTCTGAAATAGTATTCACTGTATATCTGCCTTTTTGAGGCACTGAGTGTTTAAAGTCAAAGTACAAAGAGTTGTTTTTATGGAGAGAGTTTGGTTCTGTGACCTTTTAACATTGTTTTCGGAAAACTACGGATAGCTACCTCTGCCAAGGGCGTTATGTTTATTTGTCATTTAGAAGGATTACGCAAAAACTACTATAAGGATTTCTACAAAAAATAATGCAGTATGTGTCAGGGAAGAACCCATCCAGCATTTTTATTTCATAAATGTGGTTCATTTGTGGTCTGTTGGGCCTTAGCAGAGGTAGTGAGTGCACTTGTAGTTTTTTCTTATACTTTTCTTATTACATTGCTAAATCTGAGCAGTTCCCTATAAAATCAAATCAAAACCGAGAGGAAGTGTGTTGCAGTTCAGTGTTGTCTTGATTAGGAACATCATTGACCTCCAAATTAAGTTATCAGCTTTGGAGAAATGCATAAAAATACTTAAATGTATGCTTTTCATTTAATTGTGACAATTTTAATGTTTATTTTTCATTGGACATTTTTATCAAGACATTTTATGTCTTCAATAGATTTGTTTTAATGGTTCAGTGTAAATAACTAGCCCTAATAGGCTAAATGTGTTGTACCTGAGCAGGGGGGTCCTTTGAGGGTCCAGGTGCAGTCCACAGCTGTCTGATTGAGAGCCCTGGTTTTGAGGTAGGGTCTCTCTGGCTGCGTGCCGGCGGTCTGATGATGGGACAGGGCAGTGGGACTGTCTCCTATGCTGGTGTGAGCCCACACAGCCACTTCATACATGGTTCCCGCCGTCAGGTTTGCAGCTGGAAACAGGCAGCAAACATGGAATGACTGGATTGAGATGATAGTCAGTGTCACCGTGTCACTTGAAATTGAAAGTGCACAAGTATCTGGACAAAGACACATCGCCATTAAACAGTACCTTTGAGAATCCCCTCTCTTACTGTGAAGTTCTTGCTCTCCTTGACGTGTTTGTCAAACTGCCACGACAGAATCACAATGTACTGTTTCACCTTAAAGAAACACAGGGAACCATCAGTCATGTTCGGACACACAGAGACAGAACACAATCTTACGACCTGAGATGTTATTTTAAAGAGAGACTTACATCGTACTGCGAGTTCAGGCTGAAGGAAAGACTCATGGAGTCAGGGGTGATGCTGTCAGCGATCACAGAGGGCGGAGGCAGAGCTGCAGCAGGACAAAGAGGAATTAAACGAAAATTAAACCACCATGAGTTTCACATTAAAAGCATTCAAGCAGCTGTATTCTCGTAGCTTCCTAACACAGAGAGTTTGCACCTAATGTTATTCTTTCTGAGGATGTCTCCCATCACAATTAAGACTACATTCTTCTTCCCAAAGCATCTCAGCCTTCAACATAAAATAAAGTTAAGGAATTTTTATTAGAATTTTTTGATCAACCAATCACAGCTTTTAAAAGAATGCATCATATGTTCAAGGTTCAATAGTTAAAGAGTTAAATTATCTTTAAGCTCGGACAAATGTGCACTTTGGAGAAATCTTTGAGTATTTTGAATGAATGAAGGAAGGAACGAAGGACAGAATCTTTGTGAACAGATGTTCATTCCATTTCTTCCAATGAGCACATTTCTCTTTGTGAGACAAAGTAATGTGAATGAATTAATGATTGAAAACTGAATGTGACTTAATTTAATCTTAACAGAGTGATGACGATGCCATGACTGTAATGTAATAATGGTAAATGATCATGTGGAATTGACCCCAAAAGCAACTGGTAAGTTTTGTTTTTCCCCTGGTTATTATTCACCAAACTTCACTTTGAGAATTTATGATGGCCAACTAATCTTAATATTAATCTAATAAGGTTTTAGAGGACGTTTAATGATCGTGCCATGAACTGTGGTGAATAAATTTAGCCTTGTGGTTTAATCTGACCATTTTAATTGTGCTGGGTGAGGAGTGAAAACATGTGGTAGGCAGTTTGCCCAAGGAAGCTGCCAGCGGTTTTAAAGTTATGTGGTGAGGCTATTTCTGATGAGTTGTGAAAAAAAGAAACGTATGCCTTTCCCTGAAGGACACACTTTGTGTATGGAGATCCAAACCATCACATTCATCAGCAGTCCCACTATCACAGTTTAAGTTACAAACACTGGTGTAACTCCAAGCACAGCACACCTGCACAACCTGACATACCTAACTAACACCAGCAGGGGTTAAAGAGATGTTTAAATTGTATTTGTGTGATAGATGAACGAGTTACCTTTCTTAGGAGTGATGGATTTAACCTCTGTCCAGTTCCCCACACCTCGACTGGTCACTGCTGCCACCTGAGAATCATCATGTCAGAAACATCCACATCTGTGCATGTGTGCGTGTGTGCGTGTGTGTGTGTGTGTCTTACCCTGAACCTGTACAGGTTGTCTGGCTGCAGCTCCTTCACCTCAGTGCTGGTTGTCATGCATCTCTGTGATGTCCAATCAACACCTCCACGCTCACTGTATTCAACCTGAACACACACACACACACACACCAAAGAAAAGCATACAGGAGCTCAAATAGTTTGCTACAAACCTTAAGGAACACAGTGTAGTCAAAGTGTATTTATTCAGCACATATAAAACAACCACAGTTACCCAGTTCTGAACAAACAAACAAAAAAACCCACTATATATAAAAAAACAATAAATAGAAATTACGAAAAGCAATAAATGTTAAACATCATAATCATTCATATTAAATATTGCACACTAGCAAACAAAATGAAGGTCTCAAACTCAACTCGAATTGAAAGCCAGAGAGAAGAAGTGAGTCTTAAGAAGCAATGACTTAAATGCATCAGGGTTTGAGGATTAGTCAGTCTTGGTGACAGTATCGTTAGTTATCGTCAGTAAATATTCCGACTCGAATTGGACATGTGACGAAGTTTCTGCAGAGGAAAATTACTTACGATGTATTCCCTGATGAGGCCATGTCCTTTGTCAGGAGGACTCCAGGAGACCTTCACTGTCCCATCCTCACCGTTATCACAGGACAGCTGCAGGTTCCGGGGAGGATCAGGCACTGTGGCGCACACACACAGAGACAGTTCTTATTAATTAAGTATCAATTAGAAGAAGCACACTTAAAGGTTTGATTTGTGTTAAACTACATCGAACTAATGACATGTCAATTTCTGGTACTACAATAGTTAACTCCACAGTGCGTCTTCTTATTGCCTGCTCTCAGAAAAACAACAAAATCAAGAGACATTAGGAGAGGACATGTTCCCTCTGCAAAGCCTGACAGAGCTGATTATTTGCTGCCACAGTTACCTGAACAACCCTGTAATTTAGAGACAGGGATAACAAGTGAACCCTTTCTGTTGCTTAATGGTGAGTAGTTCTGTGCTCTCAATTTCAAAATCATAAATGTACCAGTAAAAAGCCTGACTTCTTGGCACTGATGAAACAGGCTAGTATTACATTGACAGATTTCTCTATAAATTCAAAGGCTTCTGTAAAACCTATTTAGTCTATTTTGTTTATAATCTTCATTTGAAATATAACTCCACATCCTGTACTAGAGCTGTGACTTCTTCTGTACTTTTATGTTTTTACTTTATTGAAATAGGGTGAAAAGTGACAGCAATGTCCTGGTTTTAGCTAAAAGGTTATGATATAGACCAGTACGATTTCAGATATGATTTCATAGAGGTTAAGTGAAAATACAGAGGTTACTGACTCTTAATGACAGTAAACCAGCCTCCTGTACATCGGTCACGTGATCCTCACCTCCTTCTGGCGTCCTGACTTGGATCACCTCGTTGGTCTTGTGCAGCTTGCTGAGACACTGAGTGAGCACCTTCACATGGTAGGTGGTGTCTGGCTTAAGCACAGTCAGTTTGTAGCTGGTCTTGTTACTGTGAGTATCCATGATGGTCCACTGCTGCACGCCCACAAGTCTGAAGACAGAAACAAGAGAGGAGAGACATGAAGGCAGCCGGGAGCACTGCATTCTGGGCAGTGGGAGAAAGCTCCAGAAACATTCAACAGGTGAACTTCAACATTATCAGGAGACTGGTAGCAGATAAATTCACCTGTAGTAGATAAGGAAGTAGCAGGAATCCAGGGGAAGGTTCTTGGGACGAGACCAGGTCAGAGTGATGGCACCTAAAACGTCTGATGTCCACTGGAGGTTCCGAACTTTGTAAGCCAGGGTGTCCACTGGTGGTGGTGGTGATGGTGGTGGTGGTGATGGTGGTGGGCGGAGAGTTAAATGAGTTTAGTGGCATACAACCCAAGTGCACACTAACAACCAGTAGGTGGCAACATTGCACCGCTATTAAACTACAATGCATGGTGACAGATTGACACATTAATGACCTCACTTTATATTTTTAATTGAAAAGCGAATGTTTTGCTCCGAGCAATATTACGCAAAAAAATTTCATTGCAGGTGGAAGGATGGGAAGAACCCAGTAATACCTGGAGTATTCTTATCCTTTGGTTTGTTCTGTTCAACTATATCAGAGAATGGATATTTTGCCTGTGTTTAATGTGATTAGTGCTTTTATTTTGTAAGGGGAAGAGGCAGTGTTTCAAATATTTATGTTTGTGACATTTATTTAACAGATAAACATTGAAACTGTGCTGAGTACCGCACGTGGTGAGACCTTGAATCTCTAGAAGAGCAGTGCAGCTACCGATGCTGAACGGCAGCCAGTGTGGTAGCTCTAATCTGTTATCCTGTGCGCTGAAAGGAAAAGCAAGCAGTTCTGCGGCGCAACCGCAGCCAGTGTGGCCCGGACATTATGGTTCTTAAAGTAAAACAGCTTTAATGGTACTTGTGTGATGTTTTTAAGTATGTTCATGAAGCATCTGCATCATCTAACATGTCCAGGGGCTAAGTTTGATTAACTTGGTTATGGTGACCGTAAAAGTGGGGACGTACAGGTGCAGTTGTCCTCGTCGCTGTGGTCGGAGCAGTCCAAGAAGCCGTCACACAGCTCGCTGTCCAGCACACAGGCTTCACCATCAGAACAGCGAGTCCCGTTGGCACAGAACAGAGGCCCACGGGTGGCTGAACAGCCACGGGAGGTGAAAGAGAGAGCAAGATTGGATTTTTATTATTGCATTGTCTGAATCTGATATACTACACTGTACAGTTTCAAGAAAAAGTGTGTGACTCCTTAACTACTTGTTTTTCTTCACGAGTACAGACTAACACAATGTGCTTATGTTAATGAAAAACAAACAGACGTTATACATTTAAGCTAAATAGAAAACAAGCACTTGTGCTAGCTGAATCCAACCAAGCCCGACAGAATATTAGCCGAGCCTGACCTGAACCGGACAGGCATTCAGTCCAAACCGGATCGGTACCGGATATTTTCACAGATTTCAGGCATGTGCAGCATAAAAAAGTTCAGGAGAACATTTTAATTCATTCTATTAACAGAACTGCTTCAGCTCAGACATGTTGTTGTCTGAGCCAGATCATATGTTTAGTCTGTTGTAAAAGTCTCTACAGAGAGTGTGTGCGGTAGATTTACTCCAGTGTCTAGTGTCATTGCTCTGCTGCACTAATTCTGTTTAATTCTGCTCACAACTTTCTGTTTAGGTAGAATTTCCCCCCAAAAAAGAAATAGGAAAAATAATGTGTCACTGGCTTTCCCAACTCCTGACCATAATATACAGTTTATACATCAGGTAAACAAGTTGGCACAAAGCAAGTTTCTTTTATCATTCAACATTAATAATTTGTTTTTTTATCCTCCAAAAAAAACTAAAGCTGATCTCAAATTATTCTCAGGAGATTTAATGGTGTGAATTAGACTCACATTCACAGAATATGTATATACATATAAATCTGAATCCATCCTGCATCCTTATCATCAAAAACATTTTCTACACCATCACCGGTGAGACTCACGGCAGTGGGCTTCATCAGAGCCGTCCTCGCAGTGGAGCTGTCCATCGCAGCGCTGCCAGTCAGGGATGCAGCGCGGGGTTCTGCGACAAAGAAACTGACCCCGACTGCAACGACCAGGAGCTGGAGAGGCTTGGGTGGGCACTGGAGCCTGCGTCACACTGCCATTAACTGCTGTCAGAGAAAGACAAAGTACAGAAGTGTGTTTTAATCAACTTATTGGTTTATGGGTCTTTATTCAGCTTAATTAATATATATTGCTAAGCTGCTAGAATAAACATCCAAATATGAATACATTGATCAAGAAATCATAAAAATATGACCTGCAGAAACTGCAGCCGTTTTCTTCTTAATGGGCTTTTCTGTTTTATTTTTTTATCCTATGAAGTTCATTATAATAACATATGTGTATTGTATGTTTTCAACATGTTTTTAAACCTGTCCTGGGAGTGGAAGTGGTGGTGCGGGTGGGAGGGAGACGTTGATGTTCGTTGGCACCTCTCTGTCATTCACGATAAAGAGCTTCATGTATAATGAGGGAACCAGTGGATACCCATCAGCAGAGTTGGTACCTGTGGGACATCCAAGCTCGTCGCTGCCATGGGGACAGTCAGCGTAGCCGTCACACACCCAGGTGTTGATGATGCAAGCTCCAGAGTGGACACAGTGGAAGCGGTTGGGTGCGCAGGTAGAGGGACCAGGGGCCACAGTGTGGGGAGTAACACCGCCTGCAAAGGTGGATATTAAAGTTAAATGACAGTGTTTTTTATAAATTTTTTTCCAAACAGAAAATGATAACAGAGAGAGCTACGTATCGTAAGGGTAGTAAAAACACCAATATAGATATGACTGACTGTTTTTAGATATGTACTGGTATCCCGGTTAAGAGCCTTATCCTGGTTTATTCATATTCAGGATGTGGTATTTAAATGGAACATGGGAAAATCTGGTACTTCATATCTCTGTATACATGATGAATACAAGCATCCCACTTACTTATCACTGTGTGTGCAAGCAAGCACATCCACAACAACACAGCCTATCGGCAATTTTGATTCCTGTATGGATGCTATTAAAAATGAGGCAGCAACGGCTTACAGTGGGCTAAGCTCTATTAAATGCCAACATCACATTGTGTAATTTGCATCCTTATGGGAGATGAGAGCAACAGCAAATATTAAACACTGTGGCTGACGTGGTGCTGTTACTGCCACCACAGAGAACCAGGGCATAGTGGATAAACATTTGGCAGCTGTGCCTGGTGGAATCGGGTCGTCATTATGAAATTCAGTGAGAAAATCGTATGAGTAGGGCATCTTTTTACCACAAGTGTCTCACAGTTGAACTGTTCTTGAGGCCGGACAAAACAACAGCACAAACACCAGTCAGCAGCATTCAGAAACAATAAAATGTATACATGCACCAGTATCAATGGTAGTAAACCAGGATAGGGGCTATTCCAGGATACTGAAACGGGGATATGACATTTACATTACACATAAACCAGATAATAATCGGGATACTTTAATGCATGTAAACGCATGTGACTACGACAAATACTGTTAGATATATGTATGTATAAAAAAAAATATATATTAATTAGAAGTTCATAGAATGCAGCAAGGCAGCCACCACGTACATCCAAACATTTACCTACTAATTGCCCAAACATTCGTCTGTCTGAATGTGGATTGCATATATCAACATATTAGCAATATTTTCGATATTGATACAATTTTAATAAACCAACACTCTTAAGCAGTCAGTTGGGCAAATCAGAGGACTGTCAGTCTGTGGACCGGGTTGAACATGTCTTCTTCTATGTCCTCAAATAAACTACAGCAGTGATTCGAAAACTGAGTCAAACCGAGGGTCAGAACCGCCACAAGATAACTTTGATAATTTGATTATTATTATTTCACAATATTGGACTGACACAGACATTCATGGCATGGAGTCCCTTCCTCTTCAGCAAGTCGGCTTCAAAGTAAAAGCACATGTTTGTTTTGCAGCTGCAATGTTGAGCTGAATTACAGAGCTTTTATTTATTTTTTAAAGTTTGGAACTTGGGTCTGATGAGTGTGTCTATTGCTCAACATACATCTAAAATAGCCACCACGCAAGGTATCCACATAGACTTATTAATTGAGCTTTTTCTTCCCAGCCCTGTTCACCATTGGCTGAATAAATCTAATTTCCATAAGGGTTTTGTTGCTATTAAAAAAGAACCAGGCTTACCTGTACACTGAGCCTCGTCAGACCAGTCCCCACAGTCGTTTTCCCCATCGCACTTCCACCACGTGGGAATACAGCGTCCGTTTCGACACTCAAACTGGAAATACCTCGAGCAGCCGGGAACCTCAGTGGGATCAGCTGCAGCACACAGAGCAACTGTTAGCATCAGACGACTACAACTCTCCATTTTAGGACTAATTAGAAAAACTAAATATCAGAGGCACACAGTGTAATCCAGTGAATTCATATTTGTGCATAAAGTCTTCCTCCCTCACCACAGTTGGCTTCGTCAGAGTAGTCCCCGCAGTCGTCCATGCCGTCGCACTTCCACTCAAGGCTCACACACACTCCGTTGGCACACTGAAAGGTGTAGGCGTCACACACTTTGCCAAACTCAGACGATGTGGCTGACAGGAAACACACAAGCGCATTTAGATGACTGGTTTAATTTCATTATCTGTAGGTGACAGAATTGGTGCAACAGCTTCATTACAACAGGGCTCAGATAAATACAGGTAGAATACAGCGAGGTAAAACAATGACACAGCTGACAACTAGAATGTCCCTCAGTAGAATGCATACCTCTGCCAAGGCCCAACAGTCCCCTTATGAAACCATGTTTAAATTCACTGGATCTGGATTTCTACTTGGGTCTACCAAAATCAAATCAGTTAATCCTTGAGTCCAAGTGAATATTTGTGTGAAGAAATTCCTTCAAGACATTCTGGAAATATCGCGTTCACAAAAACAGGATGCATGTACGAAAGCAAGTTTTTATTTACGGGCAGACAACCCGAAAACATAATATAAATTAAATAAAATCCTAATTTAATCAACAATATTGTCTACTTTTTCCCTTCACTTAAACCACATGTCTTATTTTGGTTTGAGTCGGTTTAAATGAATGGAATCACAGAGAAATATGATCAGATGATCTGATACCGATGAAACATGTTTGGGCCCAAGAAAACAATAAGTTCCAGACAGAGCAGCTGGTACAACTTGTTGAAATGTAAACAGATTTAAACTTTCACGCCCTGCTGATGCACAACATTGATTTAACGAGTCACTGTTCAGGTGCACAGGTGCGTGACAAGCCCAGTGTAAACACATCTCCTTCTCTTGTTAACTGTGTAGTGTCAGTGCTGCTCTTGGCAAACATCAGTTCAAGCGCTGCAGATGCAGAGTTTTTGAGAACTGCAGACCCTTATTTTAAGTAAATAAACATGATAAAACTGTGTGTTTTCTATAAACAGATTCTGTATATTTTATAGCAAGCTGGAAAAGTGAAATCATGTCTGGATCTGCTTTGTTGAAAAAGTTCTCTCTGGGGTTTTCCAAGGATCATTCAGTGCTACAGTGGAGGGCTACAGTACAGACACGTTGAGTGTTCCTCACCACATCCAGCATACTCAGCGTCCTCATCTGATCCGTCTTCACAGTGTTTGATCCCATCACAAACCAGAGACTGAAACAGACACTGGGCTCGGTTCTTACATACAAACTCCATGTAGCGAGTACACAGGGGGTCTGTGGGTGAGAGGAAACAAAGCAAAATGCAAAAATGACTCATGATCCTCCGACAGCAATTGACTAAAGCAGTTTTCACACATGAACAACTTTCACACATGAACAACGCAGCAGGAGACTCTGCGTTCAGAAGCATTCACAACAACACAGACATCTCTGGAGCGTTACGGTGAGGGGTTGTGCAGCAGGTCCGCCTGCATGGAGTGAAAGCAAAGCGTTGCGCACACAGGGAATATCAGCTTGTATTTAAACACTCAGACCCGGAACACGGGACAACCTTTATTCAAAGAAATACTGTAGTTATACCAGACACCTCAGAAAAGGCTGTAGTTATATTAACAGTTAACATAAAGAACTTCAGGTGATGGGCAGTAGTCGCTCTCTCTCTCTCTCTCTCTCTCTCTCTCTCTCTCTCACTCACTCACACATTTATGGTCATCTTCAGTATAAACACTGTGTAAAAACAGCGCTGACAGCAGCAGCTATACTTCAGAACCGAGGCTCATCAGCAGCTGGTGTGAACAACTGACAACAGCAACATCCAGTTGTTCTCCACCCGCTGTGCCCCGGGCTTCATTCATAAAGTATTGATACTAATAAAATTCGGTATTGTAACGTTTTTAATGGCTGGGTATCGCGACACCTTTTCTTGTATCAGTATACGTGCAACACTAAAACTTACTGCTACATATTTGAATATGTACCCTATAATTACCATGTATTCTGACAGGAGTGTATCTCCCATATTAACTTTGTTTACATTTTGCCAAGCTGCCACGATTAAATGTCTGCTCACTTATCCATTACCAGTTTCTGTTTGCTTTATATCAAATTGATGTATCACTGGATGACTCTTTTTAAATGCTTTTAACTGTATGTGCAGTGTTATTGTTGTTGTACAGGACAACAGTCTCCGTAAAGAGTGTATAAGACAGACTGAATAAATATATGTGTATTATTTTTATGTTTGGGTCTTATAATTGGCTGAATTAAGACTAAAAGGAGGGGTATGATTTTTGACCTATCATGTATCTACCTCAAAACTAAAATAATCCCTCACCACAGTTGTGCTCATCAGCGCCATCTGGACACTCCTGGATGCCGTTGCAGTGGACTGTCGCTGGCAGGCAGGTGTCATTGGAGCAGAGGAAGCCTTTACACCGAGTTCCATCTGAAACACACAATTTAAATGAAATATTACCGGCAACAGAGAACCATTGCTTTTCTTGTAGCTGAGCTTTTATAGCTTTAAGGTCCAAGAATAATGAGCCTTATTTCGACCAATAGCCCAAATTACATCATTCTAGAAATACAGGCCAATGTCAATAAATTCAAAATAAATTTGATAGAGAACAACAATAAAACATTTTAAGTGAACATCTAGTACTGCCATTGACAGGACGACTTGTGTTGAGTATGTGTGAAGTTGTGTGTGTTGCTGACTCACCACAATGTCGAGGGTCTTCATCTGAGTCGTCCTGACAGTCGTCGTCACCGTCACACATCCAGCGCTGTGGGATACAGTGACCTGTGTGACACTGGAAGCTACTGGCCTCACATGTATGGTGGCCAACTAGGGACAAACACAGAGAGATAAAAAGGTTGAGGGTGATAACAGTACTACGATGTTTCACACATTTGGTCTAGAATGTAAATAGTATTTCTCTGATCATGCAGTGATGTGAAGCATTTGCACAAGCAGATCTAAAGGAATAGGATGTGTACCTCATTAAGTGCACAACTATTTGTTTGATTATTGTGATTGTGCTTAGGATATAGGATACTTCTCGTGACTTGTGTTACACCTGGAACACAATCTGTTTTTTATTTCAGATAAATCATGTCAGTCACCTGTGCAGTTGGCCTCGTCTGACCAGTCTCTGCAGTCATTGTCTCCATCACACCTCCACGCCTCACGGATACAAACTCCTCGTGCACACGTGAACTCCCCAGGGCCACACTGGTGGGACTCTGAGAAAAGAAACAACAATACAGCTAGTGCTTGAAAAAAATACTGTGTTGTCCTGTGTGCAAAAGAAAAGTAAAACTGATTTATTAAAAGGCCAAAAAGATTCTCAAACGTGGCCCAAAAAAATACAGACATACAGGGATTCCCAAAGAAAATAACTACATTTACTGAGTTTAAGTGGTTGTCAAATAAAGTAAGTCAACAAACCCCCAAAAAACTCCACTTTTTTTTTTTTTAAACGATGTTTTGAATTGGCATATACTGTTATTCTTCCTGTTTTAGACACATTAACATAAATACAGTGAGAACAAACTATTTATCTGTGGGGTTCCACAGGGCTCTTTGTTTTGCTGAGTCTTATACACTCAAAGAAATCCCTGAAGCAGATACAGCTTATTGAGAAAGCCACCACAGTATTGTGTACACTGTCCTATATAGAGATCCTAACACTCAAGGTTAAGCCTCCCTGTACAGGTCATCTGTTCCACCGAATCAAGATTTTACTTTTCATATGTGGCTATTTCATGGAATCCAATATTTTTTAAATAATATCTTGTATCAGCGCCGTCTTCTTTTTTAACAACAAAAAAACACCATGTTAACATAACATATGTAACATTATTGTAACATGTCTGTCAGCACCTCCAGTGCATTTATGCTGAGGCTATAAACAGCTGTGCAGAGAATTGACACCAGCCAGCACCATATCTTACCACAGTGGTCCTCATCACTGTTGTCTCCACAGTCGTCTTCGTGGTCACATCTAAAGGCCAGGGGGATGCAGGACCCTGAGGCCACGCAGCGAAACTGGTTGGATGGGTCACATGTTGTAGTAGCTTAAAGTAGAAGGACACAAACAAAGACAAATAAATATGTGTGGTCCCCTTTCCCCCAACACTGTGGTGAGCAAGGTGATGCTGTTGGATACGTACGACACTCCTGCTCATCACTCATGTCTCCGCAGTCATTGTCGCTGTCGCACTTCCAGATGCTGCTGATACAGCGGCCATTGGAGCAGCGGTACTGGTTGGGTAAACAGCTATGCTCTGATTGGAGGAAAAGAAGTATTAAATGCACACAACTAATTCATCAGCCAGTTTTCCCTCTGACACGAAAGCCTCATTTCCAACAGACACAAGATCACATAGTATCCCACTGCACATGGTCATAATGATCCTGCAGCACTTGCTTTAGTCTCACCAGTCTTGACGCAGGTGTTGTTTTGCAGCTGGTAGCTTGAGGGACACTGGCACTGCAGCTCACCGTTGGGCATGGTGACAGTGGGAGTGCCGTCTGGGCAGACACAGGTGTGCCTGTGGCCGGGCTGAGGCAGACACAGCAGGCTGCAGGGCTGGTCGGCGCAGGCGTTATGACCTGGTGGACATATTCAAGATAGTGTGGATACTAATACAGCATTTCTTAAAGTAGATAATTGTGATCTTTACCCTTTTACTTATTCCTATTTTTACTGTTAACTTTGATCCTCACCTCGATTCTTCCCCTTGTAGAAGATCTTGAGGTCCATGACTCCAGTTAGTCTGCCAACAATCAGCTCATTGCTCTGGGAACCAGCTTTTGGAGCTTTGAAAATTCCCATTCTGGACCAGTCGTCCCAGTATAGGTCATTCTAAAATGATCATTCGACACAGAGAGAATTATTAAAGCTAAAAAAAAAGTTGATGTTTCATTAAACTTTTGGTGTAAGATGCAAACCAACTTTGTTTTATACAGAACTGTAAGGAGATTAGAAGATTTGTAACAGTTTATACTGGCTTACTTTGAAGACAGCAATGGCATACGGGTGGGGCAGCCCCTCCATGAGGACGCTCCGCTGGCCCCCGTTGAAGTTGGCCCTCTCAATGCGGTCGCTGTACGCTTCGGTCCAATAGAGCCAGTGGTCGTCAGCTGTGATCCCATTGGGCCATCGGACACCCTCTGACACAATGCAGGATACATTGGTTCCATCCATGTAGCTCCGGTAAACACCGGCTGCTCGGTCCCCCCAGTCCGTCCAGAACATCAGACTGTGGGAAGTTGACAGTATGAATTTGACTGGAAGTAATTTAACTTTATCTAAAAGCAGTAAATAGATACTTCAACCTGTTTGTTAATGAGTCCAAATTTGTGATAAAGTTTGAAACATTATTTATCTTATTTATTATAATAAAGGTTCATTAAAGATTTGATTTAATAGAGTACGGTGACTCCTTCACAAATACGAGAGTCTTGACCTTATGTTCCTTTAATAAGAAACAGCAGAAAGAAGGGAATAGTGAATTAGGAGCAGTGAGGCAAAATTTTATTAATTTGCTGAACCGAATAAAAAGGCAGTAATAAATGAAAAACTGTGTGTGTGTGTGTGTGTGTGTGTGTGTGTGTGTGTGTGTGTGTGTGTGTGTGTGTGTGTGTGTGTGTGTGTGTGTGTGTGTGTGTGTGTGTGTGTGTGTGTGTGTGTGTGTGTGTGTGTGTGTGTGTGTGTGTGTGTGTGTGTGTGTGTGTGTGTGTGTGTGTGTGTGTGTGTGTGTGTGTGTGTGTGTGTGTGTGTGTGTGTGTGTGTGTGTGTGTGTGTGTGTGTGTGTGTGTGTGTGTGTGTGTGTGTTAACCTTTCTCCAGGAAGCAGAACCAGAGCGCGGGGATGTTCCAGGATAGATGAGTTGAGCAGGGTGTGGCGCAAATCTCCATCAGGGTTAGAGACCTTCAAACACAACAACAGTGAAGTGTATATATTTTAGATATTTATCATGGTCAGTGTTGGAGCTCACATATCTGTGTTATATCTCCTCACTGTGCTTACACTATGCATAAACATTAGATGGATATAAATTGGACTTCTCTATTGATGAAAATAATATTGCGATGATTATTGATATTGTTGTACTGCCCAGCCTAACTTGTATCAGTGCTGATTGCAAACTGTATACGGACAAACACATACACAACACCTCTATACCTCAATCTTCTGCGCTCCAGCATCAACCCAGTAGAGCAGTCGGCTGATGGGGTCAAAGGTCAGGGCCTCTACGTTCTGAAGGTCTTTCCTCACCACGACCTCCTGACCTGTACTGCCGTTCAGACACAGACGCTGCGGAAGAAAGAGAGACAGTCAACAGGACCCTTCATGTGAAGCCTTGTGTATAATTACGGAAAACGAGAGATGACTGTGGCGCATTAATGCTGAGCTGTAACAGTCATGTTTATTTCATAAGAGAAGTATATTCCAGCTGGACAGGTTGACATTTGAGCAAAACTGTGTTTGATAAACAAGCTCTTCTCAGGTCTCTGAACGAGTTTCTCCAGCCAGCCCGCTAGTAAAAACCCTGGAGAATGTCCGAATGAGTCAAGAACACAGAAGGAGATCCTTTGCATGATTCACCGCGATTGAGTAATGTGTTGATGACACTTCTAACCCACAACAGATGCAGAAATGGAAAAACAAAAAACTAATAAAACCCCAATATGTATTTCTGTGTTGTTGTGAACATGCCTGAGCGGAGAATCTCTTGCTGCGTTGTTCATGTGTGAAAGGCAAACTTCAGGGGAAAGTCAGGATCCAATTGTGAAGACATTCTCTGAAGTTCATGTCTGAAAACTCACCTGTATGGTGTCCAGTGAGATGTCAGCCCAGTACAGACAGTTCTTGTCATAGTCAAAGTCCAGAGCCACAGCCTCCCTGAGTCCGGCCAGAGGCAGGGCCTGGTCTGTGCCGGTGGCCAGGTCGTACCGATGGATGGAGTTCCTCACCGCGTACAGGATGAACTCGTTACTCTCTGCAGGAACACAAGAGATAGGAGTGATGAGAAGAGACACACACACACACATTAACAAACACGTGTGATAAGTGCTGTAGTTTGTCCAGTAAACCGGGACG
Organism: Verasper variegatus; assembly: GCA_026259375.1. Classification (NCBI taxonomy): domain Eukaryota; kingdom Metazoa; phylum Chordata; class Actinopteri; order Pleuronectiformes; family Pleuronectidae; genus Verasper; species Verasper variegatus. The sequence goes on along the minus strand of CM048047.1, from coordinate 7,239,187 downwards.
ATTGAAGCAATTTTAAATGATCTCTTACAACATTTCCTCATGATGCGAGATACTTTTTGGTGATAGAAATTGGTCATACAATAACAGTATAATATAGAATTTCAGATTATAAATTATCCAAGTTCAGATTAATTTATTGACTCGCTTTTACTCAACCAGACAGACCATAAAATTTTCACTTTCACATTCATCAAAATGACATCTTCTCCCACAATAGACTTACTTTTGTATATTGTAACTAGTGTGATTTATCTTAGTTATTGTAATTCCTGGATAGATAAAGGTAATGTACAAGTCCATCTGAATTAGTCTGTTGCTGACAAATAACAGCACATTAAATTCAATGGCAATTTTTGAGAAATTTTAAATGCAGTAAATGCTGAAACAGCTGGTATCAGACTTTTACTCTGTCCATGTGCAAGAAAAGGAGGACATAGAGAAAACATGTGAGTGAAAAATTAAGGATTGAATTATTTGTACATTTTCTTAAGAGAGAGGGAATGCCTCAATGATTCAAATACAATAAATGTATTAGAAAACTTCAAAGGGTGTCAGTCCATGCGAAGAGCTCTGTTCAATAAAAAAAAAAAAATCAAATTAAGTGCAGTTTTACCTCCGACAGGACAAGGCAGCATCTCTCCATCCAGCCTCGACTCCACATCTCCTCCATTACAACTGTCGCCTGGAACCTTCCTGTAGCTGCAGCAGCAACGACAAACATGTTCTTACTTAATAGCAGTAATCCAAGGAGAATGAACGCTTGTTTGCATTGAACAAGTAAAAAGGAATCTACACAATAGAAACAGATCATTTTACTTCCCTATTATTATGGTACGGTGAGCAGGTAAGAGGGTCATATTTGAGCTCAGTTTGGAAACTGAGATTTAACCTTCTTACTCACCTCAGTGTTAGTTTGCAATGGTTAATGGTTGAGCAGACATTAAACCACACAAAAGAAGGAGGTCTGCATATTCGGTAGGTGTTAAGTCAGATAACTGGAGCTCACCCTTTACTGCGCCGGTAGGTGGTACCAACAGGACACGGGACCGGAGGAGCATAGAGGTCACCAAGGAACTCGGGGTCCGGCACACACACCTGCAGAGACAGGTCTTCACTCAGCTTGAAGCCGTAGTCACTGGAAAGAGGAAAATGAGGAGGATGAGAAGAGAGAAGAAGCAACCACAGTTAACTTCTGACCTCTGATTGTTGGTGGCGCCTGATGTGCATTTCAAAACAGACTCCTGATGAGTTGTGATGGGAGCAATCAAAATGTGCAGAGTGGGCTTGGGTTGTAATGTATTGGGTTGCCAGTATGTAAATTAAATGAAAGAGTCAGCTATCAGCCAGTCACTTCCATCTTGTCTAATAAGACAAGAAGTCCCAGACACATTAGAGCTAATGAATATAGATTTTCTTTTTTAGCTCTTATAATCATTTGTGCAAAGTCATTATAATGTGCTGTGAGAGAATTTGCCTCCTCTTGACTTAAAGAGCTGTTTGCCAATTATTACCTCAGGCAATGAGATTGTGTTTTCACGTTTGTTTGTTGTTTGGTTTGGGGATTAGACAAAAACTACAGGGAGGATCTCCACGAAACTTGTTTGGGACATAAACCCATTACAGTTAAGAGGTTTATTTGACATTTTAACTGTCTACCCAGGGAATAATTCAGGGATCTTGATTAAATAAATTAAGAGGACTGATATCTATGAATGTGTGAAATTCGATTGAAGGACTGTTGGGCCTTGGCCTTGTAAATAAATGTAATAATAATTAGACATATTGATGCAGCCTAATATATATGAGAAAATGCATCTCTCTATATTTATATATATTGTATCAACAATCCTCTTCACTTGTGACTTGTAAATTAATGGTTTGTGGCTATTGTCACTATAACTCATATAGTTTGCCTTGCACATTGATTTTGAAGTCACAAAAAGTTCTGTGTTTGAGTTAAAAAACAAATGTCAGTGAATTTTTCAGGTGGAGACATTTCAAGGATGATCATGATGAACAGTAAACACCTGAGTCTGTGATGTCACAGCAATGGGGACACGTGAAGTATGAGGTGGAGATAAACCAGTGTGATTCAGTTAACAATTCATTATGAATATTCATTATGTAAATATATTTTTACAACAGCTTTTCTAGATGCTGTCTCATGGCACCTTTGTTGTTTCCTTTCAGTCGATTCACTGGGAACAACACATATGCAGAGGTTCGACACTTTGCTATCCAACAACAAACTACACAACAACAACTGATTAAAGTGGGATTCAGTGACACATATGCATGTTTTGTGCATTTGTGAGTCCCTAACCATTCATAGTCCTGGCGTGTGCAAGAGCAGTTAGAGATGCTGACGGGCCGGTCGAACTCTTCTCCGTTAAAGCATGTAGCGTGAGGGGCTCGTCTTTTAAACGTTATCTCTCTGCCCAGCAGACACTCGTTACCGTGCTCGTCTGATGGAGACCAGCGCTTGTAGTCGGCCTCTAAACACGGAACACCTGGAGAAAAGAAGAAAGGCTACAGATATTTGATGTTGACATGGAACTTTCTCTGGTGATCCATTTGTCAAGGAGCCTTCATTTTCTTTCTCCTCCTAACATACTCTGTATAGTAGCCTTAATTATACATTTTACAACTGTGTATTTATATATATGAATCCATTGTACTAGTAGCAACTTATTGTATAAGTAATATACAGTATAGTATGTAGCTTTGATGGTGTGCTTCTACTTCTACTAAGAGTTTTACTTTAAGAGATACTACAGACTTAAATGTGCTTTTGAGCTGTAAATTATAAAATGATATGTCTGTTCTTGGATAAAAAACATTAATGTTGATTTTAAAATCACATTTATGACAAAAAAAAAAAAAAAATCAACATTTATGGGTTGGACATGGCTCATCATGACACCTAGTGTTTCAAACTGTTTTGGATCTTGTAGAGCCAACGCTCACGCAGAGTCAACTGTTTGACGTCTCATACTCATACGTCATGACATTTATATATATATTTGAAAAGGTTAACCCCCTCTAATCAAATGTGGGCAGCCACCAGCGACCACTCATGAGTTGGAATCTGGAGGGATCCACTCATTTTCAAATCTGTGCTGAAACTAATCCCTGAAACCCCCCCATGACCTTAAATTCAGAGACGTCCCCCATCCTCTCCTGCCCCTCGTCTGTCTCTCTCTCACACAGTGTTTGAACCACTGACTGAGACAGCCACCTGTGCCAGCAGGTCAAGCAGTTCGGGAAGATCGGGGACTTGACCTCATACTGCTTTTCTGTCAAAGTGTGTGTGCTGCTACTGGAGTCATAGCTCATAGCTGAACTTAAGCTAAGCTTAACATTTGTACATTTTCACACAATGAATTTCTGCATGGTAAAAATTTGCTTTTGCTTTTCATTTTTGGCTGCTGAAGATCACAAAAATACATTCATTCCCCCACTGCAAACTGCAGTGACAAGTGTGACCAACTGGAAAAATCTCAAACAGCTGCAGTTGTCTGATGATCTTAAAGGAGTCCACAATCTACTTTTCAAACATTTGTAGACATCAACAATTGGTGTACATTAAAAAGGTGGATCCACGCTACATTCACAAACCAACAGAATGATTTCCTACCAGATCAATGTGCTGATTGGCCCGAAATATATCACGTCTCTGTCATAGGGTCTCTTTAATGTGTGATGTTCTTAAAAAACTATTCAATAAGGTGCTGGTGCCAAAAAAAGGACTTGACAGCAGTAGTGTGGCAGTGGTTTGGCTCTACACACTTAAGTGTGTAGCATAATAAAATCTAATGTAATTTGGTGCTTTAAAAGCTACAAACAACCAAGTCCATAGGTTGGTTTAGGTCTGGATATTCTAAACAGAGAGATTACTCTTCAAATCCTGAATTGTGTGTTAAACGATAATGTTCTCCCTATTTTTGAGAAGATCTCCCATTATGACGATGTAGCTTAATTATACTGTACAGGTTACAATGCAATGCAAATCAGTCATGCATTCATATTTTTGCCATTGATGTGATTTAACCAATCATCTAAGTATAACACTGTATTGTCTACCTTCCTCTCTCTACACGTTAACGTCCTCCTCACTCTAGAACATACCCAGAACGTCCGAAGTGTTGACCTGAACGATGAGCCAGCTGTGTCTCTGGTTTGCGTAGGAGCCGAAAATGGTGAAGATGGTGCTCTTCTCCCCCGGCTCCGTCAGTAGCTGGTAAACATACACCTCCCGCTCTGAGAACTGAAAGTCGGTCCAAGTCTCCCCTTCGTTGGTGCTGAACCTGGCAGAAGTAATGCTGATATTTAACTCATCCCTTTGCATAACAACCACTTCAACCAGGTATTTTAAACCAAACCCAGTTAGTAAGTAGCCAGGGGAAGGAAAACTGAATTATCTCTGCATGTAAACAAAGCAAATATATTGTGTCACCTGCCTGTGAAGCCTGCAGTGTTACTGTTGGCATAAAGTTGTTTTATTACACTTCTGTTCACTTAAGGTTTATTTTTGTTTGTTCCCTCTACATCAAACTGTTTCACATTCTTACAATCTGCTCCTGCTTATTTATGAGCATGTCCGCTGGGGCCTGTGCTGCTTTATGTGCTTCACTCTCCAGATTCCCTCAAGTTGTTTGGGGATTTGACGTGGAAACCTTCCAGCCTCTCTAGTTTTTATGTTGTTTAGCTAAAACCAACCGAATGGCAGATTCTGCCTCTGAGCTCACTTTAGATGGACTTCCTCCACTGGGAGAATATTAAAAACACCTCATTTGGACTTACTTCAGATGTGTGGTGGCACCTCCTTGTGCGATAGCCATCAGGATACCACCATGGTCACCCCAAGTGTAGAAATGAGGGCCTGCCAGTGCCTGGATTAGAGGAAGCATGGAGAGTTAACTTTCAGAACATACTGTGCATAATAGGCCACAGGACTATTTCTCTGTGACATGACATATTTTGTCTTTTAAATACATAAGTTATCTGAAAGAGCTATTCTGAAGAGAATCCCGACTTCCTTGATGAGTTCAACAGAACAACACCGAAAAAAGATGTATGGTTCCACCTCCCAGCTTCACTTTTTAACAGGAAATTAATTTCATTGGGTTTTTAAAGGGTTATCAACTTTTGGACAATAGCATCTTTAATTTAGACACATCATCTTCCAAGCAAACTAAAATACTGGTCATTTGTAAATGAGAACACTAAGGTGAGTCTACATGGAAATACCAAACATCAGTATAAATTCAAAAGTGTTAAATCATTAAGGTTTTAGAATTTTAAGCTGTGCGAATCAATATTTCTATTCAACCTGATGCATGTCAATTGTGTATTAACTTTATAAAGTCAAATGGGTTTCCAGCTTGTTTCCAGCTATAAAGATCTTTAAAAAAGTTTTGAAAAATAGTTGTGGTTAATGAGAAGTGGTTGTTCTCTCTTACATGTTTTTTTTAATAATCAAATAAATTAATCAATCAATTATTCAGAATATTCAACAATTATAAGCAACTAAAAAATTATAGAGAAATTAAGGAAAGAATGCAGAGAAGTCTCTCATGCGTTCCTACATTTGCAGGCACTGAAGTGAAATTCATTGCAACGTTTCAAAACCCTTCGAACAGACAAGCAAGCTGTGTTTTTCTTGTCATCTGTGTCAGATTTTATACTGACCTCTCTCCATCGGGCTCCGGCACTGCTCGATACATACACATTAGGTTTGCTGGCCAAGTTCCTGCCCACAGATCCTGCAATCAGAGGAGAAACAGACGTTTCACACACAGGCTTTACAGGGGCTTCCCACTGAATATTACAGACTTGATGTGACCACTGTTGTTGCTTTCACAGTTGGAAAATTTGTAACCCAAGTAGTCAAACCACTGCCTTCACTTCTGTAACTTTTTATGCATGTGGCTGTTTCATGCAGTGTCAAATACTTTCCTCTGCTGAAAACACACATTGAACAAATCAAACACACAGAAATAGAAAGCAATATTCCAGTTTCTTTTGATTTCAGAAAACTGCTCAGAGCCTACAGCTAAGTTAATGCGAGTGATGAAGTAATTAAATCAGGCCAAAAATGAACACTGTAGTCTTTCCTTCTGTGAATTTGGGACTTCAACATGAATCAGGTTTGCACTGGTACATACACCACTGCCTCCAGGGTATGACCATATTACATTCCAAATGCTTTTTGCCTTTCTCGTCTAGTTTGGTTAGATATTCACATGAAAGTATTTCATCTTGAACTTTGTTGAAAACTAATTTGAGCACTGTGTGACGAAGTTCAGCTTCAAGCAGTCTAAGTGGCGACTGACTGGATCAGGTTACAAACATCTACAAAGCTGTGCACTGCATTCGACTAGCTGAAAAGACTCAATGCTGCAGTTTGGCTTAATTACACAACTTTTAGTGTTGGATAGTATAAATAGTGAGGCATCTTGTTTTACATCCAGTATATCACGTTAGTGTGCTTAGCACACACAGCCTGAAAGGTGCACATTACGAAATACTTCATACATTTAGAGGTGCAGACCAGGTTTAACACTCCTGGCACCAACTGTAATGTTCATCGTCAAGAAAAACCAAACTGTGAGACTGAGTAAAAGTTTAGATCCTAGGTTTGTTTTTGATCCTTTGTAGTTTTATTGAAGTAAGTGTAAAAATAGTGAGAGTGTGGTGCTTTTATGGTGTGAGCAAAGTGAAAGTGTTCAGAGATGTGTCTGGTTGTACTGGATGGTGGAAGCCACTTGTGGGATTTTGTGATATCATCACTAAAGTAAATACAGTTTATTCCAGAGGGAAAAACATAAATGAGCCTAATCTTTTCTCATTCCATCCAGTGGATGTTGAGATGTTCTGCTGGATGAATTAATGTTGACCTGCTGGTGAGCCTAGAATTACAAGGAACTCTCTGTAGACCTGCGATAAAATTGTGGGCAGGCATAGATCAGAGCGAGGTTATAAAAGCACTCCTAAACCTTTGAGTGTTTCCAGGAACTCATTTTGGCCACAGTGAGTCATGTGACTCTGACAGAGCCTCAGAAGTCCTCTGCGGAAACGAGGGAACCTGCTGGAAGGACGACCATCTGAGCAGGACTCCATCAATCAGGCCTGCTTGGAGTTTGCCAAATGGCGAGACTGAGAGTATGAGGAAAATTATTTTGTAGTCTGAAGCAACGAGGGCATTAATCACCGCGCAGTTGTTCATCTCCGTCAAGCAGTCAATTCCCAGTTTATATTCCTGTCTGCCCAAAATCATGTGTAGCTTAGAAAGACATAAAAAGATCAATTAGATGTGGTACTGAATTTTCAAAACAACTGATTTGATTTGACTTTGTAAAGCTTTGTTGTTCATGTCTACTGCATTTGTGCAGTGAGAGAAATAAAATTCCAGATTCCAACAAATTCCAGTTTCATTGATTCTGACTAGATCAGAAATCAAAACTAGAATGTCACTCAGTAGATCACATATGAAACCACATTCAAATACACTAGATCCAGATTTTTATTTGGATATGCACCAAATTGCACACACTCATAAATATCAGTCCTCTAAATGTGTAAGATTTTTTTCATCAAGATCCATGAATTATTCTCTGAGAAATAAACAAAAATCTAGAAAACACACTATTTCACAATGTTGGATCCACAGATGGACACAAAACCCCAAAATACAACACCTCTGACCACAGCTGCCACTGGCCTCCAGTTATAAACGTCAACACTACGAGAGGTGTACACCAGACACTGCTCATCAGCTGGCTACAGCCACCCTGGTAAAGTGTGGTATTATCATCATCATCATCATCATCATCATCATCATCATTAAATTAAGCTTATTGAAGACTACAAAGCAAGGAAGCCAATAAAAAGTTAAATCCTTCCGGCTGTAAATAAATTTCACTGTCTGACATTTCATTAAGAAACAGCAGTTAAAGAGAACAGAGGGAAAACAAGAATTAGGAAAAGACGAAAGAAAAGACGAAAGAAAAGACTTCTTTGGTCTTACAGAGTTTTTTATGAAAGTTGAATAAAACTGCAGGTCGGCTGTTAAGAAAGGCAAAGTACCACCCCTGCATGACTCCTAAGCAGCGTTAGTGAAGTTTATCAGACAAAGGAGTGGTGGTGCGCTGTCACAGCTCTCGTGTTTTGTATGATGTGTGTAGGTTTGGGTATTGTCTGGGGCTTTTAAATACAGTATATGGAAAAATGTTCTCCGATTTTTTAACCCTCTGTTTTCAAAATGATAAAAAAAGTGTATGAATTTCACACTAATTACCTCAAACTGACATATTAATCAAGCATGTAGAAAATTGATTAGTTCAGATTGTGTATGTACACCTGATTGTATAGTTTGTGTACGTGCCTGCCTGTATTCATGAGTGTGTGTGACCCGTCGAGTGCCCTCTGGGGGCTGCAGCAGTAATTAGCCCATCTGTTCTCGAGTGATAATGAATCGAATGGAACAAGTGATTGCCACCCATCCTTCCTCCCCTCTCTTTCTCTCTCTCCATGCACTTTATCTACTAAGAATTTAATTAGAGGGAAAGCAGCCTCCCAGATACTGAAGAGCATCAAGACATCAATGTTGTCCACCAGCTGTGAGGGAGAACTGCAGGGAGAGTCTACTCCATTCTGAGGACTTCTGTCTGCAACACGTTGAAGCGCTTTTCTCATTCTCTAAGGACACTTCACGTGTGAGAATCGCCTGTTTACATCTACCCTCAAAACACTGACACACTAAAGACGAAGTTTCTAGTTTGGGTTCTTCAGAAGTGCAACCACATTTCCTGTTGAAAGGCTGCGCCACCCCAGAGTAAGACCTGTAGGTTTCCGTCGCTTGTTCGCTGTCAAGGACGAATTTGTTTGTCATCAGAACAAGAGGAAGTTGGTGCATAACCCAAAACAGCAGCTCTATCACTGAGACGATCCTCCAACAGGCCACAGCTAAAGTTGCTACATCTGTCTAGACTTAAGAGATAAGCAATAGTTTGAATTTTCTTTCTTTCAAAGTATTGCAGAATTGGAAGAATGTGATTAATATATATATAGGTTGAAAATTGAATCATGGGTTAAACAGCTTAGATTTATAACATTAAGTTTGTTGAAGTACTCATATCTGTGATGTTGATGCTTTTTGTCCCACCTGTGGCCATGATGACTCCGGGTGCTGAGTCCTTAGATAAAATGGGCATCCTCCTCAGCTGGATGTTGAACAGCTGGCTCCAGCGCTGGGCCAGGTGAAGAGAGCAACCTTTACTGAGCTGAAGGAGAGAAGGATCACATGGTGTTGTTTAGTTTCTACTCTGTGTGATTATAATTCCACTGGGAAATCAGAAGGAGGTCAAGTTCTGTCGACTCAAAGGAGAAGGTAAGGTAAAAAATATTGATTTGCCAATAAATTGGGCTGATATTGGAATTCAGAGAAGGATCACAATATTTTTTAAAGTTAGAGCTGTCTACCTCTATGATGGCAGAGCTTTCACCTTATCTTTCATACTTCACCAGTAGGAGGTAATAAACTTGCAATAATAAATAGAATATTGGTGGTCTGACTTGCTTTGGTGATTGAGTTGAGGATATTTGATATGAGCACAAAATGCTAAATAAAAACCAACAAATATTTATCAGGGCTGTGAGATTTGAGGGATTACATCTTGTGATAGAAACATTTCGCTCTATGGCTTATTATGTTGTTCCGCTATTCACTTCACTGCACCTGACAGTCCACAGTTCCTCCCAGGCTGTCGGCAGCTGGTGGCTGAAGCAGCTCCCATGTCCCTCCCTTGTCGAAAGTGATGACAGATCTCATGTTGTTCTCGCTGACCGAGCCGTTGATGAGCGTGGCGATGAAGACGCCTCGCAGCCCCTCCAGCCGATGCAGGTCTGCGAAAGGCTCATTGGCGAAGTACCTGAAAGACAGAGGGGGCATATTAAGTCAGGGAGCAACACTTTGTTTGATCAAAGACAATTGTGTGTCTATGTGCCACAGTGTCTGATAAGTTTACAAATTAAAAGTGGAGTAAGTAATCGTTATCCATTACACTGATACCTTTACCTTCTAGCTGCCTATGCTGTGAGTGTGAGAAAACAAAAATGGAAAACAAATCTGACCTTGCTCTGTAAATAGCAAACAAACAAAGTTGCTGAAACCAAAATCTACTTGAGCCTATTAGCAGGATGTTTTGAATGGGACGTTGGGCCTGCAGATGAGAGACAAGCAGCTGCATTGAGATGAGTGAATGGAAAGAACTGGTTGCAGCATGATGGCGGTGTACACAACATAATTGCATTGTCATGAAGGAATAATGGCCTAAAGTATAGCCAAAGAGGACAGATACTCAAACATCTTCAAACTAGAATGGAACTCAGCAGAGTGAGTATCGCCAAGGCCCGACAGTCCCCTTCAATTCGATCAAGCTGTATCACATTTCACACACTCGTAGAATAGTTCCCTTCATGTGCCATCAAGATACATGCACTATTTCGTGGAAAAAACGTTAAAATGTACAACACACACACACACACATGCTATGATCAGACAAGGGCTAAGAGCTTTGTTAACAAAAGGCAAGGCTGGAGACAGGTGGAGGCTGCATCAATCTGATGTGCCTCTCAACAATCCACTGGCCCACTAATGTCTGATTGCAAGTGCGACTATGGTGCAAAGACCTGAGAGTGGCCATTAAAAGGCAGGATGAAGGATATGGAAGTTGCTCTGTTTCTGCTTGACAGGTTGTTGACGGTAGGGGTGCAATGTTTCACAGAGCCAGCAGGTGTGCTGGCTCTGCGAAATAGAGCAGTTGTGTCCACTCTGCATGTTAGTTTTTCAGCATCAACTGTTGTGAAAACAAGTGTGGTCACAGTTTCCTGTCATTATCGCTGTTTGCACTTGATCATTTCATGCAGCTTTTGACTGTGCAATACGTGAAGACCTAAAAAAGACATCTTTACTGTCTGTCTGCAATTTGATTTTCTCAATAACCCCTCAGCTGCTTGTTTAACAGAGGAGCCAAGGACACGCAATGTTGTAGACAACATAAAAAATACTTATTCAATATAAACCCTATGCAATCATCCGACTGACAGCATGGTTCCTCTCACAGTTCAAAGACATGCAGGTTAATTAACCTGGTAGCTACACCTCAGAAGTCTGAATAACATAAATAAAACATCATGTGTCATGTCATGTGTCAAGTTGTTTTGGATGATGATTTCAAGAAGAGTGCAAGCTGGATGCACATTTTAAACAGCCACTGCACTGGCTGAATAAATAAAATGAACAAAATGGATATAACATAGAAGTTATTTGGTTAAAACGTAATTGTCTTTTTCGTGGTATGCCACATCTCAGCTCTCCTCCTGACGGGAGCTCTGTGGATTGGACTAGATTGCACGAAAAAACATTAGCTGGGTTACAGAATAGTTGGACAAACTTGGGTTGAAAAGAGAGGAATGCTAGTTTTAAGCCAAGGTTTGTGTGCTGTATAATTGATGATAGACATCTGTGGTTTTCATTTGGAGAACTCTTAGGGAGTGAGAGAGAGGGGAGGAGGGGGAGGAATGCTGTGTTTGTGTGTGGATCAGTGAGTCCAAATAGTGTGAGTAAGGATTTACCCCTCAGCAATAATTACACTTCTTTCCATGCTACCTCCTCTGTGTAAGTGACAGTTAAATATTAATCAGAGATGAGGACAAAATTTCATTCTGTGGACATCTTGTATGTTTACATCCACTTGTACCAAATTTGAAAGGATTTGGTTTAAAAGGTAAAGGCTGACAACAAATACATTTGATAAATAAAATGTTCCTTCATTCTGCTTCAGGGACATATTTTTGAAAGCATCGTCACTTTATTTTTAAGTGCCCTAAAAAGATCTGCATCATGGAAGTGATTGTACATGAACTTCAATTCCACATGTATTGAATAAAAGTAGCCAAAAAGAGAAGACCCAGTTATTTTAGTTAGGATGTCACTCAGTAAGTTGCATACCTACGCCAAGGCCTAACAGTCCTTCTGAAACCACATTTAAATTCACTAGATTCAGATTTGTATCTGAATCCGCACCAAAATGCACACACTCAGCCTCCTAAACATGCCTGTTTCTTTCGTCAAGAACCATTAATTATTCTCTAAGAAATCAAGAACAAAAATTGAAAACGCCCCATCTTGCAATTTTAAAGAAAGTGTTAAAAAACTCCTGGATCCGCCCCCAGATCCGGGATCAAGATTTAATGTGTACTTGCATAATCTTGCATACAAATCAACCAATAAACAAACAGGCTCCTTGGTGGAGGTTATGTTTGGCAGTCTTCTGACTCAAACAAGCCTGGCAGGTTTTTGATAAATGTGAGATAATCTGTGTCTGTATGTATGTATGTGTGTATGTATGTATGTGTGTGTGTGTGTGTACTGCACCTGATGAGTGTGTTGCTGCCAGAGCCCTCAGGACTGTAATACAACACATTCTCCAGCGACAGAGAGAAGGACAGGCCCTGTGTGTCTGAGATGTAGAGGTGTGTGATGTTGTTTATGTGGTTCACACACACAAACACTTGGTCCTCAGATGCATCTGCTATGTAGTATTCCTGTCGAAAAGAGAGGGCAAGAGTTAGGGCTTGGGGGGGGGGGCAATGATGAGGTCACTGACCAACTGTCAGAATACAGACAACCTGATAAGACAAAGTGAAAAGACTGGATGCCTTGTACACTGTCTAGGATATAAGGAAGCCAGTTGTGTCATGTTTTTCTTCAAAGGAAAACAGGTTACTCATTCACTATTTGCTTATTCAAAGTAACCTGAAAAGCTCAGGAACAGACAGGAGTTGAGGAACTGTGGATGTAGACACTGACTTTGACTCATCTATGACTCCAGAATGGTTTAATGGTCATAAACTCAATGATCATTTGTAGGGAACATCTTGTCTATAATGTTAACTCCAAATAAATCTTTAGATTTTACATCTCATTCTCATTGGTTAATCTATAGCTGTAGACGGTGTCTGTTATGATATTGATTGATTATGTATTACTACACTATCTGACTTCATAAAGACATCATTGTGACATCATTCCTACCATATAATCATAAATTATTTTTGATATATAAACTTTCAGTCTTGTCTATAGACAATATTGTGCATTTACCTCGAAAATGCATTTTTTTACTAGGACTTCATTTGCTGACTTTTATTGTGAATTTCACATGTTATCACTGATCATATGATACCAAATGAAAGGGAATCATTTTCTGATCAATTTAAACTTTAGATCATTTCTCCATTACCTATGGAAAATGTTCCATCATCTGCAGATAAACATGTCTGTCTGCAACAAAAGATTTGGATGCTTGATGCCCAGCCCAACTTTAACATTTGATGCTTCCATAAATTCAGAATTATCAGTCAACATGTAGGAGGGAGACTCACCGTGATTGGATGGCGGGTCATGAACTGGGCAGCTTTCATCGGCTGGCGGTTGTAGGAGACCCAGAGCTGAACAGATGACGGATCGTGGCTGCCAAACAGTTTCTGGAGAGGCAAAGAGACTGCACAGTTCATTCAACTGCTCGTCACGAGTCAAACCATTTAAACATTCTAGAGGCAACCAATCGAGTAGCATGCTCTCAACTTCTGTTTTCAGCTCCAAGTTGGAATCAGAATACAGCCTGAGGGAAAAGTTTGTAAGTTAGAACACATCCACTGATTCTATTCAAGTATTGAAATATAATTTTATCTTTTTGGGGGGGAAATCCCCAAGATGTTGATTAACCAGAAAGGGTCTGGTGCTGTCTGGATCTCCCAGTGTGTGTGTGTGTGTGTGTGTGTGTGAGAGAGTCTCATTTCAATTACAAATACATAGGAAACTGGCAGCTAGAAGGCTCTGATTTTTCATGATTTACAAGCATGTTGAGCGAGCCGAGTGGACGACTTGAGCATATCTCCTTTGTATATGTGGGGGAGAGAGTGTGGGAGGGAGGGAAGAACAAAGCCAGCTTCTAATCGGAGTCCTGGGGATATATTCCACATTTCTTTTAGGTAAGAGACTCAGATTTTAATTTGAGAGTAAACTACCCACCATATGAATGTACAGTGATGGGTAAATGACACATATACCGTTGTGGAGTGATACACAAGTTTCAATCACAAGTTTACACATTTTTTTAAACATAGTATTTTTCTTATAACAAGAGAGGAATGTTTGTAAAGTGCCTTGAGATAATGTATGTTATGATTTGGTACTATACAAAGACAATTGAATTGAAATGTGACATTCAGGTAAGAGGAATATCACAGGGTTGACCTTCGAGATAACATCAATCTTATATCAAAAATAGGAATAAAAAGGTTTAAAAGGTTATTTGCAGCAATCTTTAAGCAACCTTTAAGCAATCATAGCAATGTTATATGCTGCATTGTATTGTACCATCAAAGTTATCTTGAGTAGTTTGTAGATTAAAGAGACTTTAATATTAGTTTTTAGGAATTTTTAATCTTTGTTGGTCTTTGGTCTCTGATATTGTACATTAGCACTTTTTGTGTGTGACATGAGTACATTTTACCTTCTTAGCATTTGTGCACTCATATTGTGTATTCACTATTCCTTTTTTGAATTGTAAATAAATCATAAATATATTTTAATAGATATTCTTTATTGCACACTTACCCTTTCAACACAGTCTTAAGAAATGCACCTCCTAAAACCTAACACCAGTTTAACAAGCCCATACACCACACCCACAACACCAACCTTTCATGTGACATTTGAAAGACTGTTTACATCACCCACAAAAAAGACTTTGAGTGGTATTATGGGTAGTGTAGGATTCAGTGATTGACCCACACTATATACAAGTCAGGGTGTATCAGGCTTTGAAATGTTAGAGATGTTAAAACGGAATTTAAAATAAATGCTTTCGTGTATTTCCTCAAGAAATGTATTTGAATGGATTCGTCTTTTTGATTTCAACATCAGACCAGACACCACATTCTTAAATAAGTTATTTGCATGATTTCCCATTTTCACTACAGCCCTCCAAAGGGGAATTTACCCCTCTAAACTGGCTTGTATTTCTATGACTGTATGAACTATGTTAACACCTACCTGCTCAGACCCTCTCCAAGCTCTTCAAATCTATAGCTATAGCAAGAGAAGAAATACGTCTGCTTTCCTCCCTGTGAATAAACCAGTCCTGAGGCTCCATTCTCAATTTACATACTCTCCACTCTTTCTATTTCTGTCTCATTCCTTGCTCTCTATTATGCTATTAATGTAAATGGTAAGGGAAATGTATTACAGAGAGCTGAGCAGCTTCATTATTTTTGCTTTGAATTAGTTTGGACCACCCTGCTCGAAGCCTTTAGCAGCAACAGAGAGAGAGAGAGAGAGAGAGAGAGAGAGAGAGAGAGAGAGAGAGAGAGAGAGAGAGAGAGAGAGAGAGAGAGAGAGAGAGAGAGAGAGAGAGAGAGAGAGAGAGAGAGAGAGAGAGAGAGAGAGAGAGAATTCAGAGTCTGGAATTCAAAGAGCTGAGCAGCACATCCACTATACTTACTTTGTCTGGGATGTTAGAATATGTGCTATACTTAGAGGAATACAAATGGCCACTTCATATTTTAATAATCACACATCTGCCTTTCAGTGTCTGATAAATGGGTTTGAGGTTGTACAGCATTTTATCAAACCTGCATTCAACACACTTTTGATGGCAGAAGACACACAAACAGTACAAGTTTTAGTGGGATCCCCTGATGTGCTCAGCCTGTATAGACAACACCTGATAATAACATGAACTGCATAATATTTCACTTTTACAATTATAATAGAACAGTGTGACAACGAGATAGAATATCACTACCAGTCTCATACTTGTCTGTTTAATACTGATTTAGAACCAGAAGATGGTATGGTTAGCTTATAATGCCTGGAGGCAGGGGGGAAACTAATAGCTTTATTCTGTCTGAAGCTAAAAAAAAAATCGACGCTCAAGCTACTTCTTAAATTGTGACCTTTAAAAGACGTGGTAGGAGCATTTGCTCACCTATGGACAGAGGTAAGCAAGCTGTTGTCCCAGCTTTCAAACGTTTAGGCAAGCTAAGCAAACAGCCCTGTAGGTTCATGTTTAGTATACAAACATGAGAACGAGTCAGTTGCTTGTCTGCATCTGGGCAAAAAGATGTTTTTCTAACATGTCATATTAAGATTTAGCTGATTCACAAAATATTTTTGCAAACAATCTTAAGCCAATAAGCTTTTGCTTGTTATGTAATTAGTATTGATTATCTGAGGTTGATACAATCGTCCAACAGTGAAAACACGTATCCCTCCTCGCAAAAATCAAACAAACCCTGAGATCTGCTAATGTTAACTACAGCTAAGCAGTGAAAGTTTTGAAAAGATGTTCGATAAGATCAGAGTTTAACAAATCCTGATATTTTTCTGTTTGCAGCCAGGACCAAGTTAAAACTGACTATAGAACCTAATACACATTAAGTAGCTCTGGACATGGTGCAGAATATGAATCTAAGGAAGCAACAACCTGTATTGCTTTGTTTGATATTGATGCTGTTTCAGAGGGTAATTCAACCCGAAAAGAATCAAGGAAGTGCTGAAGTTAATTTCTCTCCTTGATTTTTCTTTTTTAACAAACCATTTAGTTATTGAAAGTCACAATACCTGCTTTCAGCAACTTTCATTGTACTTTTAAAAATGAAAAGAAATCTTGTGCATTTGTGCATGGGCCTTGGAAAGATTTGTGTCTATTCTTGACTGCCTAAGCATCCCCAGAGCAGTTCAGCCATTTCCATCCGCTCTATTGATTTGTCCAGTGTAGTGCCCACATTGACTGTGTGGTGTGATGTGAAAGCAAAGCAGAAACTATACTGAGACAATGGAAGGAATGGAGAGAGGTACAATTGGAGGCACAGACAGAAAAGTATATACAGTGTATTTTTCCATTTTAAATGTTGAGGAAGCTGTTCTCTTCCTCCAGTCTGTAAACTGTAACTCAGTTAATGTTTTCGACTCAGTTTACTTTATGAGTCAAGAGGGAAAGTTGGACAGGAGAATGTCTATGATGTATTTACACATGTAAGTGGCATGGTGATGACATATTTTCCCAGTGAAACCACAGATTGCAACCTAGTGGCAACTGTAATTGAGCTACACTGTGATCATGATCTCTCAAAATGATCCTTACTCCAACAGTCAAATCCCTGAGATAAACACAATGCAGGTGGCAAACAGACACGAAAACAATCATTTGTGAATGAATGTAGAAACACGGAGTAGCTGACACCACACAATCCTACTATTCATCACTCTAAATCAAAATACAGCCATATTGGCATGTATAACAGGAGAAATGCTAATGCAGCGCCTTTTTTTGCCTGCTGCAATTTTATTAAGTGGATATGGTAGATACTGGTATGTGCAGGGATAAAGGAACACCCCAGAGTAAAAGGGGAAAGATTTTTAAAAGAAACCTAAAGATTCTGAAAGATAAAATAAATGGATTAGTATGTCACCAGTCAAGTTGTATTAACATCCATATGTATTCACACTCATATGAATGATGAAGATTTTGAAGAAATTTAATAAAAGACATTAAGTATGTTTTATCATAATTAGTATGGGTTCATGTGTTATGGCCAAAAGTGTGTTTTGAAAGGTCACATTAAGTGTCATTGTGTGATTGTTTGTGTTAAAAGTTAAGAAATCTTCTTAATGGTGTTCCATGGATATCCTGTTCAGAATAATGGAACAGACAGATGGATGGAGGGAGGGACAACCTGAAAACATAATGCATCATGGCTTTTGTGGAGGCATAAAAAGAAAAACATTGCTTTTATTAAATCTGTATACTTAGTACACACAGTACAGGTTAACCAAATATTTACCATGAATAGCAGTTTTTCATTTTGCCTGCTCCCCATCTCAAACCTGTTTATTTCAGGAATAGATGGTAGATTAAATTAAGCTTAGAATGAGATTTAAATGTTATATGCTAGGTCAATAATCCATTATCACCAAGGTGAATTGAAGATTCCAGCATTTAAATCAGAAAATCCTTTCAACTTGAAGACCACTAGATGTTGTATTGGAAAAATGACTTAGTGTAGTGGAAAATGACTAAGTGTGGTTGAAACCTATTTTATAGTTGAAAAGTAACTTTTTGCATACCTGTCTAAGACTCCATGACCTGAAATGTTTATGACCTGAAACCTGTATGACCTTTCTATATACCTGTTTGACCTTTCCATTACTTATTGACTGTCCAAAGAACCCAATGGAAATGTATGCCAATCCGTTTCCTGTGCATTAATTCCTGTCTCAAACTGCGCCTACAGAACCAGTCTGAACTGGCTCAGGCAAACAGCTTTAGTTCTCCTATATAAGATCCTTGCATTTGACTGTTCTCCATCTTCACTCTGAGATCCTTGTGACTCTCTGTGTTGATCCTTTCTGCAGAAAGCCCCTATTAAAATACACGTAGATAACGTTGGTGTTTCCAGCCTCTTGTATTTCCAGATTTCCATCACAATGTCTAGCATCTCTTGATACAAATTACATTGAATTAAAAAATATTTTACTCTACCCTTTCAGTGATGCCAGTGTCACTGAAATGAATGTATTTAATGTAAATCAACAGAAACAATGAGACACCTGGAGCTGTATTCCTAAACGATGAACGAGTAATATAATCTCACATTATGTTTTTAAAATTTGTAAAAGGTCCACACCTGCTGCTAAAGTTAGATTTTCTTCTCTTTACTTCTAGAATTTATTTTTCCCTGTGTGACGTTTTATCAGTATTCACAAACAATGTTGAAATCTGACCATCAGGGACACCTTCTCTTGCTTGCAACACATAAAGATGGATGCCTGAAATGCACACCCTAGTTTCAAGAGTTCAACAGGGCTCCATACTAGGCCCCTTTCTATACACCGCCACTTGCCCTGTCATAAACTCAACTTAAAGCTCCTACTACTGCTATATCGATGATGCCAGACACTTTTTGTCAAAACACACATCACAGCTTTGCTGATATTTTGGAGCAACTGTCAAGGCCCCTACCTGAAATTATCTGTATACTTCAACATTCTGTGAAATGAGCCTAAAAATGAGTGATTTCTTGTTTCCACTCAAGGGAGGTGACCAAGTGCTCATTGAAGCCTTTATCATCTACTGCAACTCCCACCTCACTGTGTCAGCCAACACACCACACAGACAGCCAAGAATTCTAGTATGCATTTCCTGTCCAACTTCCCAAAGTTTTTCCACACTGCTCTGCTTTTCAGTTCACTACATTGGCTCCATGTTGCTGTTATCCGACACTTCTCTACACAGACCGCCTAAACGTAGCGACTGGGAGACTTTTTCTTAGAGAGAGAGAGAGCTATATTTGAATAGACTTGAACTTTCTGTCATGATTATTGCATTGGTTGCTGTGGCAAAGGCAAATCAAATATATAAGGCACTGCTTTGTCAAAACTGAATAAAGAAATGAGGTTGATTAACAAGTTTTGCTTCCTTTTCGTTGTAGAGGGTTGTACTCATGTTTCAAGGTCTGTTAAGTCATGTGCTATCTTATAGTACAAGTACAGAGGCTGGTAAGGTTATCAAGGTTACTGATGCCTTCAGCTGTCTCCATCCAGCTGTCTCATGACTCTCACCTTGCATGTGTTAGCAGTCCCTCACGACTATGTAGTGGTGCCTACATTCTTATTTATAAAAGAAAATAATAAATATATCTATATACATTTTTATGTCTTTATTTGACAGGATAGTGAAGGTTAGATAGGATCAAGGTCAGAAAGTAGGGGAATAACATGCAGTAACATGCATGCAAGTAGAACCAAGGGCCAGCTGCTCAAGGCATGTGCCCATGTGGTATGCAGCATAACCATGCGACTATCAAATCGCTCCCACACCCTACATTATGATTTGAGCATAGTGCAAGTTGCTCAAACCTAAATTAAGCAAATGTGTCACCCTTGTTACATTGTTTGGCGCTTGTGCTAAAATCATACACACATTTTTCCAAGATTTGAATAAACCCCTCTACCTTCACTGTCAAGTGCATCCTGTATATTTCCTTGTAACATCCAAAGCCACAGAGATAGCTCCAGTTTGTCATTTGTTAATGACTAGCCGAGAGGAGGAGCATGTGTTCACCAACACCTCTTACATTTTATCTTGACAAAAGGTACCTGCACTTACACCGCAATGATTTGGAAATGTCATGAGTCAAACCTCTGAGGCAAAGTGCTTTGTTTCAACCCCCTGGTGTAGACGGAATCCCATCAGACCTTTATGTACTTTACAGTTTTGGCCATGAGGCTGCCTTTCTGCTCTATCCCAGCCCATATCTCAGGACTCATCTTACATATTCATGATCCACTGGCTGAATGCACCTCTGACAATGCTGTTTTTCAGATAAGCTTGTAATACACTATAATGTCAACACGTCTCATCTTTCATACAATGCAATCCCTCTGCTCAAGAGGATGTTGAGCACCTCTGTAGATGATTTCATTGCTAATAGTTTTATCATTTTAAAATAAATAGAATACTGGATGAAAATACTCCCCTACGAGTACTACATCAACAAACAGCAAACCAGTTTGCAGTTAATCATGTAAGTAATAGTTAGTTTCTCTCTCTTGAGGTCTGGTAAATGGTTATAAATTTCAGACTGAGTTGTTAGAGGATAATGTGCCATTCACTGTATAACTTATTTGTTTTTCTCTTCTACCCTCTAACCAACAGTGTGAAAAGCTGGGTGGTTGGTTCAGCTCTCAAGTTTTTGGCTTTATATCAAATTCAAAGCTTTAACTCTACCAAATGGTGCAATAATATGTGAATTGACAGGATTGGCTCCACTTTGATCCTTCCTTCAGTTTCCATTTCTTGTTTTTACTCTGTCACAGACCTTTTTCGTAGAGATCTGTGATTGAAATGTGAAGGAATACACAGTATGACTAACAGATACAGTAACTGGGAAGAGCAGGGTTGGGCCTCATCAACACCCCCATTACATCTATTAAAGCAGTTCTCTGCCCCAGGTCTCACTGATGGGACCAAAGGCTGGGGTCTTTAAGGTCTGATTAGGTACTCTATTCGTCAAGATCCCTATTGTTAGATAAAACCCTCCATTTCTGGCTCTTTAATTATCTTGAGCAGCTCAGCACTGCCAAGAGCCCTTGTGATATTCCATTATTCTAATCCTATTAAAATAGGATTATGCTTGTCATCATTTTTCCCTATCACTATTGCTCATGAATGTTGCAAGGCAGCTGGCTAGGTATAAGTGATGGCTTGTCTTAATCCCACCAACAAAGCCTTACCGGTGAACTGTTTCCCAGATAGCTGAAATAGTTGTCAATAGGCACCACAACCCCTCAAGTCAAGGTCTGGAAACAATAACTTCCTTACTCCCAGAAGGCAAACGGCCCCAAATACATAGATTCCAAATGAAGGCATCATGAACAGCAGGGCACTGTAGTTTTATAGACATTTTTTCTTAAATAACTAAATGGCCAATAAGGCTTGAGTGCTGGTATGTCTAGTCAGCCTGAGACAGGAGAACAAAGTATGGGGGGACTATGTGTGAGCGAGAGCTCACTTGTTGTTAGTTGTAGCTACAGCTCTCCTCTTTTAGTGGATACAAACAATATGCTTAATTATTAGAAACTTAGGTCAAGAATCTTGATTCCAAACAAACAATTGGGGTAGAATCTGTTTCAAGTCTATGATATTAGTCATAAAAAGAAACACAATATATCATCTATCTCACATTCTGCTAGACCTCAACAACCTTTGGTCGGATTTTAAGTCAGTCCCACACCTGCCCTGCTGGATTGAGGTGGTTGACATTGCCAGTGAAGAATATCCTACTCCTGGTCAAGGAAAAGCTCTTGCAGCATTAGCTATATGTGTGACATATCCTTGCTATATGTGTGATATATCCTTGCACTGTCTAAATAATGGTAGAATATGTAGAAAAAAGAAAGCTGCAGCTTCTTCCCTGTTGGCCGAGTATGAATGTGAACAAAATCAAACAGCGTCATTTTAATAAACTATACTAAAGAACCAATATATGTCACTGACCAAATTCAGCTGACACACCTATCAAATAGGGACATGGGATATGTATTACATAGTTTCAATATTTGTTTAGTCTACATAATCTGCATACACAAAGACAGTACTGGTAATATATACAACTGTCAACACAAGGACCAAGCCGAATAGATTATATATGCAACATTAATCATTATATTGGGAATGAAGAGAGTAAGACTCTGCAATCCACAGTATAGTTGTGATTTTAATGATAAGGTCCACTAATATCTACAATAAATGTATACATTTCATGCAGTCCCCCTCCACAAGATCAACACTGATCACTGCATGAAGTTTGATACTTTTCTTAAATTGGCCAAATCAGGTCCACAGTAGTGCTTAGATCAAGCAGAGTGCTTGATCTAAGCACTACTGTGCTCAATGTAAAAGGTTTTTTTATGTTCAATTAATCACAGACATTCATTCATTTAGGTGTCACTTTTGGTCCACATTGGGATTGAGTGAATAACCTACAGTGTTTTAGTTCAGAACGGTGCCAACATTGTACATCAGCAGAAAAATGGTTTTGGTAGACTCGAGATAAGCCTAGAAAAGAAGAACCTTTATAAGCAATACATTTGATTTTCTATTGAACTCTTACTGCCATCCAAGTTACTGGTGTAACACAACAGGAAGCTTTAGAAGTTTCAGACCAACATGTTTTACTATGTTGATGAAAGAAAGGGGGGGGAAAGACCACAGCACAGAACCACTTCAAAGTCTGACTTACTGTAAATGTGAGCACTCATCAACAGCCATCTTTCAACTTTGGGTCCCTGAATCCATCTCTGATAACTGCTAAGACTACATTACAGTCTCGGAGTTCAACTGTCCGGATACTATCATCAATGTTTAGTGCTCCCTGCTGACGTCTTTCATAACATGGAGCAATGATGAAATGTTTAGTAATGACCATTTCAGAACAAAGACAAGAGAGAGAAGACCCAGACAAACAAGTCAGTCAAGTGTTGGCAGATGTACTTTTGCCCTCTGAGCCTATCTCATCATCTGTAGTAGGTCACAGGCTAATTCCAGGTTTGTTCTCTCATCTGCACACTTTTGGATTTAATATAGCACAGAGCTTCTATCTGTCTTGTGATAAGGGAGATAGAAGCTCTGTGCTATATTCAATTTGAGTCAAATTCAATTTTGACAAAATCATCTGTGAAAAATGTCCACTAGAGAGAAGACCATGAGATAGATTTAAAATAGTAAGTGGACTTTGCAAGGATTATTTGGTCAAACAATGAACTGATGGTTTTTCTCCCACACTGAGAACAGGTTTGATGATGTTTTCATCACAAAAGTACAGCCCCCAAATTTAGAGAAACCAGCACCTAAACTACTTTTTGATAAATACCTGAAATAGTTGTTGCACGAAGAAAACAAATCAATGTAGACCAGGAGACGCACACTATGACACATCTAGTCTGCAGCATAATTGATTCAAGCGATTATTTATCAAAAGGTCGGGTATTACGGTCACGTAACTTTGCTCAGGTTATTTCTCATTGTGTAGCAATCCTGATCAGAAAGCATCATGGTTGCTCTTGATGCAGGACTAATGACTGTGTGTAAAGAAGGATAACTTAACGGCTCCCCAATCGTGAAGCCAAAACATCTCGATTTTACGTTGACTGTGCAGCAACTACATCTCAACCTGCATTTACCTGAGCACATTTATGTGCTTTTGTGAAGTGGAAACTGCTTATAGTGATCAAACACATAACTGGATGAAAACGAGTGGGACAGAACAATCTCAAAAACAATTTTGATTACTGTAATTAAGAACCCTTGTGCATTGTGCAACATGTGCAAAAATACATTTTAACTGTTGCAGACTACTTCTGCGTGCTGTAATATATTTATGCTCTCTTCTAATTGAGTCCATCCCTGCCTGCTCTCTAAACATAAGCTCACTGTGTGTGAGTGTGTGCACTTCCTGCGCACATTCACCTGCAATGTGAAATCTTCCTGCACTGCTGTGGCACAGCACATTATTTCGCCCTACCATCCCTGACCTGTTGGCCTCTTGGGACATTTACAGAGGGTAAATGTCATGCTTGCTCTCTCACAGCAGCAAGTAGTTACATTACATTTCAAAGAGAAATAAAGATTATAATATTCATCTGCTAAGAGCCCTTTATTTGGCCCAGACAGATGTGATCACTATACACTTTATTCACTTTATAGTTATGGTAGTATGACAAACTGAACAGTAATAATTAGATCTTACCACATCCTCCACAGGGAATGATTGAGGCTGCTTTTTACTGTTCTATATAGTTATATCTACCCTGTCGTACACTGCCTTCTTGTTGTGTTCACTGTAAATTCCATTGCACAAATCATGCACAGATCATGCACTTGCAGATGACACAGTTAGATCACCATCTTTCTCAACCCATGTCACTTGCAAACAACAAGTCACATAGCACAGCTTCCTCAGCATCTTCAGATCATGTAACTATTTGAAAGTGCACAAGCAGTATTCAAATGTATTTACTTAATCATAGCAGTGACACCTGATGCAGTTCTCTGATGTCATTACTGATTTGAATCACAACTAAATGAATGGTTGATGATCGACCATCTGGTTTGAATTACGGGACCAGACAAATCCTTCACAGCTGAACTCTCTGAACAAACAACTGCTTGCTGATGGCCACAGGCTGCAGTCAACCTGCGGCAAAGCCAACATGCAACAAGGAGGAAAGCATTTCTGTCCAGAGCAGCATGTTTAACAAGGGAGGAGGTGAGATCCTAATCATATTCACCCTCGGCTCCATTTTGTCAGTTGCCTAAATGAGGCTTCCACTACCCAAACACTGACTAACTACTACAAACATACAGTGTTTCAAGTTGCCTCCAGCCAAATATTGATCGAACATCTGTTACACTCAGCAGAATATGCTGAAGTGCGAAAGTGGATACTCACTACAGTGCTTCACTTTGCTGTAATACAATGTCGGCTTTTAAAAATGCATGCAGGTGCACAGTAGGATCAGCAGGAAACGCCTTGTTTAAGATGCTACATTACATTTCTCACAACCGGCGCCTGGTGCAGCTTAAATAGGGCTTTGAATTAGAAACTGATATCCATCTAACCACAGGAAAGCTGCTCTGCAACGATACAGAGAAATAAAGTCTGACAACACGAAGAAAATATAAAAGAATACCCAGGCTTTTTCTTTTAATTTGCTCCAGCTCCTACCACCAATACTTTCCAGCTTTATCGTTTTCCAATTCAGTTGTTTTGCTTTTACTCAGAAGTACTGCCAAGGATTCGTGGGCCAGCCTGATCAAGATACTTTCAATCTGTAACAGTGAACGATGTTCAACCGTGCCAGCTATTCTCAGTGTGAACAACACGGATGTTTTCAGTTCCTTTACTAAAAATTATTTCATCCCAACATTATAATATCCTCTATTTAAATATGGCATATGTATAAATGTCAAGTTAAGTTGAGGGGAAACATTAGAAATAGATACTTATGTACAAACACTGTCTTTTCATGTACAAACACTGTCATAATCATGTTGGAGTTTATTTTAGCAGGACCATCATATAGAACATAGAACTTCATATTTTATGTCATTAAATAACATTTAGGAAATGGAGGTAGAGCTGTGGTATGATAAGATTAGCATACAGACTGAGAGCGAGTCTGGCTCTCTCAAATTTGAAAACTATGCCACAAATCAACTCACTAATAATAAACACATTTTATCCATTTCATTGAATATGTACATAGAGGAACAAACCAAAAGTTGGTTTGGGTTGTAACTAATAACATTGTAGCCATCTGCCCAACACCTCTGTCTTCAATAATAGCAAGAGCTGCCAGATATTCACAGTAAGAACAGGTATCTGTGTCTATACAATGGTACCTAACTTGGTAAATCCAAAATATCAATCTATTACCTCAACACTAGCAATGCAGGACTTTCACTGTAGCTACATCATTTTAACCGGGGCTGCAACTTCATATTTTCCACTACATGTTTATTTGCATATTTAGATAAAATAACTATACAATTAAAATAGCCATGGCTTCTCACTACACACTTTTGTTATAATTTTGAGGTCATATACTTTTATATGCTCAAAACATTCTTTGTAAACATCATACTGATTTTATCAAAATAAAATATACTATACACTTTTCATATATATTTACCAACAAATTACTTCTCTCTCTCTCTCTTACCCGGGTGGTGGTGGCGAACATGTACTTCTCTCGGAGCTGGAAGCTGTCCACCTGCTCCAGGATCACTCTGCGATTCTGTTCACTTTGGAAGAAGTCGGTGCTGCTGAGAATAGTGGAGACTCCCTGGGGCTCGTGTCTCTGGACCAGCACTGTGGTGGGGGGGATCATAGGGTTCCACACCCCTGGGATGGTGGGAGAAGGGAGGAAGAGAAAGGGTAACAGAGGGAGGATGGGAAGTATGTTAGAAGAGGCATTGCAAAAGCAAGGGCAGATGAGGGAGGCAAAAGATGTTTGTCGGCCAACTCTTCTTGAAACACAGTCATTTTTGTTTGCATATTTCTATGTAAATCCATTTGCTACCTTCCAAAAACAGTATTTTTAGTTGTTACTTAATGGAGTACAAGTAGGCCTACATAAAAATGTCAACACCCCCTCCTCCATCCATGCCAAAACCAAAACTCAACAGGAAATCCTCCTCTGCCTCTCTCTTCATGGGCCAGCACTTTATCTCTCATCGCCAAAAAGCTGTTGTGATGCTATCACTTAATTCTGTCGTCTAAATTGATTCTGTGCAAACTATAGTCAAGCTGATTTAAAGTATGACAGTGGGCCAAAGTGCATGGCAATTAATATTTATTTCATTATTTATACTGCATGTGTAAATGTATTCATTGATCTAGCAACTCAATATTGTGTTTTGATATTCTCTAAACACCTTCACAAACTACTGCCGCCAGTGAGCTACACGCTAGTGTCAGTCAGTCAAAATAGCACTCTGATCTTCCAAGTTAGCTTGGTAGCAAATAAGACAAACACAGGTTATTCAAAAGAAAATGTCCATTTTAAAATGTACAATATGTCCTAAGGGTTAGAGGGCTGAGCTCAGAGTGAGCAAGGCAGACTGAATGGACTGAGCACATTGTTTTTGCATCCAAAACTAAGAAGACAGAGAAGTTCATACACTTAACCATTTATACTCTAAAGGGCAACATCGTGCTGCAACATCTGCTGCAGTTGTGAGAAAAAAAAGATACACTGCAATGCCAATAATCACAGCCTATGCTGAGCATTAAATTAGCAAAGGCAGTTCTTCAGCTGTTGCTTATTCAACTGAGCTACAGTCGGTTACGTGCTCTCTGCACGCTATTGTCCGGACTTGTCTAAGTTGTGAGAGAATACAAATCACTCTGAAACAACAATGTACAACCACAGGTGTTTCACAGTTTCAACAAAAACAGCAGAGTGAGACATCTTTTTTTTTAGTGGATCACGTCACATCAATGTCAGAGGTGGTATTTTCAGTCATTTTACCTGCAGTATTTGGATCAGAAGATAACATATAAAATAAGGTGTGTGAGGTTAACTATTAGAAACAGGCTGCTCAACGTGTAAATAATCGTTCCAGCTTGAAGAACTCCTGAGAGGCTTCTACACCACTTAAAATACACCACCTAAAATAACTGAATATTTCTGGCCTTCACTGAGCTGTTTCAGAAGCTTTTCACACTAACAAAGTGTCCTTGTCATTTTCTGCTACAGAAATAGGAAAATTTCAAGAAAATAAATGTCTGCAAATATCAACTGCGACCTGATTATTAAATTGAAAATAACTGTCTATCGGTCAACCTTGACAAACAGCACAGTCAAACTATTTATGACTGGAGTTGCTCAAAAGCCACGGCGCAGAGAATCGGACAGAATGAATGAAGTAGATTTACGGCTTCTTCTGCCTTCCAAATCAGTGTGTTTTCCTCCGAAGTCTTGAGAGGCGAACAGAGAGAGCGGTGTCTTGGCTCGGCTCTGCCTCTGTGGCATTCTCTCAAAGAGCCCTGTTCAGCTGATGGACACTGTCTGGGCAGAGAGTGCTTGGAGAGCTATTCCCAGTCTGTCTCTGTCCCTTCCTTTGAATTCATCTATGCCCCTTTTTAAACGCCTCTTAAACACCCTTCCGCCTCTTGTTTGTCATTTGTTCAGTGTCTTACTGAAATGGTTTTGTAGGAAAATATCCCCCTCATTACACTGAACTGCCAACAGTCAAGTTTTTGTTAATTTGCAGGCCAAAAGTTTGTGACCTCACATGTACTATTACATCGAAATACATATTTACATCTAGGTTCATAAAGAATTACTAATTATCCATTCATGATAATCCAAAATGCTTCCACACATTAGTTCTTGGTAACATATTCACCCTTTCAACATTGTTTTCTAATTTTCTCTTTTTTTTATGTTGTTTGCTTCCACCAATCAGTCAAACTACAGAATATATGGAAACAAACATTCTGTCAATTGTCAGAAGTATGTGTTTTAGCAGTGAGAACAGAGTGGGGTGTTTAAAATCAGTCCTGGTTTTTACTCCACATTCTCCAAAGTATGTTTCCACTCTTTAATTTACTTAGAGAAACAGAGTGACGTTGAGTTACACACACAGCACTGGAGTTATATCAAAGTTACTTACAACGTTATTTCACTATGTCCCATTAGTAAGTAGGAGACTGTGTGTAATTGCCTTGTCCACATGCAGGGAGGACACGGTTTGCAGTGTCACTCCTTTGTTAGATGTTACATACTAGTAGAAGTGCACATCAGCTGAATCACAGCTTTGAAGACAAGGCCCTCAGTGGTTACACATAAAATTCCAATTACTTTCATTGCTTTGACATCAACAACCATCAACCTGTTGATCAGCAGACAGTTCACCTGTTAACCTCCGGCAATGTGGTTATGTTTTCATCTGAAATTGTCCGTTATTTAGCAGGATTGTGGATAGTAGGGGATACTATTCAAAATAAATATATTTCTTGAGGGGGTGATAGTTATTCAGTAACTGTGCAGTAACAAATATTCCTTTCAACTATTTCAGATAATGGATATTTTGCCTGCGTCTGACGTGAGATGTTTTCAGAACATTTCCGTTGCATATTTTATAAATTCACTTCTAATTTTGTGGACAACATTTAGCTTTTTTTCACTGTGAATACAATTTGTTGTGCCGTTTTCTAAGGCTGACAACACTTCCTTCCTCTAATATAAAAAATTAGTTGGATTCCACTCTATTACAATGATATTCAGGTGCCCAACTCCACAGTAAAATGAACATGAAGGGGTGTGAAGGTTGGTGTGTCCAGGTAGACTGTGTGTCTGTGTTGTCATTAGTGACAGAAGGTCGTTCACAGAGTAATCAGTAATTTTGTTTCGCTGGGGAGCAGCAGTGAAGGAGACCTGCAGCTCCATGAGACCACTAACCTGCAGCTCCACTCGCACATGCAGAGACCAGAGGTGGGAGACATTTATTCATCTGAATACTAAATAAATTTATCAACACACATCTGAGCAGTGTGATGGGGTTGCCCAGTTCTGTGTCCTTATTTTCCCCGAGCCCTTGTTTTTCTGAGTCTGCAGGACTGTACCGCGACTGCTTTCATTTGAATTTAAAGTAACAGACGCAGAGTGCTGAAGCTTTTGATGGGGAAAGGGGAAATGCAGCCACTGATTTCATTTTCTGTTTGCAGAGGATCTACTTCTAGTCCTATAAGCTATCCTTTGGCTTTTATCAAATGAGGTTAAATCAGACTATACAACTCTATTAAATCTAAAACTATTTTAATTCACTGCAGGGTTGCTCTTTTCTCTGGTTCAGAGGCAAATACCAGTGGTCTGTTTATGCTGAAATTCAGATCTCTCCCACAGAGTCCTGATCAAACTCAGTTTGACTGCAGTGAGTCGTGTTGTGTTTCACAAAACATAAAGAATTAAAACATGATTGAAGCTGCAAGGTCACTGCTTTTACGTGAATATATGTAGCCAATTAAACATTGCATGACTCTATCTGCAATGTGTCACATTTTCAAAAGTACTGATTATTCCCCCTTGAACTCCTGGGGCAAAGTGTCGTGAAGGCAATTTGATGAGGTGTCTCTGAAAGTTGCTGTGCACAAACTGAATAAAAGGTTGAAAGGTTGTTGCTCCTGAGCAGCTCTTGGAGAGGAGATGTATTAAAACTGTAATTTAGTCTTAGAATTGTGGTTAAAACACAAACCAGTTGTCACCTCACAGCGTTTTTGTTGCAACAGCATTGCACACTGTAAAATAATATAGTCACAGTAAAGATAATTTTGGAAGTGGTTTATAATCCATTTCCTCATTTAAATCCCCGTCCTAAAAGACAATCAGTCTGTGAGTCATACAGTCGTGTTTAAAGGGAAAGGTCATCTGATGTCTAAGGGAAGAAAACACTTTACTTCTCTTAACTTGGCGTAGATCCTCTAACACACACACACACACACACACACACACACACACACACACACACACACACACACACACACACACACACACACACACACACACACACACACACACACACACACACACACACACACACACACTAGATGTGTGTGATGTTGTAAACTAAAAACACTTGTCTTTGAGAAGAGAAATGATGCAGATGTTTTTTTGCATATGAGCAAAATGTGAGGTTCGATCACAAGCGGTCACTGGAGACACATTCTAATACCAGGTGTGAAATGATGAACTGAGAGTTGTCCTCTTGTGATCGCATCACCTGAGATGGATCTTAATACCAGGTCTGAACAGCACCTCTGTGATCAGTGGTTCTCTTACCAAAAGTAGGCCTTCACATGCTCTTGGATCAACACCCATGTCTCCCCAAAGTCATCTGATTTCCATAGCTGCAGGGGAAGGAAGGGAGAGAGGGTGAGGAAGTGAAAAAGAAGAAGGGGGTGGGGGGGGTGCAATGTACAAATGTAGGTCAAGCTCATTCCTTTGCTTTGGCTCTTTCACTTGTGACAAGAACACTGGCGAGCCATTTGGCACTTTTGAGCCTGAACTCGACAATGAAACCAAAACAGCTTACATGCGAAAATCTAAGCAACCAATCATCTCTTTTCCTGGTTACCACAGACTCAACACAAAGCACTTAATCAAACCGTGCTGAAAAGCTCAGGAGGAGCAGAATACACCTTAAATTCATTGGAACAAGACAATGAATTAACTTATTCCGACATAAATAAATGTAGGTGTATGTTTTGTAGTAGTGGTTTGTTAATGCAAATGTTGGCTGTCTAGCTATCTACAAAAATACATTAAAAAGCACTAAGACATTGCACCTATAAATAATACCAAGATTAGACTTCACCCCATGAAGACAGAAGCTGTCGGTACCTGTTTGTTTGGGTGGGAGCTGTCGTAGGCCAGCACCAGGTTAGATCTTCTGCTGTGGAGCTGCAGGTCTGTTGGTTTGAAGGGCAGGGAGAAGCCCTGGACACTCTTACAGAAGTCAAACGTGTTCCAGAGGTAGTTGTTGGTGGAGTCTACGAAGAGGTACTATAGAGGAAGAAAACACACACACAGACAAGTCATGAGACATTTCAGACAGAAATACTGCATGCTGTCATTTCTAAACTCATTTGACAAAAATATTCTATAAAATATAAGAGATTCTTACACAATGAGTGCATTTCCCAGACTCATTACAAAGTTTGATTAGGTAATTGCAGTGTGCTAATCCCACTTCTCTCAGCTGGCTTTAATGTGCTGTCACTGTATTCCCAGTAACCTCTCAATGATGCATAATCAGGGCACAGTGCAGCTTCACTGAGTAAAGGCAGAATCACCATAGACCAATGGGAAATTTAAAAAGACGTAGGGTAGCATTACTGTTATTAATGGATGGTCCAGCATTTCAGTATTACTCTCTATCATGTTGTGGAACGCACAACAGAAAACACAGATTAGAAAAAGAGAGAGACTTATAGTCCTTGCTATGGGTACTTCTGCAAAGACACTGGATACTGCATTTCCCATAATGAAACACAAGCAGAATATATAGGTATAAATTAAATAAAGAATATATAAATGTGTAGAATATGTACAACATATTTCGAATCTATACATTTAACTCAATTTCCTTGGATTGAAGACACTGTAGGATAGTAAAGAAAAATCAAATCATATGTTTTTTCAGGTGTGTTAGTGTAGATGGAGACTACTTCTGATATGCAGATAAAACATGTAGCCTGTATTTTCTTCTGGCTTTTTTTGATTGGCGTAGCCACTGGTCCCAGGCTGTGACTTACCCTCCTGTTGTCTGCAGGACTGTGGCAGAACTGGGAGATGACCTGCTTGCTGCCCTCCTTGAACTTGGGCCCTGAGAGCTGGAACTTGTCTGAGATGAGCGTGAAAGTGGTCCCGTAATCATAGGACAGGTAGACCTGGAGACAATGGAGAGAGGAAGTGATCAGCACCTACATCTTGTCGTCTCTCAGGTAACACAGTGTGTCTGTCTTACAGGTGTTTTATCCCTGGTGCTGGCAGTGCTGGTGATGCTATGTTTTAATACGGAATTTCAGGCATTTTATAGCTCTCTTTGAAATGTGAAATCATCCCATTCATCTGTGACTAAACAGATGAACAGGCTTTTCCTTAATTTCTGAGGAGACAATTTAATATTTAAATGTCAAATGTTATAAACATTTTGGCTTTTGGTTGGATGTTATGTTTGACACATATTGGCCTTTAAATCCGATATGGTAGTGTGATGATTACCTAGTATGATTGATCCGTGGTAGTCAAACATTTTTTAAATAAGCAGGAAGCATGTTTAAAAAAACATTAAACATTTTTAATAGTTTAAAATGTTTTATCAAACAAAATGACTGCTTCCAAAGTAATTAATACTGGTTTTTAAACTAACAATTTAGTAGTTATAGCACTTTTGTGGTTTTGCTTTTTTGAAGAAATTGTACTTCCTTGATTCTTGTTGTTCTGGGTTTGTACCCTCATGGTTGAATGCACTTATTGTAAGTCGCTTTGGATAAAAGCGTCAGCGAAATAATATGTAATGTAATGTAGTTTTGAACTTAGAAACACGCCATTGTGAAACCATTTCAATGCCTATTTTAAGTTGGAGAAGTATAGAGCAGCTCAGATGGGGGAGGAAGGAAATAGAGGAAGAAACATCTGCACTGTCTGCTTTTATATGAAATGTTCATACAGTGTAGACAATATGCTGGTGTTTTTTCTTCCTTTTCTTTGGTTGTCTCTGCTCCACCTGTGCACTTGACATGAAGAACATTCAGGTGTGCAAGAGATTTTTTCGATAACATGTTTTTCGTGAGCATGATTAATGTGAGGCTCAACAATCTTAACATCACCAGCAACAGGAGAAACAAGTTAGACATATGTGACCACAATCACGTTCTGCTGCGCATGTTGTTTACTAAGATTAAGATTATGTTAAAAAGAGAGCTTTAGATCAATGACAGAGCATGAACTGTACGTGAGGCTGTAGCCACTGTTTGTTTGAGCCATGAGTATGCTAGTTTGAACTTGTTTCTGTTTTTTGCATTGGGTAATTACAGAGCTGGTTCTGGTCCCTGTGGCTCCAGCGCTGTCTCGGGCCAAGGCTACAATGACGTTGCTCTTCTCTCCAGCCCAGTGGACCACCATCTGGTTATGGGAGTCATTCAGGTTGGCCTGCAGGACACAAACAGGTGGAAGTAAATATGCATGTCAGGGAAAAGGCAAGATTGGAAACAGTGCACTCAACCTCTCTTCCAACCAATGTGAGATTAATCTCTGCTACAAAGATTCTTAAGATGTTATCAAAACCATATAATATAATTATAACTATACAAATTATTTTATAATTATGAATAAATAGAAAACAAATGTATAGAAGTTTAATTAAGAAAATAAATATTTTGTATTCTAAATTTATAAACATAAATGCATTAATACCTTCTACATTATTTATCTGTAAACATAAAAACAATCATAATAACAAATAATAATATAATAATAATTGTTAAATTGAAAGTGGGGAAATCATTTTTAACCATTGTTAACCAGCCAAAATATCAGCCGAGCTCTACTGCAAAGTTTTGGAAAAAGAAAGAAACCATAACCAAAAAAAAGCAGAAAATTTATGATTTAATGGATTCATCCTTTTAGGATTAAATCAAAAAGTATTAGTTGTGCAAATGGCCATCAAGGAATATCTGAAAGAAGAAATAAAACCATCTTCCCTTTGCAGATGAGAAAATTAAATTTACAAAAAATAAAACAATTCCACAGATTTTACTGCCAAATGATGTGGTCTAGCTTTTGGAGGAAAATGTCATTCTCTACTTACACTATGTTTTAGTGTTCAACAATAGACCACAGTTGCCACTTCATAGCCACAGCCAGTAAATGCTACACAGGCTCGCTTTAAAGCCGCATTACAGTTCAGAGACTGAAAGTGAAGAAGATTCTTTGAATGTCGCGGCTCAATAAAATTGCAACTACTATATTCACATGTTAAAGGATAAGGCTGGTGTTATCTTATATTCACCAATGGAAACACTAGTTTTTTCCGACGCTTCCAATGTCGCCTACTCCATCTATGGCATTCAGTGCCAAGCTCTTACTGACAATGCAAATCATTTGGCGGCTTTATGGCTCGGGAGTAAGCACAGGTCATCCACCAGCCAGAAGATCGGCGGGGAGGACACTGAAATGAGTGAATGATGTGTGATAGAAAAAGCTCTGTGCATAGAAACGGTGTTTGAATGTGTCCGTGAACTGTGACTTGTACTGTAAAGCCCTTTGAGTGGTCGATAAGACTAGAAAAGTGCCACTTAAATGCAGTAAATGCTGTACATTTACCATTTTAAAACATATCACAAACACATTGTAATCTTATGAATCAGTTAATGTGATCCATAGCAAATGTTACTCAAACTGGAGGAAATTGTGGGCGTGTGTGTGTACAAGATAGTAAAATAAATGTCATCCAGTGCAATAGTGAGGCTCGTAGATGTTTTAATAGCCTGTGGACAACAATGGAGCTCTATGACAGATACAAATGAGCTACACAAACAATACTTGCTGGAAGGATCGATTCAATGTTTGTCTTTTTATGCTTTTTTATTAGCTGACCGTAAAAGACATAAGACAGAAAACGACCAAACCATATAAACATCTGGCTGATCAAGCTCCATCACTATGTGCCTATGCATATGGTCACATTTTATGTATATAATTCCATGTACGTATATGGTGGCTAATGCAGCAGCTTGCTCTGACACATACTCTCATCTCCCTCCCATCAGGGACATGGATCAATGAGAAGAAATGGGCTATTTCATCTTTTTCATTGTCACTGCGTTGCCATCTCATCTCCACACTGCCTTCCTTGCATTATCTTTTATTGATGGTTCTCCGAGAGGCAGGCCTGTAAAAGGACTCTTTTTTTTTTTTTGCTTCAAAGCCCTTTTCTGCACTTTCCTACCAGCGGAGTAAACAACAAGTATCTTTGCTACCCCTGTCAGCTGTGATCAGACACGTCCGACCCAGTTCTGCTTTGTAACTTCTCCCATCACAACAATGATGTGGATGACAGCACTAAAATGTTGGCAATGTGGGGCGTTTGGAAACTGAGTTAAATAAAATATTCATTCTGAGACATTTCAGCCATTAAGAATAGCTGCTGGTAGAATGGTAAGAACTGCTGGGCCTGTTTTAATAAAACAAGGTTTGGATTTTTCCATTCTGTACCAGCATTGAGTAGTCACCTGAAAAGGAGAAATACACCGATGAACAGACAGACTCATAAATATATCCATCCGCAGAGTCCTCAAAAATCCATAACCCAATACAACAACAACACATAAAAATGTAGGAAATCATTAAAGGAATAGTTCAACCAAAAATGATAATTCACTCACTATCTACTCACCACTATGCCGATGGAGGGGTGGGTGAGTGTCAGGGGTAAACAGTGTAGCAGCCGAATCCAATACAACTAAAGATATTAGGGGCTTATATTCAGACATAAACAACAGAAAAAAAACATAACATGCCTCCATACTGCTTGGATTCGGCTGCTACCTGGCTGTTACACTGTCCAGTCCACACACTCCAGAAGTGTTTTGTGGACTCAAACACTTCACCCACCCGTCCATCGGCATAGTGGTGAGTAGATAGAGTGAATTCATATTTTTGTGTGAACTATTCTTTTAAGGGTTAGACTACAGACAATATTACAACTCAACTACAACAAATATGATAGAGTGACAATATGAGTGGCTTTTTCCTCTGACATGGTGTTGAAGACGTTGCCAGAAAACAACAAGCCAGCATCATTGCAGGATTTGATTGTATGTTACCAACAAGACACACATTCTACCTTTTCCTACATGACTTCCAACAAAGGAATGACAGAGTCGCAGTCATGCAGCCAGCTTCACTGATAAACAACCTGCTCTTGCTTCAGTAATCAGCCCTGTGCTCCGCCTCCTCTGTCTCCCTCAGGGCTGCCTGAGTAAAAGCCAGGGTTGTCTGTCAGGCCAAGGTGTTGAAACAGTAAATCTCTTCATTTTAGGCTTCATTGGCCACGATGTGACCGGGCAAAAAAAAGCGCCAGCTGCCCTGCAGACCATCACGGATGAATCTAAGACAATGATGATGACTGTGGAGGTACGTTCTATTTGCCAGGATGCAGCATATTGCAGCTGCGAAGCTCCATTCATTGCAAGTCACTGCTCTGTTCACGAGTAAGTAGTGGCTCAAAATGGAGGCAGAAGAAACCAGGTCCAATCCACATCAGGACCCTGATGAGAAGCATTTGTGTACCATAAAACCCTGCTGTCTGGGGCTTGGTATCAAACTCTACTGCTACCAAATTCATGTTGGAAAGAACAAAAATATCTTTGTCTGTCTCTGGCTCACATATCCTATGAATCGTACATATTTCCGGCTTCATACGTGGCATGTGTGACGTTAATGGCCAAGGAAAGTGCAGAGCTTAATTTGGTGTGATTTGGACACATTATATGTTCAAAATTAATACATTTGAATAAACAGGCCACCAGCATTCTGGCAGCTGAGACTCGTCAAAGTATTGACGTAGTTGATCACGATAACAGCGTTCACGGGCATGTTCACAACAATGGCAACAACAACTGATTCTCCAGTTCAGGGTTCTGTTAACTGAGTGGAGCTTGACTGAACTTTGAATAAACAGGTGAACAGCTCTTTGTGCAGAAGCAGTTTGGCTCAGGAGGTAGAGAGATGGTTAAATTCCTCGCTTGTCCAGTCCTCATGCCAAAGTGTCCTTGAGCGAAACACGGAGCCACAAAACTGCAGCATGTGAATGAGTTGCATGACTGATCGACCGAGCGCTAGACATAGAGACACTACGTGAATGTGATCTGTCATGTAAAGCACTGAGTGGTCATTAATTCAAGAAGAGCTCTTTATAAAGGTAATCCATTGAGGATCCATATCTGTCTGTATATCTAACACAATATATCAAACATTCATACTCATAAACTTACTCTATGAATAAAACCCACAGGTACACTAAATTATTTCAATCCCTGTGTTGTTCCCCATGACCTCCTTGCAGAACAAAGACCACAGGATCATGTTTTCTTATATTACCACTGGCCACACTTTTAACCCATCAACTGATGATAAACTCATAAACAATGCAGGAGAAATAGAAAAGACAGAAAAGAAAGAATAGGTGTCGAGACAGCTCTGGCGCACTTTTTCACTCACATGTACAGTACATTTCAACATTGGGGTCTCAGAGTTGATAGAGAGTTAGTATAGAAAGCTTTGTTTAGAGGTGAAGTGGGAAAGTCCATGTTTTCATGCTCAAAATCCTTTGCTCTCACACCCCTTTCCTGCAGATGCATGCTCCCTCTCTCTTTCTCACCCATCACACTGTTATTTAATTAGGGTTATAGATTTGGTTGTAATATATTTAAAACTATATTCAAACCCATTTTACTACCCTAGCTTCCATTTATTTTAATTATTAATCAAAATACCAAAATGTGTGGTTAATAATTAATGAGACTGATTTAATCAGACTAATTTTTATGAGACTGAGCTGAATGCCACAATTGTACCTACGAATTTAGGTTAATTCATCAATAATTAATAGTTTTATAAAGTAAAGATCTCTGAGAGCAGGATGTCGTCCAACACTGTCACAATCAACAAGACTATTGTCAGAAGTGTATTCCAGAGTTTGGACTGACAATACAGCATTGCACTCCGTTAACACTGTCAGGCTCTGAATGGACTTTTTTTAAAGAAAGAAACCAGAAATATCCTTGTTTTTATTCCACGTATTGTCTTCCTGTTCAGATCCTGTAGCCTCCAACCACAACACACATCTCAGCCTATGACAGTCCTGTCAGAAATTCTGATATGTTGTGCTAGTGGTGGCTAATGTAGCCTGGAGCCTGAAGCAGGGAGGAGGACTGAGGCTCCAGAGGTCTGGTTAGCCCAACTCTTTGTGAAACCACAGCAGGGACGTGCACAGACATTTTGGGGGGCATGGGCTCAAGTGAGAAAAAGGGATCTTCTCATACTTAATTATAAAAAAATGTTTTAAAACAAAAAGTTGAATATAGTAGCACATCTATGATTTACTTACCAATGTATTTCAATACTCTCACACAATAGTACTCAACAGTTCACACAGAGACAACGGTCTTCTTCCACAAAGTGCAGAATCAAACTGCTTCCAAAGAGGCAACGAAGTCCAACAAATCTCAAATAGGACTCCAGTCCACCTTAACTACTTGAAACCAGGTAGAGCGCAGAAGGACACTTTAGGGCCGTTGAGCCTGAGGAGCTCGAGATATAACCAAGACCAGTGTTACCCTCAGTTACTCACAGCACATTTATGTCAATCATTAAGAGCTGCTGAGTGCAAAGACAATCATTCAATTTCAGGAAATATCCATGAAATGTTATTGATATAAAGAACAATTAAAAAACACCCTTCAGTTTAGAAATAAACGTACACAAACAACACACCCACGTTGCGAGAACTAGGAATTTAAAAGTGTCGTTACACTGAAGAACTGCTGATTTGTATGGGTGCATTAGTAAATTCAGTCTAAGGATTTAGTCATTTTGGGGGCTGTAGGAAAACAGCACAATTTGTTTAACTTAAAGCAACAGTTTGCAGGATTTAATGTTAATATACTGTACATATACAACAAATAAAAGGATAATATATTGGGCTGGAAGGACTAACTAACATTGCTAAGGACAAGAGGTTGGGACCATACAGTACATGAATATTATGAAATCTAAAAAGTGACAAAAGATTAAATAGTTGCTGCAGTAAAAACCTTCCACAGTTGCCTGTAAGTATTAAAACCTATAACGCATTCATTACTTTAGCCATCTATACCTTTTTAGGATTGAATATCATTGTTCCACCAGACCTTTTACACAATATTAAGGCCTGAGGTCTGTCCCTACCCTACACTTTACACTAATTTCCCAGAGCATCACTCAACCATGCGATCGGTGCCTTTCATGCTCTTGATCTGGTTTACCTTCAATCACTTTACATGGCAAACGTTGTCCCTTTCCATGCTTATTTGTGTCAGGCTTTGCTTTTCACTAACAAGCCATTACATGCTGCAGAGAAACTGGCTGCATTCCTCATTTGTGCTTGTATCCAAATAAAAAGCTGCCGGACTTGTCTAGCTACGTGGGTTTCAGTTTGCTTCCTGACAACAATTAAAAATGCAGCTTCATCGGTTATGCATGCCTCAGTAATGTATATTGATTATTTACGGTACAGTTTAAAGCCCCTGCAAACAGTTTTTGAGGTGTTAAACATTCACAAAGCACAATAATTGCCATGGGACGGTGTGAGTAAAAGGCATGATACAGGCTTACTGGAATACAGCTGAAGGTTGTTGAAGGAGTGGTTCAATTATTCTGTTTATTTCAAGACTTTGCATTTCTGACTCTTTTTTTGCCATAAAGTCATAGTAATCTGCCAGAAGAATTAAGTTATTTAAACCTTTATCAGGCAAGTTTTGTGGTTTCAGGAAAAAAAGAATCTTGAGAGACATTCATTGATGCATTCAGGTCACTTGATTTGGCTTGACTTTGACCATCAGATCAATGGTTTGTTGGTTTATATTTGTCGTTTAACTGGCATAACATCCCTATAAGACAAGAGTCTTGTGTTTAAAGGCAATGGGGGAGGGGGCGGGGCTACCAGGCTTTACATTGTGATGACTGTCAACAATGAATCACCCCAACTTTATAAGCATGGAGGACTTGAGCTCACTGTCTGGTTTTAACCCCAAAGTGATTTGGAGACATTTGCAAATCAATCAAGGTCTTCAGCAAATAGCACTTTACAGTACAGTTTTACCACACACGTTCGTGGAGTGCATCTGTGTGCAGTATTTTCTCTATCGCACATCACTCATACACTACTGGCTCAGCCATTAGGGTCAATTTGGGGTTAAGTATCTTGCCCAAGGACACATCGGCATCCGTAATGTGGGACTCTGGGATCCAACTAGGCTTGCGCAATTATTAATTTCTAATCATTACATATTGCTATTGGAGATTGCTGATAGCCAGGGAGCAGTCAACATATATGAAAGCAGTGTTAGCTACCCCACAAACTTTATCAGATGACTAAATGTATGTAAAGCTAGCAGCACACAAATGAGTTTTAGAACTATCAACATAAACCACCATGTTCTGACAAATACTGAAAATTACATAAAACAACAAACTTAAATTACTCAGTCAAGCACAAAGCATTATGGGACAATAACAAGAGGGTGGGGGGAGTTACCTCACAGCACGCCAGTGAAATGCTAACATGGAGGAAAGTAGTTGCAAAGAAAAAGGTAAAATCTCCTATTTGGGTATATTATGGGTTTTGCCCAGCTGCCAAAGGTGAGCCTAAGGATCCTACACAGCCTATCTGTAAACAATGTAATAGATATGTGCCAGTGAGGGACATGCAGCCCATCAAAGTGTTAGCACAGATGCGACTCCACCTCACACTTTACCAGCCCAGTTTTAGGTAATGGCTCCAAATAAAAGCAAGGCAGCAAAATTGGAGGAGCCTATACCACAGCTGATGCAAGATATCTCTTGAAGGAGGGATTCCCATCTAACACAGTATTCTTTTTTTCCCCCCTTCTTTTTAATAACAATGTCTCCTCTGTTCAAACAAGAGCATCTGTACTGGTGCAACAATATCACACTGTCATGTTCCGTTTTGTCTTTAATATCACAATCCAAATGATATATATCATGTTAATTACCCTTATGGAGCACAAAGCAAAGTTTTGTTGGGTAGTCCAAATGGAGAACGGAGATGGGTGTCGCATTCGTGGAAAAAAGACAGCAAACTAGTTTGTAATCAAGGATTAAAAATTCACTTGTCTGTGGCTCAGACAGCGCACATGCTGTTCCACCAATATATTTAAATGGGAAGCAGGTTGCAGATTTTACAGATTACCTTGATAACATTGTAGTTCAGATAGTTAGTTATATATAGTTATCACCTTATTATCATCGTAGGAAGAAACAATCATCAATTTAATCGTTGATAGACGATCGGACAAATTACTGTAGAGGGAAAAGCTGTGTTCCTGTGTTCCTACAGTCATAATACTCTAACTGCTTTCAGGCGATGGTCAGCCCCTTCAATGAATGAGTGGTTCAGTTAGATATTGTTATAGTTCTGATAAATATTTCACAAATTCATAATTTGCAATAAATTTCTCTTGTTTGTTACAGTGGAACAGAGCAGCTTCCCTCCCCACCCTCCCTTATCCTCTCCTCAGCTCTTCATTATTCAACAGCAAGGGGGTGTGAGGGGACATCACGGCCAGCACAACAATGACATCATCTCTGCAGGACTGGCAGGCAGAGAGGGCTGATTGCGCTCTGACCAGACGCTGCGCACAGTTTGCATGTGTGAGTTAGCCTGTGCGGTTAGCCACCATTATATTTCTGACTACAGGGAGGATTGCATGGTCGAGCCAATGTCCTCACTGTCCTCCGCACAACGTCACAGCAGATTTAGGTTTTAGTCAGTGTTAACAAACTGAGACCAAATAAAAACGTGAAGACAGAAAAACTGGCATAGATTTGTATGGATGACACTGAATGTTTAAATGGCTCTAATGCAAGGCTTGTTATTGTGATGAATAGAGGCACTCAATGGTAAATATTATATTCAAGTCCTTCTCTACGGGTGAATGAGTAGTGGACAGAGGTTGTTTCACATCAAAAAACTGTACTTGAAACATCCTGACAGTCACTGCACAAACTCAATAGAGGCAAGAACTAATGTAGATGTAAGAGGTGCTGTGTACAACACAGACACACACACACACAGTCATCTTTTGTGCCACTAGCCCAGGTTCAGGGATTACAGAGTGAGCGTGCAGTTTCTGGGAGATTGATGCTCCAACTCTGGGTGATGTGGTGTCATTCAGTTGGGAATGACAACCACTCTACCTGCACCTATAAACTGTGACTCACTCACACACACAGTCACAGTCTGTAAAGATCTGTGTGCTGCTCTTGTATTTTGTCTCCAACTTCAATCTCAAAACTTGAGTGAAGGTTTGACACTGAACTTGGCAAAGATCACGATGACACCTTCTATTCTAATATGGATTTCTTTGTCGATAAACCATGTAAAATCAATTATGCTCTTATCACATATCTGCTGCAATTAGTGTCATACACACAAAGAATTATCGCAGACCCTGTTCAGACCTGGTATTGACATCCGTACT
This sequence comes from Verasper variegatus, assembly GCA_026259375.1. Lineage (NCBI taxonomy): Eukaryota > Metazoa > Chordata > Actinopteri > Pleuronectiformes > Pleuronectidae > Verasper > Verasper variegatus. The sequence goes on along the minus strand of CM048047.1, from coordinate 7,196,221 downwards.
GGATGAATTTGGACAGTGCCAAATTCAGGTCTTCTCTTATTCTTCAACACTGGTCACCACATATTGACTGATACTTTTCCTAAATTGTTAAAATCTTTCCTCATAGCTGCACCCATTGATTCATTCATTCAGTTCCTTCTGACTGCACACACTCTCTTTCTCGCTTGCACCAACACAAAGTCACACCCACAGACATTGTCATCGGACACATCTATAAACTCAATCTGGGTAAAAACACCTTGATTTCAATTTCGCGAACACAACTGACAGTCGCGTTAATTTGCACTACGTAGTGAGATCCGACCACAAATGGTCAGACATTCAAGACACATTTTAATGCCAGGTGTGAAAAGACGTACCTCATGTTGTCCACTTGTGATCAGATGACCACGACTGAACAGAGCTACAGACACCCTCAGGTCCCCTTTAGGGTTTTTTTTAGCATCTTCCAGCTCAGTGTTCTGCAACTTGATTGTTTTGGTTCAGTGTCACAGCTCTCATCAGGGCTGCTTTGATCCACAGCAAGCAGCCGGTTCAGAGAAAACACTGTAGAATACTACTGCATGACCAGGTCCACACAGCAGACAGTGAGAAACCCACTGGTAAACTTACCACACTCAACCCATAATGACACAGGGAAAACATGTTTTTAGAATTTTCTTTAAAATGTAACAAAAGTTAAAAAACGGATTCTCTTATTTTCTGTGTATTCAGACCCTTTGCTGTATCTAGAACTAGACTGGAGTCTACCTGTGAAACAACATCTGCTCACACTAGCAACCCAGTGACTCCACCAAACAAAAAGGCTGGATACTGCAAAAACCCTGTACTACACTCCGTTACAATATTACAATAAATAACCCTTAAACATTAGCAGCAAACACTGGACATAAATTGTGAGGCAGTGTAATCCGAACAGAATAGTACAGTACGATGTGCATAGTCTCTGTGTGGCCTCTTACTGTTTATTTACACTGCACATTAGTGCAAGCACATGGTGATTAAGATGGGTAATTGTAACACCAGGACACCAGAAATAGCCGTGACACTGTCTCTGAACAACAAAAGCAGCAGCAGCAGCAGCTGGTGACACAACAGCAGATCTGAGTATTTAAAGCCGTTTGACTTTTCATTAGGAAGTTCCTCTCCTGCAGCAAACTGAGCACCACTCTTACATTTATAAACAGGGGAAACACAGCTAATGAAAAAAAAAGCTAAGTCATTCAACTCAGCCAACCATGATATACTTAAAGCGACATGTTCCACATGATACAATGAAACACCTTCAACATTTATAAAAATGACTCACTTCTCAGACAGGTGTCGATTCAACTCTATGGTCGAACCCCAAAATGTTCCATATTTAACAAGTACATTAAGAAATAATCATATGAATAAATAATGTATGATATAGAAATATGAACTTCTCTTAGGGACTAGTTTTACTTAATAGTCAGAATGACAGCAGTGTCAGTGTTACCCTCTCCTCTCAGTGTCTCTATTCAACTAGCCAGTTAGCTCCTGTTAGCTAGAACACCAACTGTATCTATTGTGAAGTATGTACTGCCCATACCTTCATGACAAAGTGAAAACATGCTTTCAGGATACTTTGCAAATAAAAAAAAAAAAATCACACATTAAAATCTGTCATTTAAAAAAGGTATATTTAAAACTCAAACAGTATTAACCTGTGGTAAGTAGGTCCGTTTCACAGCAGTGAGATGTCACAGTAAGAAAGGCAAAGGTGTAAATAATAAAATGACACACTACAGCAATTTCAACTCTTGACTGATTTGAAAAAACGTGGGAGACCACAGACATAACATATTTTTGACAGATTCATTTTCTTATATTCTTCAGAACACATACACTGAACGACTTGGCCAGAACTTCAGGCCACACACTTGCCATTTGTAGGAAACAATTTCACACTGGCAATTCCAGAGATTTTAAATATCAGAGAAACTCTCGTTCTTGTTCTTCTGATTTTTTTTATGGCAGTTGGCAAACAACTTTTAGGACCACTACCTTCTGAACTGGAGTGTGGAACACTCCTGACTGCGTGACACAAATATAGAAGAGGACCGACGTCGTGTGTTCGGTTTTGCAGCGAAAAAAAAAAAACTATGGATGTAGTCATGTCTGAGTTGGAAATTTATTGTTGTTTTTAGTCACATCTGTATACAAGTACACAACAGCCGGTTGGTGAAACTTCCTGGTCAGCTCGCTCTCTCGCTGGGTTTCTGTCTGAGCCAATTATCGTAAATATCAAATATGTTTGATTTGAGATCGGGGAGGCTCCAACTCAAATCGGTAGCATTACGAATATTTTTGTAAACCCCCCCACACTTCAGGATTATTTGGCCAGATAATCGGCACACAGTGACCTCCAGTTGGGAACACCCCTGCGATTGTCAGAACGGGCAAATTGGGTCTAAAATCGGCCAGATTACTGTGTCACACTGTCTGCTGGATGACTGAGCCACAAATGGACAGCTCTAAGTTACAGGCGTGAATGTCCTCAGACGCGTTGAGGATTCATTGGAGATCTGATCACTCAGATCGCAGACGTGGACGGGGACATGTGGTCACATGTGGAGATGTGTGAACTGAGGTACTGGGAGCTTTCCACATGTGATCACCAGATACTGATGTTAATACCAGGTCAGAACAGGGCTGAGCAGAGCCATCGTTTCTGTTTTTAGAAGTACCTAGGTTTTCCTACTTTCACAACTCAAAATGTCTGTGATTGGCATGTGAACATCCACTCAGTATGCTATCATGTGTATATGATGCACAACGAGGACAGCTGTGCCTACCTGCTGAGAACTGTATAGTGGTTATCAGACATGACCTTCAGAGAATCTCCAGAGAATTTGGTCTGAATTCCTCTGGGTCCAGATGTTTAATTTTACACATTCAACTGCAGCGATCACTTGTTTTGTTAACAGCACATCAAAACCAGCATTGGCTCTTAGAAACATTATCAACACCCCCACTTGCTTGTGGTGAATCCTGCAGAGAATCTCCTTCTGTGGACTTTATACTAGGGAGACAGACAAAGAAAGTTGCCAGAAACTCCAGGGTTTCTCAAGCGGTTATTGCGTTCATACATAAAGCCCCTGGGAGGGTAAAATCTTAATGGATGTTTTGAGAGGCCACCAATGTGGTGAGAAAGAGAGGGGCTACATCCATACTATTAAATTCTAATTTAAAAACACATCAACACTGCTACAAAAACGTCTGGTGACCACACTACTTGGAGCCACTAAAGATGAAATGTTTGGAAATGCTGCTCGACCCGACCCGAAATAGTGTGAAAACTCCAAAGCCATGTTTTAGTGTAGACTGACGTAGACACTCACAACTGCTTAGGGATTCGGTCATGATGTAAACTTTGCTGATTTGTTAGGGTCCTATCACATGACCCTCTTCTGGAAGAAAACATCTCCAATAGTATAGAACGCAACAGCGATATTCAATTACAAGCGTTACTGACCCTTTTGTCTTTGCTAACAGCTGCTGTGAAGTTAAATCCTACATTTAACAATGTTACTGCTTAGATGTTTAGAAGACAAGCAATTGTTCAAGCAACTCCTTCCTGTGCACACCGGAACGCGCATGCCCAGTGAGAGCAAAAAAATGATCTTTTATATTATGAGAAGTGTTAAAACATTTTCAGATCATAATGAACCTCTGTTGTGCCTACCTGGGGTAAAATTGCCTTTAAATTTGATGGCTCAGTCCAGTGCTACTATTCCATCATTTTCACAGATTGTAAATTATGGTACTCTTAGCCCACCGTCTGTAAATAGCTATTAATATTTAAAACCTATTCCTGGTGGATGTTTGTAAATAACAATCATTAAAACTTGTGTTTTACTTATTTATTATTAAGGACAGTAAACAGGTATGATTTAAGAATGAACACCACTGTGTAAACCATTGTTAAAATGCATGATGTGGAGAAACAAAGAAGTTTCAGTAGGCCTACATCATGTTTTGGGATATTTGACATGACAGCAATAATATTCAATATATGATGAATACAAAGGCGTTCACTCAGATTTTAAACTGTGAAGAGAACGTGTGAAGCTAAGACATGGCTACATTTCCCTGATATGAGAGAGGCCTGTTACTGTGGCAACCCTGCCTGTTTGTTTGCAGTCTTGGAAATAATCCACTGTAAAAAAGCACAATGTAAATAAAGATCTTTCGCTGACTCATTTGTTTGTTCATTCATTCAACGTCTGTGTTGAGAATGGAAAATACCGCTTTCGGTGGACTTTGTTATTCTTACCGGTGTTTTCTGAAGTAGTCTGTCTACTGAGGATGTCCACTGTCTGTGCACTCAATGCAGTTCTTATTATGTTTTGCCAGTCATTTTTTGCCATTATTTATCAAACAGTCAAGATGTCTCTGGGCTCTTTACCTGGCAGAACACAACCTCTTAGCAGAGCCCGTGTGTATTCATAGAGTGCACGAGGGGGCCGGACTGATACAGACAAACAGGTTTCTTCCTCACAATTGTTTTAGAGAGGCTGGTGGTTGTCAACTTTACCAACAAACCAAATGGAAAATTGTTTATCATAACTATTTTACTAGAAGCAACAATGAATATTATAAAATAGCATGCTGGGTTTAAACCAGTAGTCAGATGTTTAACCACAAGCGATCTAAATTCATTTGCATGTAAAAAGGCAGAGGAATCTGAGTATGCAGCTACACGCCCTGAGCCTACATGAATATTTACATTTGGGTTAATGACAATCTGTTTACCTTTCAAACAACCTACGCTCTACATGTCACAGTTTCATTCTGACACTGGAATGAAACTAGACGTCAATTTCCTTCCCTTCAGATCTATACTGATCTCATACACAGCCACTAAGGAGTCTGACTGACGGGAATCCATTGTTACAAATTGTGTAACTAAGACATGGGACAGCCAAATATATCAATGAGATGCATCATGGGAATTGCAGGATCAAGTGTCTTTGGAGTATGTTAGATTATACCTTTTCAATTTGTCCTTTGTTTTTCTCATTTGTCTCCTGTGAGTCTCCAAACCAAATGAAACTGCATTTCTAACTCTGTTGTCACCATTTAGCAAATGTATCAAGAGGAAATGTCTTATATTTAGCTAGTTCAATGTTTTCAAGCAAGAAATTGCTAATTAGGTTTCTAATGGTTGTACGGAAATCGTACATGGCTAGTACCTACTGGACAAAATCACAACATTGATTACTATGACTCATTTCGGTGCCTGAGCTTTGTACTGAAATAGTTGCCCTTATTATTGTTATTTAGTGTGAAATTATTGTATCTGGGTTAGGTTTTATTGTGATATTATTATGTAAATTCGTTTAGAGTTTTGCACTTCTTTATATTTAAGTTAAGTATACTCAGTTAATGTATTAAATTTCAACTTATAATATGCCTTAGCAATAAAAAAAATAAAAAAAGAAGTAATTCTTATCAATGATTGTCTTTTTGTGCTTTAGGAAAGAAGCATATGTTCTATTCTTTGATTTTCAGCTTAATCGATCATGGAAAAACAACATTCATTGGAGCTTAAAAATCCAAATGTGTTGTTTTGTTTTGAATCATAACTTGCACTTTACAACTTGCCTTCTTAACTCCATGTCATGAAAACTGACATCTTCAGACAAACTTTTCCTTTTGGTTTCAGCTCTTCGTCCTCTTGAGACAGAGGAGAGAGCACCTTCAGACCTGGTCACCTGGAGCTCCCGCACGACTCACCCCTCGGTGCTCCCCTCTACTGAACGCGACTGCGCTATTGCGAAAACACGTCGTTTCATTTCGTCGTTCACAGGCGGACACACGCACACCTGGAAGCACGGCACCTGACGCCTGTGCACGATCCCACAGGGTTGCTGGGAACTTCGGCCTCCATTTCCCCTTCTCATTCTCACCCTGCTGTCTGTGCTCACCCAGGGAACCGCCACAGACAGGTTGCCATTAGGGGGACCTGGTGTGCGAGCTGGCGTTCATTTGAATGCATGTTTCCAGTGTAACGTTGTACAGCTACACTGGAAACACCAGGTGAACACGCGAGACGCTTCGTCTGCCAGACACTGGCTTCGTTGTTGTGAGGCTGGTGTAGACACTTACACATTTTTGTCTCTCCACACAACACAGTGACAATAAGGTGCAATAAATGATGGGACTTCAAAACAACAGTGGGGCTTGCGTAATTTTCTTAAAGACATCCTTGCCAGCTCTAATGCACAACCCTTTGCTCCTGACGTGAACAGTGGTATCACCGGGATGCTTTACATTACCTGTCCGTACACCTTCGGCATGGCCGGGTCACCGGGGCTCCGGCGGCTTCGATGCTGCGGGTAGGTACCCGAGTCCGACCCGCCTTCAGAGGTACTACGGTCGGCCACGGGCAGCGCTGGCGCCGGGGCGCCACCTCCGCCTCCGTCTGGGGCATCCGCGTTAGCCTCTATCGTGCAAAAACCTGTGTTTTGAGGCAGCATGTAGCGCTGCTCCGGGTGGAGACGGAGGGTCGACGAATTTATCCCAGCGAGCCCGAGGGCGAGCAGATACAGCGCACACCGAAGAGACGACTGCATCCTGGCCGCCCGTGATATCGCCATGTTTGTGTACGTTTGGTGTTGGATTAGCAGAGAGAGCTCCTTCTACAGGCTGCTGCTGCATTCACACACCGTGGGGGAATCAGACAGGACGAGCCTCCCCCTCTCCAACACACTCTGACAACGGCAGTCCGCATGCCCCCCCCCCGCTCCACACACTTCTGTCTTTTATTAAGAGACTCCAGTTCAAAGGCAACACACACACTGACTACAAAAGAGAAACAACACAATGTAAAAACGAGAGAAATAAAAGAGACCCTTTCAAACGTTGCACACAGAGGGACAAAACACAATATGTCAACCTGTAAATAAGACACATGCCAACAAATACATATATGTATCACCAGCCCCCACAACATGAATAGATTATAAGCAATGAAAAAGACAGTTATTTGAAATAAACACAGCGATAATCAATAATCAATTAATCAATCAATCTTTATTTGAATAGCCCATATTCACAAATCCTCTGTTCTTAACCCTCAACAAGAGTAAGGAAAAAGCCTATTAATGGGGGAGGGGTATTTATACATAAGACTCTACTAAATAATGTCTGATAGAGATGAGCAGCAATGACAATTGAAATGGAGGAGTTATTGTTGGTAATGGTGGAGTATGTGAGTAGATGTATTATATCAATCAGTCTTGTTGTCATCATAGTCCATGTTCAGCTGCCACCACAATCACGATCCACCACCACTATCCTCACTCAGCTCCCAACACGACACCCCAATAATACGTTCTAATTCTGGGATTTGTGAATATGCCAAAATGGCCCCACCACTGCTCCCTGTCTTTCCCACCCTCACAGCGCCACCTGCAGTTGAGAAGCTTTTTCCAGCTGCTGAGCCCCACCCACAAAATGACAGGATTGGTTCCTTAGGTTTGTGACATCACAGACACTGCCACACTGTCTAAATCATTTTTTTGCCATTCGTTTACTGCAGTGTTCGATGGAAATAAACAACCATGGTGCACACTACTTATTTTGCTCAAATATATTTTATTAACCCACTTCTCACTCAATGTCAGGATTGGCTCAAGCCCCCCTGCAACCCTCAAAGGATAAACTGTATAGATGATGGATGTATCACCTGTGCCTTTCATGCTATGACTGGTCAAAATGTCATGTCTGTCATTTGGGGTCATGCTGAGGTTGTGTTTACTGGACTCAAGTCTATATTTTTCCTCTCTATTATTGATGAAAATCTTCAGCATCCTTAATCAACAGTCATCCACATTCACAGTCGGTATTTGGTTCATCATCAAGTTTTTGACCTTGTAATTTATCGACAGTTCAATGAAATAATAGTCACGTAACATACATGTTTTTTGAAGATATGTTTTTTGAAGATATATTTTTATCTCGCTATGTTTTCCTCATCTGTGAAAAACAAAATTAAAAAAAGAACATAGTTTTCTGAAAGTCTCTTAAGCTGATATCTGTAGATAAACATGTCAGCACAACAGAAATGTGCCAAAATTAAATATCATGTCCAAAAATATCAATAATGTCATTACAGTCACTTAAACAAGTATTTCACACAAACATTGAAATGCAGTCACAGTGTGCGCCTCTTGAACCATGTGCAGAATGTAATTATTCTCTCTGTGTCCATGTTAGCTATATTCCATATTGCAAACGTATAAAACCTCTGACTATGGTCATGTGACTACTTACAATACACATGAATTGAACCTCATTTTAACAGCATTAGATTTGTAACCAATATTCCATTAACATGGTATACAATTAACACATTTTTATCTTGGGTAACACTTCTGTTTTAATTACATTTTCTATCATTTTTTCACAAAATGAATTATTTCATGAACTTGTCTCAGACAGTTACATATTTATTTACTCCCCTAAGACTGAGGGGGTTAATGACACTGCCAGCCCACAACATTCACTCTGTGCTACCCTCATTGAAAGAGACCGTTTTCATTTGTATATTAACAACATTAAAAGGTGAGTGTGTGTAACGAGTTTGAACCTGGAGAAGACTTGGATGGGGTCCAACTGCCCTCGTCATGTTGCAAGCATAACTCGTTCTGTAATCTAATCAATGAGAGACATGTATTCATCGGTCAATAGAGATAGTTTACCTGCTCTTGTAGAAAGCCTGAATTCCGGAGAGGCCCTGAATGCAGCACGAACGTTGCTTGGGGCGCGCTCCAGGATCGATAATCACTTCTGATTAGCTGTAATTGTTCACATTCTAAAAATCAATCGATAGTTGTTGAGGCGAATGAATATATGAGATTTAAACTCTGTGACACGGACCTAAGTCTTGTAAGTAGACGTCAGTTACCGTTCGTTTGGTCAGTTCTGTTTGTACTGTGGCAGGTAATTTAGAGGTTAGCATACCTGCTAACTTAGCATTCAACTTTCTCCCACTTGCTGCTAACTAGCAAACATAAAGTTTGCTAGTTAGCCCATTTCACAGGGGGAAATACACTCTAATGGTGAACCAACCAGCTGGATGTGGGTAAAGTTAGTTTGGTAACAGCTTGTGTATGTATTAGACACCAAAACCCCAGCAGTTATATTATAACACACCGTTGTAACACTAAGACAAAAAAACAAACCAAACGTTAAACCAGCTGGTTTTACTTCATATAGGCAAGAGAGAAATATGATCTTGTACCATAATGTGAGCCAACAGCCACATGTGAGTCAATATGCAAGGAACTATCCACCGTGAAGTGTCTGACCAAGAGGCCAGGTCACAGTCAGCCAATGTTTCCATGACAATCAGTAACTAGATCCACAGTTAGAACGGCTCGTTCTGTGGACGAAACATTATTGGAACATTTGTACACATCCATGCACTATTTACTCCACATGCACTGTAAATATTCACTGCAGCTTTTCTCACCTGCTTCGCTTGTGTTTTTCTTTAGCTCATATCCATTGTGTTGTATCTGTTATCTGTTGTGTTTTAGCAATTATTTTGTGTGTGTTAGCTCTTGTTTGTTGTTTGCGTGTGTATATGTGTGTTTTCACTGGGCGACTGAGAGAAGCAGCGTTTGATTCCATCTATGTCCTGGACATATGAAAGAAATGACAGTAAAGTTGATTTCAGACACAGACAGTAGCCAGATCAACAGTTACAAAAGCGAACGCAGGGCAATAACAACAGTGTGTACTCCAAACCATGAGCTGGGAGGGATCATCAGATTAAAATTCAAAATACAAAAAGAAACATTGTTAGTCAGTGGCACACATGGTTTCATATGATGCTGCTTAGAAGTATTACTTTTGACACTAGCCAGTTTTTACAAATATAAAAAATGTGCTGCATAGGCTTATTGTGTGCTAACTACTGTATATTGTAACACTCTTTGATGTTAGTGAGACACTAACAGATGGTTGTTATGTCTAATTTTGTGTTTTATTTGCAGTAGCATTACAACACAATGAAAGAAACAACACCAGTGGCAGCAAAACCGATTGCACCAGCATTTAACAAGAGGGAAATAGAAGGCAGAAAAGGCCCCCAACAGACAACACCCCAAGAGGTAAGAGTATCAGCTGTAAATGCTAATAAAGCATTCAGGAGAGAAAAATATTTGATTCATTTCAGATTTTATGTCTGCATATGTTGTGGAACAAAGAAATGATCGCAGCAGTTAATGGGGTACCCATAACTTGATGAGATGCTGAATGGGATCCAAAAGAAAATTACCTGCTGAACAATTAATGGATAGAGTAATGCAAATACTGCTACTTTTTTGACTGATTATACAGAGAGATAGATAGATAGATAGATAGATAGATAGATAGATATTGTTTTAGTGCAACTAATCTCTTCTTTACAATAGATGGAACGTACACCTGAAAATCGAGACAAATCTCCACCAAAAAAGAAAAGACCTCGCTCTACACTCTTCACTTTAGAGTCAGCTGATTTTTTTGAGGCTACAACTGCAGGTATGTGCAAAGTCATTCAGTCACTATGTTTCCTAAACAAATGACAGAAGCATCAAACTGCTTTCTCACTGCTACTGACACAGGCAACAGGTCACAGGAAGTTAAAAGGGAGTGATCCACAAACTCATGTTGCCTATGAGAGGTGTGAAACAAGTATAGTGAGCTTACAATTGTTGCTGACATGTGTTTGTTGCTCTTCACCGAGCTGATTGAAGTATTCAGAATCATATTTTCAAGCCATCATATTTGGCCGGGGGGTGTATTTTTGAACTGCTGACCAATGACCACACCTAGTTATTGTCAACTCACATGAATTAAATATTGACAAAAATGTATAATGATCATTTAATGAAGTGGAATGAAATGGCAGTTCATTGTCAAGTTAATTATCAATTTTTCAGCATTTCTCCTTGCAGGTGCAGGTAGAGAGATCAGCATACTGCTTTCACAGTTGGCTGAGGTGTTACGGTAGGTCATAATCTAACAAGTTAATCTGAATTGCTTCTGTTGTCTACTAATAAACAATATATATTCATTATGCTTGCTTATGAGCTCTTCATCTGAAAACTGCTGACAGTGAAACATTGAATAAGTGAAGGAAAACACATAAATATTCTGGTGAGGTGCTGGTTCATATTTAGGAATAAAGTCAAGGAGAAGAAAGCTGCATAGTAATAACTCAAATTCAATCTTTCTATTGAAAATTCTGTGCTGTAGATAAAGGTTTCAGCACTTCTTGTTGAGGACAGAATGCTGTGGTGAATAAAGTCGAAGTCTAATTCTAACAACTTCTGTGATCCCCTGACCTTTCACTGCCACAGCACAAACAAGTGATATTTCTCACTTGCCAGAATAACAACCACAGTTTCATTTAGGCCTGCACTTTGAAATCAATGCTAATAAACTTTACTATATTGCCATGGTCTGCAAAAGCCGGCCCTCAGGCCAAAACTGGCCAATCTCTGTCATGGCAGCAACATTCATAGAATTTCTTCCTCTCTAGCGATTTGTCTACAAAGTAAAAGCACACTGTTATTTTTATTTTATTTTGTAAAAACTGTCACTAAAATTGGACAACGCATCTATTATTCTTGCTACTATCCAGAAATGAAGCCAAAATATCACTTGTACGAATGCTACCATTTTGCTAATTTGGAGCCAGGGTTCTGCAGTTAAGATCCCACTAAAACAAATGGGCGCTTGCATCTGTAGTATGGTTAAGGTGTCAGGGAGCTACTCACTGCACAACACTAGCCCCTGGTTACCGTAACATCTGCATTTACCAACTGTCTTAAGGCAGACATTTTTGTAAATTGATGAAAAAAGACAGGAACGATTTTGTCATTACTGGCAAGCCTTTTCCTTGATGCTGCACAAAACCTTGACACCGGCTCACAACTGTGGCTCTGTTTATTTCTGACAGCACAATACAATTTGATGAAACTCAATCACATCACAGTCTGTCACTAATTCCAGGAGCAGTTTTTAAACTAATTCCTTGAATTAGCCTTTGTTGATGTTCTGACCAGCCATTTAAGGGTTAAGAAAAAAATTGCTTACTTGCTGACCCCTGCTGTAGAATACATGGTGTAAGAGCCATGACAGTAGTCACTAGAAATTTATTTTTGTGGTAATATTATGAGAATCCTTATGGCCTGTTGGTATTGTTGGTTATTGGTATTTGTTATTGTTTTTTTTAGATTATTTAATATTGTGAGTGGGTTGACACATTTTTTGTTGACTGCATTTCGTTGATTGCTGTGATTATTTTGTTTATAATTTGTGCATGTTAAAATAATTCTATCTTTGTTTTAATTTTTTTGTAAGTATTCTGGATCTCGGTGACCTCAGCGAATGGGACCTCTATTCCCCGAAGTCGCGACACATGGCTTAGTCACTGAATTTGGTGCAAGATTACTTTCTTCCTGTACTGCATCGGTGAAATAATCATGAGCTTTGTAACAGTGATCTCCGGCTTTGTCATGACACAGTGGGAGCACTCGCACTTCTGAACGGCCTCTGTTAGATTGCTATTTTTAATAATGTTACCCACACCATTTTAATTGATTAAGTACTTTATTTTTCTAACTATTACATTTACAGTGTAAGCCAAATTTATTGTCACTGTTTATGGTTTTTTTCCAGCGAGAGAGCTGCAGCAGATACTGCACAGATGAAAAAGCTGCAGGGTATTTTGACCGAAGCTCGAAACCTGGAGTCCTATCTGAAAGAGAAGAAAAAACATCTGAGGCAAACTTTAGCTCTGATCTCTGATAAACTGCAGGGTTAATCATGGCCTGTCGGCTGCATGTTACCAGTCTATTTTACTGAGGAATAGTTTTCTTTTGTGTATAGTTGTGTCCTGTACATGTGCCCTCTGCAGTTCATATGTTATATGTATGTCTTATTAAAAATGCTCAAATATACATTCAGTGTGCCATGCTCCATACAGTCTGGCATTACTTTAATAATAAACTACTATATATGTTTTCTGTTAGGAGTTTATTGAGTCATGAGTTAAACTCATTTAACTCATTTTGAATAGAATTTTATTAATTTTCTCTAATCTCAATACAAATGATCTCAATGTCACTATTTATTTATTCTTCACACAAAACTTACATTTTGTGATGTATTCTGCCATTCAGTACTAAAGTTCAGTATTCACAGTGTGTTTATTACTGTTAATAAAGAAGAATGCCTAACAATTTTTATATATTGTTTCATTGATAGCGGGATTGAGAGAAAAGCCCTCTCCACCAAACGCACATACACCAAATAGAAAAGGAAAAAGGGAACAATGCAAGAACCGAGGCACAGAGTCTCTATTGACATGAGCACTTTGTAATTATGTACACTGTATTCATGTGCAATGGTTGGCCAGCAGAGGGTGCAAGTGTGCCAAAGACCTTGACTCAGCCTCATAAATCGAAATCAACTAATTCTAGAGTTAGTGCTTATTTTGGAAAACTTTGATTAAATATCAATGTCTACCATCAAGAAGTAAAGATTAGTTCCAAGGATGAGAAAATGCATATAAGATGTTAAAGTGGAGATTTTTATTGAGAGGGTTTTAACAGTCTTATGTTTTAGGAAATGTAAATTGTATTTAAGCCATTCATAGTCCAATCATTACTCCGACATGTGGGCCAGACAAGAGTCTGTGGTGGCTGTGAACTGAACCTGAACATTTATAGACTAGCGTGTATAGACTAGAAGAAATACCATAAAAACAGCAATTCTCTTTCATTTTTATCTCATCTTAATCTGTATATTTGCTTGAATTGAAATATTAAGAGATATTCCAAGTGTTAAAGTAATAAAGTTTTTTAATACTTTTAGTATACATTTTCATTTTATATGCATAACATTTTCAATAATCCCAACGTATGAATTATTGAAATATACCAAAAATGCATAGATAAGCATAACATCCTAAAGATCAAGACAGGCCTATGAGCAGTGTGAAGGCTGCAGTGGTATCGTAAGTGTTACTTATTGATATTCGTATGTACTTTGTGCTAAACATGAATTATGCATTATCACTGCAAATTTCAGACAGATCAAAACTGAAAACGCTGCTACACATTCTCCCATAACTCATGTCTGTTCTGCCCAGAACTTGGAACTTGCCTCTTAATATCCATCAAATTGAATCTGTTCAACTGTTGCCTCCAAACCAATGCACCTCTTTAGAGTGACAGTCACTCTTGTGGTTTCATTCTGCTGCAACCTGTCTCCCATCCACTTATCCTCAGGGGTTTCCTCTGCTCTACATGCTCTTAGCCCATTTTCCTCCTCTGCTCTACAATTACCTCAAGTCTGGATTCTGTACCGTCTATCCACCATACCTGCTCACTCTAACCTGCCCTCCCCATGGCTGACTGACAGCTTCCAAAACCAAAACGTCTGTTAACATGGAGGTGGTCAAGAGTTGATCAGTGATCAGTTTCCTCTAGGTAATTGCTCAACACCCTCACTGGTCCCACCATTGTACCAGTTATCACGCATTATAAATGTTTCCAAAAGGGTTATGGCAGGTTCAACTTGGGCAGGGTCAACCATTACTATTGATCACTCTTGTTCCCTCCATTCTTGTTAAGGCTATTCAAAGGATACTTTTCAAACTGGTCTCAGAATTTCTCTAACTTTGATCCAAATCAAGGATGTCAGAGTGGTTACTCCACTGAAATGCCTCTACTATCTGTGATAGACTTCCACAGGGCAGCTAGAGCTGCAGCTCAGTCCTTGACTCAGTATACTGCCCAGCTTTTTGCACAGGCCATGGTTATCTCTCACCTCAACTACTGCAGTACCCTTCTGGTGAAACTCACACAGATGGTCCAGAACACTGTCGCGTGTCAGGTCTTCAATCAGCCTAATAGGGCACATGTCACTCCACTGCTCATCGATCTCCACGGGATACCCATGGCTGCCAACGTCACTAATGCTTGTCTAAGCTTGTCTAATGAGCAGCATTTGAAGTTAGTGCTTGCAATAAGGTTTTACCGTTCTGAAGCATTACTGTCGTCCCTCTTTTGGAAGTTGCTCTGGATGAAAGCATCAGCCAAAATGGTAAATGTGAAATTAATGTGACATGATGCAACATAAATAGAACAGCTTCATATAATTGCTGTTATAGCTTTTAATTTTTGATAACACCACAAGGAAACTGAATCCATACATGCGTACATTTGCACAAAGATATAAACGAAGCATCAAAGGACAATATTTACATTGCATACAATCAATTGCCATCAATTCTATTAATGTGAGCTTGGAAGAGTATTTATCGTTTATTTCCTCCCCACATGTCTATGCTGTGGCATTGAATGTTCCATGGAAACCATAGGGAATGTTGACAGGCACCACAGCTCGGCCCAGCTCCTCAAATGTCCTGGCATCCAAAACCAGGAGGAATGTGCTCTTTTCCTACAAGACAAAGGCAAAAGATAGGTTAAGATTTAATTAAGTTTAAGATTTCCAAAAATCAGCTGTGTGCATTTAAAATTATTTTTCTACTTGATATATTTAAGTACCAGTTTGGGTTTCTGTAAATCGAGATATACACTTCTATAAACATAGATATGGTACACTCTCCTTGGTTCTGCTACTGTATACCCCTATCCCACCTAAAAAAAACCTCAGATTTTATGATTGTACTGAGTCATCATTAAGCTGGGAGGAAACAAGGGAGCTTAGTCTGGACCCCTTTATAAATCCATGAACTTTGGATAAAAGCGTCAGCTAAATGAAAAATGAAAAATGTAAATGTAAATGTAAATATCTTTAGAGCTAATGAAGGTATTGTGACTGTGGATTTCTATTGTTTGAGGTACAAAGAAAATGATCGCATTGTCCAAAATCTTTCACTCAACCTGACTGACCTTGTTCGGGGTGATGACAACAGACAAGATGACACCGTCATCCTCCTCCGTGGCATCAGGGGAGGGTACGAAGATTGGCTCAGATGGATAAAGACCAGGTTGTTCCCACACCTGTCAGAAAATCATGACTCATTAGTCTTGCAGTTTGGCTGTTAGCATATTTTACTTTTCTTTTACAGTCTTGAAATTTTAAGCCATCTCATTGATCATTTGTCTCCCTTTTATTTTAGTATATTGTATTTGCTGACATACTACAGCATAACTCTAACTGTATCATATAGTCTGCATACAGGTAAGAGTATATGTATCACAGCAAGTCTCTTACAGTTGGTAACATCTGAGGGACTCACCTTCATGTGTTTTCCATGGAGGTCCATCTTGATTAGTGAGTCTCCTACTAGGTGTCTGAAGCCGCAGCCATAGAAGTAGCGGTAGGGGTGAGTGTTGTACTTGCCGTAGTTGATCTGTGGGAACTCCATACCACCATATTGGTCAAGATCGTCCCCGTGCAGGTCCTCATGGGTACAGAACACCTGCACCAAGAAGAAAAAGCAGTGTGGGTATGAGGGCACTAATATTCAAATTAAAGTTGTTATTGTCAAGATTTTAGGCTTGGCTGGTTTACTGGTTACTGTGGTAATATTATAAATATAACAAATATTATATGTGCAGTTTTGTGCATCCATAGTGCTGACCATGTTTTCAATTAGTTTGAATATGTGATACTGTGGAAATACTACTACTATGTACAAGGCCATAAGGTCATAAACCTGTATGTTTGCAAGACTTCATATCCTTTGTATAAGTGATACCATTTTATCAACCAACTGTCTTAAGATACTGACTGTTCTTTTGTGTTATCAGTAGGTATTGGCATCTCTTACTTTTTACTACACATCTATCAAAGACACGCTTGACATAGAAATGATAAACTGCGTGTTGATAAATTTAGATCCTGTAGCCTACCTTTTTCTTGTCAGTTCTTATAGAAGTGGCTGTAGTGTTGGGCCGGTTCAAGTTCTGGTGGTAGGGTGTATCATGGTCGACATTGAGAGGCAGCACAAAACGCCGTGGGAACGCTCTACATAAGGTGTTATACACCTGTTGAGGAGATAAGAATCTTTTCAGCAAATCAACTAACAGACCAAAAACTAACCATGAACACAACACTTACATTACACATAGTAATGACCTAGTAAAGGTCAAGGAAGCATTGAAGGTACAGCTTGTTGACTGTGGCATTTTACCTCATCAAGAGCTTCTCCAGACTTTCGTAGATTCTGGATGTTGTAATTAGAGATTGCCTGTCCATCATCTGAAGCACACATATCGACGATCAAGAAGCCGTCCTCCTCGTATGCGTTGATCTGGTGGAAGGTTGACAACGGCTTGGCAAGATACTTGACGGAGCTCACCTGGAAGAGACGGATGAAAGCAACCCACTTTTGGTTGATATGCATTACAATAGACTGCATTTTAGAGGGGTGGGTTAGAGACTTACCTTCCCTGTCTGCTTGTTAATCAAGTGGAAAACTGTGTTGAGAGATGGGTCCCAGTAAAAGCCATCACTGATGCTCTTTCCTCTCAGCTTGCCCGTTACAATCGTTAACAGGTCCATCTTGATGGGCTGCTCAATGAACACCACGTAGTTCTCAGACATTGCTGTGATGGATTAAAAAGATTTATATTAGTCTCTACTATTCAAAATTCTGAACGCATGATACCTTTCCCTGATACCAGAGCTCTCTCTCTATATATATCTCTCTCAAAATTTATACCGAGCTGCACAGAACTCACTGGGATCGTTTAAGAACTTAAGCAATTGATAAGTAGATTGAGTAATATACAATTAAGTTAAGTAATCATTAGTCATTTATCCCCCAAAAACTAATGAAAAATTGCCAGTTTCTCAGTGTCCTATCAATGTGATGATTTGCCTCTTTTCTTTTTCATACATAATGTAAACTGAGTTTCTTTGGGTTTTGGAATTGAAGAAAAGGAATCTGCACATTCATCAATAATGAAACCATTTGCCAAGATCATTCTTAGGTAAGCTAGCCAGGGATTGCTGTGACATTAGAAACTGAGCTGACAACCTGTGACTGAATGTTGGATATCTGAAACTCTGAATTTAATCACATTAAACAGGCAGATTTGTAGAATACACAAATAGTGAATCTTGCTCCCTTAAATGAATGTACAGTCAAAGCTCAAGTAATGAAGACTCTGGTTTTACTCACCAAAGCTGTGGTAGTAGGAGGGTCTACTCTTGTCAACAGGGGGAATAGAGCACAGCACTGTGGCTCCCTCCAGGGTTTCATCTTCTGTTTCTTTAGTTGGAGGCACCCGGATGATGTTGTAGTGTGCTCCTGTCAACACATATAATATATGAAGTTTCTTTCTAAAGGTCTCCACAGACACAGGGAGCTGTAGTATTGTTCTGCACCCTCGCCTCTCACTGCACAGGTTCAAATGAAGCCATGTGAACACACTGAGTGATGTTTCCTAAAATACCTTTAGAGGAGTAGGAATTCCCCATGTTGTATGTTGTCCCATCGGGCTCAGTGTGAGGGTGGGCTGTCGCTCCATTCACAGCAATGAATTTGCTCCAGTTCACCTAACAGGAACACATGCATGAATGTTAAGATAGATCTAATTTAATTTAGATAAGATACTTATCTCATATAATGAGTGACAGTAGCCTGCAACCCTGCTATAAACTCAGTTATATTGTCAATAAAACAGTTAGCTGTCAGAGATATGCCTCTGGAAATCATTCATACACATTCATGCGGTACAAGTACATTAACCTTGGTGTTACCTTTTTGGTTGTCTGTAGTGTCTCAGGATCCACCCTGTGCATGGTATTGGTTTCCGTGCTGACATAATAATCTCCTTTGTAGGTCACAAAGCTCACATTGGCATTATCTGAGGGCTCTAGAGTAGAAGAGCAAGGTGTCAAAGTTAATAACATAGCACAACCTCAACAACAACTCACTGTACAATCATGTATTTCACATGACTCTATGTATGTGGGAGTAAAGTCTCTTTACATTCACGTCTTATTACATCTAACTGCATCAAAATATTTGTGTTCATGCATCTCAGTAAGAAACTCACTTGGTAACTCAAATCTTGACAGGAAGCGTTGGAAGAAGTTTTTGCAGGGGTCCGGCATGGTGACCGTCCCAAACTCAGACACTACAATGCGATTGCACTCCTTGTTGGCTTGGTAACTGTCACTGGACAGGAAGCGGCTTTTGTAAGTCACCTGTCCGTGAGATATTTTGAACTGGTGCAGTAGAGCCATACCATCAAACCAGTGGTTGAACCTGATGAGAGTGGAGGGAACAGGAGAAATGAGGCAGCTGTGTGAGATAGTGGCTGCACTGGATGACAAGTCAAGGCAAATCCCCCAACATGTCAAATGAGAAATTCTATTCTCACATCCCCCAAATTTATACATTTGGACTCACTTCTGGTTTCCGATCTCGAACTTCCCAGGCCCATTTCTCAGGAAGCTCCCGTTGATCCATTCTGGGATTTTGCCGATGATGTCGGTGTTGATGGGATCAGGGGTGTCCTCAACCGAGCTCACAATCTTCTCAATGCAGGGCAGCCCCTGCACGTCTGTGAAGTGGTTGATTTTCTGCCGAGACTTGGATTTCTTGAGCGCTACAGAGGACGATAGTCACATTTTCCTCATATACAGCAAAGGGCACAATCATCAAATATTTGGTATTAAATTAAGTTGTAAAAGCTGCTGGTACAATCAAATCTTTACCTGGGGTGTTGTTCTGTTGATGTGTGATGGAGTTCATGGCTGTAGCTTTGTATCTTGAGTATGTAGCGGAGTTGGAAGGCCTGCACACACACTCCTCCTGTAGCACTGCTGTTTCTCCCAGACTGGCACTTTGCTTTATATTGTCCTACTTTCTGTCACACCCCCTGCAAACAGTCTGTGATTTCATGCTTATGTAAGGGCTTAAAAAATAGTACGTTGTCAACACAAGATAATACAAGTGGTACAGTAACTTATTGAGAGATAATCACTTCATTGAACCGTGAAGTAGAAAAACCACCGCGGCAGTATTTATAGTTCATTTCAAGTAGTTAGTTTGTCCTCATAGTTATCTCTTTGTCATGGTAAATAATGCAGGCAGATTTGTGGAGATGGGGAAGGTAGATAAACTAGCATAAGTTGCTTGGAGGGAATCGAACACACCATCTGCCTGTTTTTCTTATTCCATTTCCTATTTCTGGAATATTTCATAATTGTTTTCTTCTTTTATATAAATCACAAGCATTAGCAATATACCCAATAGCTGCATGTCAAACAGTATAATTCACGGTAGATCAACATTTTTATTAACTTTGTGGGGGAATTACTTTTTTTGAATCATCAACAATGCACAACGGAAATTCAAATTTAAAGATTGAGAGGAAATTTATGCTCGATGTTATTATATCTGGAATTATTTTAAATACTGGTACTTTGACTTTTGACTTTCCTCTGCAGTTTAAGAGGCTATCACTGACTGGTTTGTGTTTTTCTTGTTTTTGTTGTTTCATCAATTCATATGAATGCAAGTTGTATGTGTGATGGAAATCTGGAAATACAAGAGGCTGGAAACACCAAAGTTATCTACGTGTATTTTAATAGGGACTTTCTGCAGAAAGGATCAACACAGAGTCACAAGGATCTCAGAGTGAAGATGCAGGACAGTCAAATACAAGGATCTTCTATAGGAGAACTGAGGGCTGTCTCTCTGAACCAATCCAGACTGGTTCTGTAGGCGCAGGAGAGAGAGGTGTCTAAACACAAACAAATGATTTACATGTGTTTCCTAAGGAGATAAGCAGACATACATTCAGTTCTTTGGAGAGTAAATAAGTGATAAAAAGGGTCTGATAGTTTTCAGGTCAACAACAGTTTAGACCATAAAACAGCTCAGGTCATAAAGCATTTGGACAGGTCTGCAAAAACTTACTTTCCAACTACAAAATAGTTTGTCATCCATACTTAGTTAATTTTTCTACTACAAATGTTTGGGAAGAAAATGCATAAAAACTTAAATGACACACAAGCTTGGTGAAGGGGAGGTATATGGGCAAAGAAATAACTATTTGACTCCTGGGGCAGAGCCAAGATGTTTCACTTTCTTTAACACTGCACGATGGAGCATATGTTGCCGTTTTCATGGATTTCTAAGAGAATAATTATTTGATCAAGATTTTTACAAATTAAAATTTCAGTTACTGATATCTATGATTGTGTGAAATTTGGGGCAGCTTGATTATCGAATGTAAGGTAACTTTTGGCCCTGGTGAAGGTATGAGCTCTACTGAGTGCCATTCTGTTTTTTCTTATTATTTGTGCCCTTAAATCTCACGTGCTGATTTGATTCAATTGTTTATTATATTCTTTAATAGACAAATTAATTAGGTCTGAAATATTTCAGAATAATTTGACACACTTGGATTTGAGGCAGGTCTGTACCTGACCATGTTTGACTCTGTTTTTAGTTGCTGTTCCTATGAAATGTTGACGTTTAACTGGGATAAAGAACACTGCTGGAACACATGTGGTTGCACTGCTCGAGGCGATGGACCTTATAGCATCACTGCTTGTTCTACTGCATTACTACATTTATTTTCTAAGGTTTACACATTAACTTCTAAAATAGAACAGTCCCCATCTATTTTGAGTTGCATGTTACTGAGCAGTGGCAATAATACATCATACAGATGCAAATTACCGCAGACTTGTTTTTTTTAGGTTGCGTTCTAAACTCGCCACCATACTGCCCTAACACTCCCTCTACTGTTCTGTATGTATGTCACATCGTGAGTTGGCATAGCGTTAATTCTTGGTGTACAACCAATGCTTCAAATAGACACAGAATATGCCAGGCAACCAACATGTGCACAAAACTGCCCAAAATATCAAGCTATCCCTTACATGCACCAGTTTCTATGTCGTCTCAAGATTACAAACTGAAAGTTCTCTTTCTAAATTTCAATCAATCAATCAAATTGTATTGTTATAGCTCATATTCACAAATCACAATTCGCCTCATGGGGCTCAACAATCTGTACAGTGATGATACATAAATTTAATACATGATCAATACAGAGCATTGCATCAGTCTCCTTTCCCAATCACTTAATTAGTAATTGCTAATAGATAGGTTATTAAGCTTTATGCATTGCGATAAACAGTTGTGGTATGTGGTTCAGGTAAACCCTCAGCAAAATGGAATGTCAGAGTAAGAAAAACCTAGTTTCAGCTACTTTCCCTTGAGAATAAAAACTTAATGTATTTCATTTCTACTCAAGCAGCTTCTGTGTGGCACATCTAGGAAATTCCCATAAAAACAACTCATGCCCTGCAGAAATCAGACCACTGATTATGGATTGGACACAATTAGAGAAGCATAATTAGGACATTTGCAGAATTTCCAGTGTTGAGGCTGTGGATGATCAGTCCTGGACCTTCACCTCCATAATCTTGTGAATGCTTCTGCTTGTATGATAACATGTGCATCATTCTTTTAGTATTAAAGCACATCTGTTTCTAGCCTTTTCAGTATAGTCAAGCATTGACTGGTTTTTTGATCATCTCTGCATAGGCTGAGAAAGAAAGAAGTTGAGTTTAAACTGTTTAAAACCCTAACCCCCTAACCCTGTATATGCGATATTTACATTTTTTAACTTGATTCTATGATATATTTGGGACATTATGAGCTCAAAATACCCATGATGCAACAAGGATCAAAGAGTTGCTTGTCTTGAGCTGAAGAAAAACAGCTGCTGGAAATATCAAGTAAAACAGAAAGCTGACACCATAGCAACAATCAGCTAATTATTGTCAAACATTGTCGTAGATGGTATAGTATCTCATCTCAAAACATGTAATAGCTACGTTGGTCCACTAGGCAAAATGTAGTACGTTCATGTACGTGATGCCTATATTTTTGTCTGCCCATTGTTTTGCATTGGCCTGTGCCCACGTCACATGACTCTCAAATTCCCGTCTGCAAAAAGGAAAACATGGACGACATTCCTTGTATTTTCAGATAACAATTTCATTTTATAACACACATAGTTTGGGCATTAAAATATTACACACACAGCTATGACATGTTTTGAGATGCGACTGGGTATGTGTATCTCCAAATTGTTCAGCCATTAAAGCACGAGAAAATGTTTTAATGACTATAATAAAAAAATGTGATTAATAATGTTTGACTCTAAACCATGTTTATTTACTTTTGTTCCCAGTGTCAGATGAGAAGGTTGATAGCGGTGTAATGTTTGAGCATTACGTAAAGACCTGAGGTCAGCCGGTGGTTAGCCTATAGCTTAACAGTTAACCTATCTCCCTCCAAAGTTTGAAAAATATACACTCAGTAAATCTCAGTTTTTATCACACTATATTATTCAATTTTTTAAAATCTATTAATCGACATACGAACAGAAATAGACGACAGAGGGTAAGGGCCACTTAAAGAGAAAAATAATTATGAGATTCTTCCTTCTAATAAAACTAAGACTTTCCTCTCAGTCAAGACTTTATTCTCATAATCATAATATTACAACTTTATGCACATTATATCATGAAATTATTCTGGACATCCCAGTTCTTTTTTCCTTCAATATGGCCCCCAATGCTCTGTCATAGAAATGAAATGTAAAAATGATGGTTTGTGGTTTAAATGGGATCAAAAAATGTACAGTACCTTTCAATCACCTTGCAAAGGCTTTTTGACAAAAGGTTTCTCTCCAGTTACTTTTAAACTTTATTGGTTTGTGGCTATGTGGTTTCTTTCAAAGGTCATTATCTCCGATACAGTCATTTCTATTTCTGATTAAACCCATTGATATTAAAGCTCAAATTTCTAAAGAGTCTGAACAACGAAAAAAGTTGTAACTGTACAAAAATTCAGTCTGTGCTATGGGTACTTAATGTGTAGGTAAATGCTATATGTTAAACTATTCCTACTTTTGCTTGCACCTGCATATTTACTGCACAGGCAGATATGAGACTCATCTCATGTGTTGAACTATTGGTGAGAAATAGTTTTAAAAATAGAAAAAGTCGGAAATCCCACTATCAGTGTTATCATCAGCTTAAAGTGCTTTTGATAAATCATGATGCGGTGCTTCATGGACAGCTGATTCATTCTCATGGTTATTTGTTGTTGCCACAGACAAGTAAAGCAGAAAATAGAGGGAAAGGCCCAGCCATTCTTGCTGCAGTGCTTTGGAAAACCCAACAAAGTAGCTCTATGGAGGAAAACGCTGGAGGTAAAGTGCTTAACAAACACTGGGCCACAACTTTGGAACCCATGATTGGAAATTCTTGAGGGAATACACCACAAACAAACCTGAAAGGATTAACCAGTATACTCTAAACATGTATTATCTTCAACCTGCTCAAACTTTTGAATTCAGTGTTGGCTTAGGTTTTGTGCCACTATGTGTGACCACCATTTAGGTAATCCAGTGCTACAAGCCTCCATTAACCACAAGGGTACAATGGCTCGATGACACACTGTCGCTCTTGTTTGTGAGCAGTCAGATGGTGAGTTGGGGGTATCAAGGGCTGGTGCGGTAAGAGAAAACGTTCGTGGTTTACCTCCTTCTTTAAAAAAAGAGTGTTGATGTTGTGGTGAAGAAGGTCAATATCAATATCTGCTTTATCACGAGATCTGAAATCTGACCCTATAAACAGCTGCTGGACACGTACACTCTGTTGACAGTTCATCAGGAGCACTGCTCTAAAATACAGTCTAATCCAACAGCCCTGCAAAAACACCCTCCTTCAAGTAGTAAGCTTGTATATTTTATATTTATTACATATACACTTGTTATTCCATATGAATGTCGATTATTATGAAATGATACCTATGTAGGTGTAACCAATGTATTAATGTAATTAGTTTATATTTCACCAAAAATCCACTTTAGTTCATGCTTTGCTGTTGTTTTTCATCTATATATCTGTTTTTATGTACATTTCCTGTGGGGAGTTTTATTTTGTTAAGTCATGGTCCACTTCTCGTGACATCATTTCCTGTCGATTCGCGCTATTACTCTCAGTTCGCGCCTTGCGCTGCTGAGGAGAGGTAAGGACGTACTGCTCATTCCAATAGTGTGTTCAGACATGGTAAAAACGAACTGAAGTCAAAAGAGACACACATATATTACTTTGTTACCGAACTGGTCATTGTTTACACAATGTGTGTATGTCTTTATTATACCGTGTACAGCACTTTTTCTAACATGCTAGTTAGCTTTCTGAAGCTATAGGCTAGCCGAGCACAGATGTTTTTTCATGCAGTTCATTTTTCCTTTAAAGATGTGCATGAAGACCTGGTTATGTGAGACCTTGTGTTTTACACAGGTATGTGAGCTCCCTTTTTGTTAGTTTGTCATGTAAATTTGATCTGTGTTAATAATTTTGATTTTTACAGTTTTATAACAATATATTTGTATACACAGTATATTTCAAATCATGTTAAAACATAAAACTTTTCCGCTAGGGAATGGGAAAATAGATGTAAAGGGATATTATGAAGATTTGTGACAACAAAGTTTGCGCTTTGTGCTGCTGAGGAGAGATGTGCATGGAGACCCGGTTATGTGAAGTTGCTGTACTGAAAACCTAGGGTTTTACACAGAAAATAAACCCTCCCATAGCTGGCAAGAGAGCAGTTGTGCTGGTTTTATTCACAACACAACGCAGTGTTTGAGGTGTCAGCCAGACCGGCTACATATACATATACTGTTTTTAAATTCATTATATTGTATGCTATACCTGCATATACATATTTACATTTATTCATATCTCCATATACAGATGCACAAATACAGAATACATTATCTTGCATCCTTGTCCAAATACTTTTCTCTATCCATATTATTGGCAAATAATTTGTGGGCAAACAAAATTTGTGCAGTAATCACTCAAGGACCATGGACGAAGACAAATGTGCTCTCTGCTCCGTAGCTTCAACAAAACGTACTAAACACGCACAGGTAGCACGTTAACCATTTATCCAATCAAAAGCCAGGACTGCCTGGCATCCCAATTGGTCCCAGTAAAGCCCCAAGCTGCAATGCAGAAGTAAAACTGCCTAACAAATCAAGCATGACAGGAATATTTCACAAATGTTCCAACAAGGACATTTAGCACAGGGGCAGAGGCTCTTGGCTGCTCCTGATCCCACCCGTCTGTACAACAGAGCCTTATTCTGTCCCCATCCACCAGAGGGAACCTCATCACGCAGGTAAAGAGAGCAGGTTGTAGCCCGAAAGGGTCAGAAATTCGACACAATTAAAATAACAGGGTTTATTAATAGTTTAATAAAAATGTACAGCCCCAGATCCTCCTGTTCTCAGCTGGGATGTATTAAAATAAAATCAGTCCCTGAATCACTTCCCCTGCTATGGTTTGAAACTATTTAACCCTCAGGGGAATAAAGATTTTCACTGTGAACCAGCTGCTGGTGGATCTTTGAGGTTTGTTTCACAAATTCTGAGTCATATAACAACGTAACTGACTGACTTTAGTCAAACGCGATTGAAGACCATAAAGCCGGTCAGTGAAAATTCAAGAGGTCGTATAGAGTATGGTGAACTTGTGCTGACAGGTTACAGGTGTGTTTTCCTTTCTGACATTTCGGTTGTAAAAGGCCTCCTTTGCACAGAGTTATCTCTCAAATTAGACCAAGGTTATTATGATAAAAAGTAGTTGTTATATCTTTTGGTTTTCTGCACAAAAACAGAGGTGTGTGTTATAGATCTCACGGTGCGCTGGGACACACACACATCAATGACGTTACCAGGGGTCATTGGTTCTTTAAGCATCAGAGTCAGCAGTGTCCACTATCCAGGGCCACACTGCAGGGCGCTGATTCACTGAAGGCCAGACCTCGCTCAAACCCTTGATGAAAAGGAACTTCCTCTGTCAGTACCAGTTCACCATACTCTATATGACCCCTTGAATTTTCAGTGACTGTCCTTATGAGGCTTCTTATCTCTCATGGCTGAAGTAAACCACTGTCAGACAAGGCGTTAGAGATTATAATATGTCATTGATAAGATAGTCTTTGCCCTGAACTCAAGAGCTGATATTTCTCTCACTGGTGCAACGTCATCATCTTTTTATGCAAACACTGGGAGTTTAATTAGCATACTAACATGAAGACATAGGGCTGCACGATTATGGCCAAAATCATAATCACGATTATTTTGATCAATATTGAGATCACGATTATTTATCACAACTATTCATTCATTTTAGGGACAACATCTTTTTATTGCACTTTCACGTTAAAATGAACAAGAACACTGCTTCCACTTCCGTTGTTGTGCTACATTCTGGCTGATGTACAAATCTTTGCATCAGACTGGTCCTTATCACAGTTCTTCTGTAAATAAAATAGTATTAACACTTTTTACCCAAAATTAAATCAACAGAGCACTGCTTTCACTTCCATGTTGTGCTACATTCCAGCTAATGTACATGTCTTTGCATCAAAATAAAACTTATACGGTTCTTATTCACCTGAAGCAAAATATGAATACAATTTTTACCCAAAATAAAGGGCTAACTAAAAATAAATATGCCATCACAGAATGCAACCAAATGAAAACAATTCAGGCCTATGCAGAAAAGGCAATAACAAGGTGTTAGGCCTACAGGTTTCTGGCAAGAAACACCAGCCTGTCGACATTTTCTGGCTTGAGAGATGAGCGAAGGCAAGTCACTACATTTCCCCTCTCTGAGGGGGAACTTGTGGCCGGAATGCACAAGTACTTTTTTGCCAGCTTTGAGAGTCGTGGGTAGAGTCTCTGGTATTCCCTCCACCAGTCCACCAGGTCCTCCTCACTGTCAAGGTTGGCACACTGTATGTAAGACTGTAGCTCAGAGGCTACAGCTTGTTGTTCCTGGTGGGGAGAGGATCTTGGTGTGGTTCCCTCAGCGGTCTTGAAGAAGCTCCCCAAGGTCTTCTTTTTCTTTGAAGTGCTGGGTGCATCCTCCACAGCCTCAACGTGGGGATCAGTTGGGCCCATCTCCTTGAAAAGAGTATGGTAAATAAAATATGAATGCCAAATGTAATCTAATGAAACATATTTAACATCCATATACAGAAAGTAGATTACAGCACATTAAATCGCTTGATTTCATAGCACATTTTAATCCACTTCATTTCATTAATTTATAATAAATTCTGTATGTAATCACAATAATTACTAACCATGCTTGCAGACGCAGCCTTCTCAGAAGTAAGTCTGGCTTGGACTGGTCCAACCCTGTCTACACTAACGTATCTCAGCTTGAACCGTGGATTAAGAGCAGAGGCCATGTCAAGCAGTTCTTGTGTCCCAGGACCCTTGTATTTTTCATCCAGTCTAGCTCAGGATTTTGGTCTTGATGGTGGTTGTTAGGCCTGGATCATCATCGTTCACTTTCAGGATAGAGGAGCTGAAAAGGTGGAGGACTGGCTTGACAAAGGAAACACTGACATACTTCTCACTGGAAAGCCTTGATGGGGCACTCAGTCTTCAGTGCATGCTCTGGAAGCTTCAGCTCCTTTTGTGCCTGTGCTAGCTCCTTTTTACACCTCCAGCTGTAGGAGAAACTGCTCACAAGCTTTTTGCAGATCCCCACTGCATGGTCAATCCGAGGATCTCTCATTGCATTCTCTAAAAAAGAACATGAGATTCATATGTAAAATTAAAACACAGAATAAAACATTATATACATTATATTACATTTATATAATTGTGCGAGGGGATCACGTATCTCTTGTCTAGTGTCTTAACCATTTTTCTGAAGCCTTCATTGCTCACAGTATTTATTGGACACTGTCTTTGGCCAAATGAAATGCGATCGCATCCGTTATTTCAGTGTGTCTTTGGGAGGTGGATGGATACGCTGTTGCGCTATGCAGGGTCGCTGGTATGGTTTTCTGGGTTGACGTCGGACATGGACGGAGATTCAGTGAGGTAACGTTAGCTTTGGCCTTAATGCATTCGTCGTGTTGTGGTTTTTGGTGATTTTTCAGGTGGTTGAAAAAACTTCCAGACAACGGATGATGATCCTTTTCGAGGGACTAGCTCCTCGCCTTCTGCTCCTGACATTTGATTTACCTTTCACACGACACCCGTGACCGTCTGCTCTCTGTTCTGTTGTCTGTCTCTCTACTCTTCTACTAATACCAGAGTCGACTGCAGACAGAACTTGTTTTGAGGCTGCCGCTGCAAGGTGCACGCATGACACCTCCCATCTTGTTCTCCCCCTGGTGGTTGGCTGACTGTTAGTTGAGGAAGCGCTTGATTTGATAGCAGAGCACGCATTTTAAACGTCAATATCGCTGACGATCATGCTCATTTAATTGTGGCAGCCAAAATCGTGATCGCGATTAAAATTCGATTAATTGTGCAGCCCTATGAAGACATCCTTTTTCCTTATTTTCTTGTTTGTGCCAGTGTGAAAGCGTAAAAGATGTACTGGTGATTTCATAAAAGTTGCTCTGTCCTCAGAAGAATCTCAAAACATCCTGTTAGGAAGTTTGAACTCTGAGTGACCTCTGCACTGTCAGAGCCAAAACCTAATTTATAGATTTTTATAAATGCTATTCTTTATTTTGTGGTTCTCTCCATTTCTCTGTCTTTCCCCCTTTTTCTGTTTTTATGTTTGCACAGCATATTGCAACTCTATTTTTTATGATATTTATATAAAAGTGCTGTATAAATAAAGTTATTTTTATAGAAACAGAATTAATAAGAGGAAAAGGGGTGGAATACTTCAAAATACATTTTAAATTAAAATGAACAATATGGAGTCATTAGTTAATCATTAATCCTTTTTTTAATCACACTATAAACAAATGTATAGAAGTCAAATAACATAAGCGAAGTGAGAGAATTTGCAGATTTAAAAAAACCGGACACGCACTTTAGATTAAGAAAATTAAGGAAGAGACAGTTTCACTTTCACCTGATACCAGATGAGGAATCGTGGGTTCGTCTCCCGCCTCCACTACCAACTGCACACAGACACACACACACACACACACAAACACACAAACAAAGGAGTGTCAGGAAACACTAACCACAACGAGTGTCACAGGTCTCTCACACCTGTTCTCAAAGACACACCCACACACTATAACTTTGGTTTGAAGGCTCTTTGGCAGAAAGTCTTGATTTGTCTCTCTGTGTAAAGGTGAGTGTGAAGGTGAACGTGCAGAGGACTGAAAGAAGCTCACCAGTTTGCATCTGTACAGGTGAGTTCCAGATGTTTTGTCTATTCATCATTAACTCAGCACTGCTGCATCACATCCAGGTTATTACACCAACATCTCTCTTCACATCCAGTTTAAACTCTTCTGCTAGCTAATGATGTCCAGTGTGTGAAGCCTCAGGAAGGACATTGTTGCCTTTTTTAAAATTAGATGTGATCTGATGATTTTACTGAACCCAAACATCCACAGTCAGAACTGCTGGACAAAATAAGTAGTGAACCCGTATTGGATTTAAACCCATCAAACCTGCCTTAGCAGCCAAAACACAAAACAGTAGTTTTGTAGTTTGTATACAAGATTACACAAACTGAATGGATTACCACCAGACCTAGTGGAAGGATCCACAAATTGAGATGTGGATGTGTGGGCAGATCCAGAATTGGTTTTTTTCCCTCAATTTTTTAAACATTGCATTATTTAAACATTTCCACCGTTTTCCCAGCGAAGAATTCGTGGCTCTTGATGGGAAAAAAACCTAATGAGAATGGATACAATCCAGGGTCAAATGACTCAGCAGCAGAAACCGTTTTTATCAGCTCTGATCAGCTGAAAAACATTACGCACCGCGGGGGAAAAACTGGCAGGCAAGCTCTATTGCAATGCTATGGTTTATGTCTCTGACTGGCACTCAACAAATCTTGTTCTTTCGCCCATTTGTTCGATTTTATTTTAACTTAAATCCTGAGCTGAAAGCGAAATGGACAAGTGAGGAGACCACAGAATATATGGCCCCTCACTTCCATGTGGGATGTCAGTAAGACTCTGCCAACTTTTCTGTGTAAATCCTATTTTTCACTGGGACATTGTCACAGACATGAATACTGACCCACAAGCTTTGGCTATGGTTCTAAATGTGCATGTTTCTACTAATGTAATTTCTTATTGATCTATCGCAAACATCAGCTTTGTTCAAATCTCAATAAAATTCGATTGTAATTGTAACCAAAATTCCTGGTCATGAAATCGCCATCTCCTGATAGATGTAAAATGATAAATAGCTATAATAATGTTGACCTATAATATTCTTTCTTTTTTAAACTCTTTTTTATACTTTATACTTTTTATACTGACATCTAACTACATCTAAGGGAGGGTGTAGGTTTTAACTTCTCAGAACCTCCTTCCACAACATCTCTACTGGGTTCATATCTGAGCTCTGACTGCAACAAGTCTATTTATAGTGAAAAATATGACTCACCCACCACATGAGAGAAAATGTACCTCAATTCCGGTTTGCACACAGTTTCAAGCAAACATGTTATTCCAATCAGGAACTGGGGCAAAACGGTATAATACCTTCATTATCAGATTTGAAACAGTTTTAAGGTTAAAATGTTTTCCTCACTTTCACAACTGCAAGAATTTAAAAAGTTTGCATCACTCAACAGTAGCTGTGGATATGTTGTTTTTTACCAGGTCCATGATGGCTGCCAATGACTGCTCCTCTGTTACATTTTATGGTACATGCATGGACACCTTCTACTTTGATGGTAAAAATGATTTCATACTTTCATTATTTTTCAGGAGGTGAATAAGATATTATTGCATTTATATATAACCATCGAATGTGGTGTTATATTTATTAGGATTTTCACCTAATTCCTGTTGTTTTTAAATACGGTTATATAATATAACCCAAAATCTAATCAGCTGTTTTCTTCTCTCTGTTTAAAGTTTCTGAAACAGGTAAGGTGCCTCAGTCTCATGATTCCCCACTTAGCCTTCATTTGTAGTAGAAAATAAATGCAGGGATCACACGATATGATGTCATATGTTTCTCTCGAAAAAACAAACAGTTGTGGATGGAGACTGTTTCACAGATTCTGGTCGCAGCCTCACATACAACCTCCGGTGCAAGGACAACAATATCCTGCTTCTTAATGCGTCAGACCAGTTTCAACTACAGCACCTACGGATCCAGGAGTATTGTCGACCCGGTAAAATACAACTGAAGATGTGTGCTCAGCTCTGAGGCAGAAAACAGTCAGCGGCCTATAACACAATGCGTGTACTGTACATCCAGAGAGAAAAGGCAATTGTTAACAGAATGGTATTAACCCAGACTCCAAAAATAGCTCTTGCTTACTGTGAGGCAACTGTTTGTCTGTGCACTCATGTGCTTCTCGGAAAGTCCAACTTCACCAGTTGTGCAGTCGCTGTTCCAACTTTGGTGTGTTCATGTGCTTTCGAAGTCGGAATGTGGAAAAAACTTGTACATTTCTCCAATGATTCCAAAACCACACGAATGCACAATGTGTTAGAGTTAACCCATGGCAAAGAACACAGAAGCCCCTGTTATATATTATAGATTAGTTGCATGAAATTCCTGCTTATTGCCACCAAAAATATGAGCACTATAATGTATTATTAATCTTGACCTATTTAAACTACCACTCAATCATGATTAGAACAAAACAGGCATGTGACACATGCAGCTAGGAGTCATATATTTGTACATGCTATACATCTTGCACTCAATTTCATGACTTACATGTGTTACAGTGTTAGCAGTGAAATAACTGTTTGTAACATTAGTATCTAAAATTGTACTCAGTAGAGCCCATATACCTCCGCAAAGGTCCGACAGTCACCATAAATTAAAACAGGCCAGTTACATTTCTCAGCTCCACATTGGTGCTACTTACAGGTTTCATGCTCTTTTTGTTACCATGCATTGGCTGACATATATGGAGCCTCATATAAATCCAGTAGGTCTAGATTTGTATTTGGATCTACATGAAATTACACACACTGCATCGATAACAACCCCATGAATGGTTTTCATCCAGATTCACACAGAATTCTCGTTGAAAAAAAAACGTTTGCCATTTTAAAGAAAGTGCAGTGAAAAATTCCTGGATCTACCGCCTGATCAGGATCCACTTCAAAATTGAATGGGTTCTTCTCTGACCTACACCACATCCTTCCACCAACTTTGACAGGAATCCATCTATCTTTGTGTAATCCTGCTAAGTGACAAACAGATGCAGAAAAAAAAAACATAAACTCCTAGTTAGAGGTTAGAAATAAAAATAAAGAGCCCAACAACCTGCACCTGCAGCTGTGGGTTGTGGTCGGTTCTAATTGCAGAAATTGGTTTCATGGTTTTAGCCTCAGTTTCAGAATTGTTACTTCTAGTTTTTGGTGATTCTGGAACAACACTGTGCATGTTATATTAGTTTGTGGTTCATTGGTAGCATTGTGTATCAGCCACTGGGGAACTACACTGAAACGCTGTACAGAGTTTCTTATTAAAGTTAGCTGCAGTGCTTCAGCATTTGTGAGTATAACATCCTGTGAGTTAGTGGTGTTTGCATTTCCAGTGGCTAACAGTAGTTGTTACGTTCAGTTGTGGCAGAGTAAGTCATCTGAGGATACTTCTTCTCGTCGTCGTCACTCAATATGATGAAGATGTAACATGTGATGTTTCCATGTTTTTCTTAAAAATCACTCCAAGAGTATAAGCCTTCCATTGTCATATATACTGATTATGACAGTCAGAGACCTCCATCTTGCTCCCACTGCCCCTTCCCCCCACCGTCCTGTGCACAAGCACAAATACCCTTGTTGCTGATTGGTTGTAACAGTGTAGTGGAGATCGGGTCATCCAGCTCTCTTTCTCTCTTTCTCAAGAGTGCAAATTCAGCATCCACATCTTTGAGGATTGTTCCAAGGAGGTAGGCCAGGGGGTACCCGTCATGCTGTACGCCAACAAAAATGGCAAGAAGATGGTGGCGTGCTGCAGGGAGAACAATGAAATCTATCCTGAGGCAATGGTGAGGATGACACATAGTGTATTTACAGTGTGTGATGTGATGTGTGAAATGATGGCCCTCTCTGCCGTCACTAGGCTCAGTGTAGCCCTATAAATTAACTAGGTAGGGAGCTGCCACCTGCAGAGTGGTTCTGCTGCCACTGCAAACACAGAGGACCTGCGAAGTCATAAACATGCAATGAATTATGGGAAAGTTAAAGCTGCGGCAGTTTTATGTGTAAATATGTCACTCATAGTAAACTGTGTTAACCTTTTATGTTAAGGTTCATGCTGTGCTGCTTAGATTCTCTTTTTCTTTTATCCGGTTTGCCACTAATGTTTTTTTTTTTCTACAGGTTCTCCCAAACGGAATTATGGATACTGCACACAAGGCCTTGTTCTACCTGACAAAAGTCACAGCTGACAAGTTCATGTTCGAGTCCACTTTGTACCGTTCTAAATTCCTGGGATTCGCTAATGTCGACGGGAATCCCTCTCTGAAAAAACTAGTCTTGCGTAATAAAGGTCCCGATGGCATTGACGAGTGCTCTGAGGCTACTTTATATAAATGTAATGAATGATTTCAAAAAGTCCTCATAAAAAACACACCTTGTTTGTTTCATTAAAAATAAATTGCTTCGTGAAAAAACCTGCTGTCCTGCTTGTGCGTAAAGCTTTTTTCTCTCCATGTGCAGCTTCCATTGTCGCTCGTTTCGACAAAAGATGCATGTAGTACCACCCACACGCTTGTGCTGTAGAATTACTGTAGGTTTAAAGGGATAGTTCACCCAAAAATGAAAATTCACTCATCTACTCACCACTAGGCCGATGAAGGGGTGGGTGAAGTGTTTGAATCCACAAAACCTTTTGGAGTTTCAGAGGGGTAAACAGTGTTGCAGCCAGATCCGATACAATTTAAGTAAATGGTGACCACTTCTTCAAACAGAAATAAAACAACATGCCTCCATACTGCTCCTGTGGTGTCATCCAAGTGTCCGGATGCCCCGACATTCAAATTTGACTTAATAGGAGGTAATTTACACCATGTTTTTTGCCTAAATGTCCTCTGGCTCTGGAGGAGGATATCAAAGGACATTTAGGCTAAATACTTGGTGTAAATGATGCCGTTTCAAGTCGAATTTAAATGTTGGGGACACTTGGATGACACAGCAAAGAGAGACACATTGTGAGTAAATCTTATCAGTCAGCAGAGTTCCGCTGCTCTGTGGTTGTGTATCATTGGGAATACTAAAACTTCATAAAACTTCAGGAATACTTTTCATTTTAATGTAGCTTACCCTTAACCATATGAAACTCCAGTGTTTAATAACGTTAAATAAATAACATATTATGAAATAAGTAATCTGAGGAATTTAGTGTGTATGATATAGACATGAAGTAACAGTACATGAAATATACTTATTGAATCTCCTTAAAAGGAAATGTTACTTCAGCATTCATAGACACTGTTTTATTCATAATCATTTTACTTAATTATGCATGATTGTTGTTTATTTTTTATTTTTTTCCTACTGGTACTTTTAATTTGTGTTTTATTCATAACTACAGTGGCACTCAGTACAGTGCATACCTTCAGCAAGGCCCGACAGTCTGCTTATGAAGCCACATTCAAATTCTCTACAACTGCATATTTATTTGGATCTGCACATAATCAGAAATATCAGGCCCCTTGGACATGTCAAGCTAAGTGAATTATTCTCTGAGTAGTAAAATGGTGAAAAATACCCAATCTCACAATGATAAACGATGTGATGAGATTCCTGGATCTGCACCAAAATTTAAAGAGTTCTTTTCCCTGACCCATAACGCATATTTTCACCAAGATTCATGGAAATCCGTTGCGTTGTTTTTGAGAAATCTTGCTCACAAACCAACAAACAAAAGGACAGGGGTGGAGGTAACTAATTCACGTATTGATTGTGGTTACATCGAACACTCCCTCAGAAGCAGCTTTGGCTTCAGTTCATTGGTCTTGATATTGAACTGACCAATAGTAAAGGTGATGCAGCCAAGCCAACTTTTCCTTCTTATTGCTTATTTCTGCCTTTACATCTTGTATCACGGAAGTTGCATACAGGCTACCTTCACTGACCCTATTTGTCTCCTCACCTCTGTGGCAGTTTATTGTTTCTGAAACAAACAGGTATTCAGAAATGATTGTTGCTTTAAATATTTCTTTAATTTTATCCCACATCAATGTGTAAAAGAGAAGATGTGACTTTCCCACATACATACATACTTCTGTCAAATAGTGTAGATTTCTGTTCAGTGATAATATGTCACAAGTATGAAACCATGAAGACAAGTTTATTCCACTGAAGCAGGAGCAGTGCACTCGTCTCACATGTCTCTTTGTGCGTATAACCTGACAGGACATCAGCTGAACAGATATGACAAATTGACGATTGAGGCAAACAGACCAACACCAAACTCGTTAGCGCTCATAAACATTTACTGCACGAACATTGTGACAAAGGAGTGAATCCGTGAACCCGACCTGTAACCCTGCTCATTCCCGCCACACAAAAATAACTGCTGGTAATAGCTGCATGCAAGGACTAGCAATTACATGCTGAGTAAATGTTCCAAGATTACATTGACATTTTGCTCTATTTGCCTAAAGGTTGTAAATAATTTGCAAGCGGTGAAAATAAAAGTTGTCCCCCCCCCCCATTTGAAGTTTGCTGACTCACACAGTGGAAGGAGTTTGTAGTTCATACATTAAATACAACACAAGTCAATATGTTACAGAGGCATTCATATGACTGACACTGTTCAGGTCTTGATTGATACTTGGTTGGCAGAGGACGGCATTTTGCAGCTGTTAAATTCAGACCCTGCTGTGGCTTGTACACTGTTTGCTGACGAGTGTTCCCTCCTGCAGGAGATGCACAGGTTGGCTGAGAGTTGCTGGATGGCTTGAATTTCAAATCTAGCCTCCCTTACCATAAATGAACCTTCACAAACCGGCCATTACAAGCAAATCCACTCAACTCTGCTTTGCACAAAACAGTCTCTGCCCACTCGGCTGAGGAACATTTCTCACTTTAAAGCTGCAAACAGCGTTTGCTTCTGTCAGACAAGATACAGGAGTATGCTCTGAACTGTACTGTGATGAGGCTGTAGCGACAATAGAAACATGGACCTCATGAATCATTTATAAATGGTGGTGGGGGGGGGGGGGGGGGGGAGAGAACTCCCTCACAAACAAAGGTTAAATCTGTAAGTGCTGCCCTGTTATTCCTGAAGCGTTAGAGAGCAAAGGCAGCGTATACTCATAGTGTTTGAAAGAAAGTACATTTAAGACGTCGGCGACAAAAAGGACCCGAACCTGGATAAAAATAAACCGATTGAAATGAGAAGCTAATAATATGCATGTCCCTGGTAAATATAACATCTGCAAGACACTGGATTTCTTGTATTTTGGAATATTGGGTCGTGACATTTAATAACTGGACATGCTGCTTAGTGATGCAGCTTCAATTTAGTCGACACTGAACAAAAAGAGAAGCTCATCTCCCACATGTAAGGAAAGATCATGGATTTCTGTTGCCCAATTATTACCCAAACTTAGCTGTGCAAGAACTTGATAAAAAGACAGAGCCGGAACTGATAGACATGAATTGCAATTACACACATATCAATCACTGTCAAAATGGTCAACATGATATATATTTATAAGAATTTACATAGAACACATTGAATTTTCTTCTTTTTTTTTTTACAAATCGGCCAGGACAGGATTGCTCCCGTCCCGGCGTCTGGGTCCTCGCAAGTCCACAGTCATTCATTTGCTCCAGAGCAGGGCAATGGCTTTGCAGATGCCGACGTCATTGTAGTTGAAGTAGCAGAGACCGGCGAAGGTGACCGTGGACAGGAGAAAGAGACCTGTGTTGGCGGCCTTGATCTTTGCGTCACCTTTAACGTAGTCTGTCAACACCTGCCCCAGGCCCCTAGGAGACAAACACAATGTGCAGAAAAGATGAGCAGTGAATGAATAATTCCAAATCTAAACGACAGAAATACTGTTTAGAGCTGTTCAGAATGTATTTCAGCCATGTGCTCCTGTTTGAAATTTTGTATTTTTATTTCATTTTTATTGTTGAAATGTTTGCCTCTACTATTTTAGTGCGGGACATGGACCAAACCAAAAAGTCAAAGTATACATCAAAAATCGAATTTGTTCGAACTTGATCTTTGGTCAAAAGTGACAGACCTGTGTGCCAAAGCTTTGCCACCATTGCGCAAATAACATGCTGCTGATTTTTGAAGTAAAATAAGTACAACCCCTGAAATTAAAAAAACATTAAAAATAGGGCCGAGGAATTAACCGAAAATGTATCGAAACCGACATTTATAACTTCTAACAGCCTTAATCTTGCTCATGTGGGTTAATTTGGTTATTACTCTCTGCAGTGCATGCATCCTCCTCACTCCCCTGCTGACCTGTGCTCACTTTACACGTTAACTATAAACACCAACAATGATCAGAAGTTTTTAAGACACGTACAGTAAGTGTACCACCAAGACCTAATAGATTCTTGAGAGCTCAATTCCACATTATATACTATGACTTCATGTCTTCTATTGAGGCCACATTCACCAGGTTGCCGCTCACTTCAAACATTCCTCAGTGCTATAAAATCCTATTAGGCACAGACACTGCTTATCCTCAGTACCAGATGAAAACAGGAAGTTTTACAACGTTGGCTTTCTTCGACGCCAAATGACATTGGGGTCTTGATCTAATCTGTTATGGTCAAAGAGGTCAAAGCTTGACCCTTGCAGACACCAACCCGCCCCTGAGAGACTTGGCCAAAGAAGACTTATCACTAGTAATGCCTGGTCTGTGGCCTTAACCTGCCATGCTGTTTGCACTCTAACTGATGGTGGAGCACATCGCTGTGACACTAAGCTAAAGCCATCTTCCTGAGTCTGCTAACAGTCGAAACTAACCAAGGCTGAATTAATAGCCGCAGGCAGCTACGGTGAGACGGATGAAAAAAAACCAAAAAAAAAACCCTGGCACAAAGTTAGCCTTGTGTCCGTTAAAACTTAGTACCGGGTCGAGACCTTTGGGAAAAGAGTTTTTGAAGGCTTCAAAGGACTCTGACTCTACCTTAATGCTCTTGATCTGTTAAGTCACAATGTATGGGTGTTAAGATCACAGAGGTGACGTTGAGTCAAATTAACGATTTCACACTGGACTGCACTTCCCAGAGGACCTCATGTGATGAAGGAATTCAACCTCCATAATTGCTTTTTCCCAGGAAAGGTCTGTGTGTGTCACTCAAAGTCACTGCTCATTTTGGAGGCTGAAGTTTGTGGCAACGCTCCATTTATTAATCAAGTGTTTCTAAAATTCCGTCTTCCATAATGATGTAAGCAGGGTGGACAAAATAATACAAGAGACAACTATCAGCCCAAAAAATTTGACCAACGCCTCTCTAAAACTGTTTTATTCACAAGCTGAATTACGATATGCATTACTAACACTTTACGGATTTGGATTTACAGTTAAACATAAACAGTTGAAACATTACATTCTAAGCACAAGCAGGAGCTGTTTAAGTTTGAGCCCAGGGTTTTGAGTGAAAGCATAAATGTCCTGGTTTCAAACTGAAAGATCGTGTTTTTGATAGTGGTTACATCTGAGCAGGTATTCTCCTCCTGCCCCAGTTTCAGTGAACAGACCAGACTAAACCTGCATCTTGTCCACATGCTGTCTGTGAATTAAAACCAGTACACGAGCGCTCTGCTATGCTCCAGACTGAGGTAGACGAGCTTGGTCATGAGGAATGAATATTGTGATTGTGCACTAAACAGACACACAATTTACCCTCATGTGCAATTAGAATTTAATGTGTTCTGTGAGGTCTGTCAGCCTGCAGAGGAAGGCTTTTGGAATTTCGTATTATTATAAACCTGTGGTGGTACGAGCGAGACTGTAGCAGGCCCCGACAGTCCAAAGTCAGAGCAGCTGCAGGTGTGTGATGATGTGAGAATCCT
This sequence comes from Verasper variegatus, assembly GCA_026259375.1. Taxonomy (NCBI): domain Eukaryota; kingdom Metazoa; phylum Chordata; class Actinopteri; order Pleuronectiformes; family Pleuronectidae; genus Verasper; species Verasper variegatus. The sequence goes on along the minus strand of CM048047.1, from coordinate 7,156,169 downwards.
CACGTTTTATTGTTTACCTTTGCACATGTTAAGATATACTCTTGTTATTAAAAAGGTCAAATCTAACCACTAACCAACCAGCCGAGAAAACATGCCTGCTGTGTAGTTACCATGTAAAAAGGAAGTGAATCTATGTCATTAGAAACCTGTGGGTTAGAAGTGAAGATATGGCACCATTAGAGAGGGTCTGAAACCTGCATAAGAATCTTACCAGTGGCCATGCAGTGTCAGGGCAGCAGCAAGGGAATAGTCAATGACAGGGCCGGGGCTATAATAGGCCACGGGTCCCATGGCCAGCAGCAGGATGCTCACCACTCGCTCTGCTGTCCAGTGCATGGAGGCGGCTTTGGAGCCAGCACCGGCTGAGGAACAAGAGAAACAGCAAAGTGTCAGCATCCGTAATCATTTGCCTGGTAAAACCATACACTGTGTATAAAGATGGACGACAGGTCTGCTCCCCAAAAATGAAGCCAGTGCATCTCCATCGCAGGCTGCGGTATATATTATAAACCGTTCCTCTTCCATGTTAGGGAACGGGACATGAACCAAACAAAAAAAAACTATAGTATACATCAAAAATGTTTCTCTCAAAGATGGTTTCTAACATTTTAGGTAGATCTTATTAAACTGATGCATGTCCAAGTAATCCTTTTTCAGACACGATTGGTTTTGATTAGTTATTTGATGCTATAAAAAAGGGAAACGCTGTGATTGACAGGGGAGATGGACTCGTGCTGGCCCGGGCACGTGTGTATCAGTGAGGCCTCGCTATTTAGGCTTCATTTACGGATGGAGGGAGGAAGAGGAGACACGTCCTCCATCTTTACAGTCTGAGTAAAATCAGTCATGACCACAAACAACAAGCTGGATATTTGATGAGATTTAGACAGTCCTCCCTTGACCTGGCTAGATGACACTCAAAGAGTTGTAAGGGAATAGGTCAGCATTTTTGGAAACGCTTCTTGCCGAGTTAGATGATTAGATAAACACCACTTTTATGTCTGTACTGTAAAATTTGAAGCTGCTGCCAGCCAAAGACAGATAATGAGATAATGGGCCCCAGAGCAACTTCCCCTTACTGAAACAGCACCATGGAGCTACATTTATATTTTGTTGGTCTTTGAGTAATATTTTGTAATATCTGTGTGTCAGACAAAAAAGTGACTCAGGTGTCATTTGTAGTCATTTTGTGTCTCTTTGGGGGAAAAAAACATCCCGGCTTTGATTTAAAGTAACTACATGTGCCTGCCTGCAGCCTCGAAAGCTCACTTAGTAATATAACTAGAGTTCAACAAGGGTGTGAATTAATGAACAACTTCTTTAATATGTGAATACAAACACTTAGACACAGCCAGACAACACAATAAAAAGAACAAATGAATCACATAAAAACACACACACACACACCTGTGTATAGATGTTAAACATAGCACTTTATTGAAACCACTCTTTTTGTCCATGTCCTAAAATATTGGAACATGACAGGTGTTTCCTGTTGCCCATGTGTTCCCGTTTCGATGGATTGTAACCATAAAATAGCTCGTAGTGTCTGCTCTTGGGTTTCACCTGTGAATAGTGTGTTTGCTGTTAAGAAGGATTAACAAGAGCAGAGAGATAATTTTAAGAAGAGAGGAAAATCTATCAGAGCCATTGCATAAAGAGTGGAAATAGCTAATACAAGAAAAACTGAGAAAAACTCTGTGTACAGAGCAAGAGACCCTGAACAGGTCGGCAAAGGAAAGCTCACATTGTGAGAGATGTGAAAGAAAAAGCTCAACTAAAACCTGGTTTACACCCAGATTATCAGGTATGCGCAGGTTGTTAAACGTAGGTAAACCTGTTTAAAAAAGGCGATTAACTCCGTTCCCATTGCCAGTAGAGGAGTTTAGCTTTCCGTTATTTTTCCACCGGTGCGACATGATCGATGTCACAAGTAACAACAAACACCTTCAGACGCATTAATCAACACCTTCTGAACTGGAGCGTTATTCAACGAGACTTCAGAAGAAAAACAAACATGGAGGAGGACCAATAAAGTGTTGTGTGTTTTGTTTTGCAGTGAAAAAAGAAAAATATGGATTTGGAAGAAGGGGGAATATACAGCGTGTTTTATTGTTGTTTTTAGTCGCAGCTGTACAAGTACGCAACATCCGGTTTGTGATGCTTTCCGGTCAGCTTGCTCTCTTTGGCTTTTGCAGGTTTCTGTTGGAGCTGATTATCGTACCACATCCCGATTATCGTACCACATCCCGATTATCCTCTGATGTGTAGCAGCCAACCAAAACGTCTTCTAAACCTACAAAAGACTAATCTAACAACAAGACTAATGTGACCACCTTTTGGTGTTTGACAGATAAAGCTGACCGTATCTAACCTAACAGTGGGTCACTGTGCTGAGGTCTGCTGACCTAACATGAACCTGGTGTCAAAATACTGACACCACTGTAGCATCTGGTGTGCTAAATGTGGACCACAAAACACCAGGGCTGTGAGCCAGCTGCTGTCCTGTCAGACCACAGAAACTGGGCGGCCTGGAAACGGAGAGGTACCTACACACACAACATGTTACTCTTTTTATACTGAGCTCTTTTACTGTATTTGAATTCACTTGATTTCAAATGTCATCTCTTTTTTTGTATATTCTCTATGACACTGCTCTTATTGGCATTGCTGAGCTGACCTGTCCTCCTTCTGTCCAACACTTTACATTGTATTGTTGATCCTGTATAAACTAACACATGACAAATAAACTTCAAACTGGAACTTGACAGAAAACCACAATGACAAACTCTTGAGGTTGATGTATAATGTGTAAAACCTCCTCACTTTCTGCTCCTGTTTCAATTTCCATGTACAAAAATAAAATAAAAAATGCTAAAATATTTCCTTTAAAATGAAAATGAGCTCTATTAGATTCTGTTATTCGTCTGTATTTAAAGCATTCTTCCCTCTCTTTATTTTTTCAGTACTAATATATGTCAATTTTTCTCTTATAATATGGAAGAGAATTCAGATGCTTTTATAAAATGTTTCTACTTGTTTGACTTTCATATAAGCCATTCCTGGTTTCTACCACACCCCATACATATAACATTTTCATTATATATTTAGTATTTGTTGTATAATTAAATTACACTAAACTGTGTCTACACAATGTATAAGCATTATATTGACATATATTGAACTTTTGTAATATTACTATTGATCAAAATTATATTTAAATAATTATTAATATTGTTTTACTGCCTGGTCCAAGCGCTACTAATGCAAATTCTGTACAACCAGAGCACAGAGTGGACAAATCTCTATCACATACATTACACAATGCATTGTACTATGATACCAGTGGGAGCTAAGTTGCAACATGCTGCAGTGATAACGGAGTTCAGGTCAGTCGGAGGTGCTGCTGATTCATCTCTGTGATTATTCGGAGGCTGCGGTGAGCCACGCCTTCCGTTTGCTAAATACTGAGGCTAAAAGACTGGAGTTTTTAACCTGCAAACATTTTTCTGAATTGATCGATTACTTTTCCAGTCTAGAACACGACGGAAATTTGTCTAGAGCCTATTCTAGAGCCAAACAGCCCAAACCTCATTCAGCTCAATTCAACATGAGGTAAGATAGCCAATTCTCTCTTTTGAGAAATGACGATCGATTACCTCTTTTGCATTTTTCCATGAAAGGTTACTCCAACAATTGATTCATTTTACTGACTAGAAATAAGTTTAACTGACTTATTGTTGCTATACCAATGCTTGTATGTATGTATGCTGCCTGTATGTCGACACTGACCGTACAGAGCCTGCGACGCATGAATCCTCGCTGTCAGCAGGTGGGGCTGCTCCTGGTATTTGTGTGGTACAACCAGCGGTCTGGACAACAGAGTGCTTTGGTACAACAGAGCTGAGGAGAAAGGACAAAATGTCACATTTACAGCTAACATGGAATCAGCTGTATTCAGCTGTACACTAAACCACATTTAATTCTTATAAAGTAAGTTATTTAATCATGTCTCAACACACCAAAGATTATTTACATATCCTACTCTGGTCTGTGATTGAAATCTTTCTAAATGAAATGCAACAATACACTGTGATGGAAATCTGGAAACACCAAAGTTATCTACGTGTATTTTAATAGGGACTTTCTGCAGAAAGGATCAACACAGAGTCACAAGGATCTCAGAGTAATGATGGAGAACAGTCAAATGCAAGGATCTTATATAGGAAGACTAAGGCTGTCCCTCAGAACCAGTTCAGACTGGTTCTGTAGGCGCAGGAGAGAGGGGAATCTAAACACAAACTGATTTACACGTGTTTCCTATGGAGATAAGCAGACATACATTCAGTTCTTTGGAGAGTAAATAAGTGATAAAAAGGGTCTGATAGTTTTCAGGTCAACAACAGTTCAGACCATAAAACAGCTCAGGTCATAAAGCATTTGGACAGTTTGTTTATATGTAGATACAGGTCATAAAAGTCTTTAGACAGGGCTGCAAAAACTTACTTTCCAACTACAAAATAGTTTTCAACCCTACTTAGTTAATTTTTCCAATACACCACATTATTGGGATGAATTTCGCAATGAAATTTAGAAAGAAAACATCGGAACATATTTTCTGTTTTGGAGAACTGTATTTAGCCAGTGAGCAGCTGAATCGGATTTCTTAACCACAGAGTGGAAACGATGACTTGTATGTTCGTGGTACACATTGAGCTTTTAAGAATGAAGTCACATGTTCCAGGATGGCTCCCACACAGTTCCCGTCAATACGTGTGTGAAGTTGTAATTCACAAACGCTTTGCGCAGTGATTAGCGCGCAGCACTAACGTCACAGTGAGTTCAGCTGCCTCTGACTGAGCGTCACTATCTAAACATAAACTATAAAAGCCTGTATGACACTAGATGAGATGGTTTAATGACTAGAGTTAAACAGAGGTGGTTTTCACCAACAACCCCACTACAGGCGACTTGATCTTGTTCACTACAGTCGGGAATGTGGGTGGTCTCGTCCACAGCCGAGGTTTAACACGTCCTCTCTGTCAAAACGTGCAGTTTCCCTGGAGTCAGCGCACACATTGAGAAACACTCAAACACCGGGAACACACAGAACAACTCACGTCTAACTCCTTTGCGACACACAGAACTCAACCTGACGATCGCCGCCATGATGATACTCCAACCAAGGTCACCACAGTTACCCGGATGTAGTTGACGTGTCGTCGGCGGAACAAAGATGTTGAGTGTGAGAGGAGATCAGAGCAGTCAGCGCAGCTAGAGTACTACGACTACTACTAATAATAATAACATTAACAACAATACTACTAATAATATCAATAATAATTATAATAAAACATAGTCACAAAGTGCTGCACAAATAGAAAAATACAAGTAAAAATTGATTGAAAAATAACTAAAACCCAAAGAAAAGACAAGGTGCTTTACTAAATAAAAGTGCAAAGATAGCAAATCATAGAAAAGCCATGCCTTACTTAGCAATGCAATAAAACAAAAAGTACAAACGTAATGCAACAATCTTTGATAGTGTCACTTCCGGCGTCACATTAAAACGCTGAGTTATAAACAACATGGATGGTTCAGATGAGCGCGGGCCAGCGCAGCAATGCATGTCGGTCCTACTTGCTCTGACGTCATGCAAACCTTCCCAATATGAACGCAGATGACCGAGGCGGCTGTAGATTTTGGTTTTGACGTTGTTCTAAGCGATGTGACATTTTAAAGAAACCTTTCACCTTTTGTTTCATACAGAGAGCAGCCATTTTGACATTAAATAGTAGCTAAACACGTGTTACTAATAGGGAACCTCACAGATTTCCCACCCACTTTGTATAGTTACAATATCCTTTATGAAGATGAGCAGTTTATTTCTCACCGTGTTGCCTGGACCCTGAAATACTTGATGTTTTGTTGTCAAAAGTTCACCTGATGACTATTTTTATGTCACTTCACAGACTTTTGCCTGTGACAGAAACATGGGCGTCTCCTGGCCTGGGCATCCGGGGCTGAGGCCAAACCTGGGGAGTCGGAATACCACCAGGCTTGAATTAAAATTCTAGGGGAAAAAACGTCTGCAACACCCGATTGATAGAAAACACAAATAAATTTAATTTATGTACAAAGTTTTCCACCAGGCCTCATATTAACACTCAAGTTCATATTTTGTTCCCCTCCACTTCCCAGTGAAATCCTGCATATCTGTAATTAGAAACAATTGTTGTAAGCATCTTAAAAATGTTTATTTTGTATTAAAAGAATAGGAATGACACTAATCCTGTACTGTTGCTAAACCTTGATGGTTTTTATTTCATCGTAAATGTGTCACAGTTGAAATCAAGTGTGTAAATAATACACACAACCCCAGGTTTCCTTTTTAATTATTTTACCTTTGTACAGCTATGCACACTGAGTTGGTCCTACTTGTCGAATCAGACATGAATGTGCAGCCCACAATCTGCGTATTAAATACATCCAATCAGCAGAGAGAACCTCAGTGTAAGGGAAATGTAACATTTTGATCATCCACAATGTAATCATGTTAATTTCCCCTGATGATTGATTATGATTGAATCTTATACAATGTAACCTTGATCATGCTGTATCCTGTACAACTGAATGAATCTTGGCCTGATTGCCTAAACTATGGCATTGTTGCCTTGTTGTCATCAGAAGATCCTGACATATGGCTTAGAAACCCTAACCCTCAACCAGAGGGGAGGAAGGAGCCAAATGTATAAAGAGAAAGAACAGCTTCCCATCGGTGTGCATATTACAAACCAGCCTGCTCTGAGCATTAAAGTGTGACAATACTGTAAGAGATTTGTGTCTCGTTCCTCATTGTCAGAGTGGGATTGCAGAATTGTCACGACATCAGCCAATAAGCTGCAATCAAGCCAGCCTCAACTTCTGAACGCCAGCCCCCATGTTGTTTTAATTTATGTGTATATACTTGGCGTTGACAGCGCAAACTGATTTTACAATAACAGCAATGTTTCTATATACTGAATCATATCTACATATATAAATTAAACTAAATTCATGGGGGGGGGGGACTAATCATTTATTTTCTTTAACAAAACCATTTTCAGATTGACACTAGACCACCTCATAGTGTCACTCAATCACAATCAGGACATTCTGATGGAGAGTTACAAAATGAAAGCTGTATAAAATATCATAATGTGAACCACTTTCACCATTAAATTCTTATTACAATTACAGCAAAACTTCCTGTTTCCCCAGTCCTGTTTCACTTCAGATTGATAGTAGACCACCTCACTAATGCAGTTAGTATTCTAACTAATTAAAAATATAACCAGTAAAGAGAAGAGCTTTATACTGTGTGCAGGATGTAATTCGTGCATTCTAAAATATTGAGAGTGATTTTGAAATTGAATCACATGACCCTGATTATTAAATTGTGTTTTATCATGTTTTTAATATAAAAATATAAATTCATAAAAATGGCTGGTGGGTTTATTGTATTTCGTGATATTGACTGTTTGTAATGAGCTTTATCATCTGTCCACATTGCAAATAAACACTTAGTAGTTCTGTATGTATATTTGTTCAGAGTACAAATACAGATATTCTGCTCCAGACTCGACCCAACAACATGGGACATGTGTTTTTTCCTATACTTTACAGTGATAACAGTTGTTGTAGCGTGTCAGTGCTCCCTGCTGCCGCCTGCTCTTCGTCCATTGACCAGAGGGGGCGCAGTTCGGGTTCATGTTCATTTAGACAGCAGCCGCAGCCGCTCCATATGATTTGTAGATCAGTGCTTTTTACCCACAAGCCATTTCCTCCGGCTCCGACCCGCAGAAATCGAAGGTCACCTCAGTCCACCACGTTTTCTCCAGGAGCCCAGCACCGACCTGCCGCTGCCTAGCTACGCTGCGTAACGACGCCATGGACAGTTTCGATAATTTCAACGCGTCGGAGAAGGCGGAGGCGTCGGAGCTGCAGCGGATGATCGCTGTGGAGCAGCAGAAAGCTCAGTTCCAGGCCCAGGTTGGTTTGATAACCGGACTAACCTGAATCCACGAACTGGTCCTGGAGCACCAAGGTCCGCAACAAGTGAGATCACATACCGGTGTTGATCTCAGAGCTGACAGCCTCGCTCCTGTGGTGGGACTGTTGAGACAATATACGATTCCTCTGCAGTCTGGGCAGAAATAAGCTGTTAGAATATGATAAGATACTCTAGCTGTTGTTGATGATGTGACACCCTCATGGCCGGCGCCAGGGTACGTGCTATGGGGGAGCTGGACTAAGAAAGGCTAAGAAAACAGTTAGTTTCAGTTACTTTAAATAAATCTGGTTTTTGAAATCATTATTGACCACAAGCAAATGTCAAAAACATCTTTCAGCACCGGACAGCGCCCACGCAGCCACAATTCATACACAAACACCCATAAGCATAGTGTAAAGATAAAAAAAGGGCTATCACAAAATTAGAAATTAAATCAAGAATATCCAAAGTACAGCCACGATGACAACTGTGTGCAACGTAACAGTGCCTTGGTTGTATTTACAAGTATCTTTAGCGAACAAGGATAACTTTGCAATGCATTGGTTACAATGTTACAGTATAAGTGTCTGTCACAACTTCAGATGAAGGCATGGCACAGTGTGATACATTGGTCATGGTTTGTTTGTTACTGCATTAAGAATGTTTTAGATGTTTAGAGATGCATTACAGAGAGAGGCTTGAGTGTATGAACTCAGTGATGGCAGATTACAGCGTCTTCTATAACACACCACCTCAAAACAATATATTGTGTAAGTGAGCGAGAGACAATTGAAGAGCAAGGGAATGATAAGATGATTATGTAATTTTGCACTGAATATATCAAAGTCTGAATAAGACACTGTCATGTTAACATCATTTTCTCAATACCTTAAAAAGAATAAGGTCATACTCTGAATAAGCTGTAATACAAATGAGGCAAATGGAGTATTCTGACCTTAGTCACGTTATTTAGGCAATGTATGCATCTTAATTGCATTATAACGACTTACTGGAGTTTTCACAGCATTTTGCAACATCGACATACAGCAATGACCAACTACCAGTGTGTCCCATTACATGTGTAACAAATATCAACTGCTCCTAAACACCTGCAGGTTTGCACCTGACTTAGCTTTGATTTACTTTTCTTCATTATCCTTAGAGTCGGTTCCAACACGTGTGCCTGAATTAGTCCTGTGTCATTGTGTAGTTGAAAAGTAGAAATGTGCAGAGGTTTGTGTGTTTGATGGTGAGAGTGTGAGCTGCAGGGGTGGGCGAAGAGGTAGTGCTAATTTGCTGGAAAAAAAGTGAAGAAGAGGAGGAAAATGGAAACAGAAGAGTTATGGCACAGGTTCCTTTCCTCCAGGAGAGAGAGGAGCGTCTTTAATCAATGCCAATTTGAAAAAGTTGCGCCACCAGCCTAAATGACTTAACTTCTGGTGGGCCATCAAATGCAAGGATGGGAACAGCTGGTATAAACTACCCGTTGTCCATTTTCAGGCCATGAAGGAATTTCTTTTCAAGGAAAAAAGTTTGTAAATATAGGATTTTTAGGAACAGAGATGGATTTTTAGGGGTTTAATTGATGCCTGGAGAAGAACTTAAAGACTAATGACAAACACCTCTACTCATTATCTTAATCACAAATCTTTTTTTTAAACATAATTACCTAGGATTTATTTCTTCTTCTTTTTTATCCATCCTCAGTCTAGCTTTGGATCCTGTCAGTAATCACCTACTGATAATCCAACTAAAATGTGTTTCTGTGATCTGTCCATCCCCATGAATTATTATCCCCATACTTCTGTTAATAAGCTATATTCTACTCCTCTTGATTCCAGGTGCACAGTTTCACTGACATCTGCTGGGATAAGTGTGTGGAGAGTCCGGGCTCGAAGCTGGACTACAGGACAGAGACGTGCCTGGTGAGCTGCGTCGAGCGATTCATCGACACCACCCTGACCATAACCAACCGCTTCACACAGATGGTGCAGAAGGGCGCTCATTAATGATGGACCACAGATGCCAGCAGGACTATATTAAGACAGAAATAAAGTTTTCCGAACACATTGATGGAAGATAATGTGAAGAGGACGTGAATTTTTATAACTTACTGTTTAGACTGATGGTGCTTGAAGGGTCCAGAAAGAGTCACGTAATGTGACCTTAGTGAACTGACACTGTGATCCTTAGTCTATTTAACAAAATGGGGGACGAGCAGCTTTCCCTAGGCAGAGTTCATTCACCAGCATGTGGATGGAATATCTGGTTTCAGTGACTTTTTTTTGTTTGTCTGTTTCAGTGAAAAATGTAACTGAGAAAAAGGAGTGAAGATGAGAATTTATTGAAGTGTAGCCACACGAATATCAAGGACAGCTTTGATTAATAAAAGATTAATTTCATATATTCATTTGAAACAACTGAAAGCTCCCAATCAAGGTCAATGTCTTAGTACAATTTCTTTTAAAAACATTCTCCTCTGCTGAAGTAAATGTATCCTGAAACAATAAAAATGAAAATAAATGTACCATAATAAAGTAGAACAATAAAATCCTCATGACATCAGTCCTGTTGTCTCTTTCTCTGAAAACGTACTGATATTGTATTGTGAATGGATGTACACATGGTATTATTTCCCTCGACCTGTGACAGACACAATAATATTTTCACATGAATGTAGAAGTATATTCTTGTATCAGTACTAAACCACTCCACATGGGCCCTGGGACAACTCCCCTACAAAATGCCAGTTTGGGGCCTAATGTTGGTCCAATGGATGTTCCAGTTATATCAATATATTTTAGGAGAATGTTTTTCATTGATACTTGAGTACATTGTTTTCATTTGTAACACCTTTGTCAGACCTTTGACACCCAAATAACATTTAAACCAATTACTTCATTCAGACATTTTGGACATCTTGTACCTAAGAGTAAATTTAAATACCTGAAATATAAACCAGCTGAACTGAAATAACAATAATAATGATATAATAATAAAATACAGAAAAGACTTGATAGGGGCTGATGTAGAGAGAGTGAGTCATCAGGAACTCCTTCCAAAACAACATACAATTATCTTCTAATGCTGCTCTTCACCATCTCACAAGTATCAGGCATTGAATTGATCAGACAATTAACCGATTGGTCGATCAACATGAAATGATCTATCTTGACAGCTAATGAATCGCTCAAGTCACTTTGAAAGCTATATTGACAATGTGCCACCTCCAGTTTCCCAGATGCCATCAAATTTACTGCTTTTCTTTTTCTAATAGTTCAGTAAATTGAATGTATTTTTGTAACAACAAACAGGATTCAAAGGTTCCAGAAAATGATGTTTTTTCTTTCTCTGAATGTGAGTGAATGTGTTCGAACATATGTAAAAGGAAAAGTCAGAAACAAAGCTACAGTGTAAAGCTGTTAATATTTTTCGCTGCCCTGAGTGCAGACTTCATGGCAGTTTCAATCCACCCATGAGGCAACGCTGTGTGTTCTCCTGCAAAGTGCACCCGTCCCTCACTCTGGAACAATTCCCTGGCGTATTGCCCCTGCTGGTAGGGCGTATACAGGGCAAAGGCTCCCAGACTGTAAGGATCCAGGCCCCATTTCTTGACCAGCCCCCCTGTCCACAGGTTCCTAATTCCTTCTCCGTGCATCTTAACCAAGTCCTCCAGGACCACTGCCATCACCTCCTCCTCACCCATCCCTTGGAAGAGGGTGGAGTCATCAGAGCAGGTGTAAGATGCCAGGAGGGCCCCTGCGTCTGTGCCCTGGAAGCTGTGGCTGGGGTAGTAGATGAAGCGCGCGGGACGGTCTGTGATGCTCTTCCCTCCTCTGATGCCCTCTTTCTCCCAGAAGCGTTCCCTGAAGCTGAGCACCACCTTGGTGGAGCTGGTGTAATGAATCGAGCGCAGGGCCTCCATCTTGTCCCAGGAGAGAGGCGGCTGGAAGTCAATGAAGAGGGTGGCCTTGGCTGTGGCTGTAACTAGGACGTAGTCCACTGTCAGGTTGGTTAGAGAGCCTGAATTACCCCAGTCCTGATATGTTACGGTTACATTGCTGCCACTTGTTTGGTTGATCAGTTTGACCTTGGAGTTGAGAAGGATTGGGGAATTTAACACCTGGTACAAAGCCCTGGGGAGATGGTCGAAACCATCAGTCACTTCAAAGTACCTGGAACAAAAACACACCTTTAAAAACTTAATCACAATACATCATTAACATTTCAATTATCAAGAATTTCATTGAATAAAATTAAATTCTCTCTTTCTTCGTGAAAGTTACATATTTAGATGTTTTTTTCAGTGAATAATATCTCTTCATGGCCTTAAAATGGCCTGTATGTAACACTTTGCCTCCTTTAATAATCCTCATATATAAGATGCAAATGAGCCCAGCTCTGACTCTTCTCACACAAACCTAACTCGTGTACACGACACAATGACAAGCGGAGTAATTCAGACCGACATTGACTCGGCCATGGTATTGACTGCTTATTTTGCCCATGATATATTTTGTATTATACAAGCAACACCATATGGACATGTTTAGAAAGTTAACATTAAATGTGATTTAAAGCTACAGGCAGGAGAGTTTGTGTTATCGTTGCTTGTTGAATTGAAAAATATGCTGTGTATTCAGATCAGACTGAAAAATGATGCACTCCATGTGTGTTGCCAGACACATAATAAAACTGATCAATTGAATATTTCTCACTCAGTGTTGTCATTGATGTCTGACTGTATGTACAGCATCTCCAGCAGTGATGCGTAGAAGAGGCTGCTTTCATTCAGGAGGTCCCCAATCATCCTCATGGCACCACGGCTCACTTTGCCCTCCCTCACCAGATAGTCCTGTCAGCAGTCGAATGTAAAATGTTTTTCAGGTGGTGAACGCTTTCATTCAAATTCAAACTATGGCCTGTGTGACATTGCTAAGACAATTTCAAAATACACAAACTGTTACCTTCACTGTGTAGGAATCATATTTAGCCAGCATGGCACTGCAGCCAAAGTTCTTTAGGTCATCCCTCACCTGTGCACATACAAAGAAAGAAGGTATTTAAGTCAGTCTTTATCAGTCAGACTTTATTTATATAGCACTTTTCATTGAAAAGAAATAACATAAAATGTTTTACATAAAAATACCCTCTCAGGTTCACTATCTAAACAAACACACACACACACACACACACACTTGGTACCCCAAGATACCAATGAGGAAACACTCGTGGATGAGTTTAAAGACTTAGACTTAGACTTCAAATTCAAATAGAAAAACAAATGTACAATAAGATAATATATGGATTATGTTGAAAGTAGAAATGTAATAACATGGCTTATTTGGAGTATGTATATATAAGAATCATTACTTAACAGTGTAAAGGAAAAAGGGATGTGTAGTGAATTTTAAAAGACTTGTTTTGCCTAATATCTGTTTTGTACTATTTTGTTTATCTTCTGTATGAACTTAAATTTAATGAGATGAGCTGTTTTTGTTTGTTTATGAGGCTGTGTTAGGTTGTTGTGTTTATGTAGTGTGTATGACTGTGTGTGTGTGTGTGTGTGTGTGTGTGTGTGTGTGTGTGTGTGTGTGTGTGTGTGTGTGTGTGTGTGTGTGTGTGTCTCTTAATTATTAATTACTGGTGCTGGTGCTAATGGGGATCCTAATAAAGAAAGAAAGAAAGTTAGAAAGAAAGAAAGAAAGAAAGAAGAAAGAAAGAAAGAAAGAAAGAAAGTCAAATCAAAAAAGAAATGTGTGAAAAGAAAATAACAATAATGAATTCAAAAAGATACACCAAATAATCAAGCAAGCTAAAATAGAAACAAATAAATAAATGAAATTTAATTGAAAGCCAGACTAAAAAGGCAGGCCCATGGTTTGGATTTAGAAACATCAATATTTTTTATCTTTGTGCAATAAAACCATATTTATGTGTTTGAAAAGAACAATGATACTGTTGGTGATTACTCTAACAACCTGCAAACATTATGAATTATTCTGAGAGGAAAGTATACAAACCTTCCACAGTGCCTCACTGAAGATTTGAGCGGCTGACTTCCCCCTCTCGCTTTCGCTCAGGCTATAGTTCAGCAAACCAGGGTTACTTTTCACATCATAGGTTTTCTCTAGCACTCCATTTATCAGATAGTAGGTGTTGATGTCGTCTTGGATGAAGTGGTTGAGGGAAATCGATAGTTTGGAGACAAAGGAAAGCAGGATCCTGTGGGATATATACTGATTATATAAAGCTTTTATATGTAAGATTTTTCATTTGAGTTAAAATGACTGGTGCTCACAGCAGCAATGTCCACTTTTTGAGTCAGTGTAGCAGTGTTACCAATTACTCACAGATGAAGTCCTGTTTCTGTCCAGCTTACAATTGTAAAACCCAAATTTTGAATTGAAATTTTGTAGGGGGGGCGCCAATTTTTCAATGCATTTCTGACGTGTGTGATATTTATGCCCCTAAAAATGTGATCAATTGCACAAACTTAACATCAACTTGCCACTTGTAATGCCATGGCAACAGCATTTAACAAAAAACGCACAAGATTCATAGCTGCGTGGGCCTTGATGTTGATATATTATTTATACATTTACTGCAGCATGTTAAGCTTTAACCTTGCAGCCAACTAATTCTACGGAATAGTTGACAACTACTGAAATGAATTTGTTGTGAATGCCCTAGTGGTAACTGTACTCAAATATTGTACTTGAGAGACACACTCACTTATGAAAGTTGGGGATCCTCATGGCACCTAATTCTGCATACCAGCCCTCTCTTCTGTTCCTGAAGGTCTCCACACGTCCTCCGATACGGTCACTCGCTTCTATTATGGTCACCTTGTTGTCCATGGGGACACAGGATCATCATGTTAAACACACGTCTACACAGCATACAGTAATTTCAAGGATTCAAGGAATTAATGGGCATTAAAATACAACCTGTGCATTTCCAGAGAAAGAAATACCTGCAGGCATCAACATCCTGATGTTCTCCAATCAAAATGCACCAGACAAACTACAATGGTGTTCAGAGCGCATACCTCTGCCAAGTCCCAACATTCGTCATTTGAGACATCATTTTAACCGAGGGATTGGTTTCATTTATTTGCTTGTCAATGGTGTTAAATGGTCAGAATAAGTCAAAGTGGTCAAAATGGACTATATTCCAAATTTTTGTAATGCACTATTTATATCTTTGTTTATTTTATTTGTGTATTTCAACTGAATGATGGACTTTAGTCACTGGACAACTGGATCGTAAGTTATCAGAGTAACAAGTTGAGCAAATGTTAGCAGCAGATTGGCTGACAGCCTTTCTAGATGTCCCGAGTCCAGCATAGAACACTGCATTAATGCATCTTTATAATGTGAAACTGTTTTATTTAGTGTTTTTACAAGATTTAACCTCTGGGTATTTTTGTTTTAAAGCAGGGGAGACCTCTGCGGACAATTCGGCCCATCTTAAAAATGTCCTGAATCATTAACAATGAGTAGATTCTAAACGGCCTATATTTACATAAGGTATTTTTCTAGTCTTGATGACAACTCAAAATGCTTTAAAGTACAGGCTGTTGCCATTCACCCATTCATTCATACAGTGCACCTATGGGCAGCACTTTTTCTGTGTATCATTGCCCATGGAAACTTATGCAGATGTGGAAGACTGAGATCAAACCGTCGACCTTCAGGTTAAAGGACAACTGCTCTACCCGCTCATCCACAGCCGCCGTAACAGGCCACAGAAGGTAAGAACAAAACAAGCAATAGGTAAGAACAGGTAAGAAAAGGTAAGAGCAAAACAAGAAGACAGTTAAAGTTTAAATCTTATCATCACATATAGTTGAGTGGAACACTTCAACACCTGTGGAAAAATACCATTAGATGCACACACACACACACACACACACACACACACACACACACACACACACACACACACACACACACACACACACACACAGATCAAGAGGTTGACTCAAGGTTTGATTACAATGTTTTCAAGCTCAGGTCATTCTTCCATCACCATAAACACATTTTACCTCATGGCCAGCATCTTCTAAATACTTTGCAGCCATGAGTCCTGCAATGCCGCCACCGATGATTGCCACATGACGGGACGTCTTCGTGGTGAGGAGACCTTTGTTCACGATGTCGAGAAGCTCACTGTAGTCTCCGTCTGTGAGGCAGTCGTTCAGAGGGTCTCCAGTGATCCCACTCACAGCAATCACCACAACCCCCACTATAACCAGAGGAACTGAAGGAGACAGAAAGTACCAATTCATCAAGGGGGATTAATTCAAAGCATCACGAGTTGAATATGGAGAAGTGAGGGGCTATTCAGACTTTTAACCACTCAAACTGAAAACTGCTCAGCTTACAAACGTAGTCATATCTCTTGCCTCTAAGTATAACCCATGACAAATGAGTGTCTTCACATAAATGCTGTGGTCATACTTCATTGTGGGAACTGCTGAGTTTCTCTATAAATGTTAAGGTCTGGACCTTATTATGTTATGATTTGGCACTTAAAATTGAACATAACTGAATACCTTTTATTAATTCATTCTTCTTTTTGCCATGGATTTTTTTTGTGAAGCACTTTGTAACCTTGTTTAGATAGGTGCTGTACAAATAAAGTTATTATTATTATTATTATTACTATTATTATTATTATTAGACTACATTAGAATTGTTTTTCTTAGCAAAAAACTGCTAATAATTAAATACACTTAATATAAAAATATCAAATAAATACACAAAATATATACAATCAGCTATGTAGTTCTGCATTATTGCACAAAAGGAAACGGAATACATTGAAATATTTTTACTAAAGACATTGAAGTATTGCACCAAATTTAACTATTAAATGCATGTATTATGTCTTAACATTTTAATATTCACAGAATTTACACAGTGCCATGGGAGGGATCATCTTGAGGATGGAACTCCAACGTCTAGACTTGTTCCCTGTGCTGTTGCTCCTGATACTATAAGAGGGAAATGACACCTACCAAAGACACAGAATTGAATAAGTTAAGTGGATGATGAACTAGTAAAACTTGAATATCCACCTGATCTCAATAAACTCGGACAGACATACATTAAATCAGATTTAAAACGAGCAGCACATGCAGAAGTGAATGAGAAATGAGATTTATCTCAGGCCACATTCCACTCACCTTTATCAATGGTAAATTCTCGTATGTCATCATAAACCTCTGCATGACTGAGGAGAAATGAACAAGTCCTTCATAAAGCTTCACTTCTAATGCTATGTCCCCCTATATGAAAGCAACCTGCAAAACCTGGACGCGTGGTATGTGTGAAATTGCACACAACGTCATCTTAATGAGGGGACTGTGTGGCTCCTCGAGACTTGAGTCTGGAAATATTTTCCCACACCGGCTCCAGAGTCAACCATACTGAACAAATCAGATTAGTGAGCTTCTACTAGTCATCTGCATACCTCATTTCCTCCATCTTCAATCATTTCAATACCTGACCTGAAAGTCAGGGGTATAAAAAAAAAATGCCTTTAAAGCTGCAATACATCCCATGAATCATTCCACACTCAACAGCAGTACATGTTTTCAGTTGTTTTAATTTAATGTCATATCATCTGTAATGCCATAACAAAGCAGTTCCACTAACCCACCTCCGTCTGTGTCCAACAGGTAAAAGCACAGCTCTCAGATGCTGCAGTAAATTAATGCAAAAGCAGGATGGAGCAAAAAGGAGCAAAGTTTCATTTTCCTGACAGCATCAGTGGCTGTATGGTGGTGATTCATATTCATAGCTAAATGCTGAATAAACACTTCTGTAGGAAAGGACAGTGAAATAAATAGCACCCATACAACGTGAAGCAGCACCCGGACACCTTGCAGCAGCACCCATACAACATGCAGCAGCACCCGGACACCTTGCAGCAGCAACCATACAACGTGCAGCAGCACCGGGACACCTTGCAGCAGCACCCATACAATGTGCAGCAGCACCTGGATAACGTGCAGCCGCACCCATACGACGTGCAGCCGCACCCAGACGACGTGCAGCCGCACCCATACGACGTGCAGCAGCACCCAGACGACGTGCAGCAGCACCCGGATAACGTGCAGCCGCACCCATACGACGTGCAGCAGCACCCAGACGACATGCAGCAGGACCCAGACAACGTGCAGCAGCACCCATACGACGTGCAGCAGCACCAATACGATGTGCAGCAGGACCCAGACACTGTGAAGCCGCACCCAGACACCGTGCAGCAGCACCCATACAACGTGCAGCCGCACCCATACGACGTGCAGCAGGACCCAGACACTGTGAAGCCGCACCCAGACACCGTGCAGCAGCACCCATACGACGTGCAGCAGCACCCGGACACCTTGCAGCAGCACCCGGACGACGTGCAGCCACACCCATAAGACGTGCAGCAGGACCCAGACGACGTGCAGCAGCACCCATACAACGTGCAGCCGCACCCATACGATGTGCAGCCGCACCCATACGATGTGCAGCCGCACCCATACGATGTGCAGCCGCACCCATACGACGTGCAGCCGCACCCGGACAACGTGCAGCAGCACCCATACAACGTGCAGCAGGACCCAGATGACGTGCAGCAGCACCCATACGACGTGCAGCAGCACCCATACAACGTGCAGCCGCACCCATACGATGTGCAGCCGCACCCATACGATGTGCAGCCGCACCCATACGATGTGCAGACGCACCCATACGACGTGCAGCCGCACCCGGACAACGTGCAGCAGCACCCATACAACGTGCAGCAGCAACCAGACGTGCAGAAGGACCCAGACAACGTGCAGCCGCACCCATACGACGTGCAGCAGCACCCAGACGACATGCAGCAGGACCCAGACGACGTGCAGCCGCACCCAGACGACGTGCAGCAGCACCCAGACAACGTGCAGCCGCACCCATACGACGTGCAGCAGCACCCAGACACTGTGAAGCCGCACCCATACGACGTGCAGCAGCAACCAGACGACGTGCAGCTGCACCCAGACACTGTGAAGCCGCACCCATACGACGTGCAGCAGCACCCAGACAACGTGCAGCCGCACCCATACGACGTGCAGCCGCACCCAGACACTGTGAAGCCGCACCCATACGACGTGCAGCAGCAACCAGAGACGTGCAGCTGCACCCAGACACTGTGAAGCCGCACCCATACGACGTGCAGCAGCAACCATACGACGTGCAGCCGCACCCATACGACGTGCAGCCGCACCCATACGACGTGCAGCAGGACCCATACGACGTGCAGCAGCAACCAGACGACGTGCAGAAGGACCCAGACGACGTGCAGCCGCACCCATACGACGTGCAGCCGCACCCATACGACGTGCAGCCGCACCCATACCACGTGCAGCCGCACCCATACAATGTGCAGCCGCACCCATACAACGTGCAGCCGCACCCATACAACGTGCAGCAGGACCTAGACACTGTGAAGCCGTACTCAGATGACATGGAGCACATAGAGTACATGCAACAGAACGAAGAGATCATGCAGCAGCAGCCAGATGACATGGAGCACACAGAGGACCTGCAGCATCCACAGAATAGAATGCCATCAATACAGTGGTCTGACAGTGTGGATTCTGAAGAGAAGATGCGCCGGGAGTTTGTTTCCAAGGTGGTCATGGATGTCATCAAGAGGAGTAAACTGAAGGACGCCAGCGATCAGGAGTTGGTCAGCTTCACAAAGCGTCTGGTAAAAGAAATACTGAAAGGACTCCTGGAGTGTTCTATCAAAGATGTGTGCAGCAAGAGCGTGTCAAAGGCTGTGTTGATAGGGTTATCTCTGGGTGCTCCAGTTTTCCCATTTTATTGTGTGTGTGAGTGTGTGAGTGATTATACTGATATCTTTGCGAGGAGCATTTCGAGCCTATGTCCTACGTGTACCAATAAAATAAGTCACTTGTTTGTGTAAAAACTCACAAATGCATTGACTATTTTTGTTTCGATTTATGTTTAAGAAAATTATAGGGTTTTCTCTGGGTGCTCCAGATTTCCTTTTAATCTAATAAATTTCATAATAAATATGATATGAAACGCTGGAGTGCTTATATTTTGAAACACCTACAGAAAGTGTTGCAATCATCAATGTTTGTGACATAAATTCATCAGCCAGTGAGTCAAGAGAGTTACAGGGTTCGACAGTGAAGGTTTTAGAGATCAACCAGTCACCAACCAGTAGATCGCGATCTACATGTACAGACTTTTTTACTCAGTCCATTCTAAGAAATATGTTATTGAAACGTCGCGTTTACCAGTCCAGCCTCAACCTACAGCAACTCCTCAAGGATACAGCTGTTCAACACAACTCTACATGCAGCAGTATGGAGTAACGTAGACCTCACTCTGTACTGAAAGTCTGTATTGAAACTTTTTACTGAGACACAAGGCTTACTCCTAAATTGGCCGACTGTCCTGCTAAAACTTGAACAAACATGAGGACGGTGTAACTTACCATTCAGAAACATCCTGTTGTAAACGACTGTGAATATATAGCTGTATCCAAACAAAACAAGGTGACTTTCAGCTGTGTGTACCAGAGAGATCATCTGATCGTCTGATGCTCTGCTGACTTATGCCACAGCTTTGTTTGAACTGCAACAGTTTCTGGTTCAGCAGAAAGTGGGAATCATTCACCTGATCAGCAGGTGAGACTATGTCACAGGCTGCAAAATTATCAAGCAGTATAGGAATGGTGTGTAGCTGAATATGATTCTGTTATTGGGCAGGTTTTAATTTCACATTTTGTCAGCATAAGGGGGAAAAGAACGAGTTGACTGAACCAACGAGGCTTGTGGAGTGAAATCATCCATGTTTATGAATAATGTGCGTTAAGCTGCTGCTCTCACAACGCCCTGAGAAATGAGACAGGGGTCTGAGCTATAGTCAGTTCCCAGGGTCTGAAGATTGCAGGTAATCTTCTAAAGAAAATATATAATATTATATTTCATTTGACATGTTAATGTTTTGTGTGGAATGCAGCTCCATGGACCTGTACCGTAACACCGCAAATAGACGCGCATTAGTTTTTCAAGCTGCGTTTGGCGCTTCTATACGCAGTCTATGGTTTGGCGTGACAGCGGTTCTCACAAACCACTCGGGCCACATGAGCGCGCCGTGCCGACGCTCGAAGTTACGTCACGATACCGGAAGTAAACAAAGCGGACTGCAGTGTTCGACGTCCACCCCCCCCCCCGTGCTGTGACAGCTCGTGCAGGTGAAACGCAGCGCTCTTGTTTTTGGTCTTCTCGTTGAAATGTGTGCGTGTGTGTGTGCGTGTGTGTGTGTGAAGCGTCCTCACGTTGCACCCTGTAGAGTCACGTTGCTGTTGTTAGCTAACGAGTCATATTCTAATGCGACCAGTCTTAGGCCACAAACTACACAATTTAAGGTTGTTATGCGCTTTGGCTGATTATAACAAAACACGTGACATTATCACAGACTTCTGACAAGTCGACAGCGTCTTGGCTTCACTTCGGGGAATATACTTGACAGTGAAAGAAACTATTATGTTTCTAATATTTCGACTGCACCTTTAACATCTAGTCTCTACCCTCGTCTAATAAACATCATGTAACGGAGTAAGTCTTACAGTCAATAGCACATTGCAGTAGACATTGTGTTGTTCGGAGTGGATTAACCTGTTTGCCACATGTCCAGAGGTTGTTTGTAATGGAGTCAGTAAACTACGTGAGGATTAACAGGTTTGTAGAAGTGGATGTTTGTCATGTAACACCTTACTTGTAAACTGTTACATTTCTCTGCGGGGTTTGGTGCAGAGCAAGCAAGTTTGTGTGCAGCTAACGTTAGCTAATCACCTCCCCAAGCTGTTTGAGGTCGTTATCACGGATAAAGACAAATTAATACAAGTGTGATTGAACTGAAAACTTGTATTAATTGCTGGAGGTCGCTTGTATTTAATGCTGTTATTTACACCATTGCTTTTTCTACAGTGGCATGTCAACATCTATGCCACAGTCATTGACATGAAACAGCCATAACACCATAACTTCAGTTATATAGATTGTCATACTTCAGTCGTTAAATGAGATGGTTAAAGATCTGGTAAATTAATACATTACATATTACTTTACATATCATTGAATTGACGCTTTTATCCAAAGTGACTTACAATAAGTGCATTCAACCATGAGGTTACAAACCCAGAACAGCAAGAATCAAGTTAGTACAATTAGTCTTTGTTTGAAGTAGTATCGGCTGATCGCCGATCACAGGGTTGATGACTCTGTTTATACCACTGATTAACATATGTGATCCAAGTGACCACTTAGGATCGAATTTCTCTTCCCGCTCTATAAACACTAAAGGGCTGAATGAGCAGGACACACTTTAACTTTCTGTGACTGTGTGGAAATAATTTCACGTCACAGATTACATTTCATTTAGCTGACGCTTTTATCCAAAGCGACTTACAATAAGTGCATTCAACCATGAGGGTACAAACCCAGAACAACAAGAATCAATAAAGTACAATTTCTTCAAAAAATAAGAGGTGTGTTTTTAGTTTGCGGCGGAAGATGTGTAAACTTTCTGATGTCCGGATGTCAATGGGGAGCTCATTCCAGCATTTAGGAAAATGTCTGTGGCAGAGTTAGGATGCATGACTGAGAAAGAGTCAGTGGAAGGGAGGGCTGATAAAACAGAGGAAGCTAGAGAGGCGGGAGAGAGGGAACGAATGTTGCGTACAGTCTATGGTTTGCGATGGACAGGTACAGATTCTGTTGATGTGGTGGGGTTGTCAGTTTGAGATAGTGAGAGAGAGTAAGAGATAAAGAAGTGATCAGACACATGAAGTGGGGTTACAGTGAGGTTAGATGTTGAACAGTTTCTGGTGAAAATATAGTCAAGGTGGTTACCGGCTGTGTGAGTAGGAGGGGAAGGACTGAGTGAGAGAGCAAAAGAAGACAGTAAAAGTAATAGGTCAGATGACTTCTCTGTCTGGATGTTAAAGTCACCCAGAAGGATAAGTGGAGGGCCATTTTCTGGGGAGTTTGACAGGAGGACGTCTAATTCCTCCAAGAAATCTCCCAAAGAAGCTGGTGGACGGTAGAGAACAACAATAGTTAATTGTACCAGATGAGTAACTGTCACAGCATGAAATTCAAAAGACGTTGGGGTAAAAAGTGGAAGCGGATAGAGAGAGAAACTCCATTTGCGTGAGATGAGTAAACCTGTACCACCACCCCTATCAGTGGGTGTGGGTGAAAGAGAAGGCAGAGGAGAGAGCAGCTGGGGTGGATGTGTTGTCCAAGTGTGATCCAGTGAGAGCAAGGAAGTCAAGCGATTGCTGTGTAGCAAAGCCAGAGATGAAGTCTGTCTTGCGGGTAGCTGACTGGCAGTTCCATAGGCCCCCTGTGACAAGATGTTGGGTATGTGTGGAACGGGTGGGATAGATAAGAGAGGAAAGGTTACGGTATTGGTGTGAATGAGTGCAAGGCTTATAGTATCTACGAGTAGTAATGCGCACTGGAAAGTATACACATAACCCCTAACCCTAACCCTCAGCCTCCCCGAAGACTCCAACGAAAGACTCCTTTGTCTTTATCCTCTGTAATGGCAATTTTCTTATTTAATACACAAAGTCATACATTGTCTCTCGGTAAGTTCAATTCTAACACCTGCAGGTGGACTCGTCCCCAAACATCACCTAGCGTGATGTGTAACAATGAGCAAAGAGCATAGAAAAATCAATACACTTATACAATCACAAGCCTCTCCCTGCGAGGAGCAAAAGGTCTTCGTCAGCTCCCTTGATGTAAACTCAGGGTGGACAGACATCCTGTCTCCATCTCTGTCCCAGCCCCCTGGAGTGACTTCTTGTGTAAGACCATCTGTCTCAGAGATCCTTTATCTTCGTTTACAAGACCAAAGACCCGCGTCCTGTATACATGAACGAGATCCCTGCACCCATCTACTCGAACACTTTGAGTGACCTCTGCAGTGAAACATTTGCCCAGTGTCACACAGAGGAAGGAAGCCATACAACATCTTAGCTCCTTAATCAACACTCGTAGAGTGTAAGTTAACTCATAGAAACACATTTGTTCATACTTCTTCTAAATACATATCTGTTCTTCTATTAAACATAACACAAATGCAGAAATTGCTACTACACCTCCGAGTCTTCACAGACGCTGAAGCTGACACTTCAAACAATTCGTGCTTTTTAAGCCAGAGTTGATGATCTGCATCCAAAGAAACACATACACAGACACACTCTCACAGGCACGCACGCACCCTCGCACATACACACACGAAACCCCAAAAATAGTTTGAATGTATTTCAATGCCTGGTTTTTCAGACTGTCTCTATACCAGGACAGAGCACAATCTAATCTGTATGCCTAATTGCTTTTATTTTTCAAGGTGTGATGTGGCTCTGGCATGTATAATCTCCAAATCCCCTCCTGACGGTGTCAACCCAGACAGTAACGCCGTAGAGGGTGCCATGGCTGAGGTGATGGGACAGAGGAGCTTGCTGGGCTTTGGTGTGGTGTTGGCATGGCTGGTTCTGTTCCATCTGCTGGTCAACATCTGGCTGCTTTGTTTGTTCACCAGCCTGCTGGTGGTGCTCGGTGGCTGGCTTGGCTCGCAGGCAGTCCTAGATTCCAACAGTGTGGTTCATCTGGAGAGGTTTATCACACTGGAGCAGGTAACCTTTCTGGTATTTTGCTTTGTAACCATTTAATTGGTTATACTGTACATGGTTGAGATACATTTAACCGTAAGACTGGTTGGGGAAATAGGCTTCCTATACTTCCTGTATCATGTCATTCTCCTTTTGTCCTTGCCAAATGTCAGGTTCCACCCTCCGTGGAGGCTGATCAACACTTGGACCAAGAAATCCACAACACAGTGAGGAAAATCATCAGGGACTTTGTCACCTCCTGGTACTGCACGGTGTCCTCTGAGACTGGTTTTGAGACAGAAGTTAAAGAGGCCATGATCTGTATGGCCATGGAACTGAAAACGCGTGCAAGACATGTCGACAGGAAGGTATTTTAATGTAAATTCCTCTGTGTTGCCAGCTGTGTGTGTGTGTGTGTGTGTGTGTGTGTGTGTGTGTGTGTGTGTGTGTGTCATATGGCCTGTAATGGCTCTTGTTAATAATATTGATAAAACAATAAGTTTACATTTACAGTTGCTTCAGACCCCTTCACTTATTACTCACTGTATTATGTTGTAGATTAATTTGTAAATTAACGGAAGACCCTAATTTTAATTTCTATTCAACTGTACTTCAGAGGGGCAAGATACACTTTTCACATCATTGCAGGAGCTGACCCAGAGGATCCTCGATCTGTTTGGCTGCCACCTGCAGGACTATATCAGAGCTAAGGAGCTGGATGACCGAGCAGCAGATGACCATGAGTCGTGAGAGCGAGCGGTTGTGGAAAGCTTATTCCAGTCTTACCACACCTCATCTTGCCATGACCAGTGACAGAGTGGAGCTAAACTACACCAGGGCATTTGTAGATTTGTTATTGCATGTTTTGGTGCCATTGCCACACTTGGAGTCCCAAACTGGACGGTTTGTTGTTGGAGAGCTCATCACCTGCAATGTTCTTCTCCCTCTTATTGAAAAACTGTCTGACCCTGACTGGTTAAACATCCTTATAATAGAAATATTTGGGAGGTCCAGCAAACCCCAGGAATGCATTGCGACAGAGCCACTGACTCCATCACCACCAACAGATGAATCTGATCTCCCTGCATTGCAAGAGATTGCACAGGTTCCTCAAAGGATTACTGAAATTCCTCAAGCAGGAGCACAGACTGAAATTGTCCCTGAGGCAGAGATGGCTGAGCTTGCTGCCTATGACGTCTTTGACTCAGAGGAGGTGGACTGTCCACAGATTAACACTGAAGAAGAAGAGAGTACTCCACCCTTTCTAGAGCATTTCATGAGAGGAAGCAAGTCAAACCCATTTTACCAGGAAAATGACTCGGACCTTGATTCTCCTTTGGCTGAATATAAACAGAGTCCCACCGATTCACTGGTCATGATTGGCCAAGAGGAGGCTCTGGATGTCAGATGCAAAGAGTTTACCACATCTGTTGAAAATAACATTGGTGTGGACTTGGAGGATGTTTGTCCCTGTCCATTGAATGGCTCCTGCCAAAACGTACTGGTGAATTCAGAAAATCCAAATGGCTATGGCCCCTCATCAGTTGGGGCATCACAGGGGACTCCTAGTGTCAACAGCCTCCAGGACCTGGAGAGAGAGGCCAGTTCCCCACCAGTAAACCCAACCAGGGAGCTTCTCCTGAGCGTAGAACAGACTGGGTTGGGTAACCCTAATGAACTAGTCAGTCCCTCGCAGGTCACTTCTCCCATGCCATCATTCAGTTTCCAGCCCCTCAGCAGCCCAGATGGACCAGTCATCATTCAGAACCTCCGCATCACTGGAACCATCACAGCTAAGGAACACAGAGGCACTGGCTCACACCCCTACACATTATACACTATCAAAGTAAGAAGTGTCCACTTCCTCTGTTCACCAATCATTATTTAGTTCATTTATGATCCTGTACTTTTTCCAGGCCGATGAAGGGCTCAAATATGATAATCCAAAGGGAAAGACAAGTTTCAAAGAAGAGTTACAAATGAAGAATAGTGGAGTTTTTGACTACTAACAGTGCTGTGTCGCAATGTTATGTTAAATGGGCTAACCCCATTCATGCATATGCACGGGTTTGTGCACGTAAACACAAGACCATAAATGCCGTTCTACTGATTGACAGTTGTTGGCGGAAATGCACCAACAAATATACCAACAAAGAGAAGAAGACAATTGGAAATTTGGTTTGCCACAGCCCAACGTGATGTATTTATATTGCTCGTCTTATTTCATCATTGTCCAAGACCCACAGAGGTTTACTTTACATTTGTAAATGATGATGAAAAGTGTCAACTTCAGAGCTGAAGCATGTTTGACTTGAGAGCTGACGATTAAACAAGTGCCAAATGGAAATAAGAAAAGTGGCCTCTATTTCCATTCTCTAATTAATGCTTTATTTTAACATTTTAAATTATCTAGGTCAAAACTATTTGTATCGGAATTTATTTCTAATGTTGGCATTTTGGACACAAACTGTTAAACTGCATTAATTGTATTGAACATTGGTACAATAGCATTAGGCCTTAAGACATGTTACAAGCTGTGCCACAAACTGCAATATGTTGCACACAATATAAATTCTGACAGGAATCAACAGAAAATGTTAAGCTTTACAATTGGTTGTGTTGGTTTTCAGTATGAGACCGCAATGGGTTTTGAGAACCCAGGAAGCATCCAGTCCGGCTCTGATGATGCCGAAGTCGTACAGACAACTTGTGAGAATCCCTCTTGCATTCAGCCGGTAGCCTATCACATGGTCAACAGACGATACAGCGAGTTCCTCAACCTGCAAACACGGCTGGAAGAGAAAACTGACCTAAGGAAACTCATCAAAGGTAGGAGGAGTGAAGTCTGTCCTTTTTGTCTATTTTATGTATGAAATTAAAAATGAGAAATCTCTTGTTGATCCTAGGAGCCACCAATGTGCACTGTAGCCCAGTTATCTTTTGTCTAGTCTGGAGAAATCCATGCACCTGAAATTGCCATTTAGTCCTTGGACATTGTTTAGACGTTTGATTTATGTTTGTTACTTGAGCCAACATCCTTAATTTTATTGTTATCTTACTGTGCTGTAGGTGTAAAAGGTCCAAGGAAAATATTTCCAGACATGCCATTTGGGAACATGGACAGTGACAAGATTGAGGCTCGGAAAGGACTGCTGGAAACCTTTTTGAAGGTTGGTGGGTTGATATTTTATTACTTTATGAATTAAGGATTTTGATGTATATGTACAAACATTTTACATGGCTTTTGATCTTTGAGCTTGTAGACCTACGTTCTGTTCTCTTTTTCAGCAACTCTGTGCCATCCCTGAAATAGCCAATAGTGAGGAGATGCAGGAGTTTCTGGCTCTCAATACAGACGCCAGGATTGCCTTTGTCAAGAAACCTTTCATTGTGTCACGCATAGACAAGGTTTGATCCTGAATATTTCACTGTGGTACAGCTGAGTAATAATGTAGTTGACTTCACAATAAGAACATTGTATATGCTTAGTAATAACTATAATCTGACCATGATGCAACGATGTAAAGACATGATAAAAACTTGCTTGATGGTCTAAGCCTCTGCTGGGGTCATAATGGATTTAAAATGCAGCACGTGTGTGTTTTTTGTGTGTAGATTGTGGTGAATGCCATTGTGGACACCCTGAAGACAGCCTTTCCTCGTTCAGAGCCTCAAAGCCCCACAGAGGATAACGAAGCAGAGGTGGATGGTTGGAAAATAAGTTTGGACAAGAAGAGCAAGTAATAAAAAATAATAAATTATAGCAAACTTTTTTATAAAGCACTTTTCAAAACACAAATACAAGGGGCTTTACAATTTAAAAAATAACAAAATTAATGCAAACAATAGTTTAGTAGAAGTTTAGTTAATAGAATTTAGTTGTCAAAGGTCACTGTCCCCAAATAAACAGTTTTTGGGCCATAGTTATGACAAAATGTCACTTAAATGCTCATCAAGATAAAATGATTACATTTTATATCCAAAAGTTCAGAGTTCAACTTCACTGTTACATCATTACGCAAAAACACCTTTCATTATGTGAGCACTATGACTGAAGAGGAGATTGTGAACATATTTCCTGCAAATTGATTGGTCGGCTGAGGCAAACAACCACAAGGAGGTAATTCTATTTACAGATGTTTTCTCTTCATACTTTGATAAATAATAATAATACTGAAGCTTTATTTATACAGCACCTTTCATAACAAAGGTACAAAGAGCATGACATTGGAAAATCAAGACTAGAAATTTCAAATTAGATATAGCATTGATAAAATGCCTTAGTCAGATTGTTCCAAAATATGGGGCCCCAACTTTAAAAGCCTGGTCACCTCTGGTCTTGTGGTCCAGAAAAACCCTGCCTAATGCAGCAGTCTACTTTGTAGGGGAGCAGCAACTGAGCAATATAATTAGGAGCCAACCCATGAAGGGCTTTAAATGTAACATGGGCGAAATTATGAAAATGTTATGGAAAATGTTACAGTCTCTATATAATAGAGCATTGCCAGAATTGCCTTACCACACAAAAACATGGTCTTACAGTACAGGCGTATTTAAAATATTTCTCGCTGATGGGAGCTGGTGCAAATAATCTAGTTATAAGTTATAAAACTTAGTTTTCATTAAAAAACACAGTAAGGTGGAGAAGAGAGAACCAGGTACCCTTTGAGGGCCAAATTTACTCCTAAGTCAGTTTTGTCATTATTATTGATGAAAAAATACTATTAGTGACTTTGAGTGGGAAGCCTGTGAGGGATCATGTCTTGCATGAAAAGGGGATTACATTACATTACATTAAGCTGACGCTTTTATCCAAAGAGACTCACAATAAGTGCATTCAACCATGATCAGGATTTGGGGAGTCTGAACCTGCTCTTTGTTGAATGTAAAAAAAGAGAACATCATTCCTAGCAGAGAACAACAGGATTATGGGAAATATTGATTTTCCAATATTGATTTTATCTTTGTGGTGAAAACATTTTTTTTACTCTCAGGTCTCGTCTGAAGTTCAGTAGTAAAAACAGTCCCTCTATGAACGGCTCTGACATAAGACCACCAGTTTTGTTCAGTTGGGAGCAAACCAGCACAGTAAGTATCTTACATTTGCACGACTGATATTTCAGCATTAGTTGAAATCTACATTAACTACATTTTACTCAGTTCTGTTGCATTTTGTTTGCTGGTTGACCTGATAATATCTTTTTTTCTATTTCGCCTTTTCTGTTCCCTCGAAGGTTTTCAGCAGGATGTCCTTGGGAGATTTGCAAGCCTTTATCACTGAACAAGAAAAACTGTGCATCAGAGTTGAGTCGGAGAGGGAGGAGAGCGCAGTGGTCAGAGAATTCAGAGGCTATCTGGATGACAGCTTGAGAGGAAAGCAGAGTCAGGAGCGTGGTAAGAGCACACAGTCTAATAGATAACTGAAATGGGAAACAATGGCCTTGTGTAAAGGTCAGTAAGGTTGTTAGTTGGTAAATTTCCCAGAGTGACTGTTGGTCATTTTAAAGGGATCAGAGGACCTTAAAAGTAAAACCCTTATCATCACATGTCTTCACACCCAACTGGCAACACAACACCATATGAAGCCCAGTTACTGCTTGTACTCTGCTGCGTCCACTGACCGAGGACAGGTCCTGAGATTTGAACTGTAGATGGCGTCCGTCTGGACTGCTGGAGTCATAACAGTGTTGGCATCAGCAGTTAAGCTTATGTTACAAAGAGAGCTGCTACAGCTAGATTGATGATCCTGAATATTTTTAATCAAATATTGTAATTTAGCTGAAATCCCAAATTTGTCTAGAGCCTTAAACGATAAGGCCGGCAATTTTCTGTATTCTTCATATTGTCATCAAATATTTAAAACAGTCTTATCCTTTAACCTCCAGGCCTCTCATCATTATCTGTGCAATCATCATGTCTGCTTGTCTGCGTCACTCTGGCTTGTCTGCTTTCGTTTTCCTTCGTGTCGGACCAGCACACTGACTCACTCCCTGTTGTGTCTTCCTTCTTTCCTGTCTGCTTCACTCACCAGTTTCCATCCACCATCTGATCACAATTACAGCAGCGCCCTCTGATCGAAACCAGCTTGTGTTTTGCAGTCACTCATCAGACTCACCAGACCAGGTTATATATTTTGGCAACCTTTGGCATGCTGCTGTAGCTGAACAGACAAAAGCACAGGAATTGACTTGATGCGACAGACCTGTTTTTGTTCTTTCCAAACCAAAAAGTTTCCACAAACAGTGACATGGGTCAGCCTGCATCTGAACCCAGTTTGGACTCTGCTTGGCTTTGGCAAACAGCCATCTTTGTTGATGGAAACTATATGTGTGGAATTATGTTTTACATTTAAGCATTATATAACTTGACTCATTGGAGGGGAAGACAGCTGCGCCATATGAAAGTGGGACTAAGTAGAGGAGAGAAGTGAAAGTGAACATTTCTGCTTATATTCTAGGCTCACGCTAAAATCTTTAAAATAATTTGTGTCCTGTTTAATTTTCTCAACATCCCATTATGACAACAGGATTACATTGTTGTATGCATCTATTTGGGGATTTGGGTTTTTTCTACGATTCTATCTGCAGATCCTCTCAAACTCTGTCAGGTTGGATGGGGGCTGCCGATTTTCAGGTCTCTCAAGAGATATTTGACTGGGTTCAAGTCCGAGCTGAGCCACTGCCTGATTGTTATGACTGTGAGCTGTAGTCGAAAAATTTACTAAGTATGGTTGACAAACTATTTTGTATTTGGAAAAGTAAGTTTTTGCAGCCTTGTCCAAAGACTTTTATGACCTGTATCTACATATAAACAAACTGTCCAAATGCTTTATGACCTGAGCTGTTTTATGGTCTAAACTGTTGTTGACCTGTAAACTACCAGACCCTTTTGCCACTTATTTACTCTCCAAAGTACAAAATGTATGTCTGCTTATCTCCTTAGGAAACACGTGTTTAGACACCTCTCTCTCCTGCTCCTACAGAACCAGTCTGGATTGGTTCAGAGAGACAGCCCTCAGTTCTCCTATAGAAGATCCTTGTATTTGACTGTCCTGCATCTTCACTCTGAGATCCTTGTGACTGTCTGTGTTGATCCTTTCTGCAGAAAGTCCCTTAAATTAAAATACACGTAGATAACTTTGGTGTTTCCAGCCTCTTGTAATCTTTCCAGATTTCCATCACAGAGCTTACAGGGTCATAGTCCCGTTGGACAGTGAACTGTCAGACCAGTCTGAGGTCCTGAGCACTCTGGACCAAGTTTCTGGGAAGGATTTCTTTGTACTTTGCTCTGATCAGCCTTGCCTAAAACCTGACTGGTCTCCCATTCAAAAACAACCCCACAGCATGATGCTGCCACCACCATTCTTCACTGAAGGGTTGCTATTGGGCAGAAGATGAGCTGTGCTTGCTTTCCTCCAGACATGACACCAAACACTTCAATCCTGGTTCATCCAACCAGAGATTGAGTCCTTAAGGTGCTGTCATTTGGGACCCATGCCTTCGTCCCAACTCTACCCCTTAGCTGTCTTTAACTCTGAGATTGTCCCCATTTTTGCATCACTCACGTCACCGCTCCATCTTTGTCCATCACTCATTCACATCGTATGGAAACGATCTTTGCATTTGTTTGTCATTGGAATAAGACCTTCTCTGTTTAATTGAATCCCAATTGCATTTCTTCCTTGTTCAGGCATCTGGTCATTGTCTCGCTCACTCTGACTGTCTTTTTCCAGACAGCCCGAGTGAATGAAGGTTGAATGAAGTGTCTGTTCTGAACAGATGCTGCAATGTTCCACAACCAATGTAACCACAGTGTGTTAACATTACACTGAATTTAAAATAACCCAATACCTACATTCAATCCCTGCTGAATCCCCGTTTCTCGAAACAAGGGTAAACACAAACGCATTGTAAAAAAATAAATAAATGTAGAAAGTACCCTTGAAAATGCACTGTATATCTTAACCCATCACTCTGAATAGAAAATTTAAATTAATTTAAGGATTCAAGTCACATCATAGATAGGTGGTTTCCAATTTATATGGAATATTATATTCCATAACTGTATCACCTTCTTGGGAATTTAAAATTCAAAAGATTTCTAATCATGTAATTTATATCGGTAATTAAGAAAATTGCCTTGAATTTATTACAAACAGGCGATTCGGTTCACAGCAATAATCACCTACCGTCAGTAATTTCTCCCTCACTGCCACATGAGGGCAGTATTAATGAATGCATGTAGTGCTGATGTGACAACTGAACCAGACTGTTTATCAGATGCACGCTGAAGAAAGGCCACATCACATTGTAATCTGTCTGTCAGTCTATCTAACACAGTAATGAATTCATGAGTCTGCAGAGTAAAACAGAGTGTTGTGTTTTTCTTGTGTCTTGTATGTCGTGGGCACAGCCTCTGAGATGGCGCTGGCTGAGGTGGCTCTGAACATCCTGTGTCTGCTGATGAAGGAGCAGTGGAGCTGGCTGTGCACTGAAAACATTCAGAGGACCATCAGGCTGCTGTTTGGGACCTTTATTAACAGGTGACATGCCACATTCATTTGAAAAGATTTGGGTTTATCCATGATTGTGCATCTTTCATTCAAACATATGCCTGCACATTTGGGTCTGGACTTTTGCTGGTGTTTGTCCTTGAACAACACATGAACAAGGCAGCTGTAGATTCTCCGGTCAGAGCAGAGGAGCATAAAATAATCCTTTTTTATTTGTAATCAAGGTAAAAGTTTAAAATAATAGTGATATTGATTTGAAGTCATATCGCACAGCCCTAAGCCGTAGTATTGAGGTCCTGCTGATACACTTGCTTGACCAATCCCAAATCAGTTAGTTGGTCATGAAGTTACACATCAAATAAGCAATAAATCAAACTTGCTGGAAAGATTAAAACTTACAAGCATCAGTGTGATAAGAACTACCTAAAATGACAGTGATGATTTAAGAGAGACGAACCACATAAAGATTCCTGGGAAGAAAAGTCCATCACACCAAAGATGGTGGTTGTATGACAGATACTCCTTCTCATGAATATCAGTCGAATAGGAAATATATCTAACTTATGGTGTTCTTGGACTGATGCAGGTGAATCCTTGCACATTTGTTGTAGAAGTATTATTTGTGGTAAAAAAAGGATGTACCGGTAATGACATTTTTATAGATTTGATTCAGTACATGTAACTCATATTTTCTGGTGATCATTGAAAGTGCAGTTGTGACACTCTCCCCATTTATTTTGGAGCTTGACATTGTTGGTCCTGAAATAACTGCCGCCAACTAACTGACACTGTAATAAATATTAATGTTGTTTTATTGCCCTGTCCTAGCCAGTATCACAAATGATGATTGCACCAATTTATCTGTCTCCCTCTTGTGGCCAAGATTGCAAGCTAATTACTTGCTGAAAATCTAAAGTCACTTCAATCCATGCAACTGCCAAAATTAACAATGATGATTATAATATGATATTTCAATATTACAGAGAGAAAACCTCACTGAGATTCTACACATACATTCACTTTACCTATTCTTGGTTATCAGCAGATATCAGCTGCATTTGCACAACCATCTTTCCACCTGACTGATGCTGCCTCTGAATGACAATTCTCTAAGAGCTTTTACTGGCTTTTTCTCATGCAACAAAAAAATGCAATGGAAACTTCTGCATAGGAGGAATTTGTATCCTCAGCCAGGTCAGGACATGAAGACATATGTTTCTTAGTGGAGATTCCACAGAGAGTGAGAGCTGTTAATGAGCCATGGGGACTTATATACAGGCTTATATACTATTTGGATTGTCAAAAGAGTTGATTCCTTGCAGAGGTCTATGTCTTAAAAAATCTGTGGCATCACTTGCCATGCAGTTATTAATACAGAAACAAAACAGAAACATAATTGGTAAAGAAAAATGTGCACTATCTGATCAGGCAAGCATGAAGTATGAAGGCTTTTCACCTCTGCATTTGCATTTGCAGTCTATGTGCACATGCATGCCTGCACTATTTGGCCCTTAAGAGAATGCCTGTCATAAACTCTGCAAACATTTGTCACAGTGAGGTATATATCTCGTGCTGCCAGTAAACTGAACATGTAGACAATGTTCTCAGGTTCCACTGTTCGTGCTGTGACCTCACGTTCCCTGGGGTGTCAGTATCAGAATATAATTGCTTCACCCCTCTATTTTAAGAAGTTCCACCAGCCAAGCATGAATGACCTTGTACTTTTGTTTAGCCTCATCTATATTAGGCAGCAGTCTGTCAACATGGCAGTGACAGCTCTCAGTGCGGCAGGTATCTCCTCTCATCAACTGATTTCTCTGTGCAGAGGACACAAGATGCTTTGAATTGCTTGTAATAGAAACACCACATGACCAAAAGAGTTCTGTTCATGTATTATTTTTATAGAAGAGTTGAAACCAATGCAAAGTGATAGATAGACCACTTTGGTAGAGCAGGTAAGCCTTTAACCTGAAGGTTCGATCCCAGCCTATTCTGCATGCTGAACTGTCCTTGTGCAAGATACTGAACCCAAATTGCCCCTGACATTCTCTTTGAAAAAATGTGCTGCCAATAGATGCACTGCATGATATGTATAATGAGTGTGTGAATGGGTGAATGGCAAAAAACGGTACTGTAAAGTGCTTTGAGTGG
Organism: Verasper variegatus; assembly: GCA_026259375.1. Classification (NCBI taxonomy): domain Eukaryota; kingdom Metazoa; phylum Chordata; class Actinopteri; order Pleuronectiformes; family Pleuronectidae; genus Verasper; species Verasper variegatus. Next base: position 7,120,770 of record CM048047.1, on the reverse strand, counting down.
TCATTTAGACCAAGAAAAGTGCTTTATAAATGCAGACCATTTACCATTTAAAACATCAATAAATAAAAACAAAACAAATGAACAATGAAACTGTCCAGGCATGGGGTTACATAAAAGCGAAATGCAAAAATCAAGCAGGAATACTTAAAAAAAAAATTAAATTACACAAAAGCCCAATTTAAAAACCTCTCTTGTAAATGGAAAAAGGGATTAAAGAATGATGTGAATAATTGTTCAAAATGTTAGCATATGTCAGGGTGCTTTAATGTGTCCTGGCCACAACCCTTGGGTTTTAGCCAGTGTTAAATGATGTTTACCAGAACAATGCTTGGGAATATCTGAATGCACTCCATCGAATTAAGAAACACAAAAGATGTAGCTGTTTAATATTTTTCCATTCGTAGCTAAGCCTAAAAGCGACCAGCTTAGCTGCAGGCCAGCAGTGTTGGTAGGTCCAGCATCATGGTGCAGACTCGCTTATGTTTCTTGAAGACGTTTCACCTCTCATCCAAGAGGCTTCTTCAGTTCTCCAACTGCAGGGGTGATAAGACACTCAGTAGAGTATCTTCAATCAAGAAACTAACCTACTATATATAAAACCTACTCACCGGAGATAACTGAGGAACTCAGTGGAGGAAGTGGTTTTGCTTCCACTCTGTCCTTTATGTTATAAAAGCCGTACACCTCATTGTGCATTACTGCTCAGACCTGGTTTTTGAAATTTGAAGTGGACCTTTTTTCTGTGTTGGTATCCACACAATCTCTTGGTGAGCTTTTTTTTTGTACTGGGACTGAAAAGATTTGTCAAATATTGTGACAGGTTTTATATAATCTGATAGCTGTTAGCTGGAAGGAAATGGAAGCTGATGGCAGCAAAACATGTATCCAGGCCAGTCCACAGCTTCAGTGGATGCACATATCCCAGAATCTAATTTAGAACTCAAAGGGAAGAAAGCAAGTGTGTGCTTCTGTCTGAGAGACGAAACCAGGACCCAATGTTCGGTGGCCAAATCTTGTGTGTTTGGGACAGATCTGGCTGGAAATGCCGGCTCTCTGCTCATATAAATGGGGTCCAAGGTGAAGCTGTCGTTTGGGAGATGTCTGATTTTTATGGACTGGAAAGTGGGACAAGATCAGTATAGTTTTTTTCTCTTAGACAGCAGTCTGGATGGAAAATCCAACTGCAGCCAGATTGTTGTCAGGGTCTAGATGAACTGTGTCTAAATGAAGCAGAGTATAGCCACTATGTGACAACATCACAAGCATGTCTAAGGATACTTAATGTTCTTTTTTCTAAAATGTGTCGGTAAATGTTAGGCTTCCTTCACTTTCCATATAAAAAGATGCGTAACTTCCAGTTGGTGACCATCTTGAGGCAAAGATTAATCCTTACAATTACTCAGTTTCACATCACAGACACTGTGAGACTTGTGTCAGCCTTTAAAGTGTGTGATAGATATATGAATCAAAAATATGCACATTGAGACACTGGCTTACATTCTCTGGACCACAGTGGCTTGATTTTGCTGGAGCACCTGTCCTACCATGCTGATGCCCAGCAGTCTTTTTCTGTTTTTTCCTTGTTGGTCCAAAGGGCTTTCTACTGGATCACCTCTTCTCTGCCAGTCTGTAGCTGCACCTGTCATTCTATGACATGATCCTTTATTTTGACTCCCTTAAATTGTATATTAACACTTCCATAAACAATTCAGTTCACAGCTTGATGAGGTGGTGGTGAGGTGAGGATGAAGGAGAGCATGGAGGCTTTAAAGCTTGTTAACAGTTGTCATAGAGAACACGCTCACTCTCAGTTTTCTTTTGCTCTCCCTGCCTCTGCTCCAGCTACATTGTTAATTAATACCCAGGCATCTCCATCTGACATCCAGTGGCTGGCTTGGGTTTCACTGGCAGTGAACAACAATTAGTTTAGCTTTGGGGAAAGTGTTTTCTTTCTCACTGCTGCACAGTTTAGCCCATGACCACATAATGACATTTGGAGAGAACTCAGACGATGTGGTCTGAACTACAATATTAACCAAAAACAACATTATACTGGCTTTTATAAGTAGTATATTTTAATCTATGATTTATTATACGAGTCCACTTGCACAGTATTTCGTAATTTGTTTTTCACTTCTCTGAGTCCACAGCTAGCTTTGGAATTTTCTGGAGCATGGGCAGACATTCTGTATCTAAGAATGCAGAATGTTATTCAGATTATTACAGTCAATACTATTTGAATGTAGATGATTTAGGTGAATTGTAAAGACCATGTCATCAATCATATGATTAGTATGAAAAGGGGCATCACAGAACATCTTGCTTGTCATTACGGCACCCATGTTATCAGGCTAGAGTGGCCGCACTGCCTGCATCAGACGCACGTCTTCCTGTGTGTGAGCCGTGCTGCACTTCCAGAGAGTTGGGGTCTTGACTATTTCCCCAATGTGCTGTGTGCAGTTCACAGCAGAATAGACAGTGTTAATTATCTTTTACCACAGTTTCAATGCATATCTGTTGAATATGCCACAAACGTAAATATTTGCAACACTTTGTGTGCCTGTTATGAATAGCAAAAGCACACTAGCGTTTCTGTTGACTGAATCCATTCATTTGATTTAAAAAGTAATTATAGGACAGGAAGATGCACGACTTCATACAGTAAAGTCCTGGCATTTAAATCAGTGCATAGGCTACTTTTATTCAAGGAAATATAGTCACACTAGAAACCTTACCAAAAATGTACTTTAAACAGGAAGTTGTAGCAGCAATTCATGAAGAAAGGCCCGCTCTCTAACAATCTTGTTTAACTTAAAGCGACTTTTAATGCTGTTTTAAAACATTAAATGTCAGAAATTAAAGGTACACTTTAATACCAGTATTTTTAATAATAATAATAACAATATATTTTATTTGTATAGCACTTCTAAAAGGTACTCAAAGGCACTTAACATGCTAAAAACAGTGACAACAATAAGGTAACATTATACATTTTATATTATATTTGTCGTTTTGTCTTTATTTATAGAGACACATTGAAGAGTCAAAAAACAGGGTGAGAAAGAAGGGTAGTAAACGGTCGTTGATTATTTTTCTATCGTTGAAGCGTTGTAGTTGCTTAAGGCCATTGCATTGATTCCTTTTCAGCTTTCATGAATAAGCACAACAGCAGTTGTTTGTTGGATGTAATGTTGCAGCACAGTGCATCACCATGCAGACCCACCTTATGGCTCCAGCTAGCTGCTGGTGTCATGTGTTGAGCAGATCCATATGGAGTGATGTTTACCCATGTCAACTGCGTCATTTGCCAGTTTGTCATTTGTCTGCTGTTGGCTTGACACCTTGTTCTCCAGAGAGAGAAGAATATTTGGTTCAGGCACTGTGGTCTAAAATTACTCTATGTACGAATATATGTAGCTAAAATAGCCATCTGTGTCTGGCTGTGAAGACAAGACCGTTTTAGTCTAGTTGTGACTTCATTTGCGAGAATTTATTCTTGTGGACATGTTGTTTCATTTGTAGCTCTGCCTGACTTAACAAGTGTCAGAGATCCTTTTTCATCTAGTCTTAAAATAACAGAAGACCTCATGCCTTGTTACAGTGTGAAGACCTAAGGATTCTCAGTGAGAGCGATGTGGGGAATCCAGGGACTAACTGTTCCCAATGATTGGACCCAAAACAGCGGCCTCTCTTCGACCAGGGATAAAACATCTGGTTGTTTTCGCTGTGAGGAGGTGATACCAGAGTCTTGTTTTCTTTCTGCTCTGGTGCATGTCCTGACATGTGGGTCCTAATGCCAGACATGAGATGCAAACAGAAGAACCCGCATGGAAGCCCCAAGCTTCTTTTGTCAGCAGGAAGTCACTCTGAGGCTGAGTGTGCTGGTGGTCAGATGGCAGGGCCATACGTGATAGATTTGGCATTGGATGGAAAAGATGCTTGTTACATAGTGGTGCGAGCTACCAGCCTGTGTTGAGAGGGGGAGGTGTGACATCCTCAGACAGGCTGTTCCTGTGATGAGACAGATTCAGACAGCTTGTATCTCATGCTGTGTTTCAGTCTTTTTTCCTTTTTTTTTTTTCTCTGAAGACATTTCTGAACTATAAATATTGACTTCTGTTACAGGCTGACAGTATTCTGCAGTTTTGTTCGAATGCATTCAGACCTCCCTAATTTTGTCTAGTGGACATCATAGGTCAATTACCTGGGTTACTTCCTGTGGAGCTTATGTAACACAATTATCCCTTCAGCCCCATTGCTTCCAGCCTCTGTCCATTTATCCTTATTTAGTGTTGGAAAGTTGTGACATGGCAATCCTCCCTTGGCCAGACATGAAAGATAATACCGGTCATTATTGTCTACACATTTGATAAAGTTAGTGACATGTGCTTCAGGGCTAAATCACTGCTGGGATGTTTGCAGTGGACTTGATACATAATACACACTGTGTCTTAAATAAGGCCCCTTGGCCCCTTCACATCTCTGGGGTGTGTTTTCACCCCTCACCTGAGCTGGGGCTCTGAGATGTGGCTCCTAAGTCATGGTTCATCTTCTGTCTCCAGAGACATACTTGTGCAAGTATGTCTGTTGAAAACTGTCTGTAGGCTTATTTTAGCTCAAATGTGACCTGGTTATACTTGTCTGTGTTCTCCATAAATGGTCACTGAAATAAACCCCAGTGGAGTCTAACACAGACATAGTTTCAGGCCAGCTCAGCTGATTTATATTAATCTACGTTTTCTTGCATCACACATTACTGATTTCCTGCAGTATTTGAAGCATCCCTCCTTTATCTTGCTTGCTGCTGATTGTTGGAGCTGAGCCCAACAGTTGTTAATTTAATCAGTTGATTTAAACCCTTGAGCCCTTGTGAATGTAACTGGTCTTTATCTTACAACTTTGAATAAATATTCCTAATCGTGTAAAAACGAACATAGTGTCTTCCAGAGGTTTCTAAGGACACATGGTACTAATGGAGGCCTTGTAAATGAAGGGTGTTATGACTAAATGTCAAACTTAAAATTCCTTTTTGCTATGAAATTGGTATATACATCCTTGATGTATATTTGTGTAATTATTGGGTCAAACTGTTTCTCAACAAAATTGAAAAAATGTTCAGCGGATGTGGTTTATGCATAAAAATATGAAACAGCATTCAAAGGAAATGGACATTGCAAATAAGTCATAATGTACGTGAGGGATGTGAAGCAAATGTCACTCAAGCTTGCGAGGAGACTATAATGTTAGTAAATGTTATACAGTATATCCCGATATGTGTTTTCTGGCTGGGTAAGGTCTCTACTTCTGCAGTGGCTTTAAGGAAAAGGAAACTAACAATTCACATTTGCTTTTCCCCGATTTCTGAAGGTTTTATAATAAATGTAGATGTAAACCAGACTAATGTTGATAATTTAATTTCCTCATACTATCTGTGATCAGGAATACTGGACATGTACAGTACTTCATTCATTCATCTCAACTGGACCCATGCTCAATAACCAGCAAACACTAGGTAGACCATCTCCTAAGGCAGAATGGCTCAGTGGGTCAGGTTTTTTTTTGTGAGGCTCAAGTATCATTGTAGTTTATATTTTCTCACTCAAAAATTTAAAGAATTCAAATTTCATTGTGACTTTTGAGATATAATATTTAACAGTTTTTCCTTTTAAATGTCTAAAAAATACCATAAATATGTTATATATTTTGTTGATTTGTGTAATAACATGATTCAAAATGTTTCCAACAATGTTCAAACCCTATTTATTCAAGGTAACGAAACGTTTCGTTTTGGTTGGTTTTTAATCGCATGTAGATCACCATGTAGAACTCTCTCAGAGATCTCATCCTGAGCTCATATTGGGCTGGCACTGCCTACTCTCTACCCCTGCTGCTTGTGTACCTTTGGAAACTCAAGATGCAATGCTTGAGGGGATTTTCCTCTCCGGATTATAGTGTGTCACCTGCACTGTAAACGTCTCTTTCCTGGCAAGCCCAGCAGAGGAGCTGGGGTAATCACTAGCAGAGAGAAGAGCTGGCTATGTCCCTGTGTTCTTTCGTGAGAGCCGCATGTTTTTCTCTGAGGCGGCCTCGGGTCAGCGATAGTCACCTACTGCACAACACTTTTCTTTATGATTATTGTGGTATAGCCTACCTAAAAAGGCCAGGAAGGAGGACACACAAATCTGCGTGAAGTTTGTAAAGTTATCAGGCTCACATACCAGACTGGTGACATTTTGTAAACTTCTGCAAATGAAATCCCCATATTTGTCACAGTGTGACTTTAAAACAGTTACACTTCACGCTTTGTTTTAAGCCCCATTAGTCTTGGGCCAGAGAGCAGAACTTTGGTTAAACGCTCTCCTCTTGCATGATAATGTCGTTGACAGTAAAGCTGTTTGTTTTCATGGTAGCAATAATGCTGCACCATGTTAGACTCAACCAGACCACAATCTCTCGTATAGAATTACTTGGCATTTGTCAGCTCTAATTGGTTGAAAGCACACAGCTGTGTGCGTGCGTGCGTGCGTGCGTGCGTGTGTGTGTGTGCGCGCGTGTGTGTGCGTGCGTGCGTGCGTGTGTGTGTGTGTGTGTGTGAGTGTGAGTGTGTGAGCCATCTCAGGGTTGGTCGTGTGTCAGTTCGGGTATTAATGTGACATGAATGGAGCCAAGACGGCATTAAAGTTGATCTCTGTGGGCCACATGTGATTTAATTGTGGCTGAGGGTTATTATAACGCCACGTGTCTGTGTTGACCAGCCACGGGGGAAACAAGACACCAAAAGTGTCCCAGTAAAACCAGGCCCATCACATACTGCATGGGCAAACACTCAAACATAACACAGAGAGACAGAGCTTCTCTGGGTTCCTCCCACAGTCCATAGACATGTTTTGTTGGCCTGTTGGTGGACCATCTCCTCTGTGACTGTCTGTAGTCAGCACTAATGATATGACAAGCTTACGAAAGGTACTGGTCGAGGAAGTCTATCCATCCATTATCTATATACTATTATATATCTTCTTCAGACTCACTTTGCACACGTTGAAGGAGGTGGAGTCTGCTGTTACCTGCCTGCTCTGATTGAATCATTGGACCAGTTCCCCTCTCATTATTGATTGCTTTTAAAAATATAAAAACAATCTAAAGATTAGTACATCAGTACATTTTAAACATGTGGTGGAGTAGAAAGTACTGATATTTGTTGATTTATGTAGTGGAGTAAGAGTGAAACGTACCTGAAAATAAATCTACTTAAGTGAAATTCAGATACATGAAAAGTATACGTAAGTGCAGTAACAAAGTATATGTAGCCTACTTTGTTAAATCCCACCACTGCTAGCTCACGTTTTGTGGTTCTGATTTGGCCATCAGTACTTTCCCAATGAAAATGAATTAAGTGTTTTTCTCTGGTTTTAGCACATGATAATTAGATTTAGCATCTTGGTAATGTATTCAAATGTAGCATATTGTTGTATGTAAACAGATGTAGTGTTAATCTTAGCAGTCTCGTCTGTCTATAACTGTGATGGCGCTGAGGGTTGGCTGTGAACATGGGACAATTAGCACTTCATCACGTTGACTGACCTAATTTTATCTCTGCTTCTCTGTCTGAACACAGCTGCTTTTGGTGAACGCCTGGCTCTGACTTTTGCTTTTCCTGTTTGAAATGGCCTGTCTGTGTGGGTGAGACTGTCCTTTAACAGTCCCACCCACATTTGGATATGATTTAATTCTGGAAAGGGGAAGGGATTATTTTTTTATAATGTGTATGCTGATTATAGATTTTAATTATTTTATGACTACATCATCGTCTGATATTTTACTCTCTCTATTTCTGTATCATTTACAGAGCCAGATATCTAGTTATATATATATATATATATATATAAATATCAATTGTGAACAGTAGTAAAGCAGATTCAGTTTCATTTCATGAAATACTTTGACTATAAAATCTTCATTGCAGATAAACCAGGTAGGATGAACACATTTTCTAACTTCACTCTGCAACATAGACTGTTTTTAAAACTCTGCACACAACATCCAGCACACAAACAATACAAAATGACAGTATATTGTAGAACTGGATTCACTAATGACAAGGACTAATTCTGAGGTAGCTCCAGAACATCAACACAGGACCCCTAAGAAAAAAAAAATTGGTGTCCATGTAAATGTGTCTATTGCTGCTCATATTTTGAGGTCTTTTTTATAGATTTTATCATATTGTTTGTCCTTGTTTGATAGTGGTAGTAGAAATATAAAAGGAAATATGGGCAGAGTAATGATGCGTGGGTCCTGGTCTGGGCATCTGTTTTTGTGTTTCTTGACATCAGCTTAATTTCTGCAGTCAACAGCTTAATTGGTGTTTACTACACAGCAGGATGTGACAGAGTGAATAAAGTAGAATCTGTTGCGTCGACTCCTCTGACTTCACCTCCCAAGATAACACTCATCAACTTAATTGCCTCTCATTAGCTTTATATCCATCCACTCATTACTGTTACGTCAATATGAGGCATTTTGTGTTTGTTTTTGAGATAAGCAGATAGTGATGTTGTTGTTCCTGTTGCCTAGATACAGTTGCAAAGGAAGAGGGTTCAGCGAGATGACGTGATTGAAAGAGTGCCACTTAAACCTCAAAGAAAACATGATGTAAATAATGACACAAGTGTGATACAGTCTCCTCATGGCTTTACACAGATATGATGTTTTGTCTCTTCATCGAAACACACTGGAATTAACGTTTAACTGCTTCATGTACACATTGTTCAGTTTTTGGTGTTTCCTCTCAGGGGTTTGTTTCACCAACAACAGTGATACACACAGTGAATTCAGAGAAGGTTGTATGTGTTGATCCTGCTTTTTGTGTTGCGTGTCCCACTTGTTAAGCTCTGAAAAAAGCTCAGATGTTTTGGGCAGAAGTAAAACTGTACTCATGAAACTCATATGCCTAAGCTAAGATATGGGAAGGTTAAGTAAAAAAACAAACAGACTTGTCTATGTAAATGGGGATAGACTCACTTTTCAGGCATTCGATAATGTGTTTATTTGCTGTTTTCGACTCCATTTCCTGAGTCTGTGCTCAGGTTTTTTCTGTTTCACATCTTGTGGAGTTTCTCTCTGGATGTACATGATGTCATGTTATCCAGTAAAACAGGCAACATGGAGGAACCTTTCTCTTGTCCAGCAACAAGCTCTGTCGGTCTGTTACAGAACGTGATAGTTTCACTCTGTGCTCCCATGAATTCAGTATCTTGAATTTCAAATGAATACACAGGTTTTTATTATGATTAGTGACAAAACTACTTACCACATCCAAATTCTTTCAAATCTCATTGACTCTAGAAATCATACCAAAGGATCAGAAGGGGGCAAATTTCGGTGGAATATTTTAATAGAAAAATGTCCCATTGATCAGCTAAAACTTGAGGCAACCTGATAATCACTCACTGTGCTTCAGCTCTCAAGTGTATCTGCCTGCCGGTGATTGTCTCTGTCTTTCTCTATTTTCTGGTGAAGAGACTCAAATTTATCATCACCCTCCTCAGTTCTTAACAAGCCACAACAAAAATACATTTCTTATTACTGGTGATAGGTGACGATGCCTAACAACAAACCCATGCTATCTGCTTTTATACATCAATTACAATATAGGACAAGATGTTCGATGTATGATTTACTTTCGCATCTATCTATGTTTTTAAATTGAATTTTTGTCTTAAATGTCCCCTTTAAGTCAACATAAAATCCCAACTATACTCTCTTAGTTACAATGATGCTGCAGCTATTGTGCAAATTCCCTGCAGCTCCCCAAGCCTGTAAAAACTAAACACATACCTTTGTCAGAGGACCCCCCCTACAGCCAAGTATTACACAGTAGTTAAACAAATATTATATAGAAACCAATTACTTTTTAATGGTGTGTTTACTACAGCTCTTAATTACTACCTCAGGTTTTCTGTCTGGACTTAAGGTCGAAGCTCAACGACAACATTACATTACAAGTTACAAGTAGTTTACGAAAGTGGAGGAACTGGAATGAATGTAAGAAAATCCAAGTTGCCATCATTCAATAATGATGTATTTACGGTTTTGACCAAATAAGTACATAAACGATAACAAACATAAATGTGTAACATCAACAGAACATTATGGAAACATCTATGTGTCAGTTTTTGTTGTATTGTTCTTGCATGATACTATATTACACACAAACTGCTGAAATTATTAAATTTCCCATTAGAGTCTCTGAGTCTAGAATTTACTCTGGAGCGGATGAAAGAGGTTAGATGATAATGGTTAAACTGGTTGGAACTGACAGAAAGGCTGCAGTAACTCTGATAAACGCTCTTACCACTTTGGTGAACCACTCGTGAATGCATCCAACCTTGAGGTGGATGTTCTACAACAGCAGAGACCACGTCAGGTTCCACTCCTGTCGGCAAAGAACAGATAAAACCATGGACCCAACCTGCCTTGTGTCAAGAGTCCAGGCGGCTGGCGGTGTGATGGTGTCAGGAATGTTTTCTTGACTCACTTTGGGCCTTAATATCAGTCAATCATGGTTTGAATGTCACAGTCTGATGATTGTTACTGACCTTGTTCATCTCTTTATAGCCACAGTTAACCATCTTCTAATGGATATTTCCTGCAGGATAGAACACGATGAAACAAAGTAAAAGTCTCAAAAAGGTGCTGTGAACATGACAGTGAGTTCAGTGGACCTCAGTGACCTCCTCAGTCACCAGATGTGGTAGAACAGCAGATTGGCAGTATAACTGTGCAGCTAACAAATCTGCAGAGATGATGTGAGGCAGTGAGGAAAGTTTCCAACATCTTGTGGAATCAATGACAGGAAGAACTGAGACAACGAGAGGAACTACCCAGTGTCAGTGTGGTGTTTCTAATAAAACGCTCAGTGAGCATGTTGCCTGTGTTGTGTCTTAAACTTTGTCCTAAACTTTACAGAAGCTACTGTCCAGTCTGTATTTATTTATTTTATCTCTGCATCTTTGTGAAACAGATGGATGGATACTGCATTAAAGTAACAAGTCTCAATTATACTCTTTGGTAGGTTTACGTCAATATCGGAAAAACAGTTTGCGCAGCAGTGCCCTTAACTTATGGTCACGAGTAACATCAACTAGTAACATCTGCTTTAAAAACATCTGTTCCCAGTGCAGTTTGTGGCATCTTCATAAAGACCAATATAGTCCCAAAGTCATTTTGTTTGCTGTCACAAACAGCAAATCCTCTCAAATACCACTATTCAGAAGTTGTGGCATTTTTTTTTATTTTTTATTGAGAAATGGTTCAAGGGATCTTGACTAAATCTTCTTGAAACTTGAAGAATCGTGATCACTTTTAGTGATTGTGTTTTTTTTCACCAATCTAGAGAAGCCAATCTATAGATTTGCTTCTCTTGCACTAATATAAAATACCATGAAAATAAGCACAAAAGTTGATGCCAGAAATAGCAGCTGGCACAACTTTTTCATCCAAAGCTTCTCTGAGAGCAGCTCAGCAAATTGGTGAACGGCCAGAACAAGCTAATGAAATAACTTTATTAGGGCCCACATGAAGTGAGCAAACATTTAGCAGAACATTAAGCCCTGAGGGAGGTCCTTGGTTCTCTGAAGTTTTAAACAATGTTGCATCACAGCATCTGCATGGTATTAAACATTTCAGGGTGTCTGCGAGTCTCGGAATCTCACAGGATCTGAAATGATGCTAAGGTCTTGATGGCATTGAACGCCATTATTTTGCATGTAAATAGTAGCTGTGTCGTCTTTAAGACAACTGCCAATTGTCACCTTCACAGGCTTGACCCATGCAATGCTTGAGCTACACTGATGTTATTTTTAGCTTTGGCTGTGTTTCCACTCCTCCTATGGTAAATCTTGGTTGGGAGAAAAGGTCAGTTCAGTCAGAACCCAAGGGTTGAAGTTACTCATCACACGACCCTAAATCCAACAGTTATGTGGAATATTTCAGGGGAATGGGCTCAGTTTGAGATTGCTTCCAGACTGTGCTATAGGCTGCACTCCTCTGCTGAGCCCTGCCTTTCAAATCCGTGTGGGAATGCAGTGAGGCACGGGTTACCTCTGAAAGGATTGGCTGGTCTGAGGACAAGATCAATCAGTACTTGTCAGGTTAGGCATGATGAAAAGGTCACAGCTCACTGAACTTGCAGACTGTCTTGTGGGACCTTGAAGTCAGCAGGTTAATCAGCTGTTGCCGAGGTCACAAGACACTAGACAGATTTGCAGACAGAAGTGTTCCAGCCCACCCAGATTCCAAATCCCTACATATTTGGGTGATGGCAAAAAACAAAGGTCTCAAAACTTGAGTAACAGGAAGAATATACTCTACCTTGATCTAAGCGTTGGTTCTAACTTGAAATCAATGTGTTTGTGAATTTCAGGTGGCTAGATGTGAGCGTAGCCAACCTGACATCCACAAGTTTCTGGGTGTTCTACCTGCAGGTCATACAGGAGGCTGTATGGCCTGGTGGCACTATGCCTACGTCCCCTCAACTTGAACGCAACCAGCAGCAGAAGGACAGCACCAGACAACAAGCCCTACACTGTCTGATGAGACTCTTACCAGGTACATTTACCCACAGACAAGCACTGACAAGATGTGGTCAATAGTAACTACAGGAAATAGTGACGTGGCCAATTGAAACGACAGCGGTCAAAGTTAAAGACAACTGTGCTGTGATGTCACTTTTAAAATTTGTCGCTTTAGCGTATCACAGAAATATTTATTGCAGTATATACAGGCTGATAACTAACAACATTTGCAGTACAAAAATGTTCTCCTTTTAAACTACAAAACTCCATTACATACAACAATAAAGAAATCCTCATAAATATCTTTATGTTCTTGCATTAAAACAATAATCACTATCAGACATTACATATAATGTACATTGTCATATATATGTATAATATTATCCTCAGAGCGATGGTTGCAGTGAATGCCACCTTAATGTCCATAGCTTAAAACTGTCTGTGGACCTGTTGCATGGCATACCCTCTGTTTCTCTCTGTCTTCACATTTGTATCAAATCAAGCCGCAACCACCAAAACATATCAGTAACAGCATCCAATGTCCAGCATCAGTCGGGTTGTGTTGTACTGTATGCTGTGCACACACATGCATGCACACTTGCACAAACATATGCAAATACACACACAGCCAGTTACATAACTATAGATAATTCTCCATATTGTTGTCTTTTTACAGATCTGGTCTCAGACATGTTGGGACAAGACAAGTGCAAACTCAGCTGGCAGACGGCACTGGACTCTCTTCAAGACCCCTACATTAACAGGTGAATATACTGTATAATTTACACTTAATGGCCACAGTTTGTGCATTTTGTCTGATGTCACAAATGCATCAGAAACTGAGAAGCTCTCTCAACTCGCTATTGCTGCACTTTTGCACCATACAAAGCAAAAAACAGCTGTTGCACTTTGTTCCAAATATGTAAAAACCAAGTATTGAAACGTTCATGGCTGTTTACGTGTAAGCACTCAGAAGTTCAATGTGCATCATAACATAGCGCTGAAAAAGTGCCTCGTCAGCATCTAGACTGCCAAAATAAAGGGCATCATGTTTTCATCAGACACTGTCGGAGCTAAACCCAATAACACGTATCTACTGCAGAGTAATTTGACCCGGGAGAGAGCAGCGATTGTATCCATTCTCATTGCAGCCAAAAGACAGATGTTATTGGGGGGTTTTGACCAGTAGAAAAGGGGCTTATGTTAACATGCTTGAGTTAGCAAGACACAACTGTGCCCAACTGCAGTCTCACAGAGCTACTAACATGGCTGTAAACTCTGATTCGACATTGTGAAAGTCTCATCATCAAAATTCTGACTCTCTAGAGGCAAATTGGTGCAGTTTTCTTTCCATGAAATCATACTAGAGCATGTATAGGATATTTAAATTGTAAATCCAGTAAATAATGTATGGCATGTCATAAAGAAGATCTCCGTAGTACCTTCACATACACGCACGCCGTTACAACACACCATGTTCTAGTTCGGTGACCGTAGCCTCAACTTTATGTTCTTAGCTGACAGGAGTTAAAGCAGGTTACTGGTATACACAGTAACCAGAGCACTTCAGAATTCATTCACATATGAGTGTGTGGTGATTCTCCTCTGGCCTCTCTGCTCCACTGTGCCGTGCCTCCACAGTAATCTGAGGCAGAGATTGGTGTGATTCTGTTGGAGAGACCACCTCTAGTAACAATAATGACACCACAGCATTCACCCACCTCACAGGTCATGTCCCCTCTGATGTCAAAACTGTGCTGGATGCTCCTCTTGAATGTGGCTGCGTGCTTTGTTCAATCAGATGCAGCCACATTGTTTGCTGATGGAGGAGCTGGCTTGTGTTACCAAGCAGATGCATCTAATTAAGTGGCCTGGGAGAGTGTGAGCTCACTCCAGACACAGAAACACACTCGGCATCATACGGCGAAGACTCGTTTGTCTACTAAACAACAGGCTGTCGACTGAACTGTTGTTTAGTCTCTATCTCTTGACTAAACAACAGTTTAAGGGTCTGAAATGGTTCACAGATGGAAACAACCCATACGTTGTTTCCTTCAATCGTGATGCTATGTTCCAATGTTTAGTTTTTACAAAAAAATGGTTGACTTGTGATGGTCACTGGTTTCAAACTTATTTTATGTAATAAAGATGTCCTGTGTAATCATGGAAAATGTCAGCGGTTTTATCTCAGTTCTGTGCGAGAGCCTCCTGACCTCACTTTAGCCCTAACATGGACAGGGAGCACATTGGATACACGTAGACAGATACAGAATATGTCTTCTCGTTATCACATTCAGGTGACTTTGTCTGGGCTTGTCACCCTCTGTTACCTCTGCTCTGCTTCGTCATCATTTCACTGGTATGTTTGCAGGACGATTGCTTCATCAAAGGTCAAACATATGGACCATATTTTACTCTTATTAGATTATATATATTAGGTAGCTGTTGTTTGGTACTTTTTTGAGTTATAAAATACCTGGCTGTGTATATATTATTGTAAGTAATCACTTTGTGAGAATACATTTTTGTTGTTGTTTCAATGCTTAAATCTAAATTCAGTAAACACTGACGTTACAATGTAGTTGCTTCCTGATGGTAAATGTATCAACTCAGGATGCACATAGTATAGTTTGGTTATGTTTATCACCTAGAGGCTAAGCAACATACAACGATGCAAACAAATCTGATCCATGTTTTCTTCAGCTATAGCCTGAAATAACTTAAACTTCCTTTTTTACTTACAGAAAGACAGTGACACAAACTCAAATAAGATCCTTATCATTTGATTTTTAATTTACATCAGCCACTTTATCAAAGCATATCCTGACCAAGTCTAATTCAGATGAAAAGAGTAATGTGCCGCTCCTGTTCTCTTAGACACCTGGTCTACTGTTTATTTGACCTTCTGCTGGAGTTCCTGGTTCCTGAAATACCTGAGGAGGACTTCCAGAGGAGGCTGCTGCAGACCCTCTCTAAAAACCCTGAGAAGTTGCAGGCATGAGGAGACGACCCACAAGAACACCTGCAAACCCAGCTTTCATTTTTCATCATGCTGACACGTCATTCTGCTCAGATGAGATGCTGAAAAGCAGCGTGACGTCGTGGATGTTCCTGTTCTGCTAACGTTCTGTGATCACAGTGCGAGTGAATATTTCTGGTCAGACTGAATATCCTCTGTCCCCACTATAATCTCCCGAGGTCCGTCTGCTCTGTCTCTAATTATGTACTGATGTACGGACATGAGTCTCTTGAGCACAGTGTCCTGTATACGAACACACATGTTTGAGGAAGCATTAATTACACTAGAGCACCTGGTTTGTGTTTGATCGAATGTGTCTGACGTGCGATCCAAACATGTGGCAAAGCCTTGTCTGTTGTCTACGTCCAGCTTTGACTAAACTCACTACAGATGGTTTTTACACTCTGTCCTCATCCCCTCCCACAGTCTCTGGGAACAAGACCTCACACTTCTGTCTCTCATCTAGTAAAGCAGGATTTATCACCCCAAGATTTAGCTGTTGACCACAGTTTCATTCGTCAGTGTCCTGCTGGCTCTGTATAAACCCAATCGTGATTCTGACACAATATACTTCCTCGCGAGGGGAGCATAGGCCTCTTGCAGTGATTTTTAACCTGCAACTATCCGAATGTAGGTAAAGTACATGTGAGTTGTGATGAAGAGTTGGCCACAAGGTATTTTACTGGCTTTCCAGGTAGGTTCTTTTAATAAGTTCCACGGTGCAGTTAATGTCTAAATAATAAGAGAGCCGAGCCTCACAAAAGCAGGTATACGAAGGACGTCTGCTGTTGGCAAAGGTCCAGTCAATAACCATTTTGTAGGCTACTGTAAAACAGTGAGCTGGCAGGCTGGTTAACCACAGGCCTTTAAGTGTTGGTAAATTACATAGAAGCATATTCTCTTGTGCAATGAAGAAAAACCAACATAAATCGTCTTGGAAAGGCGTTGGGTCACCATGTGCCACCAGAACAGCTTCAGTGAGTCTCTGAACTCTACTGGAAGGAAGATTTCCATTCTTCCCAAAGATATTTCCTCATTTGGTGTTTTGATGATGGTGGTGGAGGGAGCTGTCAAACATGCTGGTCCAGAATCTACTACTGGGTTGAAATCTGGTGACTGTGAGGGCCATAGCTTATGATTCACAACATTTTTATACTCTGATACATAGGCTGTCTATAAAGATGGACGACATGTCTCCATTATCCAGAAGTGAAGCCAAAATATCTCGGATTTGAGCTGTGGTAGTGGGGTCCTGTCAATTTCCACGCTCGACTAATCACGAGTCAGTCTCAATTGTTAATCATGACATATCACCCTGTTATTAATCTTCAAATAACGAATATAAACCAAACTTGTCAGAAACATGAGTCAGTGTAATAAGAACTACTTAAAATGACAGAATCCACTTTTGAGAAAACTTTATTGGACTTGTACTTTGACCTTTTTATTTTGGTCCATGTCCACTAGGTGGACTTCTTCAGAGCAGTCATGTCATCCATTTTTGATATACAGTCAATGCTCAGACTATTCAGTGATGTGTTGTCATCCTGTTGTGCTGTTCTTTAAAATAACAGCGTCTGATCATTGGTACTAACTCATTTATTCTTACTCATGTTGATTATCAAAGTAAAGGCAGGATATGAATGAGGTGTGAGACAGTCAGCAGATAATCATGATCATAGATTGTAAATAAAGATAGATGACATGTTTTCATTCCCCCCCAATTGGCCTAAATAATATCCACTTAACAAGCCCCAGATCTGTTTGATGCCCATATGAGCCCGAAGGTCGTCTTAGCCCAAACACTCATCCTTCAGTCACCTTAGAAACCATCTGAAGAGGGTTTTAGTGGCGGCAACACACAATCTGCAATCACTGTAAACAAACTTTTGAAGTTTTTGAAAATTGCCTTATTATCTTATTGCCTTATTTGTGCTCAGTGCCACTTGGATATAGAATGAACAGAAAACGTTGTAACCTTAATGTTGACTGACACACACACACACACACACACACACACACACACACACACACACACACACACACACACACACACACACACACACACACACACACACACACACACACACACACACACACACACACACACACACAGTAGTAGTACAGGGTAACATTTTCTCCAACATTGTTTTTGTTCCGAAATGTTACATTCTGTCTTTTGTGGTGAAAAACACGACCATATTTTAATGTTACGATCATTCCAGTGTTTTTGCACTTATAACCGCATCCTGGTCTTAAATTCCTTTGTTTCTTTCCATTGTGTTTACTTGTGATTCAGTGTATTTATTAACCTATTTATGTGTTTAAAATATGACATGTCTTATTCTGAATTCCAACCATAAAAGAAGGAGTGAGGTGCTGACGGAGAGGGGCCACCTGCAGTATTATGAAGTGCTTTTTACCCCCTGGGCTTTGCCTTACAGGGAGATTGATGGAAGTTTGGTTTGGTGTGTCCTGCAGGTGTGCAGCTGCAGAGTGACCCTGATAGCAGCCCCTTGTAGCTCCCTGTGGTGAACCTGTTTACTGTTCTTTTTATTGTGAGCGACTGTGCTGAACGTTGAAGAGTTACAGTTGTATATTACAGTTGTTGTATGTTACAGTTGTATGTTACAGAATGCTGCAGAGGGTCTTACATTTGCTTTCTCATTCTGTCTGATGAAGGAATTCCATGTATGTTGTTATGATTAAACTGCAAATTGCCACAGAACATGATCACATTGCTTCATACACCTGGCACAGAGACAGAAACGTACCTGCTCAGTGCATCACTGCTTTAACAACACATTTTAATACTATAAGATCACATGTTTCATCTTATCTTGACTTTTCATCCTAGTGGTCATATAAATCTGCACAAAACAATCTGAAAGTAGTTCACAACAATAATACTGTACAAAAAAACCCATCCTGCCTGTTGGCTACTGTGTGTTGCATAGACTGGATATTTTAATCATAGCAATGTGCAACAACTTATGTTATAACAAGAAAAGTCTGTATAATATTAGAACGTTTTGGGGGTTTTGTTTGTGTAAAGCCAACTGTTTTGTTATGTGATCATTTCATATGTAGCAATAACCAGAATGTTAAGCGACAACGTCAAGAGAAATAATTGTTAAAATGATCATGTCAAAGCATCGTCATCATAAAAACCAAGTATAAAGAGATCAGTATTTGTCATGTGGTGGCTGCTGTACTTTCCTGCTTCAATCAGTAGATGGTAGATGTTTGACTCCTAATAGAAAAATGCACAGTGCTGTTTGCTATTAGAACGTCACATATTTATATTATAGGCTACGTAGAACAGCAGAGTTTAGTCTTAAATAGTAATGTATGATAATGAGTAACTGTTATTTCCTTTCTCCTCTGCACTGGTTTTCACGTTTTTGTCTATGTGTTGTGTTAATATTAACGCTGTGAATCCATCTCGCCTTTTTCCTCTCGCCAATTGTGTCACAGTCTTTAAAAATGCTTGCTAGTGGTTCCTGAACATATTTGCCAACACAATAAAGTTACCAAACATGATTTATTAAAACATCCAACTGTTCTCACTCGTTGTTTTCTTGGCCTGAGGTGGTTTTACATTTTACAGCAGGCTGGTGAGTAGCTGGCTTATTTTTTATGAGATTTCATTTTAAATGTATCCCATGCCTGGTTCTAACAGTGCTGAGGTTCATCAGAAATGTTTGTATTCCATATAATCTCTCTTTGCTGTACTCAGTCAGCCAGCCACTAATTTGCTGTAGCCTGCAGACTCATGATTCATGTCCAACAACAACAAGGAGATTGGGGATAAAAACCTCTAAACAACCCTTAATAAAGATCAGACCCATTTCTTGGAGAAGTTTGTGTTCAGCTCCACTTCTCTAACAACAAAGGAGGGTTGGGATGAGGTGGGAGGCCATTGCAGGGCAGCTTTGCATTTCTCCTCAGAAATTTGATTTACAGATAAAACTAAAGAACACTATGGATAAGTCGAGAAACTGAGGAATACAGATAAAGACATGAGTGTGTTTTGTTAAAAATGTGCACTGAATAAATGTATTTTCTGTCAGTCAATTATGATATTTATGTCCTCATCTGACTTCTGACTCTCCTGAAATCTATGACCCTGGGGCTCAGGCTTGAAGTGCTTCACAGTTTCAATTTCAACATCCCACAGTTAGTTTTTTTTACTTTAATTGATTTTGATTTGATTTTGAAAACTTAAATTGATGTATTTTCCTGTGATGTATCACTGCCAGGCAACAAATATCAGCCCGTGATGTGACCTGGATTGGAAGCCACAGAGCTTATTTTGGTTCTTTCAGAGGTCTGTTAAGAAACCGACTCAATCTTCAGACCCAAGTTCACAACTTTCTGTAATATACCCTGGAATTATGCACTGGCAACGAAATGGCATTGTGCTTTTACTTTGAAATTACAAATAGCTAAAGTCAAAGTGATTCTAAGAATGTTGTTGCCATGACGGAGATCAGCATGCGTGAATGTCTCTGTCAGTCCGATAAGGTGAAATTATGTCACACCAAATTCGGCTATACACTTTGAAGCAGATCAGTTGAATGGTTTGTGAGATATGTGTTCTAAATACTGACAGGTATGTGTATCATTATGTTGAGCCCTTCAGAAATTATCTTGATAAAACACTCAACTTTAAGTCCATATACTCACTTGTTCCTGAGCTTTCAGCCGTGTTGTATGATCTAGGGATTAATGTAAAGTTCTGTGTTCTGTGTGCAGTCTCCTGAGGATTAAAGCTAAAGTTAAAAATACGTGTCACCTCTCTTTATAAATAACTTGTTGGGGCCCCATGCAGGGTAAAAGAAAAAATTCAATTGGTCCCCTCATATCCAAGTTTCCATCAAGTACAATAGACACAGCAGAACATAGAGAGAAGCTTCATGGCACTGTCTTGAGACCCAGAAACCAACCAGTTATACTGGTGTAAAACCAGAGTCGCCCTCGATCCCTCTGGGGCTCTCAGCAAAGTTCTGCTTAGGGGCCCTCCTTCCTGACCCCTGAGCAGAAATGGGCCCCTGCACACTAACTTGGAGTCTTTAAGGAGTGAGGGCCAGTCAGCTGTATTTGGTGGAGCAGTAACAGCTCTATGAGGGTTGCTGGTTGTACATGTCTAGTTGTGCTAGTCCTCGCTGAGGCTGTTGTAATTGCTAAAGACATCTGTGCTGCTGCTGGATGAGACTGGATGTGGATGGAGGATGAATGGACGATCCGCTCTACCCCCTGAGCCACAGCCACCCCTGAATTTGACTGACGATCCAGCTGAAGATCTCCTCTGCTAACAAACTCAAACAGCTCCAGGAAATTAACAACACTTATTAGCACCATTAGGCCCATTCAAACAAACTGGCTCCACTATACTTCCTATAAACACATTTTCAAATGTAAAATGCCCGGCCCAGTGACACACTCAGAACTGCTCAGTTCTGTTGTTAGGAGCCAGAAACACTCAATCAGTGATTCTGAAGCATGACACCAAATACGTAAGGAGCCTCAGAATACCACTGCAGTGTCTATGGGCGCATTAGAGCGTTGGTAAAGTGAGCAATACCCAGGAAAGAAAAAGGCCCCCCGCTCGAGTTCGTGTCAAAACCAACCAGAGTCATAACAACGTCTGTAAGAAAAACAGCTAGTGCTGGAAATATTTGTTGATCAATTCCTTAGTCTGTAAAAGAAAAATCCTAAA
This sequence comes from Verasper variegatus, assembly GCA_026259375.1. NCBI lineage: Eukaryota > Metazoa > Chordata > Actinopteri > Pleuronectiformes > Pleuronectidae > Verasper > Verasper variegatus. The sequence goes on along the minus strand of CM048047.1, from coordinate 7,099,454 downwards.
CCAGAGAGAATGTGCAGCACAACCTTCTCCAGCCTCAGACCATGTCTTGTTTTGTGAGAGGAAAGGGATTTAAAACAGAAAAGCAGCAGGTCCTCACAGTGAACCACTGGGACCACAGAACCATTGGAGATTTGGAAAAAACAAAGCTATTGCAGATGAATCTTCTGTGGACTGAATAATGAATTGTTTCAGCCACATGTAAGCGCTTGAGACAGTGAACTCTTTAATTTTCTTTGAGGATTTTCTCTTTTTTCTTTTTAATACATGTGAGAGTCATCACATGTGGGATGGAGGGTTTGGATTGGACACAAATTTGTACTTTACTATTGCTTCATTTATTCATTTTCTTAGGATGACATAATTTTTGTTGTGATGGCCAGACATTTGCAGCAGTGCCAACTATGTAACTTATTGTCGCTGAATACACACTCAGATTTACTCCTGTGGTGAGATCGCCAGCTCCAGAACAGTTAGGGTACTGAATACAATTTGAGGTGAGATTGTTCCGTCAGATTCAAACACACATTTATCTCTTATCGTGCGTGACACAGTTTGTGTACTTAGCAACAGAGAGGAAAAAGCAGCCAAACATGTAATTGCACAAATTCCCTCAGTCGACAACAACAGACAACAGTTGTGTCATTAGAGGACGTCCATCTTGTTCCAGACCACATAGCTAATTGTCTGTATCATCAGCGTGTGGTCCTGAGTGGCAGCACAAAGCCACCGAAGTTAATGGAGTAGAAGTGTGGTTTCACATCAGCGTCAGTCTGCAGCACGGACAGATTTACATGCTAACCACTTATTATAGATTATGTAATCCCCTCTCATCACCGCTTGTTTTCTAGAGACTCACTCCACCTTTTCGTTCTCTGTCTGACGCTTTGTTTTCTTTTCTTTCTGACGTAATAAAACACAGACGCACACAGACACACACACACATGGGCCAGCAGCTCTGAGGACATACATGTTAGAGCTGACAGCCTTTTAAAAAGGACAAAACCTGAGACTGAACCCCCACAGGTACTTTTACTGACCTTCAGCTCTATCTACGTCTGGAAGCATGAGTAGCAGTTTTTCTAATAAAATGAAAAAAATTAAAATCTCTGAGGCCACTCCAGGACGTTTGGAGCAGTTCTTTTGTCAGTTTCATTGTGGCTGTAACATCTTGGAACAAATAATCTACTCAGGACACTGTGACCAGCCAGAAAAAATGCTTTTAAAAATCAATCTGTCCAAGCTCATGAAAAAAGTTCTTCAAAACTCCTGCCCCCCCCCCCACACACAGAGATTAACAAAATTAGCATATAAACAATAACCTTTTGTGCTTTTTGCCAAAGTTATGGGTTTATGATTTTCCCTTCTAAGGCGAGGAGTTAATTTCCGCCTGCGTGAGAAGTTTGCTCTTTTAACAGAACGTGCAACACGTGTGAAACTGACCGTCTTGGAATCTTGAAATGTTAATCTCCCCTGATGGTCACTGGAGTTTTACAATCTGGCTGAGAACAACATGCATATTTTAAATGAGACTGCAGGAAGAATTTATTGTCTATCAATGTTACTGTGCTCCGCTACAGCGCCTTCTGGTGTGTCACAAGTAAAGTAAGAAGCTATTTGTGTCACACTGTACAAATAGAATTCAAAGTGAAAATGCTCCAAAGCTTGAAATGACTTAAAATCTTGTAAAAGAAAACACAGTTCAATGTGGTAAACGATACAATCTAAGGAGATTCAATTGTGTAAAATGAATAATCCTGCATGCAAGTTGCTTTTTCATTGACTGAATCTTCATCACCATCAAACTGATGAATATGATTGAAAGTAAGTTCATCTGTTTTCAAACGGCAGCCTCTGGATCAAACATCACAAACTGCTTCACGATTCAGAACAAAATGGAGACATAACATATCGGCAATACAGAAATAAATAGGAGACAGTTGAAAATGAAAACTATAATAAATGAAATTAATCAAATGCAAGTCAAGTAGCTCTTTGACCGTCTTAGGTACAATGGGAGACAGATCCAAGGTGAATTAGAGCACTAGTATTTGACTATTGTAACATCCAGAACCCTTTTAATTACATTTATAACTGACTTTACACTTAGTCTCATGAGCCATACCAAACCTAAAGATTTGACATTGTTTCTGGGAATGAGCGAGACGTGTGGCTCCTTCACCTCTAGATGGCAACATAATCAAACTGGTGACCTTTCGTCCATTTTTAAAGTGACCATAGGGAGGCGCTACAGGGCAAAGTAACGGTGACGCACCTGTTACTGCTGAGAACAGGAGGCAGTGCAGGTGAGGATGTAGCAGAGGCAGCTCAGGAGGCCGCTGTGGGTTGACTATGTATCTTCTATTATTAATTACCACGATAATATCCATCATCAGAAATAATGAGCGTGATCTCTGAAGGGGGTTGTTTGGTGTTTACTGTCAGCAGCGAGTTAAAGGAAATGCATCAGTTTAAATGTGATGACAGTGAGGCTGTGAATGAAGACAAAAAATGATGACCTCGTGGAGGAGGGGGGTGAGAAAAGCACCAACAGTGAGAGAGGGGTTGATTCCCAGTCCAGCCTTTTGTTTTGGTGGTTACCAGCTCTCCACCTCGCTGTCGCAATGCAGCCAAACCACTGAGCAGTCTGAGCAACACCCACAGCTGGGTTTGTAACCAGAGTCCTCATCTACTTCATTTGTTTCCCCGCCTGCGTAAATAGCTCATGCTGTATTTGTATCTGTGTGAAACTGGGGAAATCCTCCTCCAGTGGTGAAACGGCAGCAGGAACTTCTTTAAACTGTGAATTTAACAAAGCTGCTCCTGCTGCACTCACTCACTAAGACAATGAAGTGATGGTGAATGAAACAGGTGGGGAACAGTGGCCCCCTGTCAGCGTGCATCATTTGGGAAACATATGAACACATCAACTCTACTTCGAAGAAATCTTCTTCTTCTATTGTTCCCCAAAAGGTTTCGGAGACTTTTCAATACACGTGCGTGGGGTTTTCTTGGCTTCTAAAAAAACCTGTAAAACTGCCGAGCACAAGAAGCCAGATGAGAAAATCAGCATCACTCCCACCTCCCCTTGACCATCCTCCTTTAATAAGTATGTAACCAGAGTTGGGACGGAAGGAAGTATGGAAACTTAGTCAAGAAACCTTCATTGGAGTTACTGCCTAGTTACAAACTGTTCATCTGGACTGGAGTGAATGAGTTTGGAAAATTTTAACAGGCTATGTCATTTCCTATATTAACTCTTGCAATATTATATTCACCTGTAGGAGGTAAAGAGGAATGAATATGTTTTTTGATTCTTGTTGTTAGGGATCTCAACATTAATCTGACAGTCAGTCATTTGGCAACTTTTGTCAAGCAGTAACCAAAGTCAATGAAATATACATATTTTCACTTTATATTTAGCTTTGAAATGCTTTATAAAGTGGTCTGTTCTTTTTATCATTTTAACCAGATTTACAGCAATATTTGGGTTTAAATTTAACATTTAATATTGATATTATCTCTAATATATTTCAATGGAAAAAGTGAATGCGACAAAGTTTAGAAATAATGTTGCTTTCTTTACACGTTGTGAGATAGGGGGTCAACAAATCACGCTCATTTAGTGAACTGATCTCTATGAGTGTGTGAAATTAGATGCAGCTTGATTGAATTGAAGGACTGTTGAGCTGTGGCAGACGTGGACGACGTATTTGCTACTGAGTTTCATTCTAGTTATAATAGTATTTAATAGTTTGTAAAAGGTTGCCGTTAGGTTGCCATGTGGTCTGTTTTAAGCCACGCTGAGACAGTGAGACTTGTACCGAAGCCACCCAGCATTGTCTTGGCTGCTTCAGGTCGTTGTTGTGAATCTCCCATCCATTGTTATGCAGTGATTCTTAAAACTGTCACCTTCAGATATATCATTTGCAAATTAATTAATTCTATTTTATGTTTGAGTAAAGAAGCTTCTCTGCCTCAGTAATCTGGAGAAAAACACCCTCTCTTGGTCGTATAGGGATCTTTTTTCTGGGTTTCTTTGTTTATACTGTAGGTCAACCTGAAGCTTCTCAGACTATCTTTGCTGGCAGCTGACTGTACTCTTTTATACACTGTTGGATGATCAAAGCTTTGAACCCTGTGTGACCCCTAAGATCTGAACCAGGCTTACTGCAGGTGTATGTTTACATACAGTCCAATCGGGCAGATTGAGTGGAGAATTAGCAGCAATTTGATCTCTTGGAAAGCCTCATGCACTATAAGTGGTAAAAGAAAAGATTTCTCTTTACATATGTAAATTATTTTCTTATTTATTTTACAGAGACAAAATGTAGACAGAATAATAGGTATTCTTTTTGTCCATATTGCCAAAACTTTTTAATTTGCATTGTTCTAGTGCTGTGTTGTCAATGCTGTTTCTTGTCGTGTCAAACCTCGGGAGAATTGCCAGCTAACTCTCCTCCAGTCTATGAGGCTTTTTATCTGCAAAACTGTTCTGTTTTGGTTCACTCTCACCACTCCCAAAGCAGGCAGCTGTTGTGTGTGAGTGAAAAGCTTCTACAGGCCCAGTTCCAAATTACAGACACAGGAATTTAGCCAGTTTGCTGAATATATGGATTTCCCTCAGGAGGTGGTGGAGACCAAAACAGAGCATGTTCCTGTGTGAGCAGTTTCCCAGGGGGGAGCTGGTTACTCAAGCATACTGTGATCGAGGCTGTGATCATTCCTACATTACAGTTGCTTTATTTGGAAGCTGAGAGCATAATTTCAACACAAGCACTATTTAGTAGCTGTTCTTAAGATCATGATCAAGAAAAACCCATAAGGCAGAACCGGTCCTTTGCAACAGTAGCTGAGTGGTCAAAGTGCTCAAGAGAAAATGTAGTTTTGAAAAACTAAATTTCATGACGACTGGTTGAAAAACTCCAGGACAGCTACAACATGTAAAGCGGATACATAGACAAACATCAGTAGCCGCTCAGAGTCTCCTCTTCACCACTCTAGTATCTATCTTTGCCAGATCATCATGATGCAGCAAGTGGATGCAGACGTTAAGATGCACTCAGTAGGAGTCTTCCACAGAGACATCTAATCAGAAAACATCCTGATGGAAACCAGCTCTGATGGCCCTCGAGTGCAGCTCATAGACTTTAAATGTTTTAAGGAACAGAGCTTAACACTCCTTCTCTGGTACGATTTCAAGCTTCTGGTCTTCATTCCTCTGTTCATCTCTGGAGTGATGAGTTTATGTTAAACCTCAGCCTGCTCGTCATACTTTTTTTGTTTCATCCTCTCTTGCATGTTGGTAGAACCTCTGCATACGAGGCCGGCGTGAGGTGAGACTCTGCTGGTATCAACAGAGTAGCTGAGTTTTGGTACTGGTAGTGAGCAATGATATTGTTCCTTTCATGTTACAATAGATCACTGGAGATTTCCCCCTCTATCCTCTCTCATCTCAGGCTGTCAGAACCTGTTGAACTTGTATTTGGCTGTAGACCCTGATGACTGCGCCCTCTGGAGCAGAGAGCAGCAGCAAACCTAGTTAATGTGATCCTAGACACCGCCCACCAAAACCTTACAGAAATACTACATTAATTTCACATGTGAAATAGGTATTATTCTCTGTGGTCATAGCAAATTCCTGCTCCTCTATGGCCCCCATTTTAATCATAAAGGCTCTATCCAGGATCCATTGCATTTCTCAATGTATAAGTTCTCTCTCAGTCAGATCATTCAGACACATTCCTCCCACAACTCGAACGCAGATGACACGCAGCTCTATGTTTCATTTCAAACTAATGACCCCAGCCACCTTGACAATCTGTTTGCCTGCCTCCGTGATGTTGAACGCTGGCAGCAGCATTCGAATCCGGGGAGATGTGTCTGTCCACACAGAGGGCTGAGATAACAACACTTGAGAGAGACCGATGCTCTTCAGACTCATTCACACTTTTAATTTAGTTGTACGCACGAAAATTGATGGTAAGGTGTGAAAAATGAAAATGTGAATGTGAGGGATTTTTGTAAAGTAACAACATTTCTCCAGAGCTCTGTCTTTTTAAAGGAGGCTTCAAACACAATATGACACAATGAGACAAACCATCAAGACTTCATCTTGCTTCTGTTGCTCTAATGATGCCTGAACAGGAAAAACAAGTAGATGTGAATTACTTGACATTTAAACATGACACTTTATGTAAATCATCCTTTCTCAGAATATCTGATGTGATTAATGTTTCTGCAAACAGTAAAAAAAAGTAGTTTGTTTGAAATAAACAGGATAATGAGTCAGGAGCAGTCAACCAATCTACAGAGGACAGTGATAAATTCATGTATGCCTTGAATTTCAGTTCATATGTCACAAAGTAGCACGTTTAGGTTTAAAGCCTTGGTGGGTTGTTGTCTGTCTTAAGTATTTTATTATTATTAATATTTAGTCTAACCTTATGTCCTTCAAAAGACACAGATCTTCCTTTACTGCTGTCAGTCGGAAAAGGAAAAGGGGAAACATCTATCTCATCCATCAGTCTACTCTCCACTGCTTATTATCTGACCCCCACCATTGGTTTTGGGGTCTTGCTCATTTACAAATGGCCATTGTAAAGCCATTGCATTATTTTCCTCATATCTTCAGCTGTGGGACCTAAAGGCAAGATGGGAGCAACACACACAGAGGTCTGAAGACATGAGCAACATTCGTGACCTTTAAGTGTCAATAAATCACTGCAGAGTCGTTCTGAGACATTAGTGTAATGACCATGAAGCACACAGGGCCAAATATAAACTGAGAACATCAGCTGTCAATATGTAGCATCTCCACACTAATAGCTAATTTATGGCTCAATGGCATTCTCCTAAGAGTAGTCATAACTTTACCCCAGGAAGAGGACATGAAGAGAAACTGTGCCGGGAACAAGCATGAGTGTCTTCTACTGTTCCCAGCTGATCTAATGAGAGTCAGCAAAGACTAAAACAAGAATTCATCTCTGACATCAGAACCAGTTCACTTACTGGAACAAAACAACATGGCCACCTCAATTATGCCATACTCAGAGTCCTCAAGACAAATCCTTAATAAAAGCTGCATCCGTCCCCTCTCTCCATGATAGTCTTTCTGGACAATTCATGCTAAATGTTAATGTATTTGTTGAGAAAATGAGTCTCAGGTGAGATGGCGGAAAACCAGTCCAAGGCCATGCCTAGCCAGGAACACACACACACACACACACACACACACACACACACACACACACACACACACACACACACACACACACACACACACACACACACACACACACACACACACACACACACACACACACACACACACACACACACACACACACGGGGAAAACACAGGAAAACATGAAAAAGTGCTCAAAAATATTTTTTTTAAGTGATGAAAAACAGCTTCTGTATCAGACAAAGATCTTTGCAGCCATCTTGTTGCAACATGCCCAAGGAGCAAAGAGCAGTTCTCTGTCACCCAAAGCACAAAACTAGATTAAAGACAATGTTTAACTTGAATGGTTGGGATGGTGATTGAATGATGGGTTGAGGAATGAAGTGCATGCTCTAGGTTTTACAAATGAAAACATTATATTCTTGTTGCTACAGTTAAAGCCACTGGTAGGAAGCAGTGCACAGAACGAGTGGAACTCATTAACAAGGCTCAATCTCACAATGTCGGCTTGTTTCATGGCAGAGAGCAGATGCTGATGAAAACTTACTTCCAACATCATGTTCAGTGGTGAAAAATAGAAGCCTTAAGCTAATGAGGGCATGACACAAAGATCTGTTTGCAACAAGAAGAGACAGAGGCTGTGAAGGAATGGACTCCATGCTGAGGAACAATGCCACTGGTCTCTTTAGGTTTTCAGTCATCCAAGTCATGTGATATCTCACAGACGTATAAGTATGAGTACTTGCTGTTTGCTGTTTTGGACATTTCATTACTCATCTGCAAAGCTCCGGCTGGTCTGCTGAAAGGTAGGAACTCTGGAGAGACCACACAGCCACTTAGGGACATATCTCATGACAAGACTCATCAGTACACACCTCACCTCAAGGAATACATTTTTGGGGAAAATGGACTGACAGAAGTGAGTAGCACAGGATATACTGCACACCTATGTCCAGGGAGGGGGAGGATTGTGAGATCATCCATCAACTACCAAGTGTAAACTACCATACATTGGCAGTTTCACACTGATTTACACTCTTCCCATATAACTCTCGTGTAACATGTTGCACAAGCGTAACTCGACCACAGAAGTTCAAACAATAGGTGGCACCCTGAATTCATGTTTTGCCTTGTGAATGTGATATCTCAGCAACACCTCACAGGAATTTTTTCAAATCTGGCACACATGTTAACTCAGACTCACGGAGTAACTGATACCATTTGGTGGTCAATGACTGATGACATATGACTGTAGACTCTTCAGTGTGATTTCACACATGCACTGAACTCCGGATAATCTCCTGAAATTATCCGGAGGGGCTTTATGTGAGAACACAAATGTCTGATAGAGGCTGTGGACATTCGCCTGAGTTTGAGTGAGCCCATGTGAGAATACGTAGATCCTCCAGAGGTTTAACTGTGAGTGAGTGGGTGTGTTGTTGATGTTTCTAACAAGCAATGTATGCCTCCGCCTGCTGCACCTTCCCTCACCTGAATGCTCCAGAGATTTGTGTGTTTCGGTGATCACGTCTGAGTTGAGAATCTATGTATGGACATTCTCCGGAGTTCATCTCTCAAAACAGCTTTAGTGTTATTGTAGTGTATAGACATTTTAAGAGAGATTACAGATATTTTAGATAGTTGTGTTACTATGGAAACAATTCCTATGTATTTGACAGCAATTTGCAGGCATTTTACCTTTGGTTAACAGGAGCACTTTTAGACATAAGGGAACATCATGGCTGTCAGAATGTCAAGTAAATCTATGCAGCTTGAAGAATAACTTTTGTCTCAGTCATCATGACACTTTTAACATAAAAGCATATCATGGAAATGACAATTGGACTGTCAGTGATATTGTTCTTTATGTGGCACCTACGAGAAACAGCAGCTGATACTGATCGTAGGAAACAGATGCAGATCTCACACGTCATCCTTGCTAAATGTTCCAGTGAAACCTCAGTGGGCAGTTTTCTGTGGGAAAGTTACAATATCTGATCAGTTTACAGACATATTGCACACACTGTATCTTGCCAACAGGATCCCTTCATCTACTCCCCGTTCACCCTAATCACCGTGGAGATATTATATTGTTTTCATTCTGTTGCCAGTGATTTGATTAAAAGAACATGTTTATGTTACCATTAATGGAGGGTGTGTTCTTGAGTCGCAGCTTGTTTCTTGTTCTAGAACAAGAAAAAAGAAAGAGGCAATGGGGGAGGGACCAAAAAGAGGCCTTGCTATGGTGGGAGAAGAATATGGGAAAAGTGGAGGAACAATGAGCAGGAGTTTTTCAGAGAAAACCATCCACTGAATCATTCCTCCTCACAAGTATTTGTATGTTTAGGCAACCAGCAAAGGCCCAGTCTTATCAGTAGAATTATCAATTTCCCTCTTTATCATCTTACCTTTTGTTATTCTTCACAGAGACAAACCAGTTTCAGCATCTTTATTAAATTAACCAGAAAACATAAACTAACAAACCCTTAAACTTAGTACAGTGAAGTGTCTGCTGGCCACTCGCTTCGCAGCTCAGTCTCTGTCATGAGTCCTCTGCGTTCTCCATTCTCTCAGTGAGCTCCGCTGCTGCCTTTTAAACCTGAGGATCAATCGGCTAACAGCTCTCACCTGGGCTGATTGATCCTCTGGTACAGGTGAAGGTGCTCTCCCAGCCCCCTCCACAGGTATCAAACAGAAAGAATTCAGTGGTGCACATTTAAAAGGGACTTTAACTCTGTTTGAAGGTAGACAACCGTGTGTGGTGTTGTGCAATCACCACAAAATCTTTCCCAGGGAGTCAGAGAAAATGTTTGGAATGTTAGCATCAACTAAATGTCATATTGCACATGTGAAATGTAAATCTACACATGTATTTATTGGTCTATGTTTGGCAATAGCCATATCCCACTACAGGACATTTTGTGTACATTTTTGTTTAGAGTGAAACAAGGTGTGAGAGTGGTTTTAAAAAGAGCTCAGCATCCATCCATCCATCCATCCATCCATCCATTTTCTGCCACATTTCTGGATTCATGGCAGCAGGTTAAAAATGGTTGTCTATTGTCCCTAGTCTCCCCAGCAACCCTTTCCAGTTCCTCTTCAGGGACCCCAAAGAGTTCCAATGTGTACCCATGAGACACTCTTCAATCTCTTCAGAGTACACTGGGTTTGTGTTTTGGAAACGCCTAGAAGGCTCCCTGATTAGTTGCCCAAATCCCCTCAACTGGTTAAGTGAATGAGCAGCATCTCTAGCTCCCTCCAGATGTTCAAGCTTTTTAAGCTGTTTGTTATAATGAGTGTCACTCAACAGAGGAAACTCATTCGAACTCAAATCCAAATTTATGACCATATGTGAGGGTTGGAACGTAGATCAACTGGTATATCGAAAGCTTTGCCTTCTGGCCCTTCCTACGCTCCAACTACCTGTCTTAAATTTGTCAACGACAACATTAAATTGTGTCTTGTGTGGTATTTAATTCCACAGGCTACAATTATTTTACTAAAAGCTTTCATCCGGCCAAATCCAGCCTGCAGTGTTTAACATTGCAGTGTGTAATTTTTGCATGACAATCTTCAAAGATTACAGTGATGAAATAGAAGATGAGACACCCTTCAGATCCTACAGCAGCCTATGTTAGAAACCAACATGATTGCTACATACAGTGTTAATATTCTTTATTGTATACATCTATGAAAGCTCTGGCAACATAGAGTTGGTCCAGGGTTGAAGAAACGCAACCTAGAAAGAATTTGGGAATAATGACATGCAAGCTTCTTTGCAAATTGTGAGAGATATGTGATTTTATTCCACATAGCAAATTGTATTTAATTGTTTAATTTATGAAAGCCACACTGTGTGTATATAATATTCCGCAGTTCACTCTGTATGTCAGAATAAAACCAGGCCATGAAGTTTAAAGAACTCTCTTCGATTATGACAAGGTACAGATCAGGGCGTAGGAAATCATCTCTTAAGCTTTGAGGAGCACAGTGGTCTCAATAAATATGAAATGGACGAAGTTTCAACCACCAGGACTCTTCTCGAGTTGGTCGTCCAGCAAAACTGAGTAATGACAATGATCCCAAACACACTGCAAAAGAGTTTGTAAAGAAGAAAGAAGTTAAAGCAATCTCCTGGCCAAAGTAAGTCTGCTGACTTGAATCTAATAGAACCCCTTTGGAGTATTTTAGAGCAAAAGGTAGATAAATAAAAAGTGCTGCAGAAAAGAGCAGCCAAAAAGCATTATCCGTTCAAAATGACGGAACATGTGGTGTCAAACAACTGGTATCATCCACACCCACGAAGACATTCACAATATAAGAAAGCAAAATTTGCTAACGATGCATGTACAGATTTGACTAACCCTATGTAGCTTTACTTAAAATGTCATTATATTTATTATTTTTTAAATCAATTGGCCAAAGCCCAAGAAGAATGGCTTGATTCTTCTCGTCAAACATAATTAGGGTTTTAAAAGAGATGATCCACTGAGGTCAGAGAGGTTTCTCAGCCCAGAAAACAGCATGTAATTTGTCACCCAATCACCACCACCACTAATATTCACCCTCTGAGATCCTTGGCTTTCCTCAAGAGACACTGTGGTTTGGTGGTTTCCTCAATGTCTTTAATCTGAAACTCAACAGATGGCTGTCGAAACAGCTTCAGACCAAAACCACTTCTCCAGAGTTGTTTCCAGGAGTGACACATGAGTAGAATAATAACACGCTCTCCATGTCACCCGTGCTGTAGGATGCTTGGTCAATATTCTTTTAATCACCATCCCACTATCCCAACCCTCTCTGGTTAATGTTAATAGTTTGCCAAAAACAAAGTAGGAAATAAAATCCTCAAGATCCACTTACAATTTTTTCAGAGGATTAAAAAGCTGATTGTTCCCAGACCCAGGCTCTTTAAAATGCTGGATTGGCCCAAATGTAACAAAGTTTTTGCAAGGAATTAATGAAAAAGTTGGCACCATATTATGTTTAAGCACTTAATGATCCTAGGCTAGATGGTTTTCTTTCCCACACAATTTGTTTTGTGTCTTTTACGGTTAGGCTTGGGACCAACTGAAACCTACAAACTGAAACCACATAAGATTGTTTTCACTAATTTCAACAGATCTTTAGTTTCCAGTGATCAACACCCTAACAGTGACAGGAGTTCTGGTGGTAAACTACTCTGAAAATCTCATAAACTCTGCAGCTGTTGACACAGACGACAATGGCGTGCTGCTTTTTATGCATTGATAAAGCAATGAGATCCTCTATTTCAGTTCAGTCCTGTGCTCACTCACACACCACAAGCCTTTTGCTCAACATGCTTCTCCTTTCTTTTAGTTACTGGTGCAGCACATTTCCCTTGTGCGACACAAAAGCAAAAACATCAGTTGGCAATGTCACTTGCAAATATGAAACGTGTAAATTGAAATGTTTAAAATAATCTCCAGCTATTAGAACTAAAGATTTAAGATGAGAATTCATACATATCACACACTACATGATTTTATTGTGACTACGCTCAGACTAGAACAGACCTGGTTTACCTTGGTAGTGCGCCCTTCTGCTTTGGTGAGTCCTGAGAATGTTTAGGCCCAGTGTAGTCTTCAGGAATGATTGCTTGGATATGTACATGTGTGGTGTTTTGCTGTGTGTTGAAATGACTCCCGACGTCTTTGTTGCAGAAAAGAACTAAACCATCTGTCCAGCCACAGACTGTGAAATACGAGAAAAACCTCAGGAAAAAAAGTCAGAAAGTGGATCATGAGTTATGGTTTTTTATAGTAAACCACAGCATGAATAATACTCCTACTATAGTAGTATTTCTCATCTTCCTGTATGTATTATTATTCTTGATTGTACATAATGTAATCTGGTTACCTGATTATCATTGGTCCCTATAAAATGTCGGACATATAATTAAATAAAACGGTAATTTCTGAACTGTTTTATTGCATAAACCTTTCAGGGTGTGTATTGTTAGCAAAGCTTCATAAAGAAAACTGTGAAATATGATGCGATGCTCAGGTTTATGAAAAAGCTCCGGGGAGTTACGACAGCACTTGAACCATTTACAGACTTCAGTTTAGAGCCTGGAGTTGTGGATGCTGATGGATGAGGAGCATCTTTTTCAGAGAGCAGCTGAAATCTCTCTATTCTACCTGGACACAAGCCAAATGGATGAAAAGCAAATGTTCCCACTGAGAGAGGAGAGGAGGAGAGTTTTTCCTCTCGCAAAATTCCTCTAAGAGAGCAGGGAATTAGTTAATCAGCTGCACCTGTTGCAGACCCTGGGACTGCTTGGTGGGAAAACACACACACACACACACACACACACACACACACACACACCTAGGCATTTGCACACTCATATAAAGACATACCCCTGAGCATTTGCACACACAAATCCACACACTCACACACAAAGAAGGCATTTGCACACATACACATAGAAATCCCACACCCACATGCATTTAAAATCACACACACACACACACACACACACACAGGATCCAGAGGTTGGTGGGAACATGCCTGTGTGATTGGTCAGCCTCTCTGGAGGTAGCTACGGTCAGAAGCGAGTGTTATGCAGTGTTGTGATCACTGCTGTCACATCTCACCAGAAACAGAGGGACTTTCCAGCGCAGCGAGCTCCAACACAAAATGGTTTATGCATTCATGATGTCATCTTTCAGTGTGTCACAGCACATTTGGAAAACGTTAGCACTTAAACCGCGCTGCAGCCCAGTTTCAGCACAGGTATCGCAGGGCTCAAGTGCACATTCTAATTGCCTCTACGTACTATTCAAATAATTAATAATGTTAATTATAATATGACGATCTTAATAGTTGCTTGAGAGTTCTCTGCTTTGACCCAAACCACAGCTTTGTTTAATGATCTGCTTGGGCTGCAGCCACATGACAACAGGCCAGAGGAGGAAGAGAGGAGGCATATGATTTTGATGATAACGTCTCCAAACAGTTGTGCGTTTGTTCATGCTCAGACTGAGGGGCTAATGTGGGCCAGCACTTTCCTGGCCCCTATTAATCCGATTATCTGATTGGTCATTGTAGTATTTCTCTCATGAGATTAACATTCCTCTTCTGTTTGACTTGATTGTCACCATTGATTCTGGTCAATACCATCAGGGAAATAGCTGAGAGGTTTCTCACATTGACAATGAAATGTCCAAAGAGAGGTGGTTCTGTTGTCAGCATTTGGCCCCATAAGACGAGCTATTTCCAGACCACTCGTGCTGTGTATACAGTGTGAATATAAGCATTATGCAATCCCTGTCTGTTTATGTAAAATCACTATTTCTTATGAGTCAGTGTAGATTGTAATAACAAGCCTGAAGCTATAGATCTGGATTACTTTACACCACACTGACCATACCCATTACATATCAAATGCAGCTAAATCTCTTAAGCTACAGGAAAATACAGGAACTTTCTTGCATCCGTCTATGCGGACCTCCAACAACAGTGTGCATCCACCCACTAGGAGGTGCTAGCTAGAAGGTCTGCTCCAGCTCAGGTCCTGCACTCAGCTCCCGACACACTGGAAACAATTATGACGTCATTGACTTCAGTATAGAAAAGCTTTTAAATGTCATGTAAGCACTGCATCTATATTTGGGGTGCCAGAGGCCTGTCGGCATTAATGAGGATGATGTTGTTACAGCATTAAGCAAAAATGTGGTGAATAACAAGCGGGCTCAGGCCATGTGTGCCTTGTTGCGTTGCTCGGAACATGCAGGTTGAGAACAAGACCAACATGCAGAGAGAGAGAGAGAGAGAGAGAGAGAGAGAGAGAGAGAGGTAAAGGAAGGGGATTTTGGGTGCTTTGGGTGTGGTGGTTGGATGATGGTGATGATGGAGCATTAAACTCAGTGAGGCGTTTCAGCTATTAGTATTGGCCAGTGTGCTGTGTTGTGGGTCTGGCCCATGTCCCTCACTCGCTCAACTCTCATTCTGACAGACACACACACGCGCACACACACACAGTCACATATGTGATACACACATGGCACTTGCACAAAGTCAAGGGGGAAAAAAAAACGGAGGGTGTCCCCAGTTCATCCATTAAACTAAATGAGCCACACTGATTGTAGTAAATGAATGTCAAGTGTATGTACAGTAAATGTTATGTTGTAAATACTTTTGAGGAAATGCTTTTTTATTATTCGTCCGTATGAAAATGAAATCCTTCAATATGTCACTTCATTTGTCCAGTTAATGATGCAGACTGACGGATATGGAGACCCAATCATTTGTTATGAACGCTGTCTAAATGCAATTAGAGTTTTAGGCAATAAAAAAAGAAAAAAAAGAAATAGTCCTACATTTCTGTAAATTATTGATATGTCCTTTCGAGAGTTAGATTTTTTTCCCCCTTTGGACAGTTCAACAAGCTGTACAACACTGATACCTCTCTTACCTTGTAGTTGATAGTGAACTTGTATATCCATTAGACACAGAGCAATGTGTCAGTTGTGTTTTCAGTTACACTCATTTAGTCCAATATCTGCTCTTTTTTGCTTTGTGTCAGTTTCCACCAACTCCTGAGAAATGCATCTGTTTTCTTCGGCTGCTGGATGGACCCACTTTGCTCACCAGCTCGTTTCAAAGTTGGGTCCAAGGCAGTTAGAGTACAAAACCTTTGTTTTGAAAACTGGTACCTGCTGCCACACAAACAGCAAAATTGTTGGCCATGAAAGCTGCGACATGAAAAGGAAAAGATCTACGGATCAGTAATTAATTCTCTGTTTGTAACATACCACTTTTTGACTCTATGAGTGTATAGAAAGATGGACGACTTGTCAGCTTCCAAAAGGTGAAGCCAAAGCATCTTGACCGCCACCTGAGTGAAGTGCAGCCGTTCAGGTGTATTGGTGATGGCATGCCCGCTAGCTAAAAAAACGAAGACACGGGCATTTCAGCCCTCGTGGGCAGAAGACTACGTCTTAGTTTTTCATAAGGGCCGTGCTGTGTGCACGTTATGTTTTGAAAGTGTTGTTTGTCGAACGTCCAGTATTAAGCACCACTTTGAAACAAGGCACGAAAGAAGTTTCAAAGATCAGGCAGACAAGGGAGAATCGATCAAACGTGCAGTGTCCAGGTATGAGAAGCCAACTCTCTCAAAGTCTTTGCCACTGCCAAAAGCCATGCAACTGAAGCAAGCTTTCTGAATATGAGTGTGGTTGGTGGGGTTAATGACAAACTTATTATTGCAATCATAATGAGATAAACATGTTTCTTTAAAGTATTGTTCTATATATAGCCAGTATGGATGGAATAAAATGACATCTCTGTTGGAAATATTAATGTGGTTCAATAATAAAACTTAATATAAAAAAATGTTGATACAGCACATTAATTCACAAGAAAACTTCACATTATTGTCAAAAAGGTTGCCGACCCCTTGTATAACGTGTCCAAATCACACAAGATTTGACACTGCATTTTCTCAGGCCATTAAGAATACACATGACTCGTGTGAAGCCATAAGATGAATGGCTTGTGAGATCTTAGTTCCACATACAGGCAGACTGACAGACAGGCAGGCAGACAGACAGATTAATCTACTAAAACTAATATGTTTTCAGGGAAACATAACTGGAACCAGCTGTTCCCTATAAAGTAATGAGGATAAGTTGTTAATTTATGTATGCAGCCACAACGTAATTAGGAAAACAATTTAGTCATAAATGGAAGTAATTTATAGGACCCGATTGATGACTGATACAACAAAAACAAAACAACATTTATTGCTTTATAGCTTTTTGTAAAGTTCAGCAGAGCAGCATTTTTTCAAGTTACTTTACTTACATTACTTTTGACTCAATGTTATTTTAAAAATATTGATTAATGCACGTTCAGCTAAACACTCTGCAATGCTGATTGATTTTCCTTCATTATGGTTACATAATACAGCTAATACATTAGCTGTAGTTCATAATTAAGAAAATTACAGTACCATGCACAAACTGAATACCCCGGTACCCACCCACCCACCAGGCACACACAGGCACACACAGGCACGCACACACACAGGCACGCACACACACACACACACACACACACACACACACACACACACACACACACACACACACACACACACACACACACACACACACACACACACACACACACACACACACACACACACACACCCCTCTGCACCGGGCTGTGAGTGACAGCTGGGCGGTGGGTGACTCTTTGCGGATGACAGTGGTGACCTCAGACTGGGTGACGTTGCGGCAGCGGCAGCTAGCTGATGCTGCCAGATGTGCTGGCTGCGGCAGGTTTTTACAGCTGTGCAGGGATAAAGGCATGGACAACATCCAGTAACAACCTGCTCTGTTCCTATGATCCCTGGAGACTCGTGGCCATGTGAAAATAAATTCTTATAAGAGCTGGAGTCAAGGGAAGCAACTGTTACACTGTGAGCTACACTTTATTACCTGGGGCAGTCAAGAGTTTGTTGTGTGTTCAGCTTTTGCAAATATGGGCATTTGAATCTTTCAGAGGATAATATATATTTGTCATTTCAATGAAAAACTAAGTCCAATCTGAATATATAAATATTTTAAATGAACTTTCTGCCAAACCATTCCCATCAAGCATATGTGTTGTTAGGGTTATTTATAGTGTGAACACTGATAACCAGTATTTGAGTGTAATCCTTATCTTTGGCTGAAAGCTTTGCTGAGTTACATTTCCTGGGACAAACCCTCAGCATTTCCACACAATGTTCCCTCTACACTGATTGGCAATAAAACATTTGTTGTTTATTCGATTCAGGGTGAGTGAATGGAATCTAGTTGAGCTGATTGTAATGTAAATACTTCACACGATGGTTCATTCCCAGAGTGAATATTCTGGCAATTAGGAGCTCTTTTGTTTCAGGCTGCTTTTGAATAAAGTGTGCTCTCCTACTTATGTATAAGTGTATGTGTGTGTGTTGTAGTATGGCTCTGATTTGTGATGTGTTTTTAATAGAGGGCGGTGCGAAAGGTTAATGCTTCTTGTGCTACATCATGTGGATGAGATACGGACCACGCAATTCACCCGTATTTGGACAGCTGTCTTAATTTAGACTCTCTCTCGCGCTCTCTCTCTCTCTCTCTGTCTATGAGATCACATGATCGATTATGAAGTGCTCTGTACATTGTGCATGTTCACTTCATGTTCACAGCATCATCATTATAGTAACTCTATCAGTAAAGGGATAATGGTGGCACAGCAAACTCCATTCACCCTTTCATAAATGTATTACCAATTGATAAAGGTATAAGTTACAACTTATGAAGCCCTTAATATAGTAGACCTTATTCAACTGTGTTAGGATAGAGCAGTGCTCTAATGGGTAATGTTTTATCTCTGTTTTATAAACCATTAATGATTAATTTTTGTAAGAGTTGAAAAAATCCTTTGGCTTGTGTATTTCTTCCTTTTGCATAACCTGCTTTGTCTTTTAATTAGCTCTTTAATTCTTCAGTTTGACAGCTTAGTCTCTGGAAAAGAGCCACAGATCCAACAGAACCAAATCCATCTATTTGAAGAAAAAAAACAGCTGCACACTTGATGGATTGTTTCCCTTTATAAATGGCATAAAACCATGTTAAACTGGTTAACTTATTCTTAGCTTGGATCCCTGCATTACAACAGATGGAAATTAAGCCTTGATGAGGGTCACAGTGGTCCGACCACAAGGAGCAACAAGAGTAGTCATCAGCCACTTACTGAGAGGAAAGCTGTTAGATGAGCACACCAGGGTATTTGACGGATTAAGTTTTTGACCAGATGATGGTGTTAAAGTCAAAATTGTTCAATGTACCTTTAAGTCTCACGATGAGAGAAGCCACATTATCAGAAATACCTTGTGTTTCAGTTACAATATTATGATAAGTTAGTAAACCAGGTGTAGTAAGGTATGGCAGTATGCTCATAATGAATGACGAGCTAATGGAAACTCCAGTACCAGTGACCGTAGTAGATCTATGCACAGCATTGATTCATTCAGACCCTCCTGACATGGCTCACAGTCGCTTGTTCTGACACACACATCGACACACACACAAACATTGTCATCAGACTCATGTGTAAACTCACACTGGGTTAAAACAACATCATTTGGTTATAGTGAACACAAATGGCGGAATGACATATAAAGTGGGGAAGTGAGATTCAATCACAAGTGGTCACATTCAGGTTTGTACAGAGGAACTTAACGCTGACTACTTGTGATCGGGACTCTGAGGTCGAATGTTAATACCAGGTGTGAACAGCTTTTTGACTCTTGCTCTACACTCTCCATGTTGCATCCACCAAGACACACAGACCCAATCTGTTATACAGTGGAACTATCTGCATAGTCAAAAGCACTGTCTGGACACTGGGCAGCACAGTGGTTAGCGCTGTCACAGCAAGACGGTTGTGGTTTTGAACCTGTTGGACGACCAGGGTTTTTCTGTGTGGAATTAATGTTCTCCCTGTGTCTGCGTGGGTTTTTTCTCCAGCTTCCTCTCACAGTCCGAAGTCCTACAGCTTAGATTTATCGAAGACTGTAAATTGCCCATATGTGTAAATGTGAGGATGACGGGTGGTTTGTCTCTGTATGTCCGCCCTGAGATCAACTGGTGACCTGTCCAGGGCGTAACGCGTGATCTTGGAGGAAATTGTTTTTTTCACAGATTGTAATTGAGAATTCAGTGTAGTTGAGTGGGAACATCATTTTTAGGAGAATGTGCCTGAAAATGTTGCTTTGGGTCTCGCTCATTCTCTAAGGACAAAAAGAGAAAACATCAGTGGACTGGATCACTGTCCTTTATAACAGCAGATAATCTGAATAATGAAACTGAGAATGACTGTATGTGCACTCTAATAATGTACAATATGACCAGAGTATATGACATATGATGAATTTTCATGACCAGTTGGTTGGATGAATAATGGTCTGTATAACCTTACATACCTGTAGAACGTAGCGTTCTTGTCCTTTCTGTCAATCTGATATAAAGAGCTAATATGTCCCAGATGACATAAGAATATTAGTGTCTCCCCCGGGGACATGTTAGCCTCCCAATTAGCATCACTGAAAAAACATTTACACAATGTTTCATAAGGTATCGAGTGACGAGAGGATTTCAGTCATACGTTGAGTCAAGGTGGGCTCTTAAGATGTGGCTCTTGTTACAAAACAACAACATACCAGATGGATGAAGTCGACTCGAGGAAAAAAAACTGTGGTTCTTTGTTTTTTACATTTCACAGAGAACATGAGCTCATTTCATGTTCTCCATCCACACACTTTAATATATTGTTTAACCATTAGACCGATTACAAATATAAACAGACTATTTGAGGGTATGGTGAGTGTGTAGCTAAATGCTGTTCTTCCATTTTGTCACCTCTGTAATGTTATGCCTTGGTGAGATATTGGAATTGTCCGAAATAGAATCTGTGTTTATTCACTACAGATGTTAAAACTGCATCGAGAAAACCAGAAAACCAAATCTGGAGTATTCTGCCCTCCTCCTCCCCAGTTTAAATCTACAGACATTAGTCCACAGGAGGAATTTTACAAGAACAAAGACATTTCAGCCGAAACCACAAGTAGCTTGCGTACAGTCATCTTTAAATAGCCTCAATATGGCCTATGCACAAAGATTTAGCCATTTCCTCGTGTCTATTTATTTCATAGGCATGTTCTTAATGGTGTGTGAGAAGTAGCAGTAAGTCGCATGTGAGAGCCGTAGATCGCATGCAGCACAAATAATATATGTTACGTGACAGGGTCAGTCAGCTGCATTTGGTTTTAACTGCAGGCAGTGATAGAGAGCAAGAGAAACCACCAACAGGTGAGATTTGTATACTGTATTTAAGAAAAAGTAATGAACACTAAAGTTGTAAAAGGAACTCATGTTTGTTGTACAATTCCATTTAAAAGGTGGGTAATCAGGCAGTTTATATCCTAGCAGTCCTGCTATACCTACAGCGAATTGTAGAGATTGAGACATCTTACACTTGTTCGACATTAAGAACATGGATCATAGCTACGTTCACACTGAATAATTACCTATTACATAGCTCTGACAGTTGGCCAAATTAATACTGTGTGTCCAAAGTGTCCTTATACATATAAACATTCAGTTCTATAACAACACCATCATGAATTTAAGATGATAAAAAAATGCAGAGTCTACACCGTAGCCCACACAAGTGGCTATCAGTCACTACTGTGTTTTTTTGGGCCCCACACGTATCCAGTAAGAGACAATAAGGTTTACATTCATGGCATTCAAGTGTTACATATTGTTAGCAAGTGTATCAGAAAAGCTTTTTATCATCAATATGACTCACAAGCCATTTGCCCTGGTTAAATATGACAGGGCAGTTATACAACACAGGGCTGACACAGTATGAACAGGATGAGATGAGACCTAACAGGAGCTCAGCAGGCAGCAGACTAAACATGTTGAGGCCCATGTTGCCTCATCAGGGTGGTTCGCCCTTTAGGCAAACGAAAGGGGGCCCAGTGTGTTATGTAGAATTATAATGTATTCGGTTTGCTACATGCACTCAGGTAACCATGTAGATTTTACCACTTACATGGCCATTACTGTGTAGACTGAAACTACATGGCCACATGAACACAACTTTACACACCTAAAATAACACACAAGGTGTCGATTTGAATAAAATTTGTCATAATGGGGTAATAGTTAATTTAATATAATGTAATAAGAATAGTTCATTTAAGTGTCAAATGGCCATAAAAGTGGAAAACAAACATATTAATGTATCCCAGATAGAGGGGCTCCCTCCATTGATGTAGTCATGGATTCAATTTGCACTTTGTTTTGTTTTCTACTTTGTAGGTATTTGTTCATTCCAAAATAAAATGATCACCATTATGTGAAGGCAGCACTGATATTTTACAGTCCAGAGCTTTTCTTCTCTGGTCGGCCTCTTTCAGAAATGTATGTTAATTCTGAATAAATCAGAGTCAAAATATGGCAACAACCTTTTAGCCATTCGAACACTTGGCTCTTGGGATGGCTTTAGTCAATTTGGTTAAGATCAAATATATTCAGAAGAATTGCCATGAAATATACAGACTCTTCTTTCATCCCACAGAATAAATCCCAATAACACCTATAACCCTGTCGTCTTCTCTTGTGTCACTATCTTTAAATTCCCCTTGCTCTTACACTTTGATCTATGACAACACTGCCAAAGTTTAATTAATTAAGTTAATGTTTCTTGTTGGATAGGTTCAAGATACAAAGTAGGAGACACAAAACACTGACCATAAAAAATTTAAACAACTCCAAAGCGACACAATTGATCTGTAAAATAACCACAAAGAGCTGGTGGGGGGTTATGTCTGTGGCCAGGGGCCCATGTCCCAGAATCCATCCCTGCTAAGGTGTTCAGATGTCTGAGACAAATGTAGGCCTTTGTTGCTGGGGGCCAAGGCTGAGTGACAGCTAGCTTACATTATCCTTCTCAGGAATAGTAAACCTATCGAGGAGGTCAGACGAGGAAAGACTCTGCATAATTTCTGGTTTTGTGTCCCCGTCTGTTGTTGAGAGGAAATGTGATAGACCTTGAAAGCACTCACAGAGAGAAGGGACACATAGATCCAAGCAATCTGTGAAACCTCTGAAATAATATAACATGAAATTACCTATTTCCCAGTTGGCTGCAACAGGCTGGTGGCTCTGATGTATTGGCAAAAGAGAGGGATGAACAAAATAACTGGAAAAAACGAGAAAGGTATTTCCTTCAGTATGACCAGGCACCAGATAGTTTTTCCTTGGAGGCTGTGTGTAAGTGGGCAGGTGAGTGCATGTGTATATGTGAACGGCTCAAGTCCTGCACGTATTACATTTCCCACAGCCCCCAACACCCCCATCTTCACAGCCAGACAGCATCTGTCAGCACTCGTTGCCTTATTCTCTGCCAGGGCTGCAGTCATGGTGGTTTACCCTGGTGCCCAGATACAACTGAAGAAAAACAGTGTTGTAACGACTGAGCAGTGGCGTTCCATCAGGAGAACCTTTCTCCTCATCAATGTCCATTTCAACATTCTTAGGGGGTCATATTAAATTACTGAACCCATATAAAACTAACATGACCAATGCAGAGGATGGAACTGCTGTTAGAGATCGCAGCTCAAACGTATACTCACCTTTGGTAGTGCCATGCATGACAGTAAATCCTCCCTCATAAAAACTCAGCAGTGATGTAGATGTATATTCCCATGTGGCACAAAAATGATTTTTCTTTGTTGGTTCATTATTGGATCATCTGGAAAATCTTCTGCTGATGACTACATTCAGGGTTTGTATCTTGTGTCTTGGTTTGGTTTAAGAGATTGGAGGCAGTGAAACTAGATAAAAACACACTGACACAGACCTATTATCACATCGTTTACATGGTGAATGTGTTGCCAAAGAGTTCTTGAGGAGTCGTGTTTCTGTCCACATGATGTTTATACTGTATGTTCAATATCCTTTGCATGGCTGCTGTGTGGTGCTGGACAGGTGTGTACAACTAGCATTTTCACTTATATATCTGCCAACTGCTGCTGGAGACGATGATTACGGGGATGAGACTAAAACAAAAGAAGAATTTGTGGGCTGCAAAAAACCAAAGCAATGAGCCTGAAAGAGGCTGCGGACAGTGAGTCTCAGCAGCAGCAGAGGCAGGACGGATACTGGCTCATGTCTATGTTCTAAACTTCACCCAGTAACATTTAACTGACATGTTAGATTTGTTTCTAGTGACAGATTATTGACTTAAAAACAACGTTTCTGTTGCTCCTCTACAAACAGTATTTTGTTGTAATGTCAGATGCTCTACATCATTGTCTAAAAATAATCCAAGTATATTTGTGTTTTACCGACTAACTACACGTTTACAATCATGTAGGCAAACTCATTACCTACACCAAGGAGGGGGTTTTCACTTTGTTTGTCATTTAGCAGGATTACACAAAATTCACCGAACAGATTCCACAAAACTTTGTGGAAGTATGTGATATAGTTCAGGGAAGAGCCCCGCCATATTGGTGCGCAACTGGATGAATGGCTGGATCTAGGAATTTGTATTCACTATTTTTACAGCGTTTCCCCAAGAATTCATTCAATCCATGGATGAAGCTGGGGTGCCCATGCCCCGAAAGTTGCTCTCATGCGCAACAGAACAAACTTAAAAAAACTGCAGCTGAAACTATGAAGTCTGACTGTCTGCGTGGACATAACTTTATGGATGCCCGCAGTAAAAAGGGCTCTACAATGCAGCAACGGAGCAAAACACCAAGATGAAGATCTCTTATTGCTCTTATAAGAAGTTCAGAAAATGTTTTAGTTCACTATGAAACTGTGGCAAAATAGAATATGTCGAGAGAATTATGGGGAAACACTGTTTGGACATGGTGAGATAGAGCATTGGCAGAGGCATATGCTTAAAATATGCAACAATATAAATTAGTGTATACATGAATGATTGGTGTTATTTGAATGTATAGAGTCACCACAATTTGGCTTTGGTGGTTTAAATTTGTCTCCATGAGGGTGGGGGGGGGGGGGGGGGGTGCATCATGTTTCTTTCAGACATATTTTCTTTGACAGTAGAATGATACAAATAATAACTTTTAGGGCACATGGTTGTTGCAGGGATTTTTTTATCTGTTGACTTTCTTCCTGTACCAGGACAGATCCTTGTAAATATGTCATATCCCCAAAAAATGTCTTCCGTTCGGTGTACTGCACACCTCTGGAATGTTACTGAGACAGAAAAAAAAGGCACATAACTCCCGGAGCATGTCTTTGTGCCAAAACAAAATAGTCATTAATTACCCTTGTCCAGGGGCACAGTTAGATATGGCTCTGACTGTGAATTCTTCAATGCAAACACATTACTGTGCTCGGGATGTATTAGGCCTGGGTGTCAAAGATGTTTGGACAATGAGAGGAAATAATTCACGTCTGACAGAAGGTAAAGAAAACAATGTATTTTGGCTTACATTAAATAGTATACACAAACAGAGTCAAAAGTTGGACTTTATGTGCTTTAGTTAAACATTGTCACATACATACAGTACATGCCTGGACACATTCTCACACACATACACTTCATTTCCTCTGCGTTTGTCCACTCTAGTAGCTCAGTGTTTGCAACGTGCTATGAGACCTGATATAATAACTTGTAGAGCTGCAAACAGCAGGAGAAGTGTGGTGAGAAGAAACTGACACTTCCTGAGGTTTCAGCACAGTGACATGTGGAACAGCTGTCTCTGCAGGGTGGTTCAATAAAATTTAACTTGTGTTGAATTGGATTTTGTTGTTTGTTATAAACAGGATTCTTCTTGTTGCTGTAACACACTAAACTGCTGTTGTCAGAGTTTTTTCCCCAGTAACTGCAGGAGCTTTTGGACATTATCATAGAACAATGTATTTCTATAAACACAAATATACATAAGTGTCATGAGCAGTTATATTAACACACACTCACAATAACAGACACACAGCCGGAGCCTGAAATCTGATCATCAACAAAGAGTATCAGCCTTGACAGGAAGTGGCTGCTCCAGTGCTCTGCCAGTGCTCGATGAATGATGGAACACCTCCACACTTCGCTGCTGCCCTTTCACTTAACTCTGCTGTTGTTCTCTGCGGGAGGACAGACTCATTAAGGAGAGCATCCAGACCCAGCAGAGAGATGTTCTGCCATCTTGACCCCATCCCACTGACCTTTCTTCAGTCCACTGCTGCTAATCTGCTTCAATCCCTGACTGCTACCACCAACACTCATCCACACGTGGCTGCTCTCAGGTCAGCCAGAGACTCTCACAAACTCAAACAAAACCCACGTGATTTTGAAAACACAAGCACACTTTATTCTGCCATTGTTGCCTCTGAATGATTTTTTGTGACGACTTTACAACAGAGTAACATGCAATGCCCAATGGAAAAAGAAAAAAAACACAGGCAATTGTGCTTGTAAGTAATTCTGATTGAGTTATATAATAATATAATTCAGCTCAGAAAACTTTGAGTAGGGGGGAAAGTGGTTTGTCCACTAACCAGAAGGTTGGCGGTTCGATCCCTCTTTCCTATTCTCTCTAAATTGCCCCTGACGGCTGTGTCGGCAGTGTTTGCTTAATGTATGATAGACAAGTGCAGCGCAGATGCGCTGAATGAGTGTGTATGTGAACAGGTGAATGGCAAAGCTGTACAGTAAAGAACTTTTAATGGTCATCAATTCTAGAAAAGTGCTGTATAAATACAGACCATTTACCATTTAGTTGAACATTTTGGTCTGTTAACATGCACTATTACAAAAAAAAGAACATGTTATAATCTCAATATGTCTCAACAATAATCAGAAGAACAGAGCAATGCCAGATATATAGTTTCAATTCCATATGAGGAGAACATATTAACATGGAATGACTTCCAGCACAGACATGAGATCAATTAACAGAAAAACAAATTTCTTCAGACATCTAGTCACCTACAAGTCGTTCAATGTGTGAATAACATCTGAAGGTCTGGGCCACATGCCACTGCAAATCAGAAGAGAAAACACTTTCAATCGACTTGGTGGATGTGAAATCATAATCTGATTCACACACGCCACATCATACAGTGTGTGGTTGACTTTCAAAGCCTCAGTTATGCAATGACTCATTCTGCTGGCAGGAGGTTATATTAGGGGCTTTTTTTGGAATGGGCCTCATCTCACTAGCTCATAGTGTAAGTGATTAAATAGCCCAGTTTACCCAAAGGCATATATTTACCCTCTAATATATGTTTATAGGTTGCTGTGTGCTTCAATGAATCCTTTTGACTACAACTGTAAAGCCAAATATCTCCAGTCTGAATTAGAACAGTCATGTTATTTAGACTGAACTGATATCACATCCTGCATAAACCACTGGGTACAGTGTAATCGTAGACCTATGGGTAATATGCATTTGTGCTTTTGCTTTTCAATGTTTACATGTGTGAAATGTAGATATAGAACATGCATGAAAATGTTTGTATGCACATGAACTCTTCTGTATATTGTTTTATACGAGCATATACTACCTCATTTCTCCCACATATAGAGGAATGTCCAGTGCCTGACATGGAACCATTGTGGTATCATCTAGTGCAGCTGTGGAAGTCTGTGCCAATGGCTCTGCTACCCATCAGTCATGGAGTTGTCATAAGCCAACAGCTGACTGTGCAACACACATCGCCATGGAGCTCATTCGGGAATATGCACACATTAGAAACCGACAAATGATGTCATTGTATTTGATGGAACATAACAGCAGAGCTGGCGTGGCTGTATAGAAACAGAAATTCCATCCCAACCCACACTTCTGCTGCTTGTTCCCTTGCTAGAACAGTACAGAATATACATATAAAACATAAAACACACACACATGTATATATAAATATATATTTGTATATATATATATATATATATATAATTCATATATATATATATATATATATATAGATGGATAGATATTTACACCAAAATATTTCATTTCAACCAGTTGGCTTCCTTTTCACATCTAAAATTGTGTTTTTAGAAAACGGTGTAATAAAGTTGCAGTGTGTAGAATTTAGTGACATAAAGTGGTGAAGTAGCATGTGGCAGCTGAATACCCCGCATCTCATCCTCCCCTTCCAGATATGAAAGAGAACCTGTGGTAACCTTCAGTTTTCATAAAAACTCAAAACGTGTTTAGTTTGTCCAGTCTGGGCTACTACAAGAAACTTGGCAGCCTCCATAGAGAGTAGCCCCTCTGATGTAAATATAAAGTATTTCAATATAAAGGGCCCATGCCAGTGTAAATAAAACAACGATTTATATAATTTAGATGAAACACACTCATGAAAACATCAGTGGATTATTTTATATAAAATTTCTGTCAATAAATCCCTTTCACCTACATCTTACACACGTTGCTCTTGTACAGCTATCTTTGTGAGGACCCGTTTGAGTCTACAACCTATGGAGTGAGGACATTTTGGGAAAGTGAGGACCTTTCGGCCGGTCCTCACTTTGTGACCCCCCCTTTAATGGACTGTTTGGGGGTTTAGACTTGGTTTTAGGGTTAGGTTAGGTTAAGGGTTAGGCCCGCATCTGTTTCAAAACATTAGTACTTGCGTACCGTGCTGCGAACTGATCGGGTCCAGTCTACATCCAGGACATGGTCTAACGTTACACCCCAGCCCGTTCGCTCTGCATCTGCCAATCGGCTTGTTGCTCCCTCACTGTGAGCTAAACACTCAACAAAATCACGACTATTTGCTGTCCTGGCTCCTAAATGGTGGAATGAGCTCCCCAATGACATCCGGACATCAGAAAGTTTACACATCTTCTGCCGCAAACTAAAAACACATCTCTTCCGACTATACCTTGAATAAAAAAATATATAATAAAAAAAAAAAGTTTAAACAAAAAATTTAGTAGCACTTAAATGCCACTTACTTTTAACACTTTGTAGTTTGGCTTTCTTTAAGAAATTGTACTTTCTTGATTCTTCTTGTTCTAGGTTTGTACCCTCATGGTTGAATGCACTTATTGTAAGTCGCTTTGGATAAAAGCGTCAGCTAAATGAAATGTAATGTAATTTAGTTTGGATGGTTAGGGTTAGGGGCTGGGGAATGCATAATGCCAATTACTGTCCTCACTAAGATAGCTGTACAAACGTGTGTTTGTGTGCGTGTGTGTGTGTGACTGAAAGCAAAATAACTAACAAAGCATCGATTTTCACCAACCCAAAAAGGTTATGCCTCCTTTAAATTATATCCTCAAGAGCCAGTGGCTCTTGAGGATATAATTTAAAAGGACACTTCTTATAATGTCTGTGAATATAACTCAATATCTGTAAATATTATCCGCCATGAAGTCAAAGTCTGAGACTAGGATCCACAAGCTCTTAAATTCATAATATCTTCCAAATGACATCAGCTACAATCCAGTAGATTCAGACCAGTTTGTAATTCTTATCACTTGTTTCTCTATCGCATTGTTTGGCCTGGACGTGTCCCTTGCTTGACAAGCGCACAGGAAATGTAAAAGCATAGCAGTGCACGCTGGCAACTTGCACGCTGAGTGAACTCCAATTAAACAAGGTCTGTTCACCACATGAGAATCTTTACAGGGGTGGTAACTCAGTTGCAATCACACACACACCCACACAAATGCGCGCACACGCCCACGCACGCACCATCGTTCCAGTCATTCCACCCTGATGAGCACATCTTGATAAACACTCTGAGCACTTTGGCGACACTCGAAGGGAAAGGTCAGTGAGACGTCACTTGGAATCTGCTAAATGATTTTTTCAGATCCAGAACAGTGAGGATTCATGACAACCAGCTCATCTCTTGGCTCTGAGGAAAGTGTCAACGCACCCTGCTGGCGGGATAGAGTGACGTCAGTGTTTTCCACAGTTTTGCTCTGTGCACTGACCTCACATCAATTTCACCACCACAAAATGCGTCATAGAAGAGGGTGAAGAAAGATTACACCTGCCTTACCCACAGCACGTCTCCCACGTCCCTCCAGGACATCATCCCTCACCCTCAACCTATCAATTTGGGAGAGGATAGTTGCAGGTTTTCAAAGTGACAAAGTGAGGTATTGGGATTTTGAAGGTACCCTCCTACACAGGTGATAAACAGACTTGCCAGTACATTACGTCTGTTACCGCCATACCTCCCATTTATCTTTTTCTCTTTAACAAAGAAGTATCTGTGTTCTGCAAACGTGTGAGTTACTGGCTTCCATTCCCTCTACACTCAACAGGCTGGCCTTTGCATTTAAAAAATAAAGGCATTAACAGATTGATATACTGTATCACTGTAGCATAAACGCTTCCTTTAGCAGGACCAAGGCTCACCTTCATCACTGCAATGTTTAGTAAAGGTCCTGCACCCCCAAGACTTATGGGATGTGTCTTCCGCTTCACATCTCCTTTTTCTATTGTTGTTAAACATGGTAGGTACGTATATGGCATTTCTGCCATCCAAGTTGTTATACGTTAGCTTCTTGTCATTGTGTGTTACTCGTAAGTTGAAGGCTATGGTATCATATGCTATTTCTGACGTTTAATTTGTGGCTCCACATATATAAAAAATGAACTGTGGGATTAGGTTTTTTCGCTTGGTTTGTCAGAGTAAAGATCTCCTCCAAAGACATTCATGGTCGGGCCTTTCAATAGTATAAACCACAACACAGACATGGCTGGACACCATGGGTTACATATAGCTATATTTTTGACTTACTGCAAGATTTTTCAAGTTCTGCACAAACAACACTGATGTACTATTGTATTTTGGACTATAAACATGTTAGTATACACATCCAGTGGACAAAATACTAGCCCATTAATTTTTAAGTCATATTTAAAAAATCTTGAAGATCCCACATTTATCCTCCTTTTGACTCTGATTTGGTCTCCTCCACTCCTGAGGGGTGCTTTAATGTTCATGAGCTGTTCAGCTGAAAACAGCTGTTTGCTTCTGCTGGTAATAAGGTTTATGAGCGTCGCTACGTGATGATGAGAAAAACAGTTTGTTGATAATTTGAGCATGCCCCCCCAATGGCACATTGTCATTTGACCCATTGTTGACCCAAATACTGCAAACCAATCAGGAGGGAGATACTATGTCAGCACATTTGGCAGCAGCACAAAATGATTTATCATTGCAATTGACATTCAAAAATAATGGGCTGCATACACAAATGAATCAAGGAAAGGATCAAATTATATTTTAGTTAGCTTTGATCTTCAACTACTTATCAAATAGAACAAACCCACAAGGTTCGACCACACATAATAATGGCAGCATTTTCTGAATGTATGATTTTCCACAGACACATTTAGCTGATGCTTTTATTTAAAGCGACTTCCAATAAGTGGGTTCCACCATGAGGGTACAGACTCAAAACAGCCAGAATCATGTAAGTACATTAGCTTAAAAAAAGCCAAACTACAAAGTGCTATATAAATGCAACTTGACTTAAAATCTAGGTGTAGTCGGAAGAGATGTGTTTTTAACCTGCGGCAGAAGATGTGTAGACTTTCTGGTGTCCCTATGTCATTTGGGAGCTCAGTCCACCATTTGGGAGGCAGGAGAGCAAACAGTTGTGATTTTGTTGAGTGGCTAGCTGTCCCTTGCAGTGAGGGGTCAAAAAGCTGATTGGCCGATGCAGAGCGGAGACACAAAAATATCCCCTGGAGCTGCTTCACTGACACACTAGGCCTCTACATGTCAGAGTGGCTTTTACTCATTTGCGACCATTATGAGTTGTCTGTCAATCAGTTCACAGCTCGTTTACCGTTGATGGGCGGCTTGAAACTACGACTTCGACTATTTTTCTTACTGTTCTTCTCTCTTCAGTTTTGTTCCTTGGCTCCGTGAGGTGAAGCCCTTTGAGAACAGAAAACATATGAACAATATTTTATACAGTAGTCAATATCACAATTGAATTCTCTGGAAAATATACTGTGTTCTCAAATTACTGTAAGGGTCTGGTAGGAAAAACTCCAGAGAATGTCCACAGCATTTGAATCTGACTTTTTGGTCCTCACATACACACAGTGCATGTCTAAAACCAACTTATATGAAGGGCAAATTGACTTTTGTATTATTCCGTCATCAAAATGTACCATTGGACATTCAGGACTGCGGATATGCAGGTTAAACACACAAATGAACAAATTTGCTTAGCTCATTAAAGTGGAATGCATGACCCAATTAAACACACCTGCACATAAAAGCACATACAATGGCTGACTATTGTGGGACTTTATCTCCCTAGGTAGACTGTCAGAATGGCTCTGACAAGATGCATAAAGAATGCAGGAATCAGTCAGAGCAGTGCCACAAGTGAGGTTTCATTCTTCAGGTTTACGGTGCGGTTGTAGAGCAGTCTACATCAGGTCCGTAAGGGGCAGGTGTTAGCTGTAAAACCCAACTGCTAAGCTCCCCCCTGCTGTTTACTGGCTCAGCAGGCCAGGCCAGGCATGAGCCCTGCTCCACTCATACATCAGTTCTCAACTCCACAACAGGTAATTTCTACCAGCTGCTGTCATTCATGCAGACATGGGCATTTGAGTTCATGGGACAACCATGCATTAACATTAACATGCTGAGACATCACACTAACACACACACTATGCCCTCTTGGATACTGTCCAGGCACAAAGAGCTCCTTCTAGTCTGGGCAGCATTTCAAGGAAGTTACACTCAGACACTATTCGTTGGAGATTTATAAGGAGCAATATAATTGACTTATTTAATTTAACACAGTGTGAATGGCCATTTCTTACTCACTCTGTAAAAAGGTAGCTCCAGCTGGATTGGTTGGCAGCTCTGTCCCTGGTGTCAGAGTCTGTGTAAAGCAGATCTACAGAGAATTACAACATGTTGCCATTATTTCTTCAGGACTAAACAAAACCCCTGAACAAGTTTCACATTACATGTAATATAAAACCTAAATGACTTTGCATGGATCTAACAGAATTATAAAGTTATTATAATACATATAATTATTTATAAGACTGACCATTCTGCTGCACTGCACTACAGAATTTACCAACATTTGTCGATTTTGTCTTTTACAGTATTGGACAGCTGAGGAAGTAGATATGGTGTTCTTGCTGGCAGACTGCTGATATCTAGCAGTTACACAGCAACATTATCATTCATGTTTCTGTCTACCTGATGAATGGAGTTGTCATATTCACTCTCTGTTATCTCTGTTTTCAGACTGTACCAATGCCTCAGAAAACATCTCTTTCCAGCAGCTAAATTCTTCACTGTTTGCTGTAACTGTGTGCTGTTTGCTGTGAGGCAGGTAGTGTACTGTGGGTTTTTAGAGCCAGATGCTGTTTTTATACACATGAGTGGATCAACAGTTAACTTTTTTGGTCAAAACAGACCAACGAGTTGACAAATAATGAGCTGAAATTGAATATAAAGCTCCACAGAGATGAAGGGAGGACACATTTAAGCCATTTCTTGTTTACTGTGAGCTCTGTAGCTTCGAGCAAAGCCACCCATCCTTAAATTTATCAAGGAAAAACATTCCCCATTAAAGCACATTGTGTTCTTCAAAAAAGCTTAGAAGGTACAATTTCTAAAAAGTCATTTTCATGTTTAGTATCGTTAGTAAGTGACTAATTTATTAAATAAATAGAGACAACTGACAGGTCAGGGGCACTTCAGGGGCCAATCGGTTAACCCTTAACCCTATCCCTAACCCTTAAACAGGTGTTAAAATAAGGCAGGGTTTGAAGTACAAGAACTCATCTAAGTTAGTTTTCATCTGCTCAGCAGGGCACAATATTGTGTCCATTAAACTCTCACCCTTAAACAAATGTAACAGCTTTTAGAGGACTCACCAAAAAGTCATAAAAAAGGGCTTGACTTGAAGAGATTCCCTGAGAAGTCCAAAGGGTGTGTGCAGTCAGACAGTGCAGTACTCTTACACAAATCTGGGAAATTAATTATAGACAAGGCTGTAGAATTGAATGAACATCCAACTTTCACTCTGTAATTTTAGTGATGAAGTTTGTATCATTTGTTAGCTTGCAACAGAAGGAAATGATTGGGTGGGACAAAGTGGAGCAGACACAGAAGTAGATGACGATTCTGTCTTAAAATGAGAAACGAGGATGAAACAGCATGTGCAGCAGTATGAGCTTTTTCCCAGAAATGGGTGAGGAAGAGATGGAAAAACAGCCAAACAGCTACACTGTCTTACTTACTTTGCCATTTTAATTGCTAGTTTTCGACTATACAACAGAGAAATCCAACCATTCTTCAGTCATCCGCAAACAAGTACAAACAAAAACCCAAACGTGTCACCTAGAGATGAAATTATTCTGATAGATAGTAAAGGATACACAAATGGTATTTATTTTTCTCTCGTAAATGAAGTCCAGAATCTTTGTAAGTTTTGTATTTGTCTTTTGATTATGTCTGACTTTCCATCCTCCAGCCCATTTGGTTCTACTGAAGATATCTTGGCTCACTCATATTTGATAAATGTACTTCATGGACATTGAGTTGTCATATTTTTCTTGTTGTTATAGTCTATTTTCATACTACCTTATATTTAGCTTGCAAACACAGGCTACATTTGAAGTCATAAAATGACTGTTGGAGATAAAAGACCATATCAGCTGTTTTGTTAACATATGACTTAAACTAACTTCAGGTAGAAACCCATGGACTTTTTCATCTTGTCTAAATTAGATATAATGTAACCTTCACAACATGGATGTAGCCATAGGGTGATGTGTTGGGGGTTGAGGGGGGGGGATGCCATTCCCTTTAAACCATCTTGACCAAACTGTCAATTCTGACATGCCCTCTCTGCCCTCCCCAATCCCTTATGAGAGTGTGTGCAGATGGAGAGTTTGGCTGTGCAGGTGAGCATCCTGTAGTTATTGTTGCTAACTCAATAATGGATCTGCAGTTTATTCCCAAAAGTTTAAACCGCCTGCTGTGACATTTGCTTTGGAGGAGTGGGCATCCCCTCTGTAAATATTAACAAATCCCCTACTAGATGTACTAAAATTGAACATTGGCTAATATCAAAACATTTTTGACCTCCAGTTTGCCCATCGCTGTTTCCAGTCATGTGAGCAAGGTCAGTGACACAGAGCAACATGGGTTCAGTGATTGTGGCAGAAAACAGATCTGCTGTGACGCTAGTATAGGCACGAGGAGTCACAGATCCATTTTTCCAAAAAGGAGGGTTTGTATTTACCCATAAATGATTGTGAAATAAGCCACAAAGGTTGTGGCCCCAAAACCTGTTTTAAAAAAAGGACACTTTCAGAAACAAAATCGTAACACAAAGTATAAATTCAACAAAACAGGACAACTAATACTTTTAAGCAATTAAAAATAATCAAAGGTTAATCAACACCATCTCTAAACTACCTCCTCCAGACTACTTCCTTCATTTAACAGCTCTGCTGTGGGGGGGTACATGTTTTGCTCAGGCTCCCTCCAGCAGCAGCACTGCTAACTCAAGAAAACTAGTCATTGCACCTCATTAAATATGTGTACAACAAATAGAAAACTACAGTACTTTCAGCCATGCTAAATAAACTTTCACAGTTATCTGTTTGCTGATTTATGTGTAATGTGAATGTAACGTGTGCAAGGTCCAAGGTTAACAACCTAAATAAGGAGAAAATGAACTACTAAGTGTAACCTATAAAGATAGCTAAATCAGCTGCAGGTGCTGCTGTTACAGCCGTACTTGTACCACAATGACGACCAGCTGCACTCGTGTTTGGATAAGTTAACTCAGACTTGCTACACCCAGCTGGGAAACAATGTTAGAAAGCAGCAAACATGGTTTTGTGAGGGTGTTTGTTATGTTTTACTGATGCTGTTGAAATGAACTTGGAAACATACAATGTTCATTTCTTGTTATTCTTGCCATGTTAAGTGGGTGTAACACGACTCTGACAACTATCATAGAATTAAACAATGAATCCAGATATATTTTTACTGAGGCCATGTCATGATCACCACTGTAAATAATGGGTGTGTTGATAACACAGAATCAGCACAACATAAAACATGAAACATAGTGTTAAAGTCACATCAAGTTTATGAGGGGCGTGTACAAAAAATTCTTACAAACAATAAAAACATCACCTCTAGTAACACAAAAAGTATGTGGCTACAACATGATATTGGGTAATGAGCACTCATACAGTATAAACACATGGGCCAATACAACTGAGCAATAAAAAGACAACGTCAGGTTTATTTTGAATATATATTTTTTCCATTAGGTTTTGTGTGACCATGCTGTGTTCTCACACTGTTGCTTGGTGGTGGTTGGACTTTATACGTTATCTCTCACCAGATGACAAGGATGTCAAACGGCGTCCAAGAGCAATGTAAACCTCTATAAAGTCCTGATGTTTAATTCTCTATTCACCTCTGTGTCATTTCTCCTGAACCAAACTGAGTGTGAGTGCTTTCGAGGACAGACAGTTTGAAATCAGGGGCTGTTATTACTTTGTTGTCCATTTGAACATGTCGCCCGTTTTAAACATGCCTGTTTGGAATCGACTGTTCTCTTGTGTTAATGCTCTGGAGCTACTTCAGAATTACTCCTTGTAATTAGTAAGACGAGTGAAGTTAGAAAACGTTATGTTCATCCTACCTGGTTTAACTGCAATGAAGATTTTATTGCCAATGTTTTTCACAAAATAAAACTGAATTTGCTTAATTTTTGTTCACATGTGTGGTTTATATACAAGTTCGAATGATTTACTTTACTGGTGGTTTTTTTTTCATACATTTCTTATCAGCTATTTTAAGAGGTCTGTTAAGCAATCGTCATGATCTTCAGACCCAAGTTCACAATGGGTCGATAGGTTTGCATTTCACCTACAGACAGAAACATTTGTGGAATTAGGTAGATTAACTAGATTAGATTAATTATGACAGCTGTTTTGTCACATCATAGCTTTAGGTTTAAAGACCAGGAACAGTCAGTGGTAATGTGCACTCAGAAGATGTGGTGTGGACCTGTTCTGTGATTTAGGGATATGAGTTGCTGATAAGCAGTGGGATAATAGCCTCAGCATTTCCCCTCAAGTCTTCAACAACATGCTCAACACAGCCCCAGGCTACAAGATGTTGCTCTTAAGATTCAAATACCTCAGACTCACACGAGACAATAGACTCGGCTTTGAACAGCACACAAAATACAAACAAGAACAGAACCACCAAAGTCATCTGGACACGTAAAGGACGTTGTCTCCCTCCATCTTCTTCTACTATTGTACAGAACTATTATCCAACCCATCCTGCTCTCTTTTTTTCCACCTGCTTCTTCAAGATGCTCCCTGTCATAAAAGTAACTCATACTGGGGCCAAGATTTCCACACCCAACCTCTCTGAACTCTTGTGTGAGAAAGCCCCTTGCATCACAACCTCGATAGCACATTACTGACTTACTCAACTGCCACTTTAACATAATGCCATCAAGACACAGGTTCAGGTTCATAGAATACAACAGGCTTCAGGTGAAGTCTACCTGCAGCCATGGCAGCACTTAATCAGACATCCCATCACTGTCCCAGCTCATCTCCCCCATCAGTTGTTAATGTTTCTGACATGGCCTAGTTTGTATCTGTTTAATGATGTGTACCGTTTGCTAGGTATAAACCAATTAACTCAATAATAACAGCTTTTGTGGGATGACCGATATTCAAGGCTAAACTTGAATCTAAAAATAAAATTCCAGCATCAGCCACAACAGTAAACAAGTAACTAATGGTTGAGGCTGATGGGTGTTCACTCATGGTCTATTTTGAAGGAGTGAATTGTAAAACAGCGTATTAAATCCCTCCCTTAACTGACTATAAGGAGGTGAGAAAAGGGTTTGAACTTCTTTCTCGCTCTTTATTCATTCTTCACACAGCAACAACTGTCACGAGAGGACAACACCATGAATGAACATCCTAAAATGTGCTCCATGTCTTTATATGATAAATTTTCCACTCCTCCTTGAGTTTTCTAAAGAAGTATATGCGTTGTACTTAGATTTGTATGAATTCATTGGTTTCAAGCTTACTCCTCAGCCTCCAGGAACCAGGATGACGTGCAGCTTTAATGAGTGATTTGGACATTCAGTGCATTTGCACTTTGTGTGTCTTCAAAATGAATTTGATTATTAGGTATTACTCAAAATCAACTGGCAAAACATACAAATATACGTTTCCATCGAGTGGCTGTATATGTAGTTTGATTTCACAGAATCAGATTAGGTGGGCCAATTGTGGGACTCAAACAGAAACAGGCTTATCACAGTTTAAGCTAGCCAAAGTAAGGTCTTACCAGTTTAATCAATCAATGCTTATTGTTGAGCCTTACTCATGCCCCTCTCTGTGTTTACACTGCTTTAAAGATTAGAAAGATTGCATGTGCACACATAAAGTAGAGCTGGGCATTCCAGCATCTTTAAGTCACTACGATGGTCTGCTAGTCTTTTCAGATGGAATCAGGGCTTGCAAGTTAGAAACACCAACCCCAGTGTTGAGATCATTTTGATGTGTTTAATAAAGAAAATACATTAAATGTCTATGTCAAATACAACTGGGGCTAAAGGCAAAACAATTATCTCAGACAGATGTTGATGTTGATTAATGAATAGCTCCAATAGACCTGCTGTGAAGCAACTGATCCTGACCACAGGGGGATTAGGAATTAGGCAACTAGTCTGGTACCTGTTCTAAACCTGCCTGTTTGAATGGACTATTCTCTTGTCCTGTGTTGATGCTCTGGAGCTACTTCAGGAGTTATTCCTTATCATTAGTGAGTCCTCCTCGGTTCTTCAATATAGTGTCACTTTTTATCGTTTGTCTGTTCGACTTTATGTGACGCGCTTTCAATAGATGTGGCGTTCTGTTCTGTGATACAGCTGATAGTGATTCAGTGATATGAATTGCGCTCATTTTACCTGGTTTATCTGCAATGAAGACATGTACTGTTAATGTGTGTGTTTAATACCTAAGTTTGAACGATTTACTGAACTACTGGTATTTGTTTCACACATTTCAGGTCGGCTACTTTAGAGGTCTGTTGAGCAAGTGACACAATGTTCAGACCCAAGTTCACAACTTTTCTAAATAAAAGCTTTGTAATTTAGCTCGATACAAAACAAAATGATTTGTATGCCTTTAGTTGACACAATGCTAGAAGTGACTCTAAGCATGTTGTAGCCATGACTGCACCTCTGAATATCGGAGTCAGTCTGACATGGTGAAATAAAATCAATCAAACTGTCAAAAAAGTTTTGGCTTGTGGGGCTGCACTTCCTTTGGCCCAAATGCTAAGTGTGAAGCTGAAGATGAAAGGTTCTCGAGATATGCACAGATAAAGAGAGATTTCTGGATTAAGTAGACAGATTTCAAACACATATGTACATGGCAGAGGGAATGCAAGTTTAGCAAGAGGCTGACAGTTTGTCAGACGATAGTTTCATAATAGCAGCATATTTCTCTAACTCTGTGATCCTACAGTGATGTCAAAACAGTCTCCTCTGATTTCAAGACCTGTCACTGCTCCAGACTACAACATGTAAGGGTGTGAAAGGTATGAGACTAGCATGATACTTTATCTTTCGGGGCAGGTTTAATTAGAAATCGCGTAAAGTATGCAGGTAATCCATCAGAGGCTGTCGAGGCTGGGCCTCTTCTTCTCTCCCTCTCCTCCCCTCACGGTAACACATTGTACATGGAATCTGAGAATGATGAATGGAGCTGGAAACTGTGAGGCAGTCAAACACCCCTGTCACACCCACGCCTCTTAATCTCAGCTCCTTCCAGCATCCTCACAGCCCTGCTTTATATCGCTCTACTGCGACAGAGAGATTAAATCGACTTTGTCTTAAATAAACTTTGGTTTTTGTGTTTGCTCATATTTTGATGTGCATAGCAACAAATCGACAAAGACCAAGTGTACTGGTCATAACTTTTATCAAGACAGAGGAAGCATGCCTGAATTAAAGATATAGCGATTAGAGAGTGAAACATTTGAGACTGTGATACTTCCCTGATGTTTTCTTAGAGAAAGCATGTAATTTCAGACTGAAACTATTTGTATTTCCCTTTAATGGCCATTGTGACTATAGATACTAAATTTCTATGTCACTATGGAAGAGATTACATATGGACAAATGCACACGTATTTCAACCCCTCAAATTAAATACTTGTTTTGCATGAGGCAATCACTTACCATACAGAGACCTGACTTACTCCTTTTACGTAGATTTTGTGAAGTGAAAAAGTGAAAATCTCCAAGCCAATAAAGTCGTTTTCTGGTTTTCCCCCTTCAACTAGAGCTGTCTGAAAATTAATTAACAATTTGTACACTGGTTCCAGAAAATAGCCATATGCCGTGTGACTTAACCAAAGCTTTCCACTTTAAGTGCT
The DNA here is from genome assembly GCA_026259375.1 of Verasper variegatus. Taxonomy (NCBI): domain Eukaryota; kingdom Metazoa; phylum Chordata; class Actinopteri; order Pleuronectiformes; family Pleuronectidae; genus Verasper; species Verasper variegatus. The sequence goes on along the minus strand of CM048047.1, from coordinate 7,059,257 downwards.
ATGCTTGTCAATGTTGCTAAAATAACTACCTGGTGTGAGCATATAACTTTAAAAAGTGTTACAAACATGGTACTGGATGACTTCCCAGTCAAAATTCTTGCCTATGAAAGACATTGCTGGTTCAGGATGAATCTGGTGCAGAGAGGATATCTGGGCCATCGGAGTTCGCTGTACACACGTTTACAGTCTGACTAGTTTCTTCTCTCACACAAGCACAACATTTCTCAACACAAAACTCAAACACTTTTTGTTGGTGTTTAAGGTCCAGACGGCATTTTGGCCGATCTCTATTAACAGCTATCTGCATATGAATGCAGATCAATTAAAGAGCAGTAAGGTGATGCATTTTGTGTTCCTCCTCTTTTGCTCTCCACATGGCCTGTCTACAGACTGCTTAAATGTGATTGGTCAAACTAGAAACAGAAACCTAAAAGGCCCCCTCCATAAATTCTTGTCTCTTGCGGACAGATTCTGCATATTCACATCTGTTTATAAGGATTACTTCTTCTGCAACTTAAAGGTGACTCATCCTGCTCTGTGATGATACCTCTGCTGGCCTATTCCTTGTTCGTATGTTTTATAAATGGCGAAGCAGACTAAATGTGCAACAACGTTGAACTGGCTGTGTAAAAGTACATTAAAATATACCACAATTATCCACAGCTCGCAGTAGCAAACATCCTCCCTCCACTAAAACCCCACTTATTGTCCAGATAATTAATTATTTTTGATCTCATATTAGATTAAGTCTGTAACCAGACAGTGCTTTTGCACAGCCTTTACTATAATAGTGTTACAGCAGCATCCCCAGGACCTCCTCCAACAGGGCTTGAACGATTGCTCATGTCACTGCAGCGTAAGAGGGGCCTGATGAACGGCTCCCATGTGGCCTTCATGGAGGTATTTCCACATTACAGTCAATGTAGTGGATGGATTGAAGGCTGGAAGCTGTCAATGAGGGGGCCGGCTGATGAATGTCCAACTCCAACTTGAAATGTAAATGGATTAGCCATCTTACAGGTCTGAAGTCAATAATGATTAGTGATGTGTGTCATTGTTATTGTTTCTTATTGTTTCTAACATGAACTGCCTCCTCAACCAGTGCCATCATTTCAGATTTGCAGTCCAAGCAAAATGGATTTCTTCATCAGTCAGGGAAGAGTAGGCATGGAGAAACATAAACCAAAACAACAAACACAATAATCTGATACCTAATTGAGATTTTTTCTTTTCGGTTCGAGGTTTGGAGACATTTTTCAGTTAATTAGTATTCGGTCAGTCATTTTTGACCAGCACAAATATACATTTTGGTCAAGCTGTTTGTATTACCATTTATTCATGGTCCACAGAGGAGGGAGGCCTCTGACTTTGGTGGTCCTGACTTATCTTTGACCATGCATCCATGAAGTTGAAACAGATATTCAAGGTGCGCAGACAACAAGTCCTACAGAATTTGGTAAAAGTTTTCATTGGCAGTCAGCATTCTGAAGTGTCCTTGGGCAAGATACTGACCCCCTCTAACGGCTGTGCCGGCAGTGTGTGTGTGATAGAAGAAGTGAAGCATATTTTTGCGTTGTGTTAATGTGTCTTCGACCGTAAAGCATGTGAGTTTGACATCGTGAATTGTCTTGACATCCCTGCGAAATGAATGATCTCTTTCATTGGTTGTCATACTAGAGATATAACGCTACAGCCCTGTTTTACCAAAATGCACAATTGTGGGCAGTAACGCCTACTACAAATAAACAGAAAAGGTTACAAAAAATGTCTAGATGAGAAGGGCTTCATTTGGTTGCCTGCATTTTTCAACTGAGTTTCGTTTCCTTATTGAGTTACACTTATGGATGACTGTTAGATGATATCATAAACGCAGGCTGCGCCAGATGTTTCACATGGCATTTGCACAGGCATTTCTGTGGCTTTACTTCACACAGAACAAATAATGGATCAGGCCTGGCTTTTGTCCTGAGTAGTGAGGTGGGTGAGAAGTGGGTTATTTTCACTCTCATCTTCTCTCGATCTTTCACAGACACCAAACCTATGCCAGCCCAACCGTTCACCTGGTGTAAAAGTCTGACTGAACTTCAAATCCTTGTGATCAAATGTGTTTATTTTTTGCAGCACCCATTTTCAAGAGAAATTCAGTTATTGGTCATTGAGGTAGTTTGGACAAAAACCCAGTGAAACACTTCATTCTGTTCTCATTCTTAATTTTGGCATTTCAAGCCCATCGGAAGCAGCTAGCTCAGTAGCTTGACAGGTTCAAAATTGGCCTTAGCAGCACCCCTGACACTCCCTAGTTAACATGGTAACATTCTTTGCATTTCTTGTTGTGTGCAGATGGATCTAATGAGATGAATAAGTTACAAACTGTTCCCCACTTTGGATAGAAAATATAGATGTTTCCATTTTTGTTAATTGTGCTAAGCTTGGCTGGCTACCCACCTCTTCTATGCAAAGCTGTTTTCAGACATGAAATTCGGATAATGTCCACACAGTGAGGTCCGGACTTTTTCCAGAGTCTGCCTTTCATATATGAAGTATGCAGTAAGAGATTCCAGTTAAAACGAGGGGTGCTGCAGAGTGTACATTCTTGTTTACAGCACATTAACACTAGCCTGTTTCACCAATGTGTTCATTAAAGATTTGATTGAAATTGAGTGGATCTCAGTTCAATTTGTCAACCATTAAAAACATGAGTTTGCATGCATTTTCAAAAACTCACGTCAACCAAACATGACAGCAGGACTTTCATATTCAGCGTTGTTGTTTTTCGGCAAACCCTCAGCGATTCTCCATCCAGAAAGGCTTCCTTCAAAAGTTACATCAATATCCATACAAAACTCTGGTACCTATTTTAGAGAAGTGTCTGGCTGACAGCACATGAATGTTTGAATTTTTAAGCCAAGCATCACCCGTAACACATTACATGTTTTATGCATAACCGTTTTTTCCAAAATCAAAATCACAAAATGTGGTGTCTATCAGAGTTTGCCGTTCTTTTAAAAAATCTGTTCGGAACTATGAAAGCAACAAGTTTCAGTTTCTCTAATAGTTTATAATACTGTATTTAGACTGAATGGCAAACCTAACAAAGGGGAAATGAGTTTCCGCATAGAACTATTTGTTATCAATCCTCCAGTGTTCAGACTGAATGTGAAGCAGATTTGTAAAACACATGGTGACGCTGTCTCTCACAAATGATGTTTATTTAGAAATAGTTTTCAACAGCAAAGACATTTAGAAGGAAGCATAATTGCGACCAGATTATGGTTTATATTACCATAATGAGGATATGTCTCTGATTAACATGTTTAGCAAGTCAGGAATATGTTGACACTGAACGCATCGGTAAAATGTTCACCGACAACTTGTTTATTTTCCTCCAAAATATTAAAAGTCAAGTGTTCACTATTAGAGAGAACTGCATTGTTAAACTTGAATGGTTCTGTTTAGGCTCCCACAGCACTTGTTCAAGGTTAGGAAGTAATGATGGTCTTATTTAAGACAGAAAAAGTTCACAGTGAACTCAAACACAATGAATTCATGGGTTTATCCACATTAAACCAAATCCATAATCTTTCACGAACCTTAACTACAGTGTTTTCATGAAACTAACCACAGCAAGATTGGTGTCTGATGCAACAGTGTGGATGTGTGCCCCTAGACCTCTCTTCTATATCACACAATTTCACTTTTCCATTGAAAACATCTAAGGGATGGACTGATAAAACATTTGAGAGACAGAGTTGCTCTGGGCAGAAGCTGGGATATGGATTTCTGTAGATACTCCTCAGTAAAGCATTAAACTTGCCGAAATGAGATTCAGTATGTACTGTGCAGAACAGTTTACGGTAAAGGGATGATTATTTTTCTCCCATAACCCAGTGATGAGACCCCCAGAGAAGCTATGAAATCCAGAAGGCTGCCAGAACTGAATTACATCTTCATTAGAGAACAATGTTCTTGGAATGTGTCAATTTTCAACCATTACAAAGGAGAAACGTAATTTCCAAAACACATTAATGGCTTTTACAGTCAGGTGTAGCGGGAACTTAGGACAAAGTCATTATCCTGAATTACTTGTCATAAATTTCCAATTCATGACGTTCCATAATGATTCCAGACTGCATGTCTACATCCCCCACATCTCTCTACTCACCCTGGCTCTCTGTGTTGGACCATTGGACGTCCTGGGACCTCCCTCCCCTGACTGTTGGTGCCTCATTCCAGATGTTTTGGATCCCTGCCTCCTCCTCATCTCTCTCTAACCCCTGTGTGTTTGTTTCCTTTTACTAGCCATGTGCTTGCTTTTTGCCTCTTGTCTGTTTGTGTAGTGTATACTTTTTCCTAGTCTTCACAGAGAAGGGGAGGTCGATGGCTCAGATCTTATCTGTCGGCAGCTCCTGGGAGTTGCTCGACACTCACAGAGATCATATATCCTCATTAATGTTTATAATCTATAATGTTGTCATATGTCTGCTTACTGTTCTGTGTTACTGTACTGATTCCAGGGTGGAAGAACACAGCATGTCATAATACTTGTTTTGATTGTTCAACTGATTGATTATTGGGCAATATATATAAAATGCATTAACCATTACACAATGATGGGACCTCCGGAGACGGGCTGCAACAAGCAATTATTTCTCTGAAACTGTCGACAGACAAAGATTCATTAGAACTAGTACTGAGTGGAATCCTTGCAGAGAATCGGGTTCACTCTGAAAGTGATGATAAGTTGAGTCAACTGCTAATACCCCATGTATTGCACAAGATTATGCAATGTTTTTGGTCATTTAGATTAGAGGAAATATTGCACAACATACTGTGTGGAAGATTGTTTTAGTGATGAAAATGTGCAGCAGCTGCTCATCTCAAACATGTTAACCATTCTTGGCTCCGGTTGCACATTCTACTAATGTACAATATGTCGGTTTATGAGCATAATGCAATCAATTAGAGTTAGGACTACATGATTCGTTGAGTAATCATCCCTGAAAACATGTAGGATTTGTTCTATAAACACGAGCATCCAGCCTCAGGAAACAAACCCTAAACATGTCCTCCATTTGTTTCAGCATGAGTATCTATAAGGCGCTGAACACAAGACCTCGCCATCATGTAGAAGTGGGTCCTGTCAGACTAAACTATTTGGAACAAAGCTACATTTGCGGCGACAGTGATATATTGCAGAATGCGGTGGAATGATGAGGGAGTAACCTGAGATTTCCTACACATGTAGACAGACATGCACTCACATGCACCATTCCCCACACACACACACACACACACACACACACACACACACACACACACACACACACACACACACACACACACACACACACACACACACACACACACACACGATTAGGTAATTGTGTATGCCAAGCCTCTTTGGGCATGTTGCAGTTGAGATCATTTTGGACAGCAGGTTTATTGACAGCATTGACAAAATCTGTGAAAGAAATGTATAAACCCTAACCCACAAGGAAAGGAGAGTCACGTGTGAAGCTTTCTGCTGTTTTTAGTCATTGTAAATCTCTGTGGAAAGACAGGGACACATGGTGTAACACACTGCTTCAGAAATCAGGGCAGATTCTCGCTCTTGACTGAAAACTCTCTTCTTGGAACTGTCTTGGTCAAGTTGGTGTTGCATTGGTCACACATATGATTGGAACTTCACCTGCTGGGCGTCTGTTCTTGTTTTTGTGTGGAAAGTGCAGCTTTCATTTGTAACATGAAGGAGACAAAACACTCCACCTGTCTGTCTCTGTGTCATTTACTGGAACACAACCTCCTCCAAGCCTCCTTCCCCCCTGTCCTTTCTCCTTGTTATTCTTCTCTGTAAGACACAAGGAATCTGGACACCATACCGGCCAGATGTCAAGATGTCACCAGATGTCAGAATTCAAAACAAAATGTGAAGTGCGGTCTTTATGGCTTTAGCTTAATCGTCATCTCTCTGTCTCATCTGAAGTTAATGTAATGTCGTGCAACAATACCTGACCGAATTTTAGTACACTGTCTTTCCTGTCTTGCAATAATTTTGCCATCTTCATCCCGTTGTCTCCACCGACAAGGTTCAGCAGGTTGAGATTTTCTCCTTTTCTTCTAAGAAGGGCAATATAATCCAAGTAAAAAATATAAACCATATAGACTCCCTGAGCAAATGACTTCATGAAAACAGGAAAATGGAACAGGGTATTGAAAGTGTTACAATACCAGTTCTGTGTTGACTTTGTTTGTCAGAGCTTTTGCTTCTCTGAGCATCACATCAAGATGAGTCTCTGCATCATCCTCCAATGCCATAGTACCTAAACAATATAGATTCAACATTTTAAAGCCCTTTATAGTTCTTGAATACAATGTGATTTGTTCTTGACTTAGAAACATTATGCTGGTGAGACATACAGCAAAGGACAAATAGAGCCAACTATAAGTATATGGAAAATAAAGAGTTATAGATTAACAAGTACCTCCCCATACAAGTTTTGTTACAATTGTGAAAATGATTAGGTTTTAACTATAAGCTTTCATGTGAGCCAGACTAATTTCAGATTAGAAATAGATTAGAAACATATTGGAATTATTTAATTGTAACAGAACAACAGACTGTCCAGCAGTCAAGGAAGTAGGCAGTGGGAGAGAATGAAAATCATGCAGAGAGCACTAAAACTGGGAACAAGGCAGCCCTTGTTAAAAACCTAGAGGAACATTTTCAGAAAACTGTATATTACTTTTGGAGTCATTACATTAATCTCAGATACTGGAATACAGATTATTAAATGAATACAAAAAGCCCCCTTAAATGTTATACATTCTAACAAATTTTGTAATATTTCACTTACAGTAATTGACAGTCATATTCCTTTTAGACACACAGAATACCTTTTTCCTTTTACTATTTTTCTTAGGCACCCCCCCCCCCCTTGTCTTAACTTTGTGTACTTGACTAGTAACCTTTTAAAGCTGTGTCTTGACTAATCATGCTGGTTGAGTGTTTTGCAGTTTCTTTTACCCCCATACAGAAACTACCCAATTTTCCCAGAGGATAAATTATATATACACACAGTACTACTTACCAGAGACTTCTAAATCCTCACAATAACTAACACACCAAATATCGTATAGATTCACTGAATGAAAATAGTGAAACTAAACCTACATTTCTCGCCATAAATATCATCGAAACGCATTTTAATGAATAAACTTTCTTAAACATTACAAACATTACAAGAAAAGAGGGATATCTGCCATTGTGCTTGAGAATATTGCTTCAGAGGCTTGCGCAGGCACACTGGTCGTTCATATTGCTGTACATTTTCATAAGAATTCACACGGAAAACTTTGCATATCTTTTCGTAAAATATCATAAGAACTGTTTCATGACACTACACTGCTTTTGAAGAAGAACAAATGCTTGCTGGAGGTTGATTGCTGGGATGTCATTGGTAACATCTGTGTGCAAAAAGGGTTCTAGTTTCAATAAGATTGTTTTAACTTTTGGATCCAGAAGGAGATTGTGCCAAGCACTGGCTGTCCTGCTTATTTTCTAAGATTTTTGTGTTTTTGATTTTGCTTTTCTTTATTGTCTTAATATTATGAGTTTTTTTTCTTTTTAAATTGACTTTACTCACATAATATTATGACTGTTTTCTTATTGAATTTTGACTTAATTCTCGTAATATCACATCATTCTCAATATCTCAACAACTTGTTTCTTCATTTGGCCCTTTTACTCTGCAATATGAAATGCAACATTTGCTCAAATTTGAAGAAAAAACAACAACTCTAATGCAAATTTGTAACTTAATTTCTAGCTTTTTAATTTGGCAATCAAACTGGGTTGTTAGGTGCAGTTATTAAGACCAAGTTTAATTTGTATTTGTTTTTTAGTCTGTGTGAAGGCACAATGGTACCAAAGCTGCCAACTTCACTGTGATATGGCAAGAAGCAATGCTTCACATAAATCACAAAATCATCATGAAATTTATTATAGGGTGTAAAAATCTAATTGTTTTATATTTCTCTTTGTGGGTAGATTGAGTGAATTGAGGTGTTGAGTAGAAGCAGATTAGCTGTTTGCTCAGCCATCTTTCAAATAAACGAATACTTCCTGAAACATTTTACTTTTCCTTTAAAAGAGATGTTGATATGAGTGCTGATATGTATATACTCCACTTTGTGTTTAGATTAAAGTCAAACATCATCAGGAGCTAAATGGCGATTAGCACGGTTAGGCATTCTAATGTGGATTTAGACCTCAACATTAAGAATGAACTGCGACTGTTTAGTTTCACAGAAATTTAACTTATAACTTATAATCACTCACAAGACACAATTATTTATTTTTTTAACCCTCTTGTTTAAAACTGCAGCAACTGTCACAGGGTTGATGCCGCCAACTCAGCAGGTCACAGAGAGCTTCATCATGTAAGATAATCATTGCCAGTGCTTTCACTGCTGCAGCTCTGCCATCGAATGAAATCGAGTCCTGCTGTGGTCACAGGATTGGTTTCTGTGATTTGTACCCCTGGCTGTTGCCCATTTTTCTAGAGCCAGAGTCACTTGTTCCTGTGTTCACTTCTGCTTTAGAAGTTGTCTTTGTGGTTTGCCACAGCCCCTGACGACGAGTCCCTGGTTCCTTAAGTAACTAGTGTTGAATGTAGAATACATCCTTTTGACATATTAGGTGTTTGGCTTCATTTCACAAAAGTTCCAGTGTTTGATTATTTAGCTTTGATTAGCAATTAGTTGAATGTTCCAGTGAATCTGTCTTTCCTTCTTTTTCTTACTTACATGAACATATGCAGACACATTGGATGTATTTTGGCAGAGTTCATGGGAATTATCGGGAAAAAAATTGCAGTCAGAGTTGTTCCAAAGAACTGAGAACCTTTTATACAAGACGACCCATCATAAAAGAAAGACCTCTCTATTGGTTCCAGTGCCTGGGCACGCACACTTAACAGATCACAAGGTCTTTATGTTCCAAAAGTGTTATTAAGCGCAGATTTTAAAGTACCTCATGCTCCAGTTAACAGCTCCGTTTTTGTCACATTTACAGCCCAAAAAGACTGAATTCCCAAAAGCCATGTTTTGGGTTCATTTTGATGGTGTTTGAGAACTTTGTCATGTCTATCTATGGAAAAAAATGTGAAATAAAAATACTTAATTTAAAACTATTAAGTACAAATGTTAATAAAATCACTGACAGTGTTAACTCTGGGTTGATTTAATAGATTTGAGTTTGATATAGTTTGTTTAATTTATGTTTACTTAACATCTTATCATCAGACCCCTTGTTTCAGGTCTGCAGAAGTAATAAGGACGCCTTCAGTCACCCAGCATGCTAATGCTAGCTTTCCTGAGAAACCTGACATGTACTACCTGATGTTTTGTCTCAGTATCTTTCATTGTGTGTTTGAATATTAATCTGTTAAAAAGTTGCATGCATTAAAATGTATTCACTTTTCACAAGACTTTTCATCTGTAGTGGCAGGAGGCCTTTGTAATGTCAGTGACTGGCTGTAATCTGTGCACTTGAGGAAAGTACCTCAGTCAAAACAGAAACAAGACATGAATTCATATTAAACTGTTCTTTAACTCTGTTTTGACTTATTAATGTCCCTTAAACCTAAATCAAAAGTATGTATTCAACACTGTATTTTACTGAAATATGTCCCTAAGTTTGTGATGACCTCAAGTATACACAGTAAGCTATGTATATAAAACATTTAATATTATGGAGTTCCTTTTTATTGCATAATTTTCCATTGGACTTTTCCATTGGACTTGGTACTGGTTTGTCTTATGCTTCCCAGAGCCTGCTGTGTCACTGCGGGACAATAACAGCCTTTCAACATGCATGTAGCCACCAGTGTGGTGTATTGACTGTATAAAAAGATGGACGACAATGACTGCTCCCTAAAAATTAAGCCAAAGTGTGTTAATTGCAACCTGGTGGACAGCTGCAGTATAGGTCATGAATCCAGACTCCTCCATGTTGGTGGATGGGACAGGAGCCAAACTAAAAAGTCAAAGATGTTGTTATAAATAGCTGTTATCCATTTGATGTTCTACTGCTCATTTTTACTGAAAGTTTGTTTTTAAGTAAGTTCTTAAATGCAATCACGAGATTTACACATGACTGGTCAAATGCGAGTATCGAATGGGCCTCTCTGCAATGGCTCCATTCCCTGAATGGTGCTAGGCAGGTTCTGGCTCCAAACTCGCAAAATTGTGTTAAAATCTGGAATATTTTACTTAATTTCTGGATAGTGCCATAAAGTGTATAGCATGGGCACAGACAGTTAACACGGGGACAGCACTACGGCCATGGCGTTGCAGTCTGTTGGTCATAGCAAGTATGGCTGAGTCAACACATTGGCACACAATGTGGAGCACCCACATGAGGAGAGTCATAAATCAATGCAATTGGGTAATTTACAACCAACAAGCCAGTGAGTAGCTTGTTTGTTAGCTAGCAAGTAAGTGAATGGCTTGTTTCTTTGCCAATGTTGTGAAAATCAGTAACATACAAACTTTTATTTATTCATTTTTTATTAAATTTATGCAATTCCAAGCAGCACTTTGTTTTTGATTATAAGCATGCAGAAATGAGACAATATATCTGCCCAATTTTTTTTCCGTTCATCTCTTTTGCAGTTTTGGGTCAGATACTGTATTGTGGTCAAGTTTTACCCTCATTTGCATTGACTTCAGAGAAATGAACTAAAGATTTCTGAAAACTGTTTTTGTGGAATAGTGCATATATAGAATAAAAAAAGCTGTTGTGGACAAAGTTACTCTACAGTTTTACTCTGGAACCAGTTCCTGGCTGAGTAAGTGGTTCAGTGTGTAGCATGAGACTACTCTGCAGACATTAGTGATTAATGGTCTGTGTGAGGCTTATGCTGTGCTGGTTACATCACTCTGTTTCTCTCACATTCTATAACAATATGACACCTGATACCTTGTCAAACCAAAAAGATCATGTCACCATGAGAGTTAGTTTTTCATATGTTTTAGAGTGGTGGTCTTTGATCCGATGCTGTCACATTGAAAACAGACTGTGAATAGCATGAGAACACCAATCATAAAAAATGGGCTTTACTGGTTGTGCGTATGCAGGCTTGACCACATGTTTTCCTTGCTCTGCTGTGTTGTTAAAATGCTATGACACGCACACATGCCTACATTTTATGGCATGAGCATGTCTGTACTGTATGTGCACATTTCCTGTGCAAGGATGAAAGAATACAAGCATTATGTAATATAACTCAAGCCTGTGGTTTAGATAGTCAAATCAAAATGTTCTCAGTGTTTGGCAAGGCAGTGAAAAGGAAGTCACAACTTTATATTGATACCATTGCAATACCAGGGTTTAGCAGTTTGAACTGAAGATAAATGAGGCTTAAACTTAACACAACACAAGTGATGAGTGATGGACAGATGGGATCAGCGAGCCAAGCCAAGGATCAACCAAATAAAGTACATTCATTTAAGGGCAACGTTATAATTAATTCACAATGAGGACTAACAGTCAGTAATATTTCCCAACTATCAGCATGTCATCATGTCGCAATCAAGTCAATGCTCAGGTCGTCTTTTGCAATATTTTTGTTTCAAAATAAGTTAACTCAATATTTAAGTGAAGTCGAAGTCAGCAGAATCATTGCCAGAATCAGGCCCAGCAAGTTCAATAGTAATGCTAAACTGTGGATGAGTTAAAAAAAAGACTCAGAAGTAATCATCTCAGATATTCAGCGAGGAAACTTTGATAATATAAAAAATCCAAACAAACTTTGTTTGCTACAGCGACAGTCGGAAGCCAAGGATCTGAGGAACATGTTGTGAGAGAGAAAATGAAAACTGTCTGTGTACTTTATATTATTTTACCTTTTTAGGATCCTTTCCAGTATTACCACTGACCTTGTCAGGACTAATAGACCTCATGGGGACCAAATCCCTGTCCTAATGGGGAAGAAAGTCATTTCTAACATCTTGGATAAGGTTAGTGGTAAGATGTGAAGTTTAGTTGGGCATGAATTGGTCATGGTTAAGGTTAGGGATAAGGTTTTGGGTAGGCTGTCAACAATAAATGGAAGTGAGTATAAAGTCCTAATAAGGATAGCTGTGCGAAACTGTGTGTGTGTGTGTATATGTGTCCTCTAGATTGCTTTGACTCCACCTGACTGTCTTCCTGTGAGACCGTCCTCTGAAACTTTGCCTCCCCTCGGAGCGGCTCATCAGTGTGAGCCGAAGCGAAGCACTCTAGTGTAAACTTGTTAAGCAAACACAGTGTGTTGTGATTAAAACCATGCTGTCTCACCCCACGCCTTCACTACAGCCAAGGAACAGCTCTCCGTTACTTGATTTTCTCTCCTTTAACTTTAGCTGATTTCTCCCAGTTTCCTCTTTACTCGCTATTCTCTCCAGTAAACTCAATTTTCAGCGTGACGATACGATGGAGCCGCTCTGTGGGATCAAAGCCTATTGCCATCTTCAGCAGATTCCTGCCATCCATTGATTCCACCTCCTTCAGATAACAAAGGGTGTTTCTGTTGCGCAAGAGCAAGCAAGCATTCAAAATGTGCAAAGTCTCAGCGGGCAAGTGAATCACTCATTGTTGGTGTCTGCAGCATCGACTTGACCTTTTTTGACCAACTGGGAGTCAGTGTAGCACTTCGTCACAGTCTGTTACAAGAAGAACAGTCTCTGCTTTGGAAAAGCTTATAAAACAAATCAAGATCATTTATTCTTGTGCTATTCACAACATTTTAAGAGTCTAAATGCACATTTTACAAACTGTTGCTATAGACATTAAAAAACCAAAAATAAGGAGTGGACTGTAAAGAGCTGCTGACAGTGTAGTTTTTTAAAACATGCTGCTTTTCATTACAGCCAAGATGATTGCTGAAACATTAGGTGAGCAGCTAACTAAACCCAGCCCTTATTTTGCAAAGTTTCCATGGCAACTTAAATCTACATAGGCGCTGGAAAACCCCCAATTTAGTCCTCATTAGTAGGGAGCAAAGAGAGGGAAGAAGTGAGAAGGAAAGGATACAGACGGACTTATGTCTCTTTAGATTATCATGAAGACAGATCAGACTGGAAACGATAAGTTAAACTGTGGAATAGTGACAGTTGAGTTACACAGCGTGTATGTCTTAAAGAATGTCGTTAAACAATTTCAGGAGTAGTAACTGGTTCATTTTTATGACTGAATGTTAGTAGTCCAGGTATTACTCATGATGTGGGGACCTAAATATCTTTTCACAGTCACATGATGTCGACTCGTCTTCCTTCTGGAGACAGAAATCAAGTCTCCATTACATAAATCATTCAACAGAGACGTGATAAGGTTACAGTAAGGTTAGGTGTGTGCTGATGTGCTTTTGACTACATTCTGTTGTAAGATTTAATCAACGATACAGCTGAAATGACACAGGCTGTGGTCTGGGGGAATATTACAGTATCTGATCTCTGTTTGAAGACCCTCAATCCTTCAATTTGAAACAAAATTGGCTGCGGTCACAGGACACCACCAATAAATTACCGTGGATGAAGTCGTCACTGTTAACCCCACATTCACAACCATGATCCTTCACATTTAGAGAGTTAAACCACAGCCTCTCTGCCTCCAGAGGGGGAACTCCCGTGTCACCTGATCTGAGGTTTAGATATGATGACACAGGCACCAGAGAAATGAGATAAAGCTGTTTGTGTTTACTTTGAAACTCAGCTGCAAGCCTGTTCCATGTAAGGCTGTAATTAACAGAAATAAATATCAGAGCATCACTTCAGGTGGAATTCGCTCTCAATTAATCTCCTGAAATATATGGCTCCTTATGCTTCCACATAAAGACCAGACATCAATATCAGCCATCCTTTGCTTTAAGACCTTTGACCCTATTTACACACACTGGAATTAATATGCTTTCTAAATACAAATAAATGTCAGTGAGGTTAGGTTCCCATAGATCACTTTGAAACAATGCACACACCTTCTGATCTCCACATGTCATGCAGACCAGTGTGTACTGTGGTGCAAGATTTGTTGATGTAACTTCTATCTGGAGGCAGAAGAAGCAATGTAATCACAATTGTAAAAAAAACAAAAAACACTGTAGACGCTTGCATGTGTTTACCCTGAAGAAGCATGACTCAGCCTTTACATGGAGAGATCTGTTATCAAAAATCTGAAATGTGATTGGCTGTGTTAACAGTCTCTCCAAGATCAATGCGTGGGCTAAATTCTTCCCACAGGAGCCAGTGTCAGCTTAAATACTGTATGTCCTGCCACCATGTTAGTAAGCTGACATTCAGCTAAGCATTGCTGTGCAGACAGGTGCAAGCTGTTAGCTTATGCTTTATTTTTCAAAGACATAAAACAAGATATATATATATATATGAACAAATTAGTTTAAAACACAATTGCCCTAAAACACACACCAGGAGCATTGATAAATAATAGTTGAATGATTGATCATTGCACAAGTATAACCGAAATGACTACATAGTTGTCTTTAGCCTGTGTGTGCACTGCGATATTGTCTGAATACAGTTGCCTGAGCAGTTGCTCGAAAATGGTTAGAGGTGACTACTGATTAACATGTGGTCTGAAATGGGCCACATTTCAGTCAATACTATTTCTTGTCTGTCAACAGAAACATCTGTAGCGTAGGTTTTCTAAATTGGAAAAATAACAGAGTTGGGCACCAGACAGGGCTTCTTCACCTGTCAAAAATGTTAATATCTCCCGGTAAGAGAGTTAACCCGGATAGCTTATCTACCTAACTACAAAAGGCATCAAAGAAAAAGAAATTACAACAATCAATTCGGTTAATCAATATATATTCTTTTGAATTATTCATTCAAGTTAACATTTAAATCAAATAGGTATGATGGATAAACATACAAAAAACTAATTTCCAAAAAAGAACAATTAACCGTCCATTAAATAAACATATGAAGGAAACTTCAGATCAAGTGTGAGATTGTGTGTGTGGGGAGAGTGGTTGTTGGAGGGGGGAGTTAGGGTCCAATGAAAAGGTAAAGTGAGGGAAATGTGTGTTCTTTATGGTGGTCCTTTAATCTCCAGGTAGAGGGAAGATGAGGGGTGAATTTTCTAGAGGCAAAGAAAACTCGGTGAAGCCAGGAGAGTTTCAACAGGGAGACTTAGCTTGTTTGGGTTCATCCAGGACTAGAGGGAATCACGTTCCAATCCGAGCAGGTTAGATGGTTTGTAATATCCACGTCAGGCTCCAGGGATCAGCTTTTTGCTCTCACTTTCCATGCTTCCACTCCATGCTGCCTTTTGTTTGATTTTTCCCTCCATCCTCTGGCTCACAGGTGTGTCCAACTTATCTCCCTCGCCCCTCCTTTTCCTGTTGAGGAGTAAAGGGCCATTCTGTCCTTTAGTTTTCTCCTTTCTGCTACACATCCATTTATTGTCTATAAAGTTTACAGTGTCACAGGGGACTTGAACCAATCCTGGCTTACATCACAGGCCCAAGTTACAGAGACAAACAACCTTTCACTCTCACATTCACATAGAGCAGGGGTAAACAGGTGGACCGCGGTCCGCGTCCGGACCCAGAAGCTGGTTTGATTTAAAACCTGACGGGGCGCTTCTATTTGTAACCAGCGCAGCTTTTGTAGTCTTTACGGTAGTGGTTTAGTGGATGAGGAAACGCACAGACCAATTGCATGCGAGTTAAGCCATCCCACGTGATACTACTCAGCCAATCAAGTCTGTGCATTCCAGGCGGTTAACATTGCGACTCTACAGTACAGACAGATGAGAGAGTTAGAGGAAAGTTACACACGAAAAGACGGTAGAAAAAAAAATAAAGTTAGCGATACAGGTAGAGAAAACAAAGGAGAAAGTTGAGAAACAGGAGTGAGACGGAGAAAGGGAGAGAAACAGACGAAAAAAGTGGGGAAGTGATTCTAAAACTGTTCAATTGTTAAGATGTGTTGAGATTTATTATCTGTAAAATTGGTTGAGACTTTTGAGTCAAGATGTGAAACAGAAAAATTTTAATTATAGCTTTTGCTCCCTTTATTTTATTTTTCTGAAGTTAAGCCCTTTATTTGAACATGCACAATTTTCACATTTTATTTATTTTCTCTTATTTTGAAATGCAGCCCTACTTTTATTTAGTTAATGAGAGAACATTATACATATCTGCAATCATACATATATGTTCAGTTCTATGTTACGTGACAATAAATATTGTTAAAGTTTTTGAATCGTACTGAATTCATTTGATTTGACAGTCAGGTATTTAGTACATGTAGATGTTGATACAACTACTAGGCTACTTAAATATATATCACACTAAATAGTTGATGATCTTCTTGACCTTTGCTTCAAGAAATCTTCTCTAACTGGACCTCATAAAATTTGAGTTGAATACCCCTGACATAGAGTCTCCAATAAAGTCTTTGGACTGTGGCATGAAGCTGGAGTACCTGGAGAAAACACACAGGGAGAACATGCAAACACCACAAGGAAAGGCTCCGGCCATACGGCTTCAAATCTGAACCTTCTTGCTGTGAGGCAACAGTGCACTGCACTGTGTCTGAGCAGGCAGAGTAGGAAAGAAAATGGTCTGGAACTGGTTGATACTAGGCACAAAAAAGGCATGTCATAAATATGTTCCTTAGCATATTACCCGATCTAGTGACTTTTAGGTACTTAGCGGTTCAACTGCTAGTTGACAGTAGTCTTGTTAGGTCATCCACTTTGTGCCATGCTCATGGCTCAGCAAACTTGTTTTTCTGCTGTTAAACTAAGAAAAATGAATTTGAAATCGCAGTGAATGCATTAGCTCCATGCACTTTGCACATATAGACTAAAATAGTGGCCTTAGAGTTGTCTTTCTTGTAATTTTAAGATCAGAAAAATATTTTGACAATTCATTTTGAACTTCTCCTCACATTGAACAGATTTTATCATTGAGCCAATGCTGTGAGAGAAACAACATTGTCCACAACACTCACAAGTCGAGTTACATTAATTCACAATAGCAGTGGTGTTCACTGAGGAGCAGGGCTGGAGGTCAGACGAGGAATGGGCTTGGCAGAATAAGTGGTGTGGATAAGGATATCAGAGAGACATGTAGAACTTTATCTTAGGCCAGAAAGCTACAGACAGAATTCAAGAAGCTTGCAGTTGACTGCAAGAGTCTGATAAAACCAGCTCCTAAAAGCAGGGCAAAGACCAGCATGTTAAAGGTGATAGATAAATGAACAGCTTCAGATTGTGGCAGGGTTAGACACAATGAAAGCACAAGGAAGCAGAAGTGTTTTAACCAAACAGCTTAATGTGCATTACCACCCTCTGGGCTGAAGTATAGATGCTTATCTCCATTTGAATGGAGTCTTGAAAAACTAAGCTGAACACAATCAGATCTGAACTATAGCCAATGGAGATGGATATACAGTGTGTAAACAAAACTATATCTGGATTTTAACATGTATTTACATTTCTTTTTACCTTAAAAGATAATAAAGAAGGGTTTCCTCCATAATTCTGTATGTTTGATCTACTTATTTCCATTTCATTTTCGTTTCACTGCAGACTATGCTGTGTCTTACAGGGCCAGTGTGACTCATTCTTCCACTTAACCAACATTGCATTTACATGGAATCAGTTTACTTTACTAGAGACATAAACAGGACATATGATGCTGGGACTGAGACTTGGCAGGTACAGCATTCTGCAACTTCCCATGTAGGATCAGGTCAGAATAATACATTATCATGAAAGGCCTGAGCCCTAAAAGCACCAAGCATCAAACAATCCCCATTCCCAGCTTGGAAAAATTGGTCTCCCTCTGCCTGTAATGGAATAACATCAAGGCAAGGGGACATAACAGGAGCTTTGGGTCCTCTGAGAAAGCCCAGAATCATCCGTCACCCTAGGGATCCTCTCAAAGACCTCTTAGCTGTAGCTGCTTAGCCTAAAATGGTGTTGCGAGGAGGCTGTAGTGAGGATGAACATATGAATCCATATGGCAAGTCTCCTTCCCCTGTGGCTCTGGAAACGTGAACACTGAGTATGACAAGTCTAACCTCCCAGAAGAAGGAGGTAAATGTTTGACATCAGTGCTGCAGCCGTGTTTGGTGATCACTCCCTCAAAACTTATGTTCACACCTCATGTCATCAATTCAACGAGTCTGTCTCTATCTACCATCAATACATCATGTATACATCATGTTCTTAATTCAGGGTATGAAATCAATTCTTTTCCTAGTTACCTCTTCAAAGGAACAGAGCGTGTGTTGTAGTTGGCAGGATTCTGCCGTTGAAGAAAAGTTGACACTGATATTAAATACTTACAAAAATAAATGAACATTAGAAATAATTATTCATTCTGCCTGGATAAAAAAATTGAAAAACTTGCAGGTGCAAGTTGCACCCTCTTTTAGCTTTGTTTGTTTTTTGTTCCTACTAACTCCAGTGGGAAATATCAGTGTCTTTAACTACTAAATTTACTGTTCTCCAAGCTGCTAACTGGGTCTGTCTTTTTTCCGAGTTAAATTGTGGGCCTGATCTTAAACCACATATAAAGCTCAGTAATGACAAGGGTATGTAGATTCAGCTGATTCATCCTGTGGGTTCATCACTATAAAATGCGTCATGTCTGTTTATAGTTAAGACCGGATCCAGTACCTAAATTAACGTGGGCTGAGAGAGCTTAACATGCTGGTAAATAGACCTTTTATAATTAAGTTTTGTTATTCCTTTTTCAAACCACTGCTCTAAACTCAGGACTTAATATATTCAGTCTCATCAGGTGTAGTATCTCACATATTATCTCAGTATGTGTAAACCCAAGAAGCCCCGCAATCAGCTCAGAAGATGCTTCATAATCAATAATTACATGTGGGAAATGTATTCTCGAACATAATGGACAATGCAGGAAAATGACTTTCTTACTCTTTTTTGATCATTATTTAGTGGTGGACAGTGCTGTTGTAGGAGCTGCTCATTTCAGATTAGGGCTAACTATCGTCAGAAAAAATTCAAATATAATTAAAAAAAAGTAATTCATAGTAAACACACTACAAAGTTATTTAATAATGAAATGCCGAGATATAAACAAAGTGAGCAAAGATGCTCTTTACAGCACATGGTCTACATGGTTATCTGGAATCTTGCTTACCATCAAACAAACATCTAAACCAACCAACAAACAAAAGGACTGGGGTGAAAACATGACAGCTTGGTGTGGGTGAATAATGTGGGCAACATGCAGAAATAAGCACAGCATAGTTTACATTTTGGTCCCTGTGTAACACTTGAGCATAGGTTCTATCAAGTTCTGTAGGAGCGTAACACTGCATATTTCAGTCAATGGTAGTTAATTTGAATTCAGTGTATTTTCTTCGCAAAGAGCCTCTGTCAAACAGGTGGAGATCTGGATGTATTTCCTGAACCTCACAGCCAGTTGTCTTCAGCCCTCCACATGCATTTAAATCTGCAACGCTGCTCATTCTGACTCTGTGGCTCTGTCAATATAAAGAAAGGCCATCT
The DNA here is from genome assembly GCA_026259375.1 of Verasper variegatus. Classification (NCBI taxonomy): domain Eukaryota; kingdom Metazoa; phylum Chordata; class Actinopteri; order Pleuronectiformes; family Pleuronectidae; genus Verasper; species Verasper variegatus. Next base: position 7,039,699 of record CM048047.1, on the reverse strand, counting down.
TAAAGCTTTAGCAATTCCCATGGACAGAGAACCGTTAACCCTTCATGCTCATTAGCCACAGGATTGGGATTTGAATAGGACAGGTGTCCACTGGGCCGAAGGCAGAAGCCGGTGTTAAAGGGATAGTTCACGGGAGTTTTAAATGTATGGTGCTGCTACTGTATGAAGAGAGCTCCTGTCCAGATATCCTATCTGATTTACACAACAACACAGCAGATAAAGGGATAGTTCAGCCAAAAATAAAGATTATTATCTATCTATATACTCACCACTATGCCGTGGGAGAGGAGGGTGAAATGTTTGAGTCCACAAAACACATTTGGAGTTTCAGGCGTAAACAGTGTAACAGCCAAATCCAAAACAATCGAAGTAACTGGGGGACCACTTCTTCAAATGTATAAAAACAACAGAAAAATACGTAAAATGCATTAACTATCAGTTAAACTGCTGTGTTGTTGTGTAAATCACATGGGATATCTGGACACTGGAGTAAAACTCTTGTCATTTTCTAAATACACAGGACCAGTGGAGACCAATCCATTCACAATGCTAACATCCAAGTCCATTTAAAAACTCAAACAGTGATGACACTGGAGCTCTATGCTCCTTCACTTGTCAGTGCAGGATGGTGTGCAGAGGTTAAATGTGTGCAGGAGCTGTGTGCCAGTGGAACAGAAAAGTAATGGCTGACCTAACTGGGTTGATTTCCAGACACAGTCAAATCAGTCATTTTATTACGGCAGTGTCGCATACATTGTCTCATGCTTCTCCATAAACTAGTCCAGACCACACACAATTGTTTTTACCAGTGGGATTACTTCAAACCACTTGTGTGAATCATAGCTCTGTCAACCCACTGTACCCATCCACACCCAACATTATAAACACTGTTACTCAGCTGAAAGTTGCCCAAACTCTTCAAACTAAGATTTCATGTGGGGATTAAAGAGTTCACAGAAAGATGTGAATGCCAAAAAGTAGGAACACGTTGCAGATATACATGATTTGCCAATAAGTGTAATGATCAAAATATATTAACATTTTAATAACAATATTTAATAACTTTCCATCAGAAAGCTATCAAAGGGCTCATGCTGATGCTGTTTACGAGAACGAAACATATATCTCTTGTACGTCTCGTCCTTCTTTGGAGAACAGTGAGTGTAAAATTGACTAAGCACTACATCCAACTGTCTTTCTTGGCTGTCGAACAGGAACGTGTTATAAACTGCTATTGGTTTTTTTAGCAGCATTGCCATCTTCCTAGCATCCGGCTTTGTCTCCAGTCCCAAGAGGATAAGGGAGCTTGGTCCGGACCGACCCGTTTTACAGATTCAGCAGCAAGTAATGAGGACGAGCATACACCCAGGGCTCCACCCGCTCTTGTTATGAGAAACAGAGGTGACTAACTGGATGTGGTGTAAATAATCTTTTAATGCTTCCCCTGTTTTCACAAAACAGCGAACAGCATTAAAGCTGCCACAGTCATAATTATGCTACATTATGCATGTGGACTGGCATATTGTGTGTTGTTTTGTTGAGTCCAGCTTCAGTTTGTTCTCCCCCTCCCCCCCCCCACACACACACACAAAATAATAATAATTTTTAAAAAACTCACCGCCCCTCACAATAAATTTTATCATCAGCCGCCACTGGTATTTTGTTCATTTGTGAAATGTGTTTATTGTTTCCTGAATTACAAAGGCTGGTCATGTTGTATGCCTTACGCCCTGTCTACATCCATCGTCATCCTCTGCGTTTGGGCCTCTTGTCCACATGCAAATGGCATTTACACCTACCAAAGTGCATTTTTCTAAAAAAAACTCTGAGCCTCTGTTTGGCTGCGTCAGTCATCATGTGATTGAGTGTGTTGATTGCTCAAGGGAGCTGATTAGTGCCAGCCTGACAACTAGAGGGTTAAAGGTCAGCATGCTGCCATGTACATTGTAACTGGTTATCATGCACAGAGGTTAGAGGAGATGGTTGTGTCAGCATTTACTATGACAACAACATGGAAGTCAACGATTCACATCCCATTTTCTACCAACAGTTGGTGTCTGTTAAACAATGACAGACATGTTTTCCGAACCTGCGAGTTTATCTTGTAACTAACTTTGACAATTTAAGTGTCTGAACTTAATCAAACCATAGAGGTGGTGGATTAGAATTCCCTCCTGTGAGTGGGTTTTAGAACAGTCATAGTTCACAGGTGTTTGTTTAACCAGTCCACCCAAGATGTCATCATGTAACTTCATCTCATCCAGCTCCCCCAGAGATTACCTACAAATCATTTCACCATCACATGAGGTCTGCTCTTTCACCCGACAACCAGGAGTCACAAGACGTGACATCACTAAATTCTCATATTTACGAACCCAGCCCCTTCTGTCCTTCTTTATCCTCGAGGAGACCAAAACAAAAGATCTAATACTGCTGAGTAACCGCTAATAAATTCAAAACTTCACTTTCTGTGGCTGGGGAAGCACACACACAATTTCACTTACGGAAATACGCTGCATCTCATTTAGTAGAGGTCCAGTTCTCTTCTTCAGAAGTGTGTTTTAGATAATGAAGCTATTTAAAGATATGTTGACCCTGAGACAAAGCATCCAAGGCTGGTGTATTGTTTTCTTATTGTCAAGAAAGTCTGTCTGACACAGGCTAGTAGAATCAATCCATTGTGAATTAATTAATTGTGATTTTGGTATTTTCAGGAATTTGTTTACAATAACAATCATTTTAGAACATGGGACGAGATGGTGAATATCCCCTATGTTTAAAGGTCTTCTGCACTTGCCAACTGCCAGAAGATATTAGGGATCACCAGCAGATGTTAGCAAACATTGCGGATGTTAGGTATATATGTGTACCTTAGCTTGTTTTGGCCTTCTAGACACCTTCTGCTAAGGGTGACCCACCATATGCAGATCAGACTTAGGTTCTTGTTCAAAATGACCTCTCTGGGCAGTGGAGAACGCCCTCTCATTCCCTGTTTCCCCTCTCTATTGTGTACCTTCTTTGGGAGAGACTCACTTTACAACCAGTGCGGATGTGTCTGAGCTTAGCTGGAGTTGGGCATAGCAGCTAGGATGAATCTTCATTCAGCCATGGCTGAAGGTTTTTGGGTGAAAGAAGATGTCATAGGTTGCTCTAAGCAGGAAGCTGATTTTGCATGCCTCCATCTCCCATAGGTCCTTCCAGGTTACTGTAACAAGGCTATCATTGTCAGGTTTTGTGTGGAGCAGGTGGACCCAAGATGCCGAGGCAGATGTTTCAACAAAAAGTGTCCTTTTAATGGCAAAAATCTACTAAACAGGAAAAACAACTAGAATAGGATAACAAAAGTCTAAACTGAAAAACTGCGGCCCAGCCCGGACTGGAGGTGGGTGCTTGTGAGCAGGCTGTAGAGGAGATGGGTTTTTGCTGTATGGAACGCCCCCTCGCCGACATCTGCCACGCACAGCAGAATCTTGACAGAGGCTGCGGTGGTCCTCTAAAAGCCAGACAGGTGCCAAGGTATGGGTTAGTAGATGGAGCTGGACAGGATCGGAAGTCTTTGATCTTGTCCTGCACCTCCACAAGGTGCGGTACAAAATGACCCAGGGTTGGTCCTTCAGCCATGCCTGTAGTAAAGATATCCTTTCAAGAAGCACTGCTTGGTGCTGGGTGCCTGAGGCGCTCAGCATGTCCACCATGGACTAAAAAAAAAAAAAAAAACGTTTTGGTAAAAAAGGCTAAGCTCTGCAGGAATAACAACTAGAATAGGATATCAAAAGTCTAAACTGAAAAACATAGAGCACACTGGGGAAAACACTAGGAACAAGAGATGGAGATGACGCAGAGGAAGGACAAGCACGAATGACGAGGCATAAATGACGACGAACCAACAAGGACAAAGGGAAGCTTCTTAGCTATCATCTTGCTCACCATATAACTTGCTTGTGTAGCATTGTCTCTGTTAGAATGTCTTGTAAAAGCTGCTTGTTGGTCACAAACTTTACAGAAGAACATTGACTTTACCAAAGAGGCAGTTGTCAATTTAACTCATCCAGTCTAGCTGCATGTTTTCATATGTAATAATGCTGAAATTGGCTATTTTCATCATTGCAAGCATCTCCCTCTAACCATGACACTGGCTTTTCTTTTGACCTCAACAAAAACTAATAACTCAATGTTAGTCTCTTTTATTGAAGAAAAAATTCATTGCTCTCATGAGAACTATTTCATATTAATGAATTGCCTCATGGGCTGGATCAAACTGTCTCACAGGCCGTATATGGCCTAGATGCCGGACGTTCCCCACCGCTGCTTTAAACCCTCACATGGATCAAATCCTTGGGGTGAGGTTGTCTGAGTCCGAAAGACATCTATCCAACAATGTGTCAGGCTTACTGGGCAGGCACTGGCCAAGCTTGGTGTGTTATTACAGTGCAGCTGGTTCAACAGAGCTTGAATCAACAGAATACCAAAGTGGATGAATGAATGCATTTTCATTGCTCATGCATCAGTTGGAGGAGAGCTGCGATATCAAGACTGTCTCATTACATGTAATGGAAGGAAGCAGTTTCAGCACATATCTGATGCTACAGATACTGCAGGCGCAGAGACATTCAAGACACAACATTTATCTGTAATGTAGTAATGCCTTTGTGTAATAATGAATCATGATTCAGTTTATGGTTATAATCCCATATATATATTTTATTTGATGCCGCTAGATGGATGTATACATAGTATACAATACAGAAGACAACTGATAACATTATCTGTACATGGTGTAAATAAAAGAAGTAACTGTACAAAACCATCTTTTTGTTTGTTTAGTTGTTCCTCTGAACCAAAACAGATACAAAATTAACACTAAAATTAGTTTTTTGTTGAGGGACGTGTTGAATGCCTGGAGAGATTTAAGGACAGTTCCACCTTTGAGTAATAGTAGTTATCTCCCATCATTCTGTGATGTCTGATGAGCTTTTACCAAATATATTTTAGACTGTTCATCTATTCTCTGGAAAGTATGCTTCAAATATTTACCTCCACCAAGGAGGTTATGTATTCAGCCCTCTGCGTTGTTTGTTGGTTTGTTAGTGGGATTATGTCAAAATTACTGAATGGATTTCCATGAAATGTTGGTGTGGATCTGGACAAAGGGGCAGATCCAGGAATTTCTTTAACATTGTGAGATAGGATGTTTGTTTTTTCACATTTTGACAGAATTCCCAGAGAAATAATTCATTAATCTGGCCCCCCAAAAACAGGCATGTTTAGCAGACTGATATTTATGAGTGTGTGTAATTAAGTGCAGATCAAAATAAAAATCTGGATCTAGCAAATTTAAGTGTCACTTAAGTTTCATAAATTGGGCCTTGGCAGAGATGCCATTATGGTTCCAGCTCTGACTCAGTTCCAACAGTTGGAAAGATGATGAGTTGAAATTAAATGAGAAGAATCACATTAAAATAAAAGACTGTAATGCCAGGATGGAAAGTGCAGCAATATCTGTGTGGTAATTAATTTACTTTTTTGTAGATTTTGCCAGTAGTTTTACCGAGTGTGTTTTTTGATGGGGTGAATAAACATTTTGCCACTTGAATATACTGTGGGCTTCACCTAGCAGTTCACTACAGAAAGTTGGCATGTCACCAACCACTTTCCTTTTGATGTTTTAGTCATAGTGTGTAGTAAGTCACAAACTGAAAACCAGTGGCAATCAGGTATGTGTCTCCTGGCTGGGTTTGGTCGGCACATTTCTCTGTTTTGAGAAAGTCAGAGTCTCAGAGTCTCACCTTTCAACTAATAAACTGGTCTGGTTCGGTTTCAGTTACATTTTCAGGTCTTGCTGGGTTCAGACACAAATCTCTGGACCCTTGAAGAATACTCTGACCCAGTCATCTTGCCACAACAATTTGGCCTTTGTCTAAGTCCCTCTGGTCTTTAGACTTGCCCACTTCTCCCGCATGCAACATAATGACTATAAGAACTAACTTTTAATTTATCATCTGATATACTGTATTCCAGACTCTGACATGCACCATTGTTATGGGATTATCAAAGACTTTTGTTTCATCTGTGAGTGGTCATAATATTTTGGCTCATCCTTAAAGGTCTTTTGTTTTTAAGGTGTTGTAAAATGTTGATTTTACCCAGAGTGGAACTTTTTCAGCTCTTTCATCTCTTGGAATGACCCTATGCTCAGCATCAGAACAGCTAAAACTCTTTGCTTTGAAATATGATCAAAAGCAATTTTTCCAGTAATGTGTTTTTAAAGCAGCTAATGCATTTCCTGTCTTTTATTGTGAGAGGGAGTTTATCTATTAGCTTTTTCCTCATTCCGTTTTAATGCTGCTAATGTCCTGTCCTCTTCCCTCTTGTGTTCTGCTGCTATTATAATAATTATAATTATGATCATAGTCAGTGGCTGTTTGGAATATGTAGTGAAAAATATAAATTTCACATTTCTTTTAGACCCCAACATGACATCTTCATGTTGCTTGTTTTGCTCAACAAAGCTACAAAGTTCAAATAACGCTTTTAAATGAAAGAAGGTGGAATCAGTAAAGTTTTGGCTTGTTCCTGCTTTCATGTTCCTTCTCTGTTGACTGATTAATTGATTAGTTCAGTTAAGTGTTTAAAAATGTTTACAGCTGACTTCAGTCTCCAGGGGGTTTGAGTGTAATTTTCAGGTGTTGACGGAAACGTACAGCGACAGTTCTTTGAGGAAGCCACGCTCCTGTGCGGCTCATGCAGAGAAGCGTCTCTCACAGTGCTATGGCTTTGTGGAAGGTTATAGCTCTTTGGCAACAGAACACACAACTTAACATTTGTCAGTTTTTACACACAACAGACAGAAACACATTACGTTTGCACCATACAAACAGCCTACATTCACTGTATACACAAATTTACCTATGAAAAAAAAAAAGTTTTTAGATATTTGGTCGTTAGTATTCAGGGATTCTTTGATATTGATCCAATTGAAAAAAGACTGTTTCAAGTGGGTAGGATATCATGTTGACTGTGTTTCAAATGATATAAAGATGAAGTGAATGGCACCAAATCAAGACATCAATTCAAAGATCGAACAAAATGATGCAAGAACAGCACAGACCAATTATGCCTGGACTGTGGCGGATACAGTACTGTGTTTCACATATCGATCACTTCAGTGATGAGTGAAATGAGAAAGAAATATCCATTTACTGATACCTGCTTCTGATAACAGCACAGTGTGGGTGTCACAAGCTTTCATCCATTCTTATCTCATCCTATGCATGGAATGATCAGTGTCTCTGCATCCTCTGCTGCTGTCTCTATACAGTTTACACAGGCATTGTGTCATCGTTTAAGGTCGAGGTAGACTAACCAAAAGTCAAACCTGCCACAGTTGGTTTGACAGTTCACTTTACAAGAAGACAGCTTTCCCTCTATTTGTATGTAAACAGATTTGTCTTCAAACAGGAGCAGGGGGACATGGCGCTCCCTGTCTTCCACTGTAGAGCAGACACCACTGCAGACACAGTTAGACTGATGTTGAAAGGATTTGCACCCAACACAGCCATCCAATCATTGTCATGCTGATTTGGGACAAGGTTCATCAGTTTGACTTCCAAAATTCAATCCATGGACTGTGCCTGCTCTGCTCTAACATGGCTTTAGGTTGCAGAGATCCAGTTCCTGAGGCTTCCTCCGTCCAGAGCAGTGGTCCCTAGGTAGATTCATACCATTCTCGTTTATGCAGTGCACCGGCCGCCTTTTAAAGCCCCTTCCACAGGACTTGGAGCAGTGAGACCAGGTCCCTACATCCCACATGGGGCATGGATCCCCACATGGTCTCACAGCTACAGGCCTGTCAGTGCTGTCACAGTCCACTGCAGGACGCCCCTCCACACTCTGGCACTGCACCAGCCTCTTCTGAAAACCATTGCCACAGGTCACTGTGCATATATCCCAATTTCCTGTCACCCAGTGACTAACTGGCCTCTTACCCATCGCTTGCTTCTTAACTTCTACTTTGTTGCTGTCCATCAGGACGCTGTTATGTGTTTTGTGGCTTCTCTCCTCTTTCTTTAGGGATTTTTCCTCCTTGCTCTCCTTGGAGACGTGGAAAGAGTAGCGCACCCTGGGTGGAGTCATCTTCCCCACAGAGAGTACCTCCACAGTCAGGGGCTCCTGCAAGGGTCTGGTGGCCCGCAGAATCTCTATAGATGTGGAGGTGCCGCTGTAACGCAGCAGGCTGCCCTTCACCAGCAGGTCGCGCTCCACCGCTGACACCACGTAGTTGCCGTTCAGGAGGTACGTGCCATGCTGATTCTTTACTGCTAGGTAGTTTTCATCGCTGACCATTCCTCGATAGCCGCGCTGACGGATGTCAATGTTGGAGGCTCCCACTGGCAGCATCACCACAAAGTTGTAGCCATGACTGGAAAGGAAGAGTGGAGATATGAAATATTAATTATGCTATTTTTCATTGGTGATGATGTAACTTAAATTAAATTCTAGAATAAAGTAGAGTGCAGCATGTTGCTACTTGTTTCCCCCTTCCCCAGAGTAAGATTTGTTTTCTATGCTTGTATTGGAAACATTGACACAAGCCTGTCTTTGCACAAAGAAAATAGGCTGGGTGAAATGAGTAAACTTTATTCAAAGTAAATGTTTCCCTAGTTTTATCAGCAGTAACTCTAACAATATTTCACTAACTGATTAGATTTTGTAATTCATGAGCCATCCACCAATATCTTTAGAGGAGTCATATGATGCTTATTCAGTTTTTCTTACCTTCAGTGTGTTATATAGGTTTTTGTGTGGCCTACGTAAAGGGTCTGCAAAGTTCAAAAGCCAAAACTCTGTGAAGCAGCTTCTCTTTAAAATGATCAACCTGACTTTAAGCACAATATCTGTACTTCAAAAGTGATCCCCCCATGATTTAAGCAGCTCATTAGACTGTGCTGGTGTAAGTGTTAAATACAGAAGTTATATTTTGGAAAATAAGACTTTGGCTGACACTGACTGAAACACTTCTCGTCCAGTTAAAAAAAAACTGGTGGCAAGAGTTTGACAAGCCTACAGCTACAAAACAAAACACAAACCCCTAACCCTAAGTGGAAGCCTTAAGCATTGACCACATGGAAACAACTCAAACTCCCTGTGTGAAGGAGGATCTGGATGAGAATGAAAACCTTCATCCCTCCTAAGTAGATGCTGGTTATAGCTGTTAAAAAGTTGTGACTTTGACAAGACTGTTGAGTCTGGGCAGTTTGAGTCTTAAGCAAAATTATGAAAATGATCATGTGAATCAGTAATAGGACAGGCATCACATTTATATTTTTACAATTTTTGTTCTTTCTTCAAAACATTTCACGACTAAGGAATTTAGGGCAACAGGTAACAGATGCTGATCTCAGGCACTGGAACATTTGTTGTTTTCATAACTTACAACATGAAACTTGAAAAAATAAAAAAGGAAAAGATGCATCTGATAAGCACATGAATTTAATTTTAATACCCAGCTGCTGATGATATCCGGACCCACAATGTTCCTTGTATGATTTGCTAGAAGAGCCTTCTTTCACACTGTGTCGATGAGACCTTGTCCTTTCCGGTACACTTTTCATCCCAGAAATAAAATCATTGCTTTCAAGTCATTGGTCTCATGTTATTGATTGTGTAAAATGTATGTAACTTGTCCCCAAGATGTCTGACCTAAATCTATTTACGGTGAGTTATTTACATCTTGTGTCATTTGTATTTGTTTTTTATTTCCTTCACTGTATCTATTTGTCTTCCCTAGAATTTCACATTTTATTGTGCAAGAAGATCTTTAGATATCCAAAGTTTATCATTTGGAAACATAACTTTCTTAGTGGGGATTAGAGTGTGAGCAAATGGAAACATAGCAACAAACCACTTCAGTGAATTCATCAATTCTGTCAGGAGATTCCCAAAAGAGCATAAAGCACACAAAGCATCCTTACATTGAAGTGCAGAACTCCACTCCTGCTGATCTCCAGACCTCTATCCAGAGTCAGCTCTCTGTAGATATGCATGCATTCTTTTATGTAATTCCTCAACTTTCTTAGAGACTGTACATTTGCCAAGACAACAGAGCAATGCTGCATGCCTCTCCTCTGGTCTGTCTCCTGTGAGGCCTTTGACTGCTGCTCAATGGTTTAAAACCTTGGTCAACCCCGTTATCATAAATGGTGGCACTCAGCCACTACTACTACTACTACATTACCACTGAAGATATATTACAAATTCAAAAGGCGACGAAGAGCCAGATTTGCAAAGATCTCCAAACATACGCTTCATTGCAACCACTGTTCTCTCCCTGAGATTGAACAAAGCAGGTTGAATATCTGATTTAGGCTTCTGGTTGCAAGGACTAATGATTCAAATCCAGTAAACAAACACATAAACGCCACCTCACACATGCACCAACACCTGTCGTAGGTCGTGGCAACACCCATGACATCATCACATGCTTCTTGTGAGTCAAAGTAACTCTAACAAACAGCCCCAATCTGGTGTCATTGACTGGACTCCAGGTTTGACAACCTTCAGAGTCAGTGTTTGGATCATATATTCCATATCCACGATTGTCCTCAGGAGCTTATGAGTGCCATGACAGTTACACATGCAACATGTTCAGCTTCACTGATGCTCTGGCCGTGCTCCACTGCTACCTTAAAAAATATGAAATTCCTCTTTAATAGTATTTTACTTATTTTAATTGTATTAATTGTACCTCTGTGCTTTTGTAATTCTGCAGCTCTTCGCCATCAACTTAAAATACTAGGTTACTGTCACTGTCGATGTAGGTAACTGTGGGCCATTGCTTCATGTCATCACCATTACACAGTTGTCCTCACAACTTTTTTATGTTTGTACCGTATAAAATACACCTCTAATTTTTGTCCATTTTGCGACTATTTATGCTAAAAGCCAACTATTCCACTTATATCAGAAGTTGAAATGTGAAATACACCCCAAATCATGGGTAACCCAACAAAGTCAGCATAAAGGTGGATAACCAAGAAAAACACAATGGTGTATGCGTTTTGGGTTTCAATAGATTGTCCATTAAAGTAACTTAAATAAAAATCTAATCATTTAAAGATATTTATTCATACGACTATGGGTTTCCTTTCTGAACTCACACTGCACAATTTGGAAATACCAAGTACGTATTCAGTCTTGCCATTACTTTGGTACTTGACTATAAAGTATGGTCATAAAGTGGACCCTGACCTGTCCCACCACTTCAGATGTGACCGGAAAGAGTGGCACAGTGTGTCGACTTACTACTTACACAGGTTTGGTGAAGAGTCCTGAGACTTTCTTACAGCCCTTGTTGTCCCCGCCACACACGCCACACTTGTCAGACTTCTTGTTAGAGTCCAGCTTGCCATCGCAGCCGGCCTTGATGCATTTTCCCTGAACACATACAGCTGAGGTGTCAGGAGAGCAGGGCGTCCCATCCACCACCTGCAGGGTTTGAGGTTATAAAAGTTACATCATCCTGGGCTCAGGTCATTGGGTAACATGTGAGTAGGACAGCGAGAGCAAGGCTGAAGATGTGCTCATATTTTGACAAACACTTGAACCCATATACATGAATTAAAATAATGAACCAGAGAGAGTTACAGTGTGTGTGTGTGTGTGTGTAAACGAGATGTGGACTTGTGTTGCTGCTACAAGCTTGTTTTCATGCTGTCCAGCCACAGCTGTGAAGCGATACAATCCCTGCATGTTTCCCTCTCTCACCACTACTGCCACTAGCACATCTCCACTCATTGTGCAGTGGACAGAATTAGCTGTTTGTTCTTGCACTGTGGATGAGGGCCAAGTCATACCAGGCCGACAGTTACTGTAAACACCAAACCAGGAAACCTCTGTGAACATGGAGCTCAATAAATGTTTCAACTACACCTTCCATGAGTTTCTGACTTGTGACGAGGTGTTCAAGGACAAAGAGTCCAGATTTCATTAGGAAGCACAACTGCAGCTCAGAAGATTAAGATAATTTCCCAGTGTCCTGTCTCAGGTTTTTAGACAGATCTGAGTATGAGGACATTTTTTTCAGTGAGTAGAAAAGTGAGTGTGGATTTAAGAAATTTGGTATGAGGAATGTTTCAGTGAAAATAATAATTATACACACCTTAGGAGCAAGGACATAGAAGTACCCAGTCCCGTTAGCACGGCAGATGAGCTTGCATTTGTCCTTGGGAGAGATGCCGGAATATTTGGGAACCCACACCACAGAGGAACCCAGTCTGTTGGTGTTTAGGTTTAGACCGTTGAACGCCTCACATTGCTCCTCCCTGAAACTCTTACCTGGAGAGAGAAAAACAAGCTTTGAGTTGATTGACAGCTACTGCAGCACTGTTTACTGCCCAGGGTGTGATTGAGTACTGCACCAATCATGCTCTCTGTGTCTCCCTGTGTGAGCAGAGGCTAACGTACCTGTTTCAGGACAAGGGTTGAGGTTACAGGAGCGATATTTTATGCGAAGGCCGTAGCAGTATTTGCCCCCATTCTCAGGGACAGGGTTGTTACACTCCCTCTTGGCGAGCTGAACTCCTCCACCACAACTACGGGAACAATCTCCAAATGCACCCCATTTGCCCCACCGGCCATCCACCTGTGACCCAACGAAAAGAGGCCTTACATCAGTTGTGCCCATGAAATGACCGAGGGCAACTGATCTTTCAACACTCACCTTGATTTGCATGGTGGCATTCTTATCAGCGCAGGCTCCTCTGTAGCAGACCTTGCTGTTGCCACAGCTGGTCCCATCCGCCCAGGGAAAGTGTCGGGTTTGACAGACCAGCTGTCCTCTGGCCTTCCCAGTGCACCACAGTTTGGAGCAGGGCTGCATGTATGGGCAGGGTTTGGAGGCGGGACCGAAGGCGAGCTCACACTGGCGGTGCAGGCTGTAGCTGGAGCCAGGCAGGTTGTCCGGGAGAGACTGCTGCCTCTGAGGCTGGTCCAGCAGACAGTCTCCTAAAGAAACAAACCCACAGCACTGCTCTCAGTCCCACTGCACACTGTACTGACTCGTATGGATATTGAAATCCAGTGACTTCATGACTAAACATGTGGAAGTGTTCAAATATCTATTCAAAGAGCAGAGTTTATTGAGGCGCTTGGTTGCTGCTGATCAGCCTTTTAAACATTGGAAATATTTCTGTTTTGACTTTGACTTGTTTCCAGCAGCAACAGGCAGATGTTTTTAGATCAAATAAACCCACTGATACCTGTCAGCAGTCCCACAAAGTTAGCGTAAGAGCCAGATACTTCCCTCAGAAAAAAAGTGCATCGACCAAACCCATTGTTTCTTATGCCAATTCATATTGCACACAAAAATCTTTCTCATCTGAAGCTACACCGCACTATGTGTTGCTTTCCTACCAGAAAAGGCAAAACAGATCAGTAACACATTATAACATGAAAGGTTTATTCTTACAACCATGTATTTCTAAGTTATGACAACATAAACACATCATAAAAAGAAACCATGTCTGTTATAACAATGCAATATTAATCTTGGTTCAAAATGAAACCTTTCACATGAAAATATGATAGTGTGATGGGATGTCATGTTTGAGTGAGGAAACGTATGAAGAACTGGTCATTTGAGGAGTATGGACTTAAGTCTTTAGTTGTGGCCCTCAGATGTGATTAATGCTTCAAGTCCACAAAAACTGCCCGATAATGATTCTCTGTGGGTGGGTTACTCAAAGAGGCACCGCTGATCCATCACTTGAATAAAAAAATGCTGCTTTCAGTACACTTTTAAAATGTTGGATATTATGATATTTCTGTGGATTCTTTGCTGATATAAGGTTTCATCCTCTCGTATTTGAACTTCATAGTGAACATTTTAAGTGTGTGCAGAGCTTTTTATATATAGTCTATGATGCAGAGTGAAGTTAGAAGATTTTAGAGTCAATGTTTTTTATAAAACAACTCAATTTGATTTATTTCTGTTGACATGTGTGATTCATATATGTATTTATTCACATAACTCTTTTTATTTTGTCATGCCTTGCATGTCGGCTATTTCAGAGGTCTGTAAATAAAAAAAAAGACCCCAAGTAAATAAAAGTAGACTCGGTCCACAGACTGAAGGCACACTGCCCTGCCCTCAAAGACTGCCACAGAGCATTGGTCGCCTGCTTATTCAAATGAAGCAACTTTGACCTTGAAGCTTGAAGCAACTTCAAGGCTGATTGACAACAGGCTCACCACAAAGGTAGTGGTCGGCACACCAGATGTACAGCAAACCATGATCATTTGCTCCTTAATAAAGCTGGTGGGCATGAGTGCGTTTGTCAGAGTAACAGTGTGGAAATGTCAGGCTGTAAAGTCTGCAATGTACACCTGAGTGAATATGACTGGATGTTACTGGCTGCACAGCTTTGAACGAGCCACTCGCTGTGAAGCCTCATTTATCCATAGAGACATATTAATGAAAAAAAGGACAGAATAGAAATATTTTTGGCCTTCGGTCATACTACCAAGATGATGAGTATAACTGTGACAAAAGCGAGCCAATGTCTGTTTTTTTGTGGGTTAGATTACTACCAGCTGACAGCTCAAAGCCTGGACAGAATTAGTGAGTCCATCTACGTCCAGAGACATACACAGGTACTAACCATGACCTCTGTCCAGGAACTCAGTAATGATGGCTGCGCTGCAAACAGACCAAGGTCGGCTCCTGTCAATCTGAATCAGCGTGGGAGACATCATGTGGTTGTCCTTTAGTTTCCCAAATACCTCCTCACATGCCTTCACATTGTCGTGGGGCATGTTGAAGACGTGGCCTGAGGAGAGAGGGTGGGGTGGGAACAGAGACAGATGGTCACACCGTTGTGGGACTCAAGTAGTTGCATTTAATGTCATACCATGATATGCAGTTGGTCCAGTTACTGGGTGGATACAGTGAAGTTTCTGCATGAACACATATGTATGAGATGTATAAATGTGAACTCCACTTGGACTGAATTGGAGCTGATATCACAGCCGACAGGAATGCGTGGCATATGTCCATGCTCTAAATCTGGTCTGACAGGGGAATTTAGTTCCCTAAGAAAATTGTTTCATTCCCTAAATACGAACATGCAGTACTTTCCAAAAGAAAAAGAGAACAATCATAAACTGTGGTTTCAGCTTATTTAATCATGGACCAGGACCTTTCCAGAGGGAAATTGTGTCATTATTTAACATATACTTGGTCAGTGTAAATCAATGCCTCCCTTGGGGCCTCAGGGGTTACTTGTGCATCTGGTCTCAGGCATGAGTCCTGCTTCTTTTACAGCCCACATCAACCACTGATTGTCGAAAATGAGAACAAAACTATCACTTGTATTATTAATAGGATTGGTCTTAGTGTTAGCATTGAGTAAACTACAGCTGATTTAATACTATCCATTAAACTGCATCAAACAGCACAGGAGGAAGGATTAGCGGTGTTCAACTTCAGTTCCTTTTCCATTTTACCATGTTGCACATATAAATATCAGTCCAAATCACTGCTACCATAGAAAAGAAATATTCAGTTCAGTTAATTCATCCTATAGTTCAAGCTGTACTGGAAACTTCTCCTCCACCAGGAGGTCATAAATCTCTTTACTCACTTCTGAATTCAGCATGATGTCAGATTTCAGACGGATCCAGCTAGATCATACAATACTTTCTCTAAGCACATGTACCATGACACAGCTGTGATGTCAATCAAAAGTTGTTAATTGTAGCTAATTAATAAGCAAGAAAACTAGAAACAGGAATTCAAATTATAGTTCAGCATTTTATGTAATGGTAAGAGTGAGATGAGAGAACTGGTGTCATATCTCATGTCTGTGGGTTAAAGAACAAAGCGTTAGTTAAACTGAACACTAGTAGGAACCCATAAAAGAGCAATTTTGATGTAGTTATATCTTAGGGGTTACTTTTTTTGTTTGTCGTGAAATTTTCCCTGAAACCAACAATCATTTCTCTTTCTGTACTGGTTTAGCAAGATAGATAGAATGTATAAATAATCAGCTTTAAAAGTGTGGAAACAACAGGGTATAGCTTCTTCCGCTCAACTTCCCAGCTCAGCGAACAAGTTCTGGCCCCAACTCCTTCCTAAACACAAGACTGGAGTCAAACCCACCTCACCCTTGGAGATAAAGCAAATATGCTAATGTTTTAAAGCAACAAACAGAAATCTGCGCCATTTCCACCAAAAATGTCAGAGCTCTGCATGTCTGTAATTCAGTGGCATATTAAAAACACAATTGCATGAAAAGATTCACTGGACATTTAATTACAGATGCAGTCCAGAGAAAAGTTGACACAGTTTTGGTGTAATTTTTCTTTCTTAAATTGGCCTTTTCTTAATCTCCCAGAGAATTACAGCTGGGGTGTACATTTATGAGTTTATGTAACCATGTGAATATAGGGCCTGAAGTGTTTTCAATTTTCACGATTTTTTCCCAAAACGTATCTATCTCTTGCTGTTTGCAGCTGCCACTGTGAAGAGTTACGTTGTGCAGCTGGTATGTGGAACATGCACTGATCTAAACCTTGGCCTGTAAGACCCAGACGCTCATTCCGAGTGTGCCCACCCAATTCGAGACTACTTCACAAACGAACATCAGGTCAAAGTAATGAAATAGCTGGTGGGACTAATAACCCTGCAGTGCTCTGGGACTGGTCTGAGAACATGAAGATCATGATGAAAGTTGCAGAGCTTTCCAGGCAGGCCAGTTTACACTGATTACGTGCACATACGTCTGTCAAACTGAACTGCAGAATTCCTTTGACAGTTTAAGTTAACGTTGTATGAAGCTATTGCCCTAAAGCCAGTGGTTCTCAATCTGTGATGTGGCCACCCCTGAGACAGGCACAGAGCCACTGTGGAGACTGTAGGCACAGTCGGGACACACACACCGGCACTATACTATTAAAATTTATTTTTGAAAAGGCAACAACGGATATTCCTGATGTCCACACTACTCCAATGTTTTAGAGCCACTGAAAGGAAAAGTTTGGAAACGCTGTCCTCTTTTAGTTTGAAAATTCCAGGGTTGCATTTTATTCTAGATGGGCAGAAACGATGACGAAGACACTCACAACTGCTTGCTGATTGGGTCTTTTCAGTAGAAATGTAAATTTTGCTTATTAGGTCAGGCCCATCACATTACCCCCTATACTAGAAGAAAACTAACTGGCCAACACAACATCGATATAATCAATTACAAGAGCTGCTGACCCTGATGTCTATGCTAACAGCTGTTGTGAAGTTAAAGTCAGCTTTTTACAATAATACAACTGCTTACGTGTAGGAGACAATCTATTATTCAAGCAATCTGCGACAATTCTGCAACTATAAACCGAATGCTTCCTGTTTACACCAGCCTGCACTACCCAGTGTAGGTGAGTGGTCATGTTGTTATGCGTTTTAAGGTCTGTTATGAATTATGACTTAAACTGAGATGGCGTGCTCATGTGGAGAGAGTTTGTTTTAGTTTGAAAACATTGGAATCTTGGGAGGGGGGTATATGGAGTGAGTGTATTTCGGAAAATAAATGCTATTCATACAATTTATTTCACTAATGTTAAACTTTTATTCAGTTGCTTTCCCTGTGTTTTAGAAAAAAGTCTGGAGTGGGGGCACAAGCTCTTTTCTCCTTCTGAAGGGGACCATATACCAGATTAAGTCTAAGAACCACTGCCTCAAGCATATCTCTCTCTGAGGCCCGCTGCAATTCAACTGTGAATTAGCATAAATCTAAAATGCACAGGAAGTTCACTTCCCTCCTAATCAGTTGCACTTCATTCAAACTACACCAACAATCAGCATGTTTCTAACCTAGTTCGTGGGCAGTGGTGAAAGCCGAGGGCAGGCCGTCATCCTCGATGACAGAGCAGCTCCTCTTCGGGTCACACATGGTCCCGACGTCAGCCATCCCCAGTGTGTCGCAGGTTGTGGCTCCACAGAGATCCTGGTGACAGAGACTTGAGAGTTAAATGTGAAAGGACCTTTTCTCTTTTTTTCCTAGAGGAAACTTCGAAAATCAGATAGGACTCGAGCCATGTTCTCAACATGTTTCGTGTGGTTGAGCTGAGAGTTACAGAGTGAACAGAGCGTAAACGGCACTAATACAAAGCACATGGGACTGTGGTTTGCTTATTGCTGCTTGCTTCTTAAAATATATTGAGGCAGGGAGTCAGGGGAGATAGCCCATTAGAGATTTCCCCTTGGTGTTTAGGTAAGAGGTGAGAAGATAGTTTGGGAGGACTAGATGAGTCCCACCTGAAGCTCACAGCCCAGGGTGAAGGACAACCATGTCAGCTCCACTACAGTCTTTTCTTTACGAGTCACTGTTTCCTCTTGTATCCTTGATATCCCTGGTCGCTCCATCATTTTGATCCAGACTGAAATATCTCAACAACATCATTTGGAACATACTGTGCATGCAGCTGTGGCTCAGGAGGTGGAGCGGGTCATCCACTAACCAACAGGTTGGTGGTTCGATCCTATCTCCCATATCCCGCAAACCTAAATATCCTTGGTCAAGAAGATATGAAGACATGTGGGTGAATGGCAAAACTGTACTGGAAAGCGCTCTGAATGGTCATCAAGACTAGAAAAGCTCTATATAAATACATTTATTTATTTTACATTGATGGTCCGTAGATGATGAATCCAAATGACTTTGTAATCTCTTTACTTTTCCTCTACAGTCATCATGAAGTTGATGTTTGTGGTTTTGATTGAAATGGCTCAGATATGTTTGGATTCTCATGAAATTCAGGAAGAACTGTAATAACTTTGGTGGTCACTCAGATTTTCATTCAGCACCATCATCGAGTAAACATTTCGATTTGTCCTTTACTTTGGTTTATGACATTCCCTTCAACCTCATTTGTAGTTTATTTACAAATGTTGCCATTTTAGTTAACATGGTGAAACATTATGCCCGCTCAACATCATGTTTTGCATTCTACTGTTAGCTTTTAGCTCAAAGCTTTACACATACACAGCCTCACAAGCACTTAGGAGGTGTCATCTTCAGTTCAATGAAGGTCATAGTGCCAGTTGTGCACCCTTGTATATAAGTGCATGTTATTTTATATTTAAATCATAATGAGCCTTAAAAATTGCAGTGAAAGCCTGCACCACTGATTTCATTGGGCAATTGTGCAATCACTCTCTGCTGCCTCAAGTTAGCAATGAGCTCACAATGCACCTGAACACACCTCATTTTAAGACTAACATGCCTCTGGGCAAGTGCAGAATAGAACATTAGAATATTGGCCATGATTCATTGGTTTAAATACAAGTGTTAGATCTTTTCCTGGATCTTTAGCACTTATTTTACTCCTGCTTGGATCTCTGTTCTGGGATTACGGTCGATCAAGAAGTCTTTTCTGTGCTTTTGCAGTGAACAAAGGGAATCCAGATAAACAGTGGTGAACTTGTTGACCAAGTGTTACAGTGAGGCCTAAGGGTGCCAGAAGCACTTTCTGCCAGGCACATGTACTCCACATCACTTGCTCTCCATAACCTATGACAAGGTTTTTTCCAACGCAGCAGCTGGGCTCATTGTGCCCTATAAGGACAACAACACTGGCCCTGCACTCAGTGTAAATAAGTGATCTTTCCCAGTACTGGGATGTTTTGACCTTGATGAGTTTTACATGTTGCTCTGCCGTGAAGCAGAGAGGTCATGTATCAGACTGCTGGACGTGATTAAAAGCAGATGACAACAACCAGACATCATAAGAGGAGGGACAGAAAGAAATTAGTGATGCAGAAAGATATATAGGTAAGTGGTCACAGTTGTGGTGGTCACATGTGGTTATCTTAACAGTTGTGACTGCTCTGAAGGCTTTAGATGGTGTCACTTTACATCAGCTTGAATGGAGGAGTGATTTGGATTCCAACTGGAGTTTTATGAACTGCTCTGATCTTTATGACGGTACCTCATGTAGGCAGATAACGACCCAGCTCTTATTCTGTAGGAGCACACAGAGGTGAGTTCTTGGAAACGACTGACTCAGTTGATCTTTTCCAGTGACTCGCTGAAGCAGCTATCTATGCAGAACTACATGTCGTGCATTGCGCAGCTGTGCAGATAACACACAGTTCGTGGATGGATTACTGAATGGGTATTGCACGCACACAATGTGAAAGGGCCCAAAGGGTTAACGGGCCCCTGGACCTGAGTCTCTGTAGGAAGTAACATTCATATTCCTTGTTGGAATGTCCATGAGACACAATATGACTACAGAGAGATACAAAACTGTGATCAAGAGATGCAACATGGCTACAAAGACATGCAATGAAAAATGACTAAAAAGGGACACTGAATGACCACAACAGCATGGAAAGCCACACAGACACACACACAATGACATCAATGATATGTTACAATCAAATGAACCAGAAGTTCATGTGTGGGTAGGGGGTGGCAATTTCCTGTCTGTTATGTTATGTGCCCCTTGTGCCCCCTTGTCTCATAATATATCCATACACAGGTGTGTATGCAGCATGTCTATTTCATATAAGTTAGTGCCGACTTTTATAGGACTCCCTCTCTCTCTCTCTCTCTCACACACACACACACACTCACACACACACACACACACACACACACACACCTGCTTACCTGTTTGGTGAACAGTATGGCAGTGTCCCAGTAGTCAGGGTGCTTGTCGTTGTGTTTATTCAACTTCTTCTGCCAAGAGCAGAAGTTGCGCAGAGTCAGGGCTGCGTTACTGGAAACCTTCGGTCCCTTGTTGGCCTCATTTATCACCATGAAACCCACCACCACTATATTTATGGAGTTGAAGATGCTGGGGTGTTTGTAGAGCCTCGCTGCTACTGACATCAGGGTCAGGAGATAATGCTTCAGGTCATCCCCGTGAAATGTAGCCATCGATTCATCTGCCACCACCAGCACCTCCACAAACCTGGGGATGGAAGCGAACCTTTTTGACCTGCCTAAGGTTTTCAACACAGTTTCAGTGAAGTCATCGTTATCCAGTTCGCCCACATGCTTGTATTTCTCCAGGGAGACGGTGAAGCTGGGATCAGGTGTAACTCCACACCTGCTGGTGAAGTTGCGGCCCGAGTGCGCATCAGTGCGTCCCCTGCGGCGGATGACATGCGTCCTGTCCAAATAGTTTCTGTATCCAGACGCGACTGCTGCGTCTTCAGCCCTGTTTCGACTGATGAAATACTCCATTCCCTTATAGGAGAACCCTCCATGGAGACCTTTGCACAGGCTGACAGCGGCAAATGAGTCCGGGTCTGTGTTGACATCACCTGAGTAGAAACATGCCCTGAGGTCTGCCGCTTCAGACGCGTTATGTGCCAAAAGGCCACTCTCAGGGGCCAAGGTGCCCGGAGCAAGAAAACTAGAATCCGGTGTGAGTCTGAGGTAAAATTCCTGTTTGAACGCAGTTAATCGAAAAACACTCATCTGCAGATGCTTTTCCTCATCTTGGAGATCCACGCTTTCGGGTGTGAAGAAATCGACCTCCATGCAAAATGTTTGTTTCAAATAAAAGAAAAAATGTACAAAAACAATCAAACAATGAATGAGTGTAGCCATCTCTGCTCCACGGGAAAGTCCACAGTGTAATTCAGCTGCGGTGCGTTCGCGTGCAGTAAGAAGTTGTGCGCAACGAGCACAACGTCCTCAGAAAACTAAGCAGCCGCTCTGCCGCCTCAGCTTCTTCCCCATCCTGCACCGTGTCCACTCTGACCTCCAACTTGTCTGAGCCGCGGTGCTCACTGTCACTGGAACCTGACTGAGTGCGCAACACAGAGCTCACTGGTCATGCGTCTCGGTTTGTGCTGCAGCCACTTAACTCTCCAAATATTATTGTTGCTGTACAGCATGTGCGAGAGGGACCGGAGCATCATCATCCCTCCTCCCACAGCCAGGACACACACATACACACACACACACACACGCTGTTTGTGCGCGTTCGACAGTTTGCCATTCATCTCCAACAGGAACTTTAAAATGTAATATTGATAAAGTAACATCTCACATCTCCTTTCCTTTGTGTGCATATTTGTCCCCCCCAAAAAACCCCACCTATATTTCATCAAAAGCAGCCAAATTGATTGAAAACTTCAACGTTGACATCCAAGCGAACACGTTTGTATGCTCATGCAGAGGACGAAGCCAAGAGGAAAAATGTAACGTTAAATCCAGGCAAAGAGCGACACCTGTTGGCCCCTGAAATCCTGTGGAGCATCAGCGCGTCTGGGCGCGTGAACAGCTGGGTTATGCTCTGGCGCCATCTGTCGGTTAATGAGTTACACTACGTACCACAGGTAACTTTTATCTCACTTAACAACATTCTCTTTCTTCTGGCACACGGTCTTAATAAAGTTCAATTAAATGTGTCTAATGTCGGAATTTAGCCTGGAAAAATGATTCCTTGATATACAACCATATCAAATCTGCTTTTCGATTTTTGATTTAAAAAAAAAATCAACACACTGGATTATTTGTTTGAATGTTTGAAGTTTATTTGTGTACTTTCTCGTTTCGTTAAAAAAAACCTAAAATCTACCATTTGGGTAAAAGAGCACGTGGAGGAAAAACAGATGATCCTTGATCAATAACTTTCACAGAATCCCTATCTTCTAAAAAAAACAAATCACACATGAGAAGACAATATTCTCCTTATAGCTGCACTGATGGGATGATACGTTTCTCAGGGTTCAATCGCACACTTTCTGCCAAGCGGTGTCTTTCTATTGTGAGGGTATCAAGCAGACCGTCCAGTGTGTGTGTGTGTGTGTGTGTGTGTGTGTGTGTGTGTAACTCAGGAATAAATCGAGTAGCGGATTTCCAGCTATGCACAGCCTGCTGGGTTAATAATAGGAGCGCGGTTGTCAGGCTGTTTCGGAAGGGGGGAGTGTCGACCTATTCTCATTGGATCCGTTTTGTCCGCGAGTTTCTCCTGAATTGCGAGTGGGAGGAGATTTTCCAGGATATCAAAAATAAACCCCCCCATGTCGAAGGAAGAACAGAAAGTATAAATACCACCGATGTGTGCAAACTGTAGCGGTGCTGCTGAGCGGTACAACAAGACTCACTGGCTTTGGGAATCAGACAGGACGACTCAGACTGACATTAAACAGCAGACATACTTTGACAGAGACTGACTTCTCAGCGCTGGGAAATCACTTTTCATCTGGAGACAGCTCTGACTTTGATAAAATACTGTCTCGATTGGAGAAGGTGCGCCACCTCCCAGAGATAAAGGACATACATTGTAATCAGTTCTTTAATTTTTATACCACTTCTAAAAGCTACTTCTCTGTAGAAGATGTGTTACACTGTGCGTTTACTCTTTTTATCCATGTGCGTAATGAACGCGGCACTCTCCACTCCATTTGAATCAGAGGATGTTGTACCTGTTCGGATAAACGCAAGAACGAGCGGTCGCTTTTGGAAAAGAAGCGAGGATCAGCCGAGATTTGTCCTCAGCGCCTTTGGCAAGGACTTGACTCTAAATCTTGTACCAGAAACCAGCTTTATCGCTCCTTCCTTCACCATACAGCGAATCAGGGCCAGAGATGCTGGCGCTTTACGCAGTGCTTCAGGTGCCAAACCTGCGCTGCACCCAGACCTCCAGATGTTCACGAGCCAGACAGAGGGCAGTGAAGGGCACCTGAGGGGCTGCTTTTACTCCGGGGACGTGGGTCACGATCAAAATTCGGTCGTGGCTGTTAGCTTGTGCTCCGGCATCTTCGGCTCCTTCATCACAGAGGGGAAAGAGTATTTAATTGAGCCCAAACTTATCGGGGCCCGAGGGCCAGACTCGACCGAGCAGCTGCATGTCATCAAGAGGAGGACATTCGCCAAAGGCCACGGTGCTTCCCTGCGGTTTGATCACGCGGCGGAGGACAGCCGAGCGGAGAAGAGCGACGGGGAAAGTTTTACGCACGGCGACAGTGACGCACGGAGGGAACCTCGCAAGAGACGCTTTGTTTCCGCGCCACGGTTCATAGACACCCTGGTGGTAGCTGACTCTACCATGACCCACTTCTATGGAGATGAAATAAAGGTCAGACACGGCGAACTCATTCTTTCCTGCACACACAGTTGATATAAATCTGAACAAACCCTATTTTAACTTGGTAATTTAGACTGTCCCATAAACAGACTCCTGCAGACGTCACTCTTTTTTTTTTAATTTCTTTCCACATCTCGTCTGTCAGGTTTCATAGCCTAGAAAATATAGTGGCAGTGATTTGTTTTTCATGTGCTGCTTCATAAATACGTTCAGGCAATAAGGGGGCTTGGGAGGAAATCGGTGGGCTCCCTGTTTTCTAGAGACTGAGAAAGAAGTCAGGCAACAGAAATGCAAGCAATGCTGCACTACATTCCTCAGGACTTGGTCATGATTTGGCAGCATATCTTCAGCATCATCCAGGGAAGATTCGCAAGGTTTACAACATCTGTTCTACTCTGTCTTTACCTAATTTTATAAATTCGTTAAATGGACCATTTCTGCTGCCTGTAATATAAAACTTCCAATATTTAAATGCATCAGAATTTAATGGATTGAGTCTTTTTATGAAAGATCCTGTGAAATCATCCCCCATAACTAATATCAGTCCTGGTTCCAATCAGTGCTAAACCAAAGGCATTTATTTATTTAAACAAAAAGTAGGACACTCTGTGATCTTGCCAACATCTGCAGCAGCCAAATTGTTGTCTGTTTGTACTTAAAAAGCTCCTCAGCTGCCAAACACAGCCTCACAACACAGTAAGTCCCAGGCAACCAGGCACCAGGGTCAAGTGGACAAAAGTTAGGCTGAAAGATTTGGCTTATGTTGGCTTTTCATAAATCAGACAGGCCTGTTTTGATTTTCATTCATGTGACAATGATTTTCTATGAGCAGGGGAGGTTTTAGAGATTTACAGGCCCCAGGAAATTACCAGAACACATTGCTCTTGGGAAATCTTTTCATTGAAGAATATCATCCCACCTGAGAAATAGTGATTTCAGCTAGGCTGGTGGAAGACTGTACAAAACACTGCATGGCACATTTCCCTCCAGATTCCTTGGGATTTATGAGCATCGCAGAACTATGTGGAATATAAGCAAGCATGTTTTTGTCTTTTGAAATGTTTTCATGCAACGATCTGATTTGTTTAGCCAATAAGCTGTATGCCTCACTGTGTAGAGTTCATTCTTAGCATTAGAACTTGTTAGCGTAACAAGCGTAAAATACCACCAAACTGCTGACTCTGTTTTTAGCTCCCCTCATGTTGTTAACTCTCCTTCTCGTAAAATGTAGGGGTCAGAAAGACGGACCAGGCAGAAAACTGCTCTTCTCGGCAGCAGCAGAGACATAAGGCACATGGCCTTTTGAGTAGCATTTCCATTTTAAGAGACACAGAAATTCTCCCACATTAGTAATGAAGCATAGTTATTGAGTCGTTATTTATTCCAGAAGACAATCTTACTTGTGCTCTTGGTCCTTGACTAATATATGAATCAGCTGTTGCTGTATTACAGTGTAATCCCCCCCTCCCCCCCCAATTACTGGGTTTTCTTTGTTTTAGTTTAATAATTGTATTCTAAGTTGACTAGCATAGGTTAAGTAAGTGTTTTTCCAAAATAAAAGAGCTCAGCCAAATTTCTGATAAGACGTGATACACTGGCCATATTGCCTTATAGCTCATGGCAGATAATGGAAATCTTTGGCGCCCAAGAAATTGCAGCACAATGGTACGCTTTGAATAATTTAGACACATTGTCACCATCATTGAGTTTCTCCAACAGAGAGCACTTACATGGTTTATTTAAATTTGATAAGTCCCTTTCAAGCATATATCTGGGGCATAGTTCTTTAATGACTAATTTTAAATGTTTCGTAAGATATAACTTTAATATTTGTGTAGGTTTTAGTCTACACAAGTATAGTATAAATGCAAAAATACCTGCACTGCCTGATCGTTAACCATTTGGCTTTTATCTGAAGGTCATTGTGCATGGAAGTTAAATTAAATAATTGTCCTGTCCTTTCTCTCCTCCTCCATAGCATTACATTCTGACCCTGATGTCCATGGCATCCCAGCTGTACAAGCATCCCAGCATAAAGAACTCAGTTAACATCGTGGTGGTGAAGATGTTGATAGTGGAGGATGAGGAGGTCGGCCCAGAGGTCTCCAGCAACGGAGGTGTGGCCCTGAGGAATTTTTGCTCCTGGCAGCAACTCTTCAATCCACCAAGCCATAGGCACCCAGAGCACTATGACACTGCCATGCTGTTCACCAGAGAGGTGAGGGACAACCACAGACCTGGTCTAGCTTCCTCATTCGGCTGCAGAATATTTTTAAAACCTCCGAAATAAAACCTAGCATCATCTGCATATAAAGGTGTAAATGTGTAATGTAAGAGTTTCAGCACAAAAGAAAGATCACCCAACTGGCTTTTTTCAAGCACTTTCATCATTCAGTCTTTGTCTGTGTGTGCGGTGCTTAGTTGTAATTTAAACTACACAAGTGAAACAGCAGGAACAGTGGACAAGCGACTAAATAAACCCAGGAAAACTGACAACATCAGTTGATTCTGAATACTAGACCAAAAACGATCACAGCATTTTACTGAGAATGGGTCAAAGGTAGTTGACCAGGAAAATGACAGGAGTGGAATCACAAAGGACATTCACATCAAACCAAAGATACCATCCTTGAACAAAGGCAAAAGCCCATTCCAAATTTACGTTAATATTTGTCTTTGTCTGATGCAAGAGTCAATTTAGTTTACTGTCAAACTCAGAAGCTGTTTTTGGAGTTATTCCCCCAAATGGCATAAATATTTATAATAATAAAAAATCACTGTGTGGCATCAGGTTTAAAGACTTTGACTTTGATAGCTCATGATAGTCTGGCTTCTCTGCAGAGCATGGTTCAGACTATTAAGTGCATGAAACAATGCATACAATGTTGTGACTGTTTTACACTGTATTATTGGAATGGAAAGTCCACTCACCCATGCTAGTCTGGCATGCTTTGTTCTCCATTCAGAAAGCAATAACCCAGCAAAGATGAGTCATGAATTGAGCCCTTGTGGAACTCAGTCTCAGGCCAGCTGCGGTACATACTGTGGTTTCAGAAGCATCACAATCGACCACACACCCGTTTCTTGAAACCAGAGTTTTATACAGTAACACAGGTGCATTAAGATGTGCAGATGTTTATACCGGGGATCATAAAAATGAGCCCCTTGCTTTGGACCGGTTGTTGCACTTAAAGCAACCCTGGAACATGAGAGAGAAAAAAGCAGATGAAAAAAGATAGGGTAAAGAAAAGCCTTTATATTTGCCTTTGGATTAACTAAGGCGGCTGAAAATTGACTTACAGAGATGGAATAGCTGTACATTTTTCCAAGCTGGGGGAATGTCAAAACACAGAGTCCAAACAAATGGCTTAATGGAAGTTTCAACAGGAAATATGTCATAATTTCTTGAGTTTGAGTTGTGATCACTTTGTTCTGCTTTATTTGGCCGCCGTCTTTCATCTGGTTTGTGCATGATGACAAAGTGTTAGCAGACATTAGGCGAGTAACTTCTCTGTTATTAGGATTTGTAGGTAAATGTACTGGGTGCGGCTTGATGTTTATGTGCCTTCTGAATGACGTTAGTATCCAAATCTATCCCTGGACCAGGAGAAATGATGAATAGAACATATGGGCTTTTGCAGTCTTGTGTTGGATTTGTTGGGACAGTGTTCAGTCGGGGAAACCATCATTCACACAAGCCT
This sequence comes from Verasper variegatus, assembly GCA_026259375.1. Classification (NCBI taxonomy): domain Eukaryota; kingdom Metazoa; phylum Chordata; class Actinopteri; order Pleuronectiformes; family Pleuronectidae; genus Verasper; species Verasper variegatus. The sequence continues at coordinate 7,011,902 of CM048047.1, read as the reverse complement.
GGTTTGTGTTTGTTTTTCCATTTCCGCGGAGATATGCTTTGAAATGCAGAGGACGGAAGGATCCTCATGGATGAGCTAACTTTAGTGCTCCCACAACTCAGCCCGGACACTATGAAGCCACTTTAAATGGTCAAGGCTTGAGTGTGTGGCCAGGTTGGGGTTGAAAACATATGCGATACAGTCATAAGACGGGGCTGCTTCCCATACTGTCTGCTGTGAAACTCACAATCTACCCTCTGATCCAGGTAGTGGAAAACATTTTCTCAATGGGTTTTTGTGACCTTAAACTACAAGTGTGTGTGTGTATGTCTGTCTACACAATGTGTAAATGCATACTACAGTTGTGTGTCTGCAAACATGAGTGACAGATGCTGTTGTGGAACATGGTGTACAAACCCCTGGTGGGCTACGTTCAGCTGAAGCCATGAGTCCAGATGTATTTTGAATCACACAGGGCTTTGCCTTGTGGTTTTTCGGGGGCCTGAGGCGAAGCCCTGGACGCGTCCGTCTCCGTCCTCCATAGCCAGGCATGTTCTCAAACTGGGAAAGGTTTCTAATATACCCCACAGTTCATTATCCCACATCACAGCTCTGGACAGCTGCATGCTGCCAATATTTATTTGCTTTGTTTTATGATGGAAACACTGAGCAACATGTTTTTGATTTGTGCTGTTAAAAATGGCCCAAACTGGACACAGTAAATAGATGGTGAAGGTTCGTCATCCTACGTGATTAATATAACAGTCCCTTAGCCCAAACACTTACTATATTTATTATATGACAGAATAATGTCTTTAGCTCTTTGACAGTCCACTTTTCCAGCTGTTTCTAAGCAGATGATCACAATGTTTCCATTTAACAGCATGAAGGCAATATTGGCTTTGTATTAAACATTGGATAAAGTCCTTTCTGCACTGAGTTACTGTTACACATGGTTTGATCACAGGTTAATGGAATAATTTAAGTCAACACTACACTGACTATACAGGACGAGACATTAGCCTGAATTGATTTAACTGAAGTAGTTAGACTGGATCCACTTCAAGTTTGCATTTGTTTTTACTTTAGTGGGTTTTCTGACATTAAAGCTGTTTGGCAGCGGTGCTGAGATCAAAAAGTGTCAGGTGTATGCAGCTCTTGTTCTAGCGACATATGCAGAGTCTGAGTGGTATGACGCTGCTGATTACTGGAATATTATTCTACTTATAGCAGTTAACAATTAAAGGTGGGTTGTATTTCATGTTTCCCTGGCATATACCATTTCTAATTGACTGCTGATGTGCGACGTATTAATAGTGTGTCAGTCCTGTTCCAGCAGCAGATAACACTTTACAGTGTGTTATAAAACAATGTATATGTATTTGTGTAAAACCCTAAAATGCAGCCTGTACAGCATGTTGCACTGTAACATATTAACATATTGATTTCATGTGTCATATTTTGGTTGAACAGTAGCAACATACCACTGAACAACAAACTTGCTTCCAAGACACGATTTTGAAAAAAGTTATCCTTCTGTGGAAGGATGACAAAATCCTAAAATAGTCATAACTAGCAGTGACAAGCATATACCACAAGGAGAGGCACACAGCCAGCCATGTTTCAGTCTCTGCCTCATTGTGTTTTATAGATAATGAGATGTAATGGAGAATTAAATAATACAGTATAACACATTGTCTATAATGCAAAATGTACATGTTACACTTTGCCACTATGCCACAATTGCTCCATTTTTTATGGAATTATTTGAGTTTTATTTGACATATGTAAGTAAACAGTGAAAAATCTAATACAGATTATACATTTCCAAACAAAAAAGGTTTCAATATCTTCTCCATGTAACAGGACATCTGCGGACATAAGAGCTGCGACACACTGGGTGTGGCTGATGTCGGGACTATGTGCGACCCCAAGAGAAGCTGCTCCGTTATTGAGGACAACGGCCTGCAGGCTGCCTTCACAGCTGCACATGAGCTTGGTAAGATCACATCTATCAACAATTTGCAAAGCTTTAAAGTGATTTTCAATCATTGACAGCCTCACTTTTAACTGCCTGTGGCCCTACAGATGTCACATTCTTGTTATCACTACCTCTCCTGCTGTAGGTCATGTGTTGAGTATGCCCCACGACGACTCCAAGACCTGTGAGAAGCTGTTCGGAGATCTGGGAGGACATTACCTGATGGCTCCACTGTTTGTCAGCCTCAACAAGACCACACCCTGGTCTCCCTGCAGTGCCCTCTACATCACTGAGTTCTTTGACAACGGACATGGTAGGAAATGTTTCATGTTGCCACCCCAGCATGTTTCAAAAATAACATGTGGCAATAGACCTTGCCACGGGGCTCTCCCACACACAGCCAGAGACACCAGTGTTGCTTTTAAGCATACTTTATTAATCACAAACTGGAGCAAACATAAATAAACTACAACTTAAGTTAGACTAGCTTTCCAGCTCAGTCCGGGCGTCTCTCCAGGGTCTCAGTCTCTGAGTTCCTCCTCGAGGCAGCGCAGACGCTGCTTTTTAAGCACGAGGACCAATCAGCTCTGTGGTGCAGGTGAGGGTGCTCTCCCAGCCCCCTCACCTCCACATAACACAATGCGAAAATTCAGGAACTGCTCCGCCTTATAAAGACTCTTTGCCAACGTTAGCATCTGCCATGGCACTGAGGCACTGTTATTATAGCTGATTCAGAGATGATTAAACAATACTGATCTTCCTCTCATGCGTTAACTATGGCTTTCCTGCTTAAACATGTCACTCCCTCCAAATTATGGGTTATAACTTATAGGGATAGTTTATCTCTTTCCACATCCACCCCCCCCCCCACACCGTTGCTCCCTCTCCCCTGCATTGTGTTGTGCATCACGTAGTGTTTGTATCCTTGTTAGACCTACCAGTGAACCTTCTTTCCCACTGAGTCATACTATGGACTTCTTCCTGTCCTCCACCTCCCCAGCCAAAAGCAACAGCTGGTGTCAGCAAAATATGCTCTTTATCAGTTGGAAAATGTCCCAGACGAAAACTCATGTGGCTGAGAATGTTCATTCCGAACTGTGGAGGTCATCGACAGTTCCACGTAAAAGCTTATTGAATGTTATGACGAACCATTATGGGAACGGTGAATAAATTCAGATTTTAAAAAAGCTGCCAAATGTCCAGTTTCACTCGAAAAGCAGCAGACCTTTTAAAAAAGTGCACTTCATTAGTTAAATTGAAATTACTTTTATTGTCATGACATAACTTGCCAAGAATATTTCCCAACTGTTGTCATGCCACACAGAAAGAGCAACACATTCACCATTGTTGATTCCATGATCTCCATAAACCACAAAGTAATCAGTCTCATACACTGTTGTTTTGTGTTGTGGCCACAGGGGACTGCCTGCTGGACGTCCCAGAGAGTACCATGCCATTACCAAGTCAGCTTCCAGGCACCAAGTACAGCCTGGACCAACAGTGCCAGCAGATCTTTGGAGAGGAGTTCATCCACTGCCCCAACACCTCAGACAGTGATGTGTGCAGCCAGCTTTGGTGTCAAGAGGACGGGACAGCGCAGTGCTCCACCAAGAACGGCAGCTTGCCCTGGGCTGACGGCACCGCCTGTGGCCTCAATGGGTCCTGTCTCCACGGCGCATGCATGTCCACCCATGAGGTGATGCAGCCACTGGTAAGACTGCTTCTTTAATCGCAAATAACAAATGTTTTCCATCAAGTGGCCTGAAACTGAGATTATGCAATACCATGCTCGCTTTCCTACAAATCAGAAGATTTGTTATTTCTAAAATGTTTCTTTGCTTAACTCATACTATCAGTACTTGTGCTGCTACAGCTTAAGATGCTGACCAGGAGCTTATTGGGGCTAGTGTTAGTTAATATTAACAAAATTGGTTGTGTGTAGAGGTGATGACTCTTCACTACCATGACACTATCTTATCGTGTAATTGTTAAATGTGGAAACAATGGCCCCTGTTAAGAAAAATGTACGTCTCCATGTTTTACCCCCCCACACAGTTAAATATTTTCATATAGACACTGTTAAGTGACTGGGTGTGAATGACTGTGTGGCAATGTTGCAGTTCCCTTCAGCGGTTCTTTCACACTGCTTTAAAACCACAGACCATGACCTCATTAACTGTCACAGGTTTCATCAGCCTCATTTTGAGCAATAGCAGACAACAGTTTTCAATAAAAACGGATGACATGCAATAGAGCACGTAACTCCTCCATAACACAGTCCCCTTAAATTCAATCAAGCTGCACCAAATTTCACTGAAAACTATGGATGATTATTGTGAAAATAAAGATCCTGGATCCACCCCCTGATCCAGATTTACGCCAAAAGTTAATGGGTTTCATCCCTGACTGACAACACGTCATAGCACCAAGTTCTGTGGTAATCCGTCTAGTTCTGTTTGTGTCTTTCTTACATACAAACCATCATCAACAACAATCCTATCGTATCTGTGGCTCAGGGGTAGAGCAGTCGTCTTCTAACCAGAACGCCAGCGGTTTGATCCCTGTCTTCCTCATTCCACATTCCTAGGTGTCCTTGGGCAAACTACTGAACCCCAAAAATTGCTGCCCATAGATTCGCTGTATGAATGTGTGTGTGAATGGGTGAATGGCAAAAACTACTGTAAAGCTCTTTGAAACGGCAGCGATGCATCTATCTGATCTTATCTTGATCCTATGGGCTGTGTTGATGCTGTTCCAAACAGGAACCTGAGATCACAAAATATAATCTTTTAGGACCAGTTACAATAATAGAGTATGTGTTTAAACAATAAAGCAACAAAGATACAATTTTCGAACTGTATAAAGTTCTTTCAATCATTATCTAAAGTAATCATTTGCGTGTGTTTGATCTACGCGACAACTTCGCTGAATTGCATTGCAGCAAACTTTTTCTCGTCAGAGCCTGCTCTGTGTGCCCCCTGCACTGGCACCCATACATGCTGCGGCTCCTTTCAAATGAATGAGAGGGCCCTTGTTTTCTTCCATAGTCACATTCTTCTTTAGTATAAAATCCCTCTTTGTGTTTCTCCTGACAGTGTTTCCATGTTGGAGCATTTCAGAGTGAGGTAATTCTGTACTGAAAGGGCAGTAACTATGGGAAATACACTTTGTTCTGTATTTTTACAAGAGTGTTGACTCTAAACACTGAGGCAATGTTTGAGTAGCCTGTATGAACAGGAGGAACGACTGCATCAACCAGAAACTGCTTCAGTGTTCACATGGGCACCTGACAAATGTTTTAAGACCAACCTGAGAGAGTGCTAAGAATGCATCAGCAGACCTCACGCTGCCATCTAAGAGTGGCTGTCAGCTGTTGGAAACTTTTGTATACTTCTGACCACATTAACCTTAAGAGCATGTAACGTGATATCAGCACATGTGGTCCTGTGTGGACCTCATTTACACCTTGTTGCATGTTGCATGCTGACATTGTGTTTTTTAGCTCCCACTTGCTCTCTGCTGAGAATTGCTCGTAGGTTTTCAGGAGTCACTCCTCTGAAATGCACAGTTCATTCACTCAGGAATGGAGCAATAAAATTTGTAGTCATAAAGAACCTTTTAGAGTCTCCCACATCAGATTTCAAATATGGCAAGCCTGATAGAGTTACATGTTCTGTTCGTCAGTGCTAACACACAGATTGTTTTCTCAAATTAATTGTCAGTTAGCTGTTCACACAGATCAATATGTGGTTTAACCTGGAATTGCAAAAGATTTAACTTCCTTGTCTGCTCTTGGCCTCTAAAGCAGCAGCTGGAGAGGTTGTGGTATGAGTAGGGTTGAAAGGGAACTTGACGTGCGATTGTTTTGTAAACTGCTATTTCTCAGTTCATGACTCAACTCAACAAGATCAGCGTTTTTATGCCATAACAGTCCTGAAGTGCCAGGAAAAATGAAAATGTTTACTTCCACAATACAATAAAAACTGGACAAAATTCCCCTGCTGACGTTTGTGTGAGATGAATGAAAGTTCCAGTATAGACATCTTTCTGATTCAGGACTTCATTTTGCTTTTTAATAAATCACTCAACAACAATTGGAAAAACACTTACTTAAAATGAATTAATAGAAAACTCTGGGTACGTTCGGTCTTTTACTTCGTGATACTAGACACTTTTTCAACGTGCAGCTGTGTGCATTTGAAATACAAATACACGAATGAAAAGTTCAGGCTAAAAGGTCAGACTACAGAATGGTTGGAATTTAGGGAGTTTGAATCCAGCTGCGTCACGATGCTTTTTCCTTAAAGAACACATTTACATCTTAATGGTTCATTTTAGCTCAATTGCCTTAATCGTCTCTGTGTTATATAATCAAACATCTGTTTATGAACTGGGATCTTAGCTGGTCCTAACTCACTTAACGTCTGCAGAGGACACACACAATTTAGCAACACACATTCAGTTAAATGCTACAGCATGGCAGGTTCCAGCAGTGGTGAGTGACGCAAGTGGCAGGAACGTGGGTAGAGGCAGACAGCAGGCACGTGCCGAGCTTCAACACAGATTTGGACTGGAGTTGTGGCACGCCAACTCACTGTGCGGCCTCAAACCCAGAAGCCCAGACTGTGGTTTGGACTGCGCTGCTGAGATTGCCTTTGGCACTGAGCTCTAACCAAATACTCTGACAGCTCTTTTTTTTCCCTCTCTTTTCCTGCTCGTGTTTTACCACAGGTGGTAGTGGACGGGGGCTGGAGCTTGTGGGGACCTTGGCAGCAGTGCTCCAGAACATGCGGAGGTGGAGTGGAGTTCTCCTACAGGGAGTGTGCTGACCCCGTGCCTCAGAACGGAGGGAAGTACTGCGAGGGACAGAGGGTCCAGTATCAGTCCTGCAGCACGCAGGCCTGTGACAACGAGGGTGAGAATCAACAGTTTTCATCAACTAGTTCTTGAGGCTGCTGTGAGCTGTTATTTTGATATAAACTTAGAAGTTCTATGTACTTTTTTGAAAATATATGGGCATTTTAATGATATTTACTATATAAAATACTATTACAAGATATGATTTCACTTTATTATTAGCATGCCCTTCTGAAATTTGTATTCGATTTCCAAGATGGGCACTGTTTCACAAACAAAAATATAAAACCAAACAAACAATAGTAAGGAAAAACTACCAAAAAAGCCCTATTATCATTCGGGGAAAAACTAAACGTAGAAGCTCAGAGAGAGCCACATGTGAGGGATCCCTCTCCCAGGACGGACAGAAATGCCATAGATTGCGCATGTAACTGAACACATCAGCAAAATTACAATATTTAGGACATTGATTAGAAGAAACGGTCTTATAATGGAAAGGTGTCTCAATGCAGTAGTCAAAGTATTCAAACAGAAGAAAATGTCTGACAGAAATAAAGGGAGCAGCAATGTCAATTGAAATAGAGGATTTATTGCCAGTAATGTACAATATGTGAGAAGGCATATTGTATATCAAGTAATCAAGCTCCCACCACGATTATGATCCACCTCTATAATCAGCCGGCACCACGATCACAATCAATGATCCACCATCACGATCTCTGATTTGCGATCTACCGTCATGATCTGTGAGCCGTGATCACGATCCCTGATGTGGAGGAATTGGGAAGAAGTCAATAAAGAAAATTAGATTTATTATCAAAGTTTAATTTATATTAACTATCTTGTGAAGTTATTAACGTATTTGATTGTTGTGCTATTGTAGAGGTAAAGATTAGTCAATATAACTCTGTTTAGGGAATTATTTGTTTGGGGTTACAAAAAAATGGTGTTGTATAGAATCTGTCTTTTACCAACAGGGAAGAGTTTCAGAGAGGAGCAGTGTGAGAAGTACAACAGCCTCCATTACCTGGACTACAATGGAAACATGAAACAGTGGATACCAAAGTATGCTGGAGTTTCTCCCAGAGATAGATGCAAGCTGTTCTGCCGGGCCAGAGCCAGCAGTGAATTTAAGGTGTTTGAATCCAAGGTACATTAGTATATGCGCTCAATATCTCAGCTCATTTGCAAAATTTGCTCATGCATCATAGTTCATACTACAGCAAACATATCCCAATTTTGACGCTCCCAGTCAAAGTATTTATCAAATTCAATCTGAAAAAGATGTTCACCTTATATTTGGATAATCAGAATACAGTCATAGTCTTTGTAAAGATGCCTTGTGAAGAACATCTGTTACTCTTTTAAATGCAATTGCCACTTCAGTGTGGAAGTTCTTCTTGATCTTATAAACAGTCTTCATATAGAGCTTCCAGCTGCATGTCATGGTCGAATCCAACTGAAGTTGTATTCGACTGTTTATCTGCTTGAGAGCCATATCAACACCTGTTGTGTCAATACAGGTGATCGATGGCACGACCTGTGGTCCTGACACCACATCGGTGTGTGTCCAAGGCCAGTGTGTGAAGGCAGGCTGCGACCAGGTCATTGGATCCAACAAGAGAGTGGATAAGTGTGGAGTGTGTGGAGGAAGTGGGCTCACCTGTAGGAAGATCACAGGCTCCTACAGCAAAGCAACGTAAGAAGTGTTCTGAATGTAAAGTGTATGGAGTTACATTTAAGTCCAAATCTAATTCCATTAACGTCCGTCTTTTTTCTTGTTTGTGGAAGGCATATCTCACAAGCCATTCACACTTGGAATGTGTATTGTTAATAGCCCAGGGAAGTGCAGTGCAGAATTTTGTGTGCCTTCTGTCTGTGAACTGAGTTGAACATGTCTTCTTCTACATCCTCGGATAAACTACAGCAGTGGTCGCAGCTGGGTCAAACAGTTGTTCACAATTGCTGCTAGATCGTTTTGATGAAAGATAAAATCTTCATTGCAGATAAACCGGGTCGGATGAACACAAACTTCACTCTGCACCATAGACTGTTTATAAAAAGCTCTGAATACAAGGTCCAGCACACAAACAATAAAAGGTGACAGTATATTGTAGAACTGTTTGAGGAGGAGTCACTGATGACAAGGAATAATTCTGAAGTAACTCGTCCAAACAAACAGCACATTCCTGAAAGGCAGGTTTAGAACAGGCACTGCGCTAGTTCAATGAAATACATAGATGCATTTCTGTACATTTTAGCTGTAAAAAAAGACTGTGGTGAAAAGAAAGATAATTTAATCTTCAATCCGATCAGAGATTGTAGTATTGTCAACCCTCACCTGCTTATCAGGAGTTGTATTTTGTAATCTCTTGGGAAAAAATTGTAAAAATTACTTTTTTCAAATTTTCACGCCTCTTAATGCAAAACAAAGTTTATACATGATCTTAATCCAGTTCTTTCGTTTCTCTACCAGCTATGGATACAGTGACATTGTCACAATTCCCATTGGTGCCACTAATATCGACATCAAACAGCGGAGCAACAGAGGGATCAAACATGATGGGAACTACCTGGCTATAAGGAGAGAGAGTGGTGGCTACATCCTCAATGGCAACTTTTCCGTTTCCACTGTGGAGCAGGACATTCCTGTGCTGGGTGCTGTGCTGAAGTACAGTGGCTCCTCCACCACGCTGGAGAGGATCCAAAGCTTCAGACAACTAAAGGAGGCTATCACCATCCAAATCCTAGCCACTGCAGGGGATGCAAACCCACCTAAGGTCAAGTATACCTTCTTCATCCCCAGAGATGTGACCTTCAATAAATCCAAGGAGAAGAAGGGTTCGTCACAATCATTGCATATGATCCATCCCTTCGGTGTGCCTGAATGGGCGCTGGGGGAGTGGTCTGAGTGCTCCAAGAGCTGCGGCTCCGGATGGTCCAGGAGGAACGTTGAGTGCCGAGACAATGCAGACTTCTTCTCCAGCCAGTGTGACAAAGACCTGAAACCTGTAGACATCCGGCCGTGCGGGGATCTGCCATGTCCCATCTGGCAATTGGGACCTTGGTCCACCTGTTCGCGAACTTGTGGCCAGGGGGAGCGCCGCCGCAGTGTCTTCTGCACAGACTACACTGGGAAGATTACTGAGCCAGAGAAGTGTGACCCAAACAAAATCCCAGAGCCAGTCTCTGGAGAATGTGTCAACCAGGAGTGCTTATGAAAACAATGAACTTTCCTATTTTGGTCCAACTGCACTTACCAACCATGGCTGGACATTTTGGGCACATAACTTCAAAGAGACACAAAATACCATGAAGATACACAAAACAACCACAAAAGACAGAATAAGAGGAGATGCAAAATGACTATGAAGAGACAGCAAAGAGAATAAAAATCAAAAAAACTACAAAGAGACAAAAAATGACAAAAGAGATACAACATGACAATGATTCTGACAGGTCTGGGTCCTACGTCAGAGGAGTGGGGGGCCTTCCCAAGGGCCCATTGTCTCATAATCTGGTCATGTTACTAACTGGTTGCATCTAGTCCCACCAAGTCCCACCAAGGACATATGCCTGTTTTTTTTATTTTTGCTGTTTTACATTTGAAAACCACTATTGAGATTTGAAACAATGGAAATCTACCTCATGTGATGTATATATGCTAAATGAAGGTGCTGTGTGTGTGTGTGTGTGTGTGTGTGTGTGTGTGTGTGTGTGTGTGTGTGTGTGTGTATCCTGGAGAATGAGGAGTTTTGTAGTCCTGCTTTATACAGAAATTTACTTTATGACTATAAGGTTTGTTAAAATATCTAGTTTGTTCAAGTCTTGGTGAGTTAGGTGTCATTTAAAGTGGGGCTAGAGCAATGGCATAAAACCTTCTGTCAAACACCAGCACAGTGTAAATATTCCTCCTCTTGTCCTCTTAAGCACTCAACCCTCTATGAAGCTTTGATCAAGCCATTAACCTATTGTTGGGGTTTGTCCATATGATTCAGGCCTTGTGATTCAAGGCTTGAGAGAATGCGCTCCAGTTTGATTCCTTATCTTTTCTGCATACATACCAAAATGTGATGTGATAGAAACCCCATGTTTTTATTCAGAAACTCAGCAATGTTTAACTATAGGGAAACCATTGATTGACACTTAATCTGACAATACGTTGGATTTATAGTTATAGTCCACATCAAAACAGCCACCACGGAGATATCCCCCTGTCCTATAGTTTGCCTTTACCTAGGTGCATTATAATGCAGTAATATAATGCACAGGAACAGTGGTACAATCAGTTTGCAATGAAACTATTATATTATTTGGAGGTGTTATTACTAAGTTATTAGCATACTATCTTATCGTGTATATGAAAAGTAACATTGATTTTATTATTTTTCAGACTTTTGTTAATGCATCCTATGCAAACCTCACAGTTGTTTTCAGACAATGGTATGTATATTTGATTTCTTCATTCTTGTTGATAATTTACAGTATATTATAAAACAGATGAAGTATTAGGCCTTATATCCCTTCAGTGAAGGACCATACTATTTTATTATTACAGCTTCCTTTTTAAGCTATTTATTTTTGTAAAGTTTTTACCTTGGACATGTAATTAAAATGGCAAATGCTGCTGTCTTTGAGAATTTTGTCATAAAAATGGTCAAATAAACACATTTATGTCAATATATCGTTGTCTTCGACAGATCCTTACCTGCCATGACAACCAAAAGAAAATGTCTTCAAACATCTACATCCAAAAACCCTTTTCTCAATTGTGCTCAAAAGCCTCAGTACTTGACGATTCTTGTTTCAGGTCTGGCAAGTACATCAATAATGGTGCCACTATCAGGGGGAGCCATACTTTAAAATGACCAATAAATTCCACACAAACATTTACGTTTTCCAGAGCACTCTGTTACGGGACAGTAAAACCTGCCACTGAAGGCCAGACTAATGGAATCTTTGAGGGTGGGTCGACAGCTTTTAACAGCTGGGTGAGGCAGACTTCACTGCACATTTTACAAAGTGAAACCCCTTAAGATGTGTTGTAAGAATCCTCCCACACTGGAACAGCTTCTCTGCCCAGACTTAGAGAGCGGTGAAAAAAAAAAAAAAATCAGTAGCTGCGGTTAGGGAGGAACCAACAAGCAACTACTTCATTTCCTATTTTAAATGCCAGTCTTATGCTATTCACATCTGTCTGAGCTTGGTACAAGTGAAAAACATAATGCATTACAAATTCTACTATGGCCATAATATCATTTACAGAATTTGGTTTGGGGTGATTGACAATGTAGCAGTATATTTATCACAGACTAATTCCATCATCCACCCACACAGTACATCAAGCTTCACAAAAATGGAAAAAACGGGTTGGATGTCTGACAATATAAAACATTAGAAAAATACAAACGACTACTGCTATCTACTGTTAAAGGTCTGTCACTGACATCAGTGCACCTTAAAAACACTGCCCCCACTACACCCCCTAACCCTAACCCTAACCCACACTGGAAGGAGACTACAGACAGTCTGCCACAATTCATTCTGATTTATTCCTTCTTTGTCATGTTGACTGTTTCTTGCAGTGGTAGAAAGTAACTAAGTACATTTACTCTTCACATAAGTACTATTTTAGTAATTTACTTCATTATATTTTTTTGTATGCTACTTTATTCTGTTCTTTTATGACACTACATTAATGTGACAGCTGTAGTTGGTTAATTCTAGTGTGGAGACTTTTACACTGTGGATCAAGAAGTAAGCTTTTAAAATACATTCATTTTCAACCTTTTGGCTTCCAACAGTCTTACAAACAGCAGTGTGAAGTCAGAGTCACATTTCAGATGTCTGTAAGTTAACAGCTCCAACAAATAATCATTTTTCCCTCTAAACTTCTCACATGGTTTCATTCCAATAAAAAGTCAACATGATCTAATATCTCACCAAAAATGAAAGATTAGAGTAAAAGTGCAAAAACTGAAAACAGATTTTTGTATCAGAACTTTGTTTTTTATTATTTCCTCTTTCACGGATCATCTCACGACCCCACTAGTTTATCTGGTGTCCCGGTTCAAACCTGGCTCCACCTCCAACAGCAGTAGTATCATGCTGCTTTCACAATGTTTTATTCATCTGGTGATTACATAAATAGTTGTCCTATATAACTGTATATCAGTCAGAGCGACCAAACCAGTAGCCAACATTTACTTAAATGTTTTTCTCCTAATACTCAATAAACTTTCAAATATGATTTTTCATGCAGGACTTTTACTTGAGTAAAAGATTGAATACTTCCTCCACTGCACTAAATCCAGTCAGTCCTTTTCTTTCTTCCATTCCCTCATTAATCCCGAATATATCCTGGTCCACTTTCACTGTAACTGCTTGATTGTCTATTGTGCCAGTTGGAGTTCTCAGTCCATTTTTTAACCTTTAACTGCCTGCCCGGTTTTGACTTTTTGCATGTTTTGGGGACTTTACCTTGTGCTTGCTGCATTTTGCTTTTGTGTACCCGCCTGCTGACTTCACTCTTTGCCCTTCACTGTACCTGCCCTTGCTTGCATTACTCTCAAATAAAGGTGAAGCGTTTGAATTTGACTTATCAGTGTCTCGTTGTTGTGCATGAGCTCAGTTCATATGGACTTCAGACAATGTACTCCAGGGGTGGACATCATAAATCTGGCCTAAATATCCAGAGAAGGTCCTTTTTCATCATAACAATGTATTTGGATGAACAAATTTAAACTATATATAACTAAAAATATGTACGATGATATGAGGGAAAGAAATATATGAATGGATTTAACATATTAACAAAAGCCCCATGTGAGTTGGTGTGAACAGTGGGAATTCCTGAGCAGCTGTGTGAGTGCTGTTGTACATGCTGCTGAATGTGACGCTTCCTGTTCCTTACAGTACGCTACAGTGAGGGATGCGCGTTGCATTGTGGGGATACAAACAGCGCAGAGAGAACAGCGGGGAGCACAAAGGATTAAACCAGTACCTCGGAAACTTTCAACACCGGCGGGTTGTGATGTGAATTCACGTCGGCGTCATTCGGACCGTGAGGTTTGGCGGGTGGCAGGCTGACAGCTGCCCGAGAGGCAGTGCAGGGACTGAGGGTGAGCGGTGTGCAGCAGCAGCAGCAGCAGCGCGCACCGCGCACCGCGGGCTCCGACCGACCGACCGCCGCTGCTTTTGTCAGCCGAGCCGTTTGCATCCCGAGGCCCAGCCGCTATCACAGGCCGCCCCCCACCAGGTAAACTCTTTTCCCCACCGTCGGCGGGATTACGATAACCCCGCAGTCTACGCGCGTGTCGGGCCGCGTCGTTGTCCAAGTGTCGACAAAGAAAACGGAACCATCAAATAGCTCCGCGGTGCGCTGGCTAGCGCTAGCCTGGTGGCTATCAGTAGCTAATGAGAGCAGGGTTATCCGCGGTCAAACCGGGGATGTGGCTAAATCGACTTCAAAATAAATGGGGTAAATTGAATTTCTTATTTTTGCCACTTGGTCATTTTGTGTTTGTGAACTGTTAGTGTTTGTAAATGCTGTATTTCTGCACCAATACAACAACGTGGACAAATATAGAACATAACAGCACACGAATAGTTTTATTTGTAAGAAGAGGACAATGGGTCTACGAGTAGGTGGTGAAAACATATGTTTTATCGACTTTTGTATTACTACCACATGGTTGGTAACAATTACACCTTAATTTGTGGAGTCATAAAAATGTGTGTTCTAGTGTTTATACCATCTGAAATCATAGTTAAATTGTATACTAAGCTTAAAGGGTCGCAATAGGCGTGTTTTATTTTGACAGTGAAAAACGGATGTGCTTTTTGTTTTGACCTATTAACTTGACTCTGTTAGCTGGTCTTTGCTAAACTGTGATTGTTGCTGGAAATAGGAGTTTGATCGCCTGACACTTTGCCCATGTACCTGTGCACACACACATAAACACAGGCTTTTCGTGTTTGTGAGCACTTTGACCATCAGACCACCAACACATGTTTCTGTCAAACGCCTGTGGTCACTTGCATATACGTGATGTAAACAGAGTAAAAGTCTCCAGAGTCTGGGGGCTTTATTTAGGGTTTCCGTTTGTTTTGTCGGAGTCTGTTTCCCCCCGAACTTGATCCCAGGTACCAGGAGGGAGGGGCTCACTTAGGTTGATCACCATGGTCACCTTAGCTGCTCGGCACGGGTTAGGCCAGGTTAACATAAAAGGGAACTGTCAATAGCTGTGACTGCTGATCAATATGGTCACTATCATTTTCTACAAAGGGTTTATTTTAAAGTGACCGTTGATAATAGCAATGGCAGTTTTTACACATCAGTCCAGATGTTTTTTCTGTTCTCTGGCTTTTTAAAACAGAAATCCCATCAAAGTGTCAAAATACAGACTGTTGCTGCATTTTCATTGTGCAAAAATTCTTCCTTTCCTGCCAGGACTCCTGCCAGTGTAGGTGCTTTTACATTCTTATCTCATCACTGTCAACACACTACGAGGAGACATTGTGATGGTAATTAGACCATTGTCTTAGAAATTGTCCTTTTATCACAAATAATTATGCAAACAGTGTTAAACATTTCCCATGACTATAAATGGAAGAAAGCTGTCAGATAGACCTAATACGACACTAAAGGCCAATTCATGCTTCTGTGACGACGCTACGCAGAGCCCTACGCCGTACCCTGACATCCCAATCCCCAATAATGTAACTTCACATTGAGGTGATGCAGAGCGCAAGAGCTGTGATTGGTTGCTTGGTAGCATCACATTTCTGCAAGACATGCAGAGAAATGGTGTCTTTATATTCTTCATCGCAGTTCTTTAAGAATAAATAATTTCTCTTCATCTATCAGCTCCAACACGATCCGCTTAGTAACACTTGTTATTGTTTTGAAGTAAACAGAGACGCCGGAAACCAGAAGAGACACGACACCTGCTTAGACACTACCGCCACTAGCGTTTCAGCTGTGTAATTGCAGCTCGACTCACACACCTACGCACAACTATTAATTACGACCCTGTGCGTACCTATGGCGTAGCTTCGACGAAGAAGCATGAATTTGGCTGAGCAGCTTTTCTTTTCGTCTCTCTTTTGGCAGCATAAACATTACCTGTAGCTTTTGTGCACATCATATTCATATTAGTTTGTTCATCACCAGACAAAAAAATGCTCACTAGACTGAAGTTATTTGAATCCCCTGGACTTTCAACAACCATGTTGGGCTCAGTCAAGCCCGGTAACCCCAACATAAGCAGATAAAAGTGTCCTTTCTACAGGGTACAGATCCCAGCTATATGATACTGGTTATACAGAATTGTCAATGATGGGCCGATTACAGCCAGATAACCTTAAGAGCCAAACCAAATGATACAAGCTCCTGGGGAGGCATATTCTTCAACCTGAGCCTACTGTGATGTAAATACTATAGTCAATAAGGCACCTTTGCAAGATGTCTGGAAATTACAACTCTAGAGATCACATAGAGAGATAGAATAAAAACACTCATTTATCTGAGCCCTCAGTTTGAATTTGGTGAAGAGATTTGTTAAGATAAGAAGCTGTAGCAGTCTGTCCCTGCTTAGAAGCGAGCCAGCTGCCTGCAGATGTCTGGCTTATGTTCCTTCAATACAAACAGTGTAGTTTGTGCTCGACACTAACCCAGTAGAGTTGTTGTACTCAGTTGAAACACCAGCTGGCATTTTTATAAGTGGTGCAGATCTTTTTTATTCTCACTTAACTGGTTTGTTCACAGAGACCTGAAAGTGTAAAGTCTTATTCTTTTTGCATTTACCAAGTAAAAAAAAAAAAAGGCTGGCTCACCTTCGTCAAAGGTGAGCCAGCTACATGATCCCACAAACCAGGGATAAGCCCAAAGATATCTGGATAGCTCACTTTTCTCACTTTGTGCTACAGGCTCCATCACCATCATCATGTTTTTTTTAGGATTTGAGTTTTTAGTGTTATTGTTGACTCACATATCCATTGATCAATCACTTGATCTGCGAGTGTGTAAATTGGCCAACTTCTAATACCTTGTTTTTTTCTGACACCAAGAAGAAAGAAAGGTGCTTAGTGTTCAGTGAAGTGAAACAGAAACACTCTGCAAAGAAGTTGAGAAGCTGCAGCGGATTAATTTGTCACCACAATATTCATTGTGATGGTTTTGTGGTCATTAAATTGTTGCTTTATTGTGAAGCAAGTAGGGTACTAATTTAATCAGTCATGTATATTGGAGTCACTACAAGATGTAGCGCTCTCAAGATGTAACATTGGCGTCCACCTTTGTGTAAGTTAATTTAAGTATTTAATTTAGTTTTTCACAGAAGAATTGTAGACTTCTTGCAGATGCAATTTTTAAGATAGCTTTACTTAAAATATACTACTTCTTTCTCAGGTTCATGTACTTGAAAGTACATCCAGTTCTGTCATGAAAACCATAATAGAGCTCATGTATATAAATAAATCTCCTTCAGGACACATTACAGCCATATGAAAAACCCACAGTGAAATGAAAGCGATTTTCTATCACCGCTGTTTGCTGGTTCAGACTAGGCACTCTCTTGTTGCACCACCACGGCCCAGGTCTATAATTCACCTTGCTTTCACTGGGCCAGCGTAGCCCAAGAGTATTTTCTTTTGGTGTGTGTGTGTGTGTGTGTGTGTGTGTGTGTGTGTGTGTGTGTGTGTGTGTGTGTGTGTGTGTGTGTGTGTGTGTGTGTGTGTGTGTGTGTGTGTGTGTGTGTGTGTGTGTGTGTGTGTGTGTGTGTGTGTGTGTGTGTGTGTGTGAAGGGGAGTGCGCTCTCCCTGCGAGAGCCCCTTCACATGAGCTTTTGTTTGATGGAAAATCTCATGCCTCAAAGAATCCACATGTCTCTCAGACAGCTGCTGAGCATCCTGTAGTGCACTGGCCTCCACATGGGTCTGGCTCGCATCGCTGCGCATCTGCTTTGATTGTTGTTACATAACTTGGCATTTTGTCCTCAATGCCCCCCCTTTACCTTTCCTTCCCCTCAGAGAACACCATAGTATTTCTCTCTCTGTGTGCCCACTGCCTTCCACAGTGAATTTGACTGGTATCATCCTTTCTTTACCATAGAGCTGGTGTTTTTTAGAGTGCTACTTGAAATCTTATTTTTCTCTTTGTGCTTTATTTCTAATGGAGTGGTTTATGAGAGTCCTTTGTGACTTCACACTTGTTTATCTAATGCTAGGCCTGGACTGTGTTAAGTTAAGTAACCATTTGAAATATTGGCATTGCTATATACAGTGAAGTACGTGACAGGAAAGATTAACAAAGCTTAACAAAAATATTTGTATTATATTCTTATATTTTCTTACTAGTTCATATGGTTTAAATTTTGCAAACTCAACAGAATTTTTGTTTTGCTTCTCATCTGCAGGACGCACTTCCTGTGCAGAGTCAGGAAGTGACTCCAACATGGGGGTCAAAACCTTCACTCACAGCTCGACCTCCCACAGCCAGGAGATGCTGGAGAAGCTGAACGCTTTACGCAACGAGGGTCACCTATGTGATGTCACCATCCGCGTCCAAGACAAGCTCTTCTTGGCCCACAAAGTGGTCCTCGCCTGCTGCAGTGAATTCTTCCGCTCCAAACTTGTGGGCCGGCCAGAGGAGGAGGAAAAGTTTGTGTTGGACCTTCATCATGTGACTGTTAGTGGCTTCGCTCCTCTGTTGGAATATGCTTACACGTCGACCCTCTCCATCAGCACCGAGAATATCATCGATGTCCTGGCGGCTGCAAGTTATATGCAGATGTTTGCTGTGGCAAGCACATGTTCAGAGTTCATGAAGTCAAGTATTCTGTGGAGCCCAGGTAACAACAACAACAACAACAACATGGCAGCAGAAAAAACACATGAATCAGCACAAGAGAGTGCCTCATCAAACTGTGCCCTGACGCCATTGGACGGCAGTGTTTCACCTGTGTCGTCGGACTGTAGCGTGATGGAGAGAAATGTGCCAATATGCCGCGAATCGCGACGGAAACGCAAGAGCTTTGTAACAATGGCATCACCTGAGAGTCCTCTTAAATGCACTACACAGATTGTCACCACCTCCCCTCAGATCCCCAACCCATCCCCCTCATTCTCAGACAGCACAGCCCAGCCTGTGGAGTCCTCCCTGGCCTTTCCATGGACTTTCCCATTCGGCATCGACCGAAGGTTCCACTCGGACAAATCAAAGCTCCCGGAAAGCCCTCGTTGTTTAGAGCAGGGCGCTCCAGGGACCTCAGAGGTCGTGGTTGGCCGGCGGCTCAGTGACTACCTGTCGTGTGAGAGCTCGAAGGCAGTGTCGTCGCCAGTGCCAGCAGAAGAGGAAGATGTGAGGGTGAAGGTGGAGCGTCTCAGCGATGAGGAGGTCCAAGAGGCATCCTCTCAACCAGTCAGTGCCTCCCAGAGTTCGCTGAGTGACCAGCAGACGGTGCCAGGGAGTGAACAGGTCCAGGAGGAGCTCCTCATCAGTCCACAGTCTTCCTCTATAGGTGGGCTGTTCTCCCCAATTCACTCATCCACAGCATTTAGAATTATTTCTGCATGTTTAATGTTGCCTTATAGTGTAAATGCTTCACTATCAGTTGAGAGTTACATGGTTAAATATAGACAGAAAAACAACATATCCGTGTTGCTGTATCTATCACTATTACAATAGAATCTCTGTCCTGACCCAGTTACCACAGCGTCGCTTTGTAACCAAACCTTCCCCAGTGGGTTTTTGTGTTGGTGTTATTGGAAACATTTTTAGTCCGGGGGCCTGAAAGCAGTTGGAAAATGGAAACAGTGATCACTCAACTGTTAAATAGGACAGATTTGTATCCAGCAGCATCAATCCTAAAATAAGGGATCAGCCTTAAAGGACCTACAGTAATATACCAACCTCATACAAGATGACATGCTTTCCTTTGTCGGAAATTCAGTAGACAGCTACCATATGAATAATTTTGATTTGTCTCTTCAGGGTCGATGGATGAGGGAGTGTCTGAGGGATTGCCGTCAATGCAGAGCACGTCTAACGCTGGAGGACATGCAGAAGATGATGAAAGGTATCATGATTTGTTACAACTTGAAGTAAGACACAAGTCACAGGCAGCAAAAAATATATAGACACAGACCAAATAACTGGCTGCCTGAGCCACGCCTGTGTTGGTAATAAATCTAAATTACAAAGACATGACACATGATAATATGAAGATTTTCAATGTGAAGGCCTCTAACTGGAAATGCATAAATGACTCATGTCACATCTCAGCATTGTCCAAAAACATCCCATTACTAGTTTCTTTAAATTTCCAGTTCCTTGACATGGACTGTAGTGGGCCATTTGTATCAAGATATTTTTTATGTGAAGAGACAAAGATAGTTCTTTTTGTTAACTTGTCGAAATGGATGTAATTTAATGTATTTGTATAGGAACAGGTTTGTTCATTATTGGAGCACTGACAAGGTTTATTATCATTTTGATGTTGACTGTGTTTCAGGTTGGATGGTATTCAGTATCCATACCACCTCTATATCAGCCCTTCAGCCCGACCAGGCACCAATGGCCCTGATCGGCCCTTTCAGTGTCCAACCTGCGGAGTCCGATTCACACGTATTCAAAATCTGAAGCAGCACATGCTCATACACTCCGGTAGGTGAAATGAGGAGATTAAGATTAACAGAGTCCAAGAACGAGTGACAGAGACCTGATCAGCTCATTGCTGTGTACCTCCACAACCTCATATATTTGTTTGCAGTCACAGTACTTTGTAATCAATGAAGGCAATGCATCAGATTTGGTGCAGCTCTCTTTGGAGCCACAACAAGATTATACACATGCAGCAGTGTTGCCCAACACCTGTAAACTAGGGCTGGGCTGAATATGACCAAAAATCACAATAAAAAAGTTCAAATCAGTCGATAATCGATGTTGATATTTGTCATTATAAATGTTTATACTTATTTGGACAAGTTTGTAAAGATTTAATTTCAACGTTAATTGTTTTTTGGTTTTTCTCTAAAACAAAATCCAAATTACATCCATTGTGATTCAGTCGTCTAAAAATGCAGAACAACCGTGTTCACCATATGCAGATTTCAATGTTGGAGCTATGTTGGCGCTAATATGACAGCACTGTTGGAAATATTCTCACATTACAAACATTTGATTTACATCAGACGTTAAGTAAGATTGTAAAAAGGTGCCATAAATAGCATATGCAGCCTGGGAGAGAGATCAAGACCCGCTCAGGTCAGAGTAGTTCCTTTTTAAAACATTTTTAGATTTGTACTTTTATACTATAGAGTTATACTTTCTTAACCTGTGGAACGGGTCATCACCCTGCAATGGCAACGATTTCAAATGTATATGGCGAATGTCCAGTGTGATTTACACTTGTTGATAATTCATGAGCAGCATTTCATTTGCAATCAGTTGGGAGTTATACCTAAATATAAAATACCCGAAATGAACAATTTGATGACTCAGTAAAAGAATGACAGGTCAATTCTATATGTTAGGAAACTTACTTTCATTTTATCATGTTTGAGACGTCTACTTACTTAGAACATAGTTTTTTATGACTTCTGAAGTGCAAACCTGTTCATAAAGGGACAGACAGTTTTAAGGGCACATCACAGTGACACACTAGCCATGAAATATGTAGAACTCTCTGCAAACATTTAAAGATGATGAAGATGTGTGAGTTTCATCACTGTGGTATGTAGAGGCAAATAGGCATTTATCATAGAGTTTAGTGTTTACTCCTTGTTGAATTAACACTTAATAATATTTAGGAGCTGAAGTATTAATTGACATTCAAATAACTAAAACTACATTACATTATCATGATTAAGTCTATTACCACCTACTTGTTTGGTTCCTTGTCTGTGCAAGTAGAAAATTAAAGGTTAGGTTAAATATGATAAACATGCATATTTTCATTATTTACACAAACTGGTTTTAACCAAAACTTGACATTTAACCGATGTTCTCAGTATCAGTGGTATATTTGCTAATGGAGATCAAAATAAATGGTTCAATGATTTTGGCTTACTATACTTTCCAACATATTGTGTAGAGCTTAGTGATGAATGCATGAGGCTTTTTTGTTCTGGGAAACACTGATTTGGAAAACGGTTGAAGCTGACACACACACACACACACACACACACACACACACACACACACACACACACACAGGCACACACAGGCACGCACACACACACACAGACACACACAGGCACACACAGGCACGCACACACTTGGATACAAACACTTGTTTGATGCTACAGTACAGATCCGCTAAGCCTTGCGTTTCTCACCCTCCCTCAGGCATTAAGCCTTTCCAGTGTGACCGCTGTGGGAAAAAGTTCACACGGGCCTACTCCCTAAAGATGCATCGGCTGAAGCACGAAGGTAAACGCTGTTTCCGGTGCCAGATATGTAGCGCCACATTCACGTCCTTCGGTGAATATAAGCACCACATGAGGGTCTCCCGACACATAATCCGCAAGCCGCGGATTTACGAGTGCAAAACGTGCGGCGCCATGTTCACCAACTCTGGCAATTTAATTGTACACCTGAGGAGTCTGAACCATGAGGCATCCGAGCTAGCAAACTACTTCCAGAGCAGGTGAGGAGTGCGGGGGCGCTGACCCCCATTATTTACTCAGATCTCACCTACTCAGATGGATTAGAAAATAACTACATTTAGGTTCTAATACCTGAGGTTCATTTGACTTTGGTTGTGCAGAATTGTTTTTGAGATGATTGTAGTTGGTTTGAATGTTCAGATCAAGTGTACCTGAAGTTTTGGGCTTTTGTTCATTGGAGAGTTTTTATTTTACTTACTTAAAGGAATATTTAGACATTTTGGGAAATGTACTTAATATATTTCTTCTCAAAAGTCAGATGAGGGTTGACAGCACCCTCAAATCTTTCAGGTCAATATGTAGCTGGGGCCAACAACAGCATTATGACGGCAACAGGGAAACAGCAAGCCTGACTCAATCTGCCACCAGCTTCTTTAAAGTTCACTTATTAACACATATCTCATTTATTTAATCAACAAAAGCTGAAGTGAAAAATTGACAAGGGTTATTTTTCTTGGCTGGGTCAATTGAGTTATTACAGTTCAGTCAAGATATAACATGTTAACTTGTGAACTTCAGAGAAGACTATCAGTGGAATTGGTGCCTTTTTAAATAGAGGCTGTCAAGCTGTTTCCTTTGTTTCTGACCGTAGCTTTGATATTTAATCAATAAATAATTAAATATGAGAGCGGTGTCAGTCTTCTCTAACTCTTGGCAAGAAGTTGAATGAGCGCATTCACCAAAACCCTGAACTATTCCTGTAACATTCATCATTGAGAGGAGATGGCAAATACCTCAGGCACGATTTGATGTGACAATGAAGTAGGTAATTTGATTTAAAATGAAGTGAGTGAAGTAACCCAGTGTTCTGAAACACCTTTGATATTTCAGCGTTATTTAGAATGACACTTTTTATAGTCCTGCACTTTGTTCGCGGGAGTTGCACCATGAAAACTTGAGTAAGGTCATTCAGTCCCCACAAAACACAACTTTGATTCTGTTTGTCGATTTGTTTCTATTTGAAATAATTTTCCTTTCGTTTCTTTTTATTTACTAAACCTTTCCACTTTTTGACTTAACTTAACTTTGGTTCTCACAGGTCAGAAGGACTTTTAACAGGCTATTGACTCCTCAAAGGTGTTTTAGTAAAAGGCCTGAGCCTGAGATCGTAATATGGAAACTGACTATCCAGTCACTCTGTTGACTCCCATTCCCAGTCTTCATATAAAAAGATTAGTTAACTTCACTGTATTTGTCCCCAAGTTGCTGATTGCTGGTGCAGTTTGTCAGGTTCAGCTGTTGCCACTGTCCTCTTTAGTTTGGAACCAAGTTTTAGAGCCCCTGTCATTGGAATTCAAGTGTACTTGATGATTATTTTGATGCATAGATCAAATGATGCAGCATTTAAAAGAGCGTGAGGCAGAACAAGCACAGATTTTTCTATATTTAGTTTTTAATTAGACATTATCCGAAGCATTTATAATCACGTTGTCGTCATCATCTCCTCTTCTAGTTTACTTGTGCTAAACTTGTTTGCAAACAAATGATTGCCAAAATAATTTGAGTTAAATCAGCTAAATCAAATAAAAAAAATGTAATCACTACTAAGTTTGCACTGAAACATTTGACCTTGAAAACTATCTTTTGAATTTATGTGGCATGAATTTTTACTTTGTGAAATTCTCAACAGTCAGTCTCCAGTTGTATATTTATTAAAATAGAAAATGTATATTATAATTAATAAAATTTGTGTATTTAAGTTGCCCTTGGTCAGTACACTTGGTCTTAATCCAATGCTAAATTTGAAGACAGAAAACTCAGTTCAGAGCATTTGGGACACTGAGTAAAAGGAACTAGTCCAAGTTGAAGAGATCTCAATCACTAAAGAGGCCATTTGGGTGACATTTGTTATGTTGTTGTTTCATCTCAGGCCTGAGAGAAAAAACATAAATTTCCAAGTATTTTCAATATCTTGTGCCATATCAGTAATCCTTTGATTACTAAAATGGAATGTTAAAATGTGTATTCAGTTTCTGATATAATTCAACTTATTATGGCAATGATAACAAGAAAATATCCACTCCAACACACATATTACCAAACATTGTGTATATCTTTGAATTGATTGATTTTTTTCTACTGATTAAGCTTTACAGGACTGTGTCAGATATGAGAAATTATAATAAACTGTTTTTGTAATCAATAATCAAGCTAATTATGTCAAGATTACAAAATATATCTTGAAATCATAGTTAAACAACATAATAAATTGTCTTTATCATGTCCTCTGTGTCCTCCTGTAGATATTTTGATATTTGCACTGCATTTACAATGGAGTTGTGTTGCAGAAACCAAATCATGCACAGTGAACTCAACAAATTCTCTTGATTCTTGCAGTGATTTCCTCGTGCCCGACTACCTGAGCCAGGTACAGGAGGAGGAGGAGGTGCTGGGAGTCCAGTATGAGCTGGAGGAGTCCCAGCATCACCCCGTCTACCCAGGCAGCACCTCCACCACCACTGCCACCTCATCCTCCTCCTCAGTCCAGATGCCCGTCATCTCCCAGGTCTCCTCCTCTACCCAGAATTGTGAGAGTTCCTCCGGCTTCCTTTCACCCGAGCCACTGGATCCCATGGAAGCCCAAGCCTCCCTCAAGATGGACGCTGACGAGACGGCAGCCATGACAGAGGAGACCAAGATGGACAACAGTCTAGGTGGCAGTTCCCCAGAGGTGTTTGAAGAAGTGCAGCAGCAGCACGCCCAGGCCAAGGAGATGGTTTCTATTACCATAGAATGATTCAAGTTTTGTACTTGCTCATCATGTCTTATTTTGCAGCCATGTCATATGGGAATATCTGCCGGAGCGCCATGATGGCTGACAGGGACGACTGGACATGTGTACATGTTGTAACGTCATCATGTGAAGATACCATGATAAAAGTTACCTGAAGACTTCAGTTGCCTTAGTTTTGCTTTCCACATGCAGTCAGATGAACTTATTTGAGTTAATGTTTTACACCAAACCAATTCCAGCAAAGTAAATGATAATTTTCTTCTTTGCAATTATGATTATCATTTGGTGATATGAGATTTCAGTAGATCAAACTCTGGGTTCAGTTTGTCCCCAAACCCAAATTATCTCCTGAATAAGCAAGTCAGCAGTATTTCTGAAGGGTCATTTTGCAGAAGGCTGTTTTTTCCCATATGACATGAATGCAGCACTAGGTAAAATCATTTCTGTCTTAGCCAATTTGAGGTCTGTTATAAATCCAAGCCTTGCCCTATTTTTGGAAAGTGCCTGAGTTCCCATTTTAACAAAGTAACGTATAGAGGAGGAAGAGCTCTTGACTTTGCCAACAGTGACAAATCAAGTCTGCAAACTGAGCTAAAGAAAAAAAACATACTTGTATTTCATTTGTTGTGATAATGCTAGTTTGTATGGGCAGAAACTCTGTTATTCCTTCAGTGCCGTCGCTATAGGCAAACCGTTAAATGTCAATATTATCTATATTGCAATAGCTTGTTCTGTAGTTTTACTATTTGAATGCTGTGTATGTTGGGTGTTGTGACATGTCAGGTGTGTGTATGTGCATTTTTCAAAATCAATATCAAGACAGAACATTTGAATTTTAAATGTTTAAATCTTGAAATGATACTGACAGAGTATTCCCTTTTTAGATGTTTGTGTAGTATATGATTTTTCAGACCTATTACAAGTATTTTTTTAATCTCTAATGAACACTGTTGTTAAATCAAACCTAAACTCACAGAGTTTAGAAAAAGAGAAACTCAGATAAGCACTGATGCATTTTTTTGAAACAAACAAACAAATGTCAAAATATGACCAAATTTTATTTCAGAAGAATTTTAAATTTGGAGTTTGAAAGTGCGGCCCCAAATGGGTTCTAAGATGTGGTTATGTAGCATTTCATCCTAGTTGAAGTTGGGTCTGCTTTTCATTTTGAACACACTTTGTAACAGATATTGATTGATATTGATATCTGATTCAGATTATGGTTATCCTGATTAACCAAGGTACACTGCTGATGTTCTAAGACATTGCATGACTGTTGAAGTGACGTTTAAATAAGGTACAACGTGATTGTCTTTTTTTTTTTTTTCTTTTTTTTTACATCTTATCCTTAAGTGAATGTTTTTTCTGGATGATAACCCAAGAATATTACGTTTCCCCAAAAGTGTGGGTGACCAACCAGCAGTCTTTTAAACAGAAATGTTACTCTGTGAAAATATTCCTGACTAAAAATGTAGCTGTAAACCTGCAGCAAGTGGTGCAGGCAGATTGTGAAGGCTGTCTGTGACGGACAGTTTTCATTCAGAAATTCAGAGTACAAGGATGTTTGGTCACGTTTTGTTAAGATATAGCTTTGGAAGCAGCAGGAGTGTGCTGTCGTGTGAATGCAAATACTGTGAGTAGAATCATTCTAAATGATAAGTTAAAAGTTGCTGTGTTAGGTAAGAGCTTAACTTTCACCTCCAACTGTTTGGCAGTTGATTTCATTTTATGTTTTTATGCTGATTTTAGGTCAAACCTCCAACTCCTGTTACCTGTGTTCCTGTGTTGTGCCTGTATTTAGAGAAGATAATGATGCTCATGGCCATGATCCATGAGTTGAATGCTACTGACTGTGAATGGGTTTCTTGTTGAGTGAAAGCTTTTATTTTCTGTTGCCCCCTGAAAGTAGTGCTAATGGCCCACATGTAGGATTCTCACAGCGGGATGTAAGCCCTCTCACGAAGGGTTGATTGTAAATGTAAAGATGACTATTGCTGTGAGAAGGGCATGAATATCAATGACTGTGTCCCATTCATTGCAATCCATTGAGACCTATCTTAATAAGAGCTTGTGTTACCCCGCCCCAGCCTGTCCGTCACTTTTTCAAAGTTGTGCCATTTGCCCTTTTTATCTGGGTACATATCAAGCTTTTCCTACAGGACCAAATGTCCTCTGTCTCATTGGGGATTTGCCATGGCAATCAGTATCTGCACATATTAAAAGAAAGAGATAATCATTTCAAGTGGTCCATGCTATTTAGCAAAGGGTTCCTGCTGTTTCGGCCCTGAAAACACTGTATGATGTTGTGCTTTTAAGAGGCTAGCCTTAGTAAATGGACCTATTAACTGAAGTTGCACAATATCGAAATTTTAAAAATGTTTTCTATTCTCCATTTGTACGTCATGCTTTTCATCTGTTGTGTTCGGTGTCTGTATAAAAAAGTTTTTATAATGAAATGCTGCTGTTTGTTGAAACGCAAAGTGCCCAAAATATTTTTGTGAACCAATGGTGTGCAATAAATGGACAGGTGGTGTTTTCAAAGTTTTGATTTTGTCTTTGGAATGATGAATTATATTATATATATATATATATATAAAAAAAAAAAAAGAATGTATCATTTTGTTTCATTCAAATGTGACTGAAGTTGAATCAAATAGGCTAGGACCCCGTTTGATCTGTGAAACAAGGAACGAGGCTTTGATATTTAAAGACTGGTTCTGTTCAGCTCCTTTCTTTTTGTTTCCAAAGTTGCATGTTCATATTGTTCTGTGAAGTGGAGAGCATGTCTTCAGTTAGTGATCCGTTCCGTCAAGGCCTTATTTGTCGATGACTCCTCATCCAGCAGAGCTTTGATCAGTTGTTCAGCATGCCCTCTTATTTTCTGTACGTTATCCCTTTATGTGCAATGTTTGAAAATATCTTGATTATATACAAGACATGCCTTTTCAATATACACTCAATGTTGTATATGTTTTCTAGTCCTTAAGGTTTATTTAAAAGGTGGAAAATATAAGAAAAAAAACTGGTAGCTCTTCATAACAGCATATATATTTTTGGTGACTTTTGTATGGGTGCTGTTTCATGGCACCTTTGGATAATCTTGTTAAATGTGAATAGAACACCTTAGTCTGGGAGTATGGGGGGCATTGGTAGTCTTTACTTTGTGACTGTCTGCAGTGTGTTTATATGTTTATATATATATACATATATATATATAAATTTGCAGTATATACACTCATACTATGTTGCGTATTCTTTATACTGTAGGCTACTTGATAACAACCTGCTTTGAGACAGATGTTGTATTTTGTGTCTTTGATACTGTATTTCAACTGTAGTTTGGAGAAACTGTACAAAAACATCCCAGATAGCAATGCTACCTGCACATTGAATAGGGAGAACTGATGTTTGTGCTGTTGAGTGTTTAAACTGGATCATATTCCACAGCTGGCTTTTAAAAACTGACAAGACCACTCTGTATTTTTCGGGTTTATGGTTGTTCTGAATCTTTACTAGTGTTCTGGCTTTGCAGTCCTGTTGTTATTAAAAAAAGAGTCACTTTTGTAAAAGTATAAAATATAAATAAAAAAAAAAAAAAAGTCAGAATAAGTCTAAAACTTGTCTGAAGTTATTTGTTGCTGTAATATATTTCAGAATATTTTCTGCATCATCACAAATCCATCATCGTTTTATTTAGAGCACAATTCAAAAGACTAGACTAGCAAACTTCAGTTGATGTTTTTTTCTTAAGAGTTTGTTTCAGGAACAAAACCCCAGCAGTCAAACTACATGTGACCACCAAACCCCAAAAGGCCATCTGATTGGATGAGGCCACCCCTGAAGACTCTTGGTAGCTTTGGCTGAACACAGAATTAAGACTGAGGAGTTTGTCCCCCATCTGTCACAGTGTAGGCGACTATGAAGCAATTGCTTCACATCTAGCATGCAGGGGGAAAATAATGATGCCATCAATAACCATCCAACTTTATCAAGACAGACTTTTTTGACGAAGGCTTTCAAGGCCATTCATGGAATATTATTTTCTTCTTTGGCAGTTCTTACCTTCATTAGACAGCAGACAGTGAGGCGAGGGAGGAAGAGATGATGCTTTGCAGCAAAGGTCCCCAGCCAGATTTAAAGTAGGAACATTTGTGGTTACATGGTCAGTGTCTTACAGCCCTAAGCCACCAGGACAGTCCAGAATCCTTCAAAATAACCATTCTCTGCAGGAGTCTGGATCAAGCAACAGCCCCACACAGGTTCTGAGGCTCCTGTAAGGATTTAAAGTGGTCAAACATCATTATTATGCTCGTGAACATTCATTTCTTTAATGTCACGCACTCCATGCAGGCATCATACCAAGAGTAATAAGAGTCCCTCAAAGTAGACAGTGAAGAAATGGGTCTCATCTGTACTGCTCCCCATCATTATTTCTCAACTTGTTGTTTTTGTCCTCTCAGAGGGCCGATACTGATGTTCAGTGTTGGCACACAGATGGCTGTAATCCAATCAGACGTTGCCGCAATATTATCAGCCAATCATTTTGCTGTCAAACCTGGCCCCCCCTCCCCCCTCCCCCCCCTCCTCCCCAATCATCCCCAGTCTCCATATGCAGAGCCATCATCAACTTATCTACCTCCCATCAACCACCACCAGTGTCTTGACCTCTCTGAATCATGATGACATCATGAAGGGACAAAGCACCATCAAGACGACGCATAGTAATGAAGCTCAGCGTAAGTTCAGTCAGGAAGACTTTATCCCCACTCAATCAATCTCAGTCTCTCACTCTCTCTATGCTTATTGATCAGCTGATTGTGGGCATTTCTAAATGGCCAATCAGATTCTGCCACAGTCTCTTCCAGCCAATCATGCGGCTCCTGTCAAACTTTGAATCCCTTCTCCTCTCTTCCCCAGTCAGCCGTCATTCAATGACGCGCATGACCCACCTCCACCCCAATCTCCTCTGGTCTTCAGCAGAAACATCATCACCTCATCTGGATACTCAACCACCACCAGTGTCTAAAACCCGGGGGGAACTCCTGTACTGCGTTATGCTTCACCTCCATCTAATCCCAAAGACTATAACATTCACATCACTTTCTGTGCACATGTCAATAAATGTTGTTAAAACGTTGAATCGAAGTCTCTCCTGATTGAAATGATATTTGCTCCTTCACAGACTCGTATTTTACCAAATTCCAAATAAAATCACCAACCCCATAAAAGTTAATACAACACACACACACACACACACAAAGCAATTGTTAGTTCTCAGAACAGAAATGTTTTGACTGTGTCAGCATTTTGTTGCATCTGAATTTTATTAGGAGCATTTTTAATATTAGAGAAAATCTATTGACAGCATTGGAATGAATTGAACCTTGTAAAGTGCACACTTTTGGATGGTGCAGTTAAGCTTCCTCCACGAGACCGTTTGTCTGAGGACAGTAAACCGAGCAGAGGCTTTGTTTTATCCCCAGATGTTCCTATAATCCAAACTCGATCTGTGATGCAGATTAAACCCACACACACTGTGGTTCAAGACATACTGTTCCTATTAATGTAATACACTTAATAGGCCGAGACTAATGTTGTACAAACCTTATTTGCTGCTTTCTGAGTCCTCTGAGGGCACCACACTTATGGAAAAAGTCCAGAACAACATCAAATCACTTCTTGTGCACTTTCTTCAGTGTCCACCACGCATTTGGATATTATGAAGCCAACTGTGCATTGACGATAGCCTTAACGCTGGGTCATTTAGCTATCATTAATCAATGCGATCAACATAATAATAATAATTATTATTATTATCTTAAATTTAGAGCCAACAAACCTAATACATTTGCTTGATTAATATTGTAAAAGTTATAGATATGGTATTGTAGGCCTTTCTTTCTCTCTTTCATTGTAGCCCTCTTCACCTAATGAGGAAGACCTTGATGATTAAGAAAGAAAAAAAACATACTCCAAAACACATGAAGCCAATCACAAATTAGCTGATTAAAAAAATCTGATGGAACAAAAACTTCACAAACAGAGAGATTGTCTGCCAGTACAGACGATGGTGTTACTGATGAAGCAACAACCTACCTACCTTGCGATGTCTTGTTCTATGCCAGGCCAGTAAAAACAGCTAATTATGGCCTTGTGAGTGTTTTCCACTCCACAGAGCCCACCAGGAGAGTTAGTGTGGGACTTCACACGTATGTCATGAGCCTCTTGTGGAGATAAGAGCACTGTGGTCAGGATCTGTCTGCCATCGCTTTACTTCTGGCAGATATAGTGAAGTTCATTACCTGGGGAGAATTGAACTTTTAGCCGAAGGGAATTCTTCAGCAAACAAACCACAAGTCCCAGGTATTAAATGAGTTACTTTCCCTTCATGATGAAGTATTCACCCCTTCTTTTATATAATACTGGGTATCAGGTGGAAGCTGGCCATATACTAGTAATTCCAGAGCTTTCTCCTGGGCCATTTAACATCCTATCAACTGTTTTATAAGTATGTGGTATCTGGTATCTTTACTTTATAGGCAGCTCAATTATGGGTTTAATGAGAAGCAGGATTGGAAAGAAGACTGGAAAGACATTTTACTCAAGTAGAAGTAAAATTACCTGTTCTCAGATAAAAGTACAAAGACAGTAAAAACTACTCTGAGTTAATGTTACTGTGGTGCATTTAGTTAGTAGAATGATTAAATGATTTAGGCTACCAGGCCAATATACATTGATATTCAAATATATACACTGTTCCCTGGTAAAACTGCACCGAAAGAAACCAATACATTCCAATATGCGCTTTGCAGCCTGTACCTACAACTGATCGCTGATAAACCAGTAGACTTTATTCAGTATCATGCAGTATGGCTGCAGAACAAGTCTCTGACTGTCCTCGAGTGACCAAGCCAAAGCCCAGATTTAAACCCTATAGAACATCTGGGCAGAGAGCTGAAGATGGCAGCTCACACACATTTCCAATCTGATCTGAGAGAACTGGAGAGGAGCTGCCAGGAATAACAAGATAAACTGCCCAACTCCAGGTGTACAAAGTTTTGTAGAGACTCACCCAGGAAGACTCAAACTGTGACTGTTGCCAATGGAGCTGCTGCACAGGACTGAATTAAAGATCTGAATACTTTTTTAAACAATAGATACTGATATTTAATACATTTACAAAAAAATAGTTTTCATTTTGTGTGAAAAAATGTGAAAGCAATGTATTAAGTACATTTTGAAGTGATTATATTACTGCTGCAGCACCTCACGGCAGCCTTTCAGTTTTATTTACATATGAAATACAGCTCATGTAAACAGACATAGGTTTCTGCTGGTAGTGGCTGTAACTTTCACTTTATCTATGAAGGAAGGACAAGTAATATTTCCCTGTACTCCATTATCAGCTGTTGAAATTCATTTCATGTCAGTTCAACATGCACTGCTGTGTTTGTTCCATGTGTCACACAGTTTAATCATTAATGCACTATCCACCGATGGACAGTTTTGAACTTTTGAACACAGCCATCGTTGGTCGTGTGTCGGAAGGCAACAAACTGGAATATAGGGAGGTCATCACCGACTTTGTCCACTGGTGTAAACTGAATCACCTTTACATCAACGCCACCAAGACGAAGGAGATGGTGATCGACTACACAGGTGAACGCCCAGGATGTGGACATTGAGATTGTGAAGGACGAAAGATACCTGGGTTTTCAATAACACACTGGACTGGTCCACACACACAGACGTCCTGTACAAGAGGGGCCATCTGCTGAGGAGACTGATGTCCTTCGATGTGTGCAGGACACTACTAAGGACTTTTTATGACACTGTGGTGGCTTCCGCAGTGTTCTATGCCATTGTCTGCAGGGGATGTGGATGCACTGAGAGGGACAGAAAAAGACTTGATAAAACTGGTTCAGAGAGCCAGCTCACTTTTGGACTGCCCTCTGGATCCTACTAGCAAAGTTGAATTCAATCATGGACAACACCTCTCACCCCCTATGGCCCTTAGCAGCTCTTTCAGCAGCAGACTGCTCCACCCACGGTGCAAGAGGGAACACTTCCACAGGTCCTTCATTCCCACCCCCGTCAGACTGTACAACACCATCCAGAATGTTAAATAAAAAATGCTGCTTTGGTCATGTTTACTAACACTATTTGCACAATTGTTTTGTACAAAAGATTCACTTCACTTCACTCTGTTGTCTGCCTCATTCTGACCTGCCTGCTGCTGTGACAAGTGAATTTCCCTGATGTGTGGAAAAATAAAGTTCTATCTAATCTAATCTAATCTTAAACTTCACACATTTGCAACATGAGGCATGAACAGCTCAGTGGTCCACAGCACCTGAAGATGCTGCTCCTCAGTTCAGTGGCACCACCGTCTCTCCAGGAAAACAAAGCCTGAGCCAACACACAACATGTTTTCTGCTAATCATGTGCAGTCTCACTGAGCAGCTCTGAAGAATACAT
Source organism: Verasper variegatus (assembly GCA_026259375.1). NCBI lineage: Eukaryota > Metazoa > Chordata > Actinopteri > Pleuronectiformes > Pleuronectidae > Verasper > Verasper variegatus. The sequence goes on along the minus strand of CM048047.1, from coordinate 6,978,204 downwards.
CTGTTTCTCCTTCTTTTGATTTTCTTGTTTTTTTAGATGATGAAATATAACTCTCCTTGATTTGATGACTGCTGTTGCCAAAGCTAACTATGATATTTTTCTTTCATTTTCACTTACCCACAGTGTGAACTTGGGTCACTTGCTTAACAGACCTCTGAAGTTCAGTACATAATTCAAATTTATATAGGTTTAGAACAGGCACTGCACTAATGTTAACAATGAAAATTGTGTAAATAATGTGAACAAGTTCATGAATATTATAAACAAAATAACACACAGTGTATGTCTTTCTGAATATAGGTACAGGGGGTATTGCTCTGATCAGTTACTACAGTAGTAATGTGAAGTAATCTGGGTCTACTGGTTTTGTCTGAGCAGATTTTAGGGAAAATGTTGAACCTTCATTTAATACATAATAGAGATATTTTATAGTAATGAAGACAAAAGGAGCAGATGCTTTAAACAGACATTTATTGAGATATGCAACATCAATCCATCCTCACTGGAGTGGGACCAGTCTGAGTCAGGACAGGGAACATGATCCTCATGCATGGATACAGATGAATGTGTTACACATTCGTCATCAAGAATTATCTGTTGCAGTGAATGAGGAAGACCTCAACAGCTGCTTTTCTTCATCAGAAGAAGGGGGAAAAAACCATCAGAAGTAGATCCAGAATACCAAAGTGGCTCTACTGTGGGCACACCATATGGTAGAATGAGAAATTATATAAAAAGAATACAATTGTGGGACAAAAGTTATTATAAATGTAAAATGAACAATTAAGTGTGTAAATGCTTTTATTTTGACAATGTTATGTCATGGGGGGCAGCTCTTCTGTATTCAGGTGATGAGCCTGAAATGTATTTTCATTAAGTCTTCTGAGCGCCACCACTGTAACATTCATAAAGTCGGTTGGCTTTGCAGCTAACAATATTCTTCGTTATTCAGGTATGTTACTAAAACTATATTAATAATTACACAACGTTAGACCATCGCCTCTGGTCAAAATGAACAAATCACCTATTGAATATCAACATTCTTATCTGGCAATATAGTGATTGTATGGAGTGTAAGGAGCCTGAAAAATGCAGGCTTCCTTTGAGTGGTGTGTATCTTTCATGCATCTTCCAGATTTCAGACTCTTCCTGTCTACTCTATTGTTGTAGTTCATCACTGGACTGGACAGTGGAGACATCACCAATGTGAGCAATGTGAATATAAAACATGCTTCTGCCACTATATTGACAGAAGCAGGGACATATGGTCAATTGTTGTAGAAAACATGTTGCAGGCACGGCCGTCAGATTGTCTAGTTTTGGAAACCAGGGCTATATTGTCAGCATTGTGTTTATTGGAAAAAAAGGGAAGATTTACAGAATGTTGCTTCAACATGAACTGAACCTTGAATCCACATATTATGAATGTATCACTATTTCAAAGTAACATTCATCTCATAGCGGACATAGGGAGGGAATCTTCATTGAGGGAACATCATGAACATGTGTGTGTTGCATAAATCCGTAAGTCACTGTTTTAAATATTCCTGGAAATGTTTGCTGAAAAAGACTCAGATTGGTGACATTGTGTTTTGGGGATGATGAGAAGCTGAAGTTAATCTATTCCATCACGCAGAGCCAGAATTTTGTTGCTTTTGGCCTCTGGTTGATTGTAGATTCATCTGAGAAAATTCATCCCTGCACCCCAAACTTGTCTTTTCCAAGATGAGGACAATTGCTTCAAATTTAGAAAACATGGTGTTTTTTTAAATAATGAAGAAATATACATTATATTATTATTACAGCTGTAGCTCATTCTTAACTTATTAAAAAGTAAAGTCAAGGTGCAGTGTCTCTGCTGGGAAAAGGCAGGTGGATGAAAACTACAACTGCTGGCTCATGAAACCCATCATTCACCCCCACTTCACCCAGCATGCATTGCCTCGATTACAGCCCTATTGTGTAACGCTGGGCTCGTACTTTGTTCCTTTTAAACTTTTATAGCAGAGCCAAAAGACTGAGAATCTTTTTACCGCAGATGCATTTAGGACTTGTTTACATTTTGGACTTATCTGTTGGACGTGCGTGGCCAGAGGGGGATTTTAGTCAAACCGGATACAGCAGTTTGTGAGGAGAGTGATAATGCTGTGGCGAGCCTCCCTGCCAGGAAAAATAAAACACACTGCATGACTAATACACGTCATACATTCCTAATCAATGGAAGAGGTTGGATTCAATGGAATATTCCACAAATCACATCCTTGCCAGCTTCATTAGGCTTTTGAATCCACAGAAAACAATGGTTAGACATTCAGAACGCTGCATTTCAAAAGTGACCCCAGGACCTGGGTAATGTTACTGGCCACTCACGCAGCTGACATCTCGCAGTTAGGCCAAAGGTGCCTACATTTGTTCCTTTATTTTTCCAAGATTCAAGCACGGTGATGACAGCCATCTGACATTATTGACCAGTATTTCTCCCTTTTCCACAGCTCGGATTGTGTCTGTCCGTGACACCAGACACCTGCTCATAGTAGCAACAAGAAAATCACTTTGTCCACCGACAACATTATGTCATTTTCCATCCATTTCTAATGAGCTTCTCAGCACTTCACTTGATGTTTGATTCTTTCCACTACGGCTCGGAATTTATTCTGTTCTCTCGTTTTGAAAAAGCTTCCTTTTGGCCAGACACGGTAACATCCAGCCTTCATTCCAGTGTAAATTCCTGGGAATCACATGACGTTTCTCAGTGTTGCAGGAGGATGAGGAGGTAAACATGTGAGAGGGCTGTACGGAGGGCTTGTACGTATTAACCAATGGTTTATACTCTCCACCCTGTATATATTACTGTCACTGACTAATATTCAGGCATTCAGGCATTCTGCTGCCACTAGAGACCCATATTTGAAATGTTAGCACAAAAATTAAAAATTAAAAAACAAACAGATGAAATACAGAGCTAGAGTTGCAGCAGACCTGTGGTTCTCATGGAGCTTGTCCCAGATATGTGGAGCATAAAATGTAATGCTCCACATATCTGGGACAAGTTTAATTTCCCACACCTCCAACATCAGAACACTCTGAAGACTGTGTGTCAAGTTTGGTGCAGATGTTAATTTCCCCTTAGAATGATTTTCAATAACATTTCCCTTCCCTTAAAGTTTCTTCAAGCACCGTCATCAGGTTTAAAATCAGTTTCAGCAAGAGGCTTCACATTAACTCATGAATACTGACAGGTAACCCACTGTCCGGACCACCACATGTGAGGAATAACAACATGTAGATACCAGACAGAAGAGTTTGGTTGTGTTCATTTTTGCTGACACACACACACACACACACACACACACACACACACACACACACACACACACACACACTCATTGGCATAAAATGCATGTCCTCTGCAAGGTCTATGCTCAAAATGGTCCTCACAAAGGTATAAGTACAAGTACAGACACACACCTACACATACCCTTTTGTAAATTGATTAATTAATTAATTGATTAATGGATTTGTTTATTATAAGTTTACATTTGAATTCATGTATCTACTATCACAGCTGCAGTCACTCCCTGTGCAAAGAAACTTGAGTCAACTTTAATCATCATCAATTCTTAAGCTTAATAAAACAAATAATGGAGGAGAAAATAATAATAGAGTTGCACACATTGAAAAACATTGTCACTGAATGTATGTAATCTGTTGTTTCAGAGAACTGTGATCTTGTCTAGTTATAGAGTTACTGTTTTTTTCACTTTGTGTCTCTGTTGGCTGCACTCTTTAGCTGCTGTCAGAAATGCACTGAACTCTGGACAGTCTGAGTGAGAGCCTCCTGACTGAGGGTCCGAATGAGCCGATGTGAGAAGTTTTAACTTGAAAATTAGTTTTACGCCAAGATTTATCTGACCTCCTGTTTATCCTTAGGCCAGGAACACGTTTTCCAACAGTATCAGCGAGCCATCCAATCAGTTACATAATGAAATCAACCATTAATGCATGTCTTGGTCACTGTACGACACGGTTTCAACCTTATTAACGACTTCCAGCCCCAATCATACTTCTGTGAAAGGAGAATTATTTCCCATACACCGGGTAAAGCTGTTAAAACAGCAGTTTGCAAGAATTTCTGCTTTAACTTACGTGACACTGACACTATTTAAAAAAAAATGAGTCTGAAACGGCTGTGTGTTTAAACTGACCCATTCCATCAGGCAAAAATAGTTCCATGTGTTTCGGTGCCTTTACATAAGACTTGCAGAAAGGAGCACTTAGTCTTCAGCAGGACGCTGCAGTGTGAAGTCACAGCAGAGATTAGATGACGGCAGAGTGTAATAAATACCCTTGAGCTTTCATAGAGACCATTGTATGTCACGTTGGTTTTTTTCTTCATTTTTTACCTTAAATGTGCCTTTAATGTAGTTAATTTGTTTAATTTATTTGACTGCCTCTGTTATCTCTTCCAGTTCTCTTTCAGTAAAATGAATGGTGACACAAGCACCTTAGTAGGAAACATAAAATCATGCAGACACAGCTCAGGAGCCAAGAAGGGAAGGAATTCCTTTTTACTGTTACATGCTTGTTGGTGCCAGAGAAGTATTTGTGAAACTGCTGATCTCCTGGGATTTTTACACACAACTAGAGATTTTACTCTAAATAGAGACAAAAACAAAAAGGCAACATTGAGCAGCAGTTCTGTGTTGATGAGAGAGGGCAGAGGGAAATGGTCAGACTGGCTGTGTGAAAGGCTGCAGTAACTCAGATAACCACTCTTACCACTGTGGTGATCAGAAAAGCATCTCAGTATAAACAACGCATCCAACATGTGGATGGTCTACAACCACAGAGACCACAACAGGTCCCTCTCCTGTCAGCCGTGAGCAGAAAGGTGAAGCTGCAGGGACTCAGACTCAACAACACTGGACAGTTGAAGCCTGGAAAACCTTGTCTGCTCTGATGAATGTGGATTTCTGCTGAGGCTGCAGATGGCAGAGTCACAATCTGGAGTCAACAACATGAATCTATGGAGCCAACCTGCCTTGTGTCAACAGTCCAGACTGCTGGTGGTGGTGGGGATGGTGTGAGGAATGTCTTCTTTTTGCATTTTGGGTCTTAATGGCAATTAATCACGGTTTGAATGTCACAGTCTAAGTAATGTTGCTGACCATGTTCATCTTTCTATGGCTTCAGTTTACCAACTTCTAATAGATACTTCAAGCAGGATAAGGGAAAAGCAAAGGGAGTTCATACAGAGTACTGTTTTAGTATGGTGTATACAATGCTCACTGAATGTTAGTGACACAGAAGCTTGATTCTAGTACATTGTATGTGGCGAGTGAAGTTAATAACTAGGAATATTGATTAGAGCAGCGTCAAACATTGTTGATGTGGTAATGAGAGTTCATTCTGGTTTATCAAAACTTGCATGCTGTTTTCATGGCTTTCACCAAGTTTGCCGAGATCTGGTATCAGGAAAACACTGCTACATCAAAAGACTTTCAAATAATAATAATAATAATAATAATAATATTAATAATAATGTGTACAAAAATATAATTTTACTTAAAGACCTGAATTCCAGTATTGAGAAGTCTTTTGATATTAAAATATCATCTAACTATTTCCATATTTACCAATCATCCAGTCCAGTTTGTAGGTTTTTTTGGACAAAGCACGCATTTGTTGCTGTTTATTTCTACACCATGATGACCTACCATTATCTATGCATAAACATAATGTAGATATATAAGGATAATGAAGGATATGAATGGAGTTCTGTTTAATTCAGATTGTTTTGTCATGGAGGATGATATATAAACATGTTGCCTAGTTCGATACCAAACTTACCCAAGAAACTTGAAAACAGACTTTAATGTAACAAGTGTCAGGCCTGCTGACCCGTTTATCTTCAGATGATACACTCTACACCACTACTGCTGCATCTTGTCTCTGTTCTGCAGATGTTTGGCAATTTAAGCATCTTAAATGTCAGATATCTTTGGAACGTTACAGTGATGTTCTTGCATTGTAGAGTAAGACATGTCTAATAATACTCCTAGATGCTTGCATACTACAAATAGGTTGTTATGTAAGCTTGATATATTACTCATGTGACTCTTAATGGATCCTTTAGTTGGCAAGTGTTCTGAGGTCACTCTGTACAGTTTGGTAGCTTAAAACCTGCTCATCTCCGTAGTATAATAAACTTTCTAGGAAAAGTGTGTATGCTGATAGTAAGTGTTTGGGTGGGTAGTGCTTTTCCTTGCTTACTGGCAGGGTTTCCCTGCAGTGTCTTTCCTCAGACTGCTGCCTTATATGGTCTCTTATCATCAGGTTATGGGCTCGTTCTCTGCTTGCCTGCTTATTCACTTCAGCCTCTACATAGACAGGGCTCACACAGACAAAGCTTCAACATTAGAGCACTGCAAAACTTTGACTGGCTGCTTACTGCAGAAAAACATCACTACGTGTCAGTAACTGTTCCAGAAGCCTGGATATGCTCAGCGGTGTTAATGCTGAACTTACTGCTTTGAAGTGATGCTCTGTTTTGACGACTCTGGGTGTTCATTTGCAAAAGTGTCACAAGACACAGACACTAGAGCCTCTCCACATAATAATAGTTCTGCAGGCAAAAGAGTAAACTTTAGCAAAAGCTTTAGAAGGGTTCATGTGTATCCACAGTCTCAGCTATGGTGAGAGGTTGACTTGGAAGTCAACATTTTGAGACTTGTGAATATTTTTCAAATCTTTATTACACAAAAGATCATAGAGAGGGTCAGGACTATTTGTTTTTTGCTATTTGATTAATTCTGGGGTAGGTATGAATGTCTTTACACACTCTATGGAGAAATCCTTTACTCAAAACCTCAAATGTCAAACTCATAGAAAATAAATTGAATTGCAGGCAGCAGAACTTGGTTGTAGACACTTGGATGGTTCACCTTCCATCCAAGAGACCTCTTCAACTCTTGTTGAGGCCCTGATCACACTCATCTCTTGGGGACACAATCACAAGGGGACAGCTCTAAGAAGGTTTTAACACAACCAAGGTGCGCATCTAAGAACCAACCATTCCAGGACAAATGGATGGCCTGATGCAAAATACCTGGGTCTCTCCACTGGTCAGTCAGAACTGAAGATATGTCTTGGAAAAGATGTCAAACATCTTCAAGTATCTTTTTCCACCTAAAGCCACCATTAGGTTGATGCCTCTGAAGGTTCCAGTCATCCAGGTGATGTTTTCTAAGAAAAGGTGAATCGAAGGCCACCAGTAGTAGATACTTGAAGATGTGGGCATGGTTCATCCTCTGGGGACCATGAGTGTCTGTATGCAATTATAATAAACCAATAGTTGCTGCGATATTTCTTTCAACAGCAAAGAGATAGACCGATAAACCAGCCTTGCCACGCTGCTAGTGTGGCTGAAAATAAACTAGTAAGTGGTGGACAAATTTATATTTAAGTATATATGAGCTGATAATGTTGACTGTTTTATTTTATTGGTTTTATTGGTGTTTTTGTTGACACCTTGGTGTTACAGTATAATGTAGTGTAGTGTAGGATCCATTGCTCTTCTGTCACAAGTTGTTTTTCAAAGGGGCAAGCGACGACAGGTCGGATGGTTAAGTAACAAGCTTCAACTCAACAGAAGACGTGTTAAAAAACCAAGCGGCATTAAAAGTTTTTTGTCATGTCCAAATGCAGCTCCGTTGCTAGGCAACAGCAGTAAGGGCAGGACAAGCTGGTGATGCTGATCATGATCCTCTGTAGACAGTCTGAAGACAGTCAAATTTCACTAGATCCTTCCCGGTCAAAGGAGGTGGTCTTTGTGGGCCCCATCGACCGCGTCCTCTGAAGGAGGTGGCCCCTGAATTGGGACACAACTACAGACTACATACACCAAGGAGGGGAGGATAATGAGGAACAGGTGAAACAAATCGAGACAGGACGCACAACCACACTGGTGGGAAACATACGAAAGGGAAAAATGAGAGGAGAGGTGAGTATACCAAAAATGAATTATTAAATGACACAATGAAAACCATAATCAGACTTTTGGTGTTTTCTTAGCAGGTGACATGTACCCCAAAGGCAGTTAGAAAATTATAGGTATAAGTACCAGAACAGAAAAAACAGTAAGACATTCCTTAAGTTTTATCAAATCCAGTCTAGGACATAGTGAGCCATACTATCTTTTGTGTAACTGATAGTCCATAGAAACTATAAAACATTAAATCATTCATCATCATAAACTTTATTAAACAATAAGCTCCTGCCATATGTGCATTAATTCGCACCTAAACCCCGCTGACCCAGTATGGTACCATTTATCCACTGTGTAAAGGAAGCCTTTTCCAGTAAAACCACCCCCAACCTGCTCTGCAGTATCACTTACATTAAAGAGCAGAGCTGACATTCATAAAGAGTCGTTTTATTGCCCAGCACTCTGTATTCTAGCAGTGCATTGCATTATTGCTTCTAAACACACTATAGAGTAGATCTCTGTAGGTGGGAGTGAGGAGATGCAGCCTGTGGTCTACAGTGCCCGGGGCAACAGAATGTCTATACTGACTCAAAGACAGATCAAGGTTGACCTAAGAAAGGTGAATGTTAATTCAAAGTTCTTTTGCCAAGAGAGTCCCCAGGAAACAAAATGACATGGGGTTATATGACAGGCCTGAGCTGTTTTAGGTCTGTGCACTCTGAATGGTCATGTTTGCCTTAATGGTTTTTATATTTTGTGTAATGTACTGTACAGCTGCATCTTATTCATACAGGTGGTGGAGACATTTAGTATTATGTTTAAAGGTAACTGATCCTGGTCTTCATCCTCCATTCATCCTGGTTGCCTTAGAGAACTTAAACAGCCTACACTTTTGCCAAAATCTAAACTATTATCACCGACTGTTTAAACAGTCTTACTCAAAAAAGGACAATTAAAACTAGGCAGCCAGGGGCTCAATTACAGGTGTGGCTTGAGAAATATGAGGCCACCTTATATTGGTTGGACTCTATGCATGCAGTCATCTGGACGCCTGATTTAATCTGTCTCTATAGCTTTAAAACTCCACTAGTCATTAACTTGAGCTGGAGCTGTTAGTTGTTGGCCCAGGAAGTGTTTTTTTGTTGTAAATGTCAACCAGGTGCAGCTGGCAACAAAGCTGTTAGACTGACAAAAAACAGTATAGCTGTCGGCTGTAGAACCAAAACACTGACAGAGCTGACGGGATCCTCAGCATTGACTGATTTAGAAGATATCATTTTTGGCATTTGTCCATTTAAAATGACGCTATGCCTATGTGTGATGCTTTGCCATGGCTTTTCTCACAAGTGTGAATGTGCATTGTTTGTGTGAGTACTGTCTTGCTCAATTATCCTCTTCATATCATGAGTTTTTGAGTATTACAAGCCCAAAAAAGTTCTTAACCCTAACCCTATCTGGTATTTCACAAGAAATTAAGCCCATCCTCTTTCCACTCCAACCAACCTCACTTGTCATTGAGATGGATTCCACAAGATGTTACAAACTTTCCTTGGAGATTCTGCTCCACTGATGATGTGACCTATTCGCACCAAAAAAGTATTTGTAAGATTAGCTGCTTGAAGATGGAGTGAACATTGCAATGCATAGGACTAGTACCACATACAGCATCTGGTGAGAGGCTCTAGGTCAGGAGACACCCCAGTGCCCATACAACACCAAAGGTCAACCAGTGATGATCTCCAAAATCACACTGGGCAAATCATACCATGACTCCCTTCATACCTGAAGTCCCAATGGGCACTGTGGCCACAGATAGAGCCCAGATTGGGAAACATTTGAGACCTTTCTATGGTAAATAAAATAAAAAAGCCAATGTAGGAGGAGGTTTGCGCGGAGATGGAGGAACCTCACTACAACCGAATAGACAGTATGTGTAGGCGGCCTGGACCAAGTGGGAGTGTAAAACTGGTTAAAAGGTCACCTGGGCAGAACTTGTGAAGGCAGAAACCAACTAATGCTATTTGTCCAGATGGAGTTTAATGCCATCCTGAGCCCTTGTTGACCGAGGTCCTGGTTGACTCACCGTCTTTGGGATTTCTGGAAGAAACGTAGCTTGGAGCATATCCCCAGCTGCTATTCATCCCGTTTGCACCACAAGGTATAACAAAGTATTTTTCTCGAGCCTTTGCTGAGTACAGTGAGATTCTAAATATAGCTATAAAAAGTGAAATAATGCTCTAGTCATTATGAATGGATATTGTGTGGCAAGATTTGAGACATTTGCAAAAAACAAATACATTGTCTGTGAACACTCAACTGATACAACCCATATTGTCATTGACTTGCCAAATACATAAATTAACAACATATCTTTATTACATGAGTAAAAAACATAATCTGGTTGCAATTACTTTTCCTCCGAAAACATACTGCAATTTCTAAAAAGGATTTAGTAAGATGTCGGAACATTTCCCATTGCTGGTATATTTAGAACATATCCAATACTTAATACTATGTAAAACAACTGCATCAGTTTTGAGAACATGTGTTGTGTTATTAAATTTACTGGACAAAGACTAGGCACATAAAAGTGGATAGGCATACTCATGCACAACTTTTATTTGACTTTGACAAGTAAAAATATTTTTTGTAAGTTTAAATCATTAAAACAACAGAATATTTTGGACAGAATGAATAACACGTTTTCACAATAACAGATAGCTGGCACATGCCTACCCATGTGACCATAAATCTCATGTAGTAGGAAAAAGCAATGACATTTATTTTGTCTTTTGGCAATAGAAAACGTTTTTATAGCATTTGACTAATTCTGTAACTAGAGGATGGCAGTGATCATTTTTAATTTGCTTGCCAGCAGCTGTGTCTTCAGATTCAAAATTAAATTAAGTATCTAAAATAAAATAGAAAAAACTTCCATCCAATCCTGATTCCTGCTATAACCGGTTGCAAGAAGAAAGTTTCCAAGGGTATGAGCAGGTCGCAAATAACATAAAAGTTACATAAGCTGAAGAGGAAAGGCTGTAGGCTATAGAGAAAAAGATGTGGGCATGGTTCATCCTCTGGGGACCATGAATATGTCCTTTAAAGCCATCTGCACATGTGAAAACACCATTAAGTTATATCCTCTCCGGGATCAGGCCACTTGGTGTGAACAGCAACTGTGCCCCCTGAAACACACCCAATGCATCAAATCACAACTGAATGTGAATCATTGTTTCCCCTAAGGGATTCAGGTGGCATTGAGTCAGCTTTTTCCTAACCCCAACCAGCTACAGTAGGTTTTTTGTCTGTAGGTGGTAAATCAGAAAATTGTCATTTGAATAGTTTTTGCAACAGTGGCAGTGAAACTTGTTTTGTGAAGTATCTAAATCCTGAGCATAGTAGAACCTTTAGATGACATAGAAGCATTAGTATAAATTATCTGGCTAAAATGTTTCATTTATTTATAACCTGTGTTGTCATCAGAGATCAGTCAGAGTTGAGCGAGATAATGTAATTGATAGAAATAATTGCCGAGTAACACATTTGATAAATGAGCTGGAATGATCATTGGATGATCCAATGTGTTCTTAGAATATGTGTCATTATTAATTTACTCAGTCATTATGGGGCCCAGTCCTCTAAAAGCAGCTGCAGCTGTTAGCCCTGTCAGTCAACTTCTTTTGGCTGCACTGTCACAACTGGCTCAAGTCTGGACGAGGTAGAGAAATATGAGTTTAAACAAGTTTATTTAAAGAAATGAAAAGAAAACGTAAATGTAGAAATCAAATAAAAAACAACACCAAATGCTTTAAAATCCATGGGGGGAGTGGGAGACAGGCTGAATGCAACCAGCATGTATACTGCAGCCATGTAAAACAGGTGAGAGAATCTGAAGATCAAACTCCTCCCACCAGGCCCCTGCAGGGGGAGGAATGCCCATTAGAGGGTGGTCACATGACTGACTGACTATTAAGTCATACCATTGGTCAGAGGTGAGGGTTTGAGTTTCCCGGTTGGTCATTGGTCTTTCAAAATTAACTATTTGTATTACAATGGTCATTGCTCTTTTTATTACATTATTTGGAGACAGTGTTAACTTTTAGACCTTGTAGCTTGACTTACCGTCTTTCCAGACTGCAAAAATGCACCTTGCTTCAAGTTTAGCGACTTAGAAATATTGTTTAGTAAATTCTTCTTCGTAAATCCTCACCTTCTGGCACTTAGATGGCATGGGTTACAATATAAACATAAAAAAATGGTATAAAAAGAAAAATATAAAATGTTTTTCATGTTTCAGGGTTTTTGGAAAGTCTTCTAGGTCTGGTATTTTTCATGATCCTTCCTTTTTGTGCAACAACCGAGAATGAGTTGACCATGAAGTCATAGGCAGTTAGCTTTTATTAACGTTACAGTAAATGGTCACAGAGCAATCTTTCCAAAACAAAATTAAAAGTAATAAACGAACAAACAAAAAAAGTCCTTAATAGTCTATTTCACTAGAGTGGAAGCTGTTAGCATTTTTCTGATCAGCAGAGGTTTCCAGTGCTGGGGGGTAGGGTGGGGGGGGGGGGGGGGGGTGAAGGGATCAAACTGATGACTCACAACTGAGCTATTTCAAGTAATTTCCAAGAATGTGTTATTCTTGTACCAATACTGGGATGAGGTCCTTGGCTGCACAGCTCCAAAAACTGTATTTGTGATCTGTTGTTTTCGGCTGTTGCTAAGGACACTATCTCTGCTTCACAGGGACTCTGACGTCAAACAATGGTCTCATCTTCCCAAATAACCTTAGCAGAGATCTCACAGGTAGTGCCTGGACAGTTTATCCAGCACAGGCATGTATGACTAAGTGTGAGTCTGTTTTTTCACTCTGTGGCATCATCATTTCATTCACATTCTGTGACGTGTTTACTTACCCAAGCTGTGACTGGTTCAACCAGTTCACATCTGCGTTGAAAGCAGGCTCCTAGGGATGACAGATTTGTGACATTAGGCACGTGCTGCAGATATTAAAAGCATGCTTTCACTTTTTCCCTCATTAGTGCACAGCCATTGTCTGCAACGGCTGTGTTTCATAGGACCAATATTTGGAGCATATAAGGGATTTCTTTAAGAGAGGCAGCGATTTCCAACCCACCAACCAACCATCAGAAAAGGGTCTGGAGCAGTTTTTTTTCCATTCCTTAATGGCAAAGTCTTTCCATTGCATTTCTGGGAAGTCATGGACCTGACAGCAGTGACAGTAAAACCCCTCTGACACCTGTGACATTTTCCAGTAGTCCTGGTGTCAGCCAGCACATGTGGACAATTTATGGAGGCTAGGACCTGCAGATGAGTTTCAGGGAACATGGCAGGGCATTTTTTATCATGATAGCACAATAAGTGTTAAGGATTAAAACTTGTCATGCATTGTCCACACAGTGTAAGAATGTAACAAAACCTAAAGTAAACATGACGATTTTCTAAATAATTTTTTATAAGCTCCAAATATCACCTGAAATTCTCGGGTAACAAATCCATAGGCAGTTAACTGCATGAACAATTTGGTTGTATTATCAACAATAATAATAATAATAATAACAATGACAGGGATTCATTTTTGTTTGTCATGACTCATTAATACTTTCAAGTCAGATAAAACATATACCATTCAAGCATCACATTCACCAAATCAAATGTAATACTTTATTGACTGTTTTCATGTCAGATACAGTGCAATATAATATCATTTTCATACCCACACAAGCTAATGATAATCACAGGGATTAACAAATGAAAAATGATCACTTGAAGTGATTGATCAATCAAAAGTGATTTACAGTTACACATTTCAAATTCTTTAATTTCATGCTAAAACTAGAAGAATTTATTAAACTCAGTTTCAGTGATTCAACTTCAACTGATACTTGAGCTGCTTTAAGTTCTTTAACATAATCTCAAATGCCAACCATTATTATTTTTAGACGTTCTGACCTATTATGTGATTGCAAATGTAATTTTCAGTATAAGAGCATGATTCAATTGTCTTCAGACAATGAGAAGCAAAGACTTTAAATTTGAGGCAAATAGGCCACAGATTTAAATTTTTTTAGGATTATATTTCATATTCGATCTCATTTTACATCTGGCAATGAGGACATTAAATAAAATTGGAAAAAATTAGGCTCACAGAGATAGTGAAGCTATGTTGAAAGAATAAGCAGATTAACAGGTCCTGTAATGAGCACGATTTAGGTTCATGTTCCTAAAAGCAGTATGGTCCATGTTCAAGAGAATTGCAGTCACATAACAATATTTGAATGTTTTTAATTTATCAAACAGCATTGAGGTTTTGCTCACAGTAAATGTACCACTGCTTCCCAGTGATTTGCGGAAGACAGAAAAAAACAAAAGATGGTTGAGTAACAGCTACAATACATCAAAAATAAAAGCTGTTAGGGAAGAATGAAAGGACGATTTCTTTTGTGGAACAAAGGCCTCTTCTTGCCAAGACAGCTGTCTGGAGTACACACATTTCCATATATTACAAACTGTATTCCACACACACTAACATTTAAGCATGTTTGTACCTGGGTTTCTGGGTCAGCACAGCAGAGGCACAAAATAAATATTAAATGTGTTTTCCCTCCACATGTTTAGATCACTCTGCACTGGCTGCTCAACAATAAAGTCACATGGTTGTGTTTCATAAAATGTGCCACTGTGTCATTTTTTGGCAATGTGGAGTGAAAAGAGAAAAAAAGCTTAGCTCAAATTGATCTATCCATCAGGCTGTCTGCAGAGAGCTCTGCTTGTTGTCCTGGCCGAAGTGCAGTGCAGGGGGAGGTGGAGGAGGGGTAATGAGCCTGCGTCTGGATCCCTCCTCATCTCAGGAATGCGTGCAGGTTCCTCTCCAAAAGTGCTGACGTCAGGAGTGGCCTTGGATTAAACACAGCCAGTTTATAATAGAGATGATGAGAGGATAGGCTGTGTGTACAGCTGATCTGCTTAAAGGCTCAGCTCAGGTATGTCCAATGCACCAAAGTTATTTTCAACGGTTTGAGAACAACCTTTACCTCTTAATCGACTCCTTGTGTAATCTGTCTATCTCTGAGGCTTTATATGATCACTTATTTGTAGGTATGAACAATGGCTTTGAACGTCAATGTGTTTATAGCTTTAGATCAAGATTAGCAATGTGGGAGCAGACACAGTCAACTCTGACAATTGTAATATATTGTATTGTGAATTTGGAAAATCACTATGAAATATTTTTGTATTGTTTGAAATAAGTGAATCAGTCATGTCCATTGCATTTCAGCATTTAAGTGCTTTCTTCGTTAAAACCACAGAAACAACCTGGGTCCAGATACCAGTTTTCATTAAGTACAATTTATCATTATGATCAAATTCAACAATAGACTGATCCTGTTTATGTGTGTGTTTATCCAAAGCCTCATATAATCATATATTTAGAATTTATACATTTCATGGGAACCAGTGGCTTGAGTGGCATCAATAGGGTGAAGATAAATGATATTGAGACAGGAACACATTGTTGGTTTAACACTCTTCATGTGATTTGTTAATAAAACTTTGAACTCGTCTTTACATTTGATTGCTAACTGGGCCTCATCTTTTACAAAGTCCCAGATCAGGGTATTTCTCAATGAAAACTTGATTTATTGCATAGTTGATCAGTGTCCTCAACAGAAACAAAGCATTTCTAACAGTTTTAGGAATAACATTGCAGCCTATATTTGTGGCCATTATCAAAATGACTGGCTAGTTTATTGCCATGGTAACACTTCAATGTCCTGAAACGTGTCAATCAAAGTGATTACTTATGTGAAGTATTTCCAGTATCTACAGAAGTTCCCTGGACTCATTTGGGGTAGCAGAATGGAATCTAATCCGTATGATATTTCCAATTGTGTGATGTCTGCAACCACTACCCCAGGTGTACAACTGCCTTAACCCACCAGTAGTCAAAGACCAGGGAAAAGTCACTAGCCCTAACAGTCTCTAACTGAAAAATATAGCCTTGTGCCTTTGCTGTGCAGCTTGATCATAGTCATCATTGATCATAGTCCATGACTGGGTCCACACTTAGTCTAAGACAGTTGAGTCTACAGTGGAGAAAGAGCATGGTAGGCAGTGTAATTTTGAATTGCTACTGTTACTGAGTAAGACAATTATTGAAAATATCTGCTGCACTGTGGTAGATTCCTTGAATGCTTTCAAGAAGTGCTCTGCAAGACCATTCTTGGCTTGGTGTCATGGTGCTCATGTTTCAGTCCATTCACTTTGAGAAATGCTTCAAATTCATCTTGTGTGAAAACTTCTCTTGACAGATAGAATGTCAAAGCATTGTTGGAACCTTTGTTTAAACTCTTCCCAGTATGGTCATTTCCATCGCTTGGGAGAGCCCTTGAGAGTAACGTTCTTCAAATTACTTTTTCTGCCTCCTGGGAGTTTGGAAAGTTGTCCAGATGTGGCTTTATGTGGTTCCTGAAGTGTGTGAGACATGCCCTGCAGCTCATACATACTACATTGAATAGTTATGGGCATTGCTAAAACCTGAAGTCTAGCAGCTGCAATGGGAGGAATAAGGTGAAAGGGTCTGAATACTTTCTGATGCCACTGCACAGTACGTGCCCTGAATGGTGGAGCCCTGAGAAATGAAATAACTCCTCTCTTGAAAAACAGAAGGTACCACGCTTCTCAGGTGCACTGTGTCATCATGTTCTGTCATTAGAATATCATCCAGGAAGCAGTTCAAGGTGATAAGTCCTTGAAAGACTTGGTCAACTGACAATTGTAGGGCACTGTTCATGCTCTATTGTGCAGGATGTGAGAGTTTAATTCTGAAAAGACCTTAATAATTAATATCGCCAGTGTGAATCAGGAATGTGCCTGTACCGTTTCAGTACAGGTATGTGTGCCAAAGTCTAACACAGCTGGAGGTGCTCCCTGAGCCACCTCCACGGCCACAGTATGTCTCCCCTCTCCACTCCTATTTTGGACCGGGGTGGACAAGGTGGAAGAGGCTAAGCTGCAGTCATAATAAAATATAATATAATATAATATAAATCAATACATATTAAGAATATGGATAGAAATAGATGATTACGTTCCTCTGCCCTACTAATATTTAAAGGGAAACGCTTTGATGATGTACATAGTGCAGCATTCCGAGATGACGGAAACCCCAAAGAGAGCTGAAAGGAGAGAGGGATTATTGGAATAATGTTCAACTGAAGGCCAAAAACACAACTCCTACTGAATTCCAACGTTACTCATTATGTAAATATGCAACTGTTTGCTAACATCCTAACCATATTGACTTAAAAGGTGATTAGTTCAGTGGTGGGTTTACAGATTGTCTCCACTGCCCCCATGTGGCAAAAAAAAAATGTTCTTGCAGGTTTAAGGAGTAATTATAATTTAACAAAATCCTTCTATTTTTAATCTATAAGTGTTAAAGTATTTATTGGATTGGTAAATATTCCTGTTAATGTTTTTTGTAGAAAAAAACAACTTGTGATACATCACCTCTGTCTGATCAATATGTTGGAAAGCTTGCATCAAACGGTGCTACTTGAATTAAGTGGCTTTTTTAAATGTTCACATTTTCACATAATTAAGTCTGGTTATATTAATACTAGAGTTCAGCATTGGTAACATTTCAATAGATGCTGCAGTCGCGCCATCTCTTAATGACAGCACAAACATGCACGCACGCACACACACACACACACACCATGATGACATAATGCATTCACTAGCCTGTTACCCTTAAGTTAACCTAGTTGTAACCTGAGTCTCAGAAAGCAGTCTCTGTGGAACTTAGTTTTGTCCCCCGATTTGGCATAAGTCAGGTCCCCACTCGGATATATGAGCAAAATAACACACACACACACACACACACACACACACACACACACACACTGCTTTGTGTGTTAAGTAAACAGCTTTACATACACACTGTGCCCTGGCCACAGAAGCACCTGCTGAGCACCACTTGCAGGTCCACACAGGTGAGTAAACCAAACACACATACTGTATCTGAGTGAAGACAGGGAACATAAAGGAATGATTTAAGCAAACTTTGAGTTCTGTTTCTTTTTAAACCTTCGTGTCAGCTCACGCAGAGTGAAAGGCAGAGTGACAGGCCCACTTTTCTGTGCTTTTGCATGACAAATGAATTGAAGTTGTCAGGCCTGCTTCTGTCAGCCAAAAAACATTATGAAATTCACTCCTGGTGGGCCTTTATGTTTTCATTCATGAGGTTGGTTTGGAAAGCAAACATCCAAGCCCCTGCACAAGAGGATAGAATACGGAGAGGGTTAATGATGCCTGCTACAGTGAAAAGAGAAATGCTTAGTGTACTGAGACTGAATCAACATTTGAACTTCTTCAATCAAGGGAGCAGACAGCCAATGCCTGCCCCCACTGTGCAGACTCCTTACCTTACATAAGACAGGGCCTGAAGACACATCTGGAAATCAGCACCAGGCCTCCGAGCGCCCATGGCAAAAGGTTCCTCAAATGGACCACACGTTGTACATCAGTTTGGTTTGGACTTGCTCTGTTTTAATCTTCCAGGCCTCACATCATATGCCACTGCTTTCCACATTTTATTTCTCTCCTGGCCAGCTGTTCTGCATAGAATCAAATGAGCAAAACCTCATCTACAGACGCGACACCACTGACGACAGACTATCAATTTTAATATTGCCTCAGGTGTTATGGCACTCTCATACATTCTATATATTACACATACAGACCTAAGCCCAATAAGTTCAAATAGTTCAACAATGTCCGTAGTTATGAACAGAAAGACATGATTAAAATGTGTTCAAACAAGCACATACAGATTAGTATGTATTATCTTGAAGATGTATGACTTAGTTTTAAGGGCAGAAAACACTGTATTATCACCTATAAAGTTCCTATGATAAATATGTCCTGATGACCACTTAAAACACAAAGTAGTTTCAGGTTTCAAGTTGTATCTGTCATATGTCAGTTAACACAGTGTCAACAGTACAATGAAAGGGGTTGGACAGGAAGAAACCGGTCAGCTCAGCAGTGCAATAGTTAAATTAAAATAAATAAATAATAAGTGCAGTGTTGCCGTTCAACCATTCACACACACATATTCACACAGTGCATCTATAAGGGGCATTTGCGGTTCAGTATCTTGCGACAGGGCAACTTTGGCATGTAAAATGGGGCAGACTGGGAATGAACCGTTGACTATCTGGTGAGTGGACAACCCACTCTACCCTTGGAGCCCCAGCCATCCATTGCTCTGTAACCAGCAGATACAGACATTCATACATACATACATAACTGTTTGGCGCTGCGAGGGGAGAATACTTTGGGTTTATCAGAGGCTGCTGCACTTGTTATCAAGTTTGACTGAGACAACACAAGAGTTGCAGAACATGAAACCAAATCATGAGATTTCCTCAAGTATAAACCTGAGGGGAACTGCAGACTTTGGAGCTACTTTTCACAACTAATGACACCTTTCATATACTGCACAGAGCCAGAATCTGTAGAATTTGAAAACCTCTGACTTTGATGCCCCCCAGTGGTATTATTAAAAGAGATCCTGTGGCAGAGAGCAGTACACACACTGAACCAACGTTCACTGGGACCTTGTGATCAACTCACTGAGACTTCTTCAGTGGCACTTTACTTCTTTTCCACTGAGTGGAAACAAGACCTGGTTAACCGATCAGGGTTGGCTTTTATGTCAGGCTCTACTAAAACACTGGACAGTGGGTGGCCTGACGGATTAATGCACACGATATTCATGCTACTGTGCAACCTCATTGCACTGTGTGTGTGTGTGTGTGTGTGTGTGTGTGTGTGTGTGTGTGTGTGTGTGTGTGTGTGTGTGTTAGTGTTAGTGTTCCTGTACTGACCCGACAGAGTGAGGACATTTTGACCAGTCCTCACTTTTTGAGGATTAAGACCTGGTTTTTAATGTGAGGGTTAGAATTAGGTTTAGGTTAGGGTTAGGCATTTAGTTTGGATGGTTAAGGTTAGGGTAAGGGGCTAGGGAATGTATCATGTCATGAGGGTCCTCACTAAGACAGAGGTACAAACTTCTGTGTGTCTGTGTGGCCCAGGTATTTCTCCAGATATTATTATGTTGTCACACTATGGGGACTTGTCGTCCTTAAGGTAACAAAAAGCAACTCCCCATAATGTAAATGATTAAATTATAAGGTGAAGACTTGTTTAAAGGTTAGAGTTAGGTTAAGGTTATGTTTAGGCAAGTAGTCAGTGTGGTTTAGGTTAAATTAAGTCTCCAGTAAATCAATGTAAGTCAATATAATGTCCTCTGAAGTCATGGGGACGTGTGTGTGTCAGAACTTCAAAGTTTAATTCCATTCAAGGAGAGCGAAGCTGTGAAAACTGCTTTGCCACAGTAAAAAGTGAAAAGGCAATATTTGTAGTGTGTGTGTGTGTGTGTGTGTGTGTGTGTGTGTGTGTGTGTGTGTGTGTGTGTGTGTGTGTGTGTGTGTACTGCTTACTGCGCTTTCTGCTTCTCTATGTCTACACCCAACACAATACACATAACCTCTCGCTCTTACACATTCCTACAGGTCTTACATTAATTCTGCTTACGTCGCTCTGATGGACCTGCAGCATCTGCTGATGTCTAGCCGCACCACATGCTGACCTCTGGGCCCGACAGCACGTTGGCCTGTCTGTGAACTGAGGGCACCTTCTGTCTGTGAGCTGGACCTGGCTGGTACTGTATAGTAGGAACCAAACAAGACGAGTCACGGGGTGAATATAAACATTTCTGGTTTTAATCCCCTAATTAGGATAAACTGTGTGTGTACGAGAACTGGATGAACCAGTCTGGCCACATGGAATTTCATGGGATGAGTACAGTGCTGTAACATACAAGTGAGAGAGTTCCCTTCAGTGGACCAAATAACATAAGAGTCCAAACTGTGATGGGATCACACCTGCTGTGATACGTGTCAACATGTTCTGATCCACGAGCACAATATTACATAAGTGCTCATTACTCACTGGTTGAACCACACCCATCTTCTGCATTCATTCTGATGTCAAGTACACACTTCATCATTGACTGCATCTTGCACGACTGTAATGCCACCATGGTGACAGACTATGTCCACAGACAGGCAGACATAAATATAAACACCTGCCAAAGTACTGACAACCACCCCTGACACACACATACAGCTCAAACACAGGACCAGCATGTAGGAACGTCCCACAGATCAAACGGGGAAACCTCTAAAATGATTTACCAATTTGATGTCAAGAAGTTGGCAAGTCAAGATGTTCAATGGTTCGTAGGGAGGACATGTGATGGTCGCCCAAGCTCTTTGGTTATGTAGTCATGTCTGTTCTGTTCAAGAGAGGCTTTGGATCATCAAACTTGATCCTCATCAAACTTGAGCTGCTCTCAGACATGCACTGAACTTAACAGACAGACAAGTTTTTCCAAGAGGTCCCCTAGTAAAAGCTCTGGAGAATGTCTGAATGAGAATACAGCTGGAGGATTCACCACAAGCAAGTGGCTGCATTGATGACTTTTCTAACATGCAAAACTGAAAAAACAAACAAACAAAAGAATACAAATATCCAAGGATGAAAAATCTGTGCCATGCAAGATTTGGGACGCAGTAAACAAACACTTCTGATCTCTGAGGCGGAATTAATACTTTATGTCCAACCTCTGCCTGCTGCCCCTCCCCTCACCTGAATGCTCTGCAAATATCCGTCTTGTTGTGAATGCATCTGAGCGGAGACCCTCCTGTTGCGTTGTTCGTGTGTGAAAGGGAAACTCCTGAGAATGTCTGAAAATGTCTTTGCATGCAGGAAATTACACTTGTCAGTCCTTCACTAACTGGTGCTACTGTGTTGTTTTAACTGCGCGTATTCCTTTTTATTGCAACCATGTTTTATGCAGTTTCTTAAATGGGACACCGTTTGACTTTGACTGCTGCCTATATCAGTAGGTGTTTAGTTTAAAAGGCATAGAGGTAATGACGTCTGATCTACTGAGGGGGCCACATGGCTTTCATAGCACTGCCATACAAGCCAGTAGCCAGTCAGAGTTACCTTTAGCCTCAGTGAACCCTCAGGTAACGTTATTGCGATTAAAAGGCTGAAACACCAAAACACAATGGTACAACTAAAAGTTATTATTTTCATTATAACAACCAGTCTGACAGAGCTTAAATGTGATGGCTACACAACTGTTCATGGTCTCTCTCCCCTTCTCCTCCACTCTCTTCTCTCCCCTCTTTTCGACCCACCTCTCCTCTCTTCCCCATTTTTCTCCGCTCACCCCATCCAGTCGAGGCAGATGGCCGCCCACGCTGAGTCTGGTTCTAGAGGTTTCTTCCAGTTAGTGAGGGAGTTTTTTTCTCTCCACAGTCACCACAGTGCTTGCTCAATGTGGGAGCTGCTGGGTTTCTCTTTACATTTTCAGGTCTTGACCTTAATATGTTATGATTTTGCAATTAAGATTGAACTGAACTGAATACCTTTTACTTTCATTCATTCATTTTTTTGCCATGGATTTTGTGAGGCACTTTGTAACCTTCTTTAAATAAGTGCTATGCAAAAGTTATAATTATTATTATTATTATCTCACAAAACATGTTCATGGGCACAAACACAAATGCGTTTCCCAATCCAGAATTTCATCACCAGTTTCCCTCTTTACAGGACATGTTTTCTTGACATTGAAAACAATGAATAAGATTAATGACAGGCCTGCAGCAACTCCCTCCCTCACAAAATTGGCATTGTGGGCAAAGTTTCCACGCCTTCAAAGTAGGGTTCAACTTGTTGTGTCTGTCTTTTGAATTCTTTCGATATTGAAATGTTACGGCTGCCTCTTCTATGTTATCATGCACAGCTTCCAATTTTTTGATGTGTGCTTGAGGCAAAAGAGACAAAAGTTCCTCTTCTTAGACTCGACGAATTTTAGGGAGACAATACTTTTTGACTGACCCTTAAACCTTTATACTTTTGAGGTTATGAGCTGCTCTTGACTGGTCTGGAGGATGAGATCTTTCATTTTCAACAGGGATGTTTCCATGTATGTTGTGGCCTTGTGGTGAAAAAACGTATTGCAAGGCCATCCTTCTGGTGTCATGCACTTTGATGATATCTCAAAATCGGCATTGTAAAATGTTTTGGGGGTGTAAATTTGATCTTATTATAATAATAATTACAATAAGGAATTATTCTGTGAATTAAAAAAAAAAAAAAACTATATATGAGTATATTCTTGAAGAGCATCATGAAAATGAATGGCTTGACGATAGATTAATTACTGATATTATCCACAATTTACTTCTACTGCTGAAAAAGACATAACAAGCAATTCTTTAAATGCTATGACCCATGCAGTGGTTCCTGTGTTTTTGCTGCTGGCTCTCCATCTTCAGATGGATCACTGGTCACTGGTGATTCATGAGTGATGAGGCATCTGATATGATGATTGACTAAAAGTTCAAACCAAGTATATGTACAATATTCAAATCCATTTGGCATTTACAATGTCAATAAACTGCATCCCTACTATTGCTATGATAACACATGATGTAGACAGAGCATGCCACTGATGATGGAGGATTACAGTACCTTCCCTTTCTCCTGCGCCCCTGAAGCTGTAAACACTGAATGTCCTCGTTGAAAGAGTGCATCTTAAAGCCATTGTCCAATGGGGATTGTTACAGCCTAGGAAAACGGAAAACATCCATCTCAAAAGCTGAGAAAGCGATTAAAGGAAACATGATATCTGGCTCCAGCACAAGAACAAAACTTGCAGTCACAGTAGACCAGAGGTCATCTGGAATAAAAAAAGAAAATGCCCTTTCCTGTCTGCAGAGTAGTTTTTCTAAAGAAGCTAACTAACTTGCAGCAAGTGTGCAGCAGCCCTGAAGTTAAACAGCAAGAAAATGTTTAAAAGTGCCAAGGAAAGAAATCTATTAAAACAATTGAAATATTAACATAAACTTTACACAACAAAATCAAAATGTTACCAATTGAGACTTTCAAATTCACATTATTTTAAGTACAGAAGAAAACAATTCTTTATTGTCACATGCTTACATCAAAGTGAGAGAAGAATAGATCTTATATACCGTACATACTTTTGATAGTGGGAGAAACCAGAGCACCTGAAGAAACAACAACAGGAAGAACACGTCAGGTCCACAGACTGGACCATGCATTCTCAGCCTGGAATCAAACTTTCCTGCTGTGGGGCAACAGTGGGAGATGCTGGGCCACTGTACTCCCCCTGTATGTTCACAAGTGCAATTTAGGTTATGTGTTCACCCCGGTCCATTTGTTTGTCAGCAAGATTGCACAAAAATAACAAAACTGATTTCCACTAGACTTAATGGAAGGATGTGGAATGAGTCAGGGAGGAACCCATTAAATTGTTCGGATCCAGGAATTTGTATCATGCGAGACAGGGCCGTTTTCACCATTTTCACCATTTCCCAGGGAATACTTCATAGTTATAGTTAGTCAAGGTGCAACTTGATTGAATCTAAGGGAACTTTTAGGGAATAGTGGTAATTCTAGTTGTGCAAAGGACTGTACTATGCAATAGTAGGTATAATTAAATATAACTTAACTATATAAACTATAATGCTGATAAATCATATTTTCCTCATCATTGCAACATGAACATGTACATTATACAGATTGCAAAAGATTGTCTGAAACAACTGAAAAAATATTTCATTCACGCCATGCAATGCATTCTCACAGACCGTTATGAATCTTTGGTTCAGTGCATGAGCCTAACAAACTTGGGAAAAAACTATACTGATGGCCTATCCTCTCTGACACAAACATACACAGAGTTAACAGTGAGACCAACGCACAGGGGCCAATTTACCGCATGTCCGACATCCATTCACAATTCCTTATTCAGTAAGTTCCTTCATTGTTTAATATTGGCTCTATAGATTTGAGCAAAGAAACACAATGAATACGCTATGCAAATAGTTCTTATCAGTTTTTATATTGCAGGGACTGAGACTCTGAAGTGGGTTTGTGACGTTTACTCATCTGTAAAGAATCAAGTGACCAGTGACAGGACAGAGGCACTTCAGGACTAATTTGACCTGGGGTTCGCCCATGGTGCTTCCCACACAGCATTGTGAAGCAGTTATGAGCTGCTTTTTATTGGCAGGAAGGATACCAAACAAAGTGTTGTCCTTTGTGCCTTGTTGATACAATATAAGTCCAAGTTGATAATTGAGATGGGATAGGCTCAATATTTCCCATTGAGGCCAGTTGGAGGAAAACCCCTACTACAACTGCAGCTGTGATAAACCTGTGGTGATTAGAATTCAAGGGTAAAGACTCTGGGTCCTATCGACACTATCAACTGAGCAACTGCATTCAGGACAGTGTCCAAATCCACTTCGGCCAGTTCAACAGCAGAAAGAGAGATTGCTGCGTTGGGCATATGGTCCAAAACTTTGCCTCTTGATCGATCATACGTGTGTTTTGAGTGTAAAGCCATTTCCAATTCTCTTTAAAAGCCAGGTGTGCTTGCTACTTGGTCTATTGCTATTATAATGTGGATTTCCCCGGTAGTGGGAGAGAACACTTCTCCGCAGAGGAAATGGTTTCCCTTCAGACCACATGTGAGTGTAAAAAGCAGAGTGTGTGTGCATATTCCTATCTCAATAATGTGCCCATAAAGTAATAGTGCTAACTCCCCCACTGACTTCGGACTAGGTTGTTGTTGGTATCGGTCTTTCTGGTGCCTCATGACAGCAATGAGCCAACCATGCAACAAATTTTAAGACCATCATGTGGATGCAAATGCAATTCCTATTTCAACAATGTGGATGCTGGAGGGGAAAAGAACAAATATTTGTGCTGTGAGAAAGGGCCCAAAGAGTTGGTTTGGCAAACACAGGTCTGGTTAACTTTCCCACCGCCAGTAAATTTAGCGGAGCACACAGCCACTTCCGGTAGCTAATGGAGACTGGGCTCAAACAACGTCTGAGAAAACCCCGCTGGAGGGTCGTAACTGTGGAGGAACTCTATCCCCTTTGACAACACTGCTGCAAAGCTGGGGTCATATTAGGTTGAACGGCACTCAGTTCAGTTTGTCTCTGTTGTGCGCCAGACATTACTCCTGACACATGAAATCTTTGTGCAATGTTATTTCCACCCTTTTCTTTCTTTACTGTTGCACCTGCACTTGGAGCACAGAAGCTTTTACCTCACTGGACATCTGTTCGCTGCCTCAGGTAGCTGACTTGCTGGTGATTGCTTCAATTCCTTTTCCATGGAGAGTTTATATTGCTCCGCCTGCACATCTTGTTCACATGAAGACTTCCATGAAGGAAATAAAGTAGCTCGTCATTGTGTGTACTAATCCTCCACTCTCTAATTTATGTCTTCATCCTGCAGACCCACTAAATCTAATGGTAGCCTACTGTGCAGGCTAATCAGTATCACCAGTGTTACCCTGCAGGCTGATAAACTTGTCTGCAGTGGTTTGACTCATATTTCCATCTCTTGCTCCCTCCTGCACATTTAAAATGAAAAATTGTTTATAAAGTGCTGAAGAAATGGATATCATAGGAATTCAATTATAATGTGACATTCATGTGAGTCATCCTCCTTGAGTCAGAGTGAATATGTGTGCAGGCAGAACCTGAATAAACATTTATATTACCCCACTCAGAAAACACGTCGTCCAGACTCTAGTATTTGTCCAGAGTGACGAAGCACTGTAATTTCCAAGAAAAGGCAGGTGGCTGCATGGGGCTGAGAGATGTACCAAAGTTTTACAAGATGGAATTTAGTTTTATGAGTATAATCCCTATATGTGCATGATACATACACACAGGAGCCCGCAGAAGAATCCTCTCCAACACAGCTTCCTCCGCTGTCTGAGACCGAATACTCTGTCCACTGGAAAATTCCACTCAGCGCTCCAAGACCATGTCTTGAGTTAAGAAAGGTTTTATTCTTGATGGTGACAGAGAAAATAAGGATAAATAATGTTTTTATAAGCGTTTGTATATCCAATATGAATTATTACATTGACAAGTTTCTGTTAGTTTTATAACAAAATTTTGAAAGATATTGTCGCAGTATTTTTAAAGAAATAGACTAAGAGATCTGACTCCAGGAGTCAGAAGTTTGTTGTTTCTCAGCACTAACTCACTGTTATGTAACAGGTGGCAGTGGAAAAGGGAGGACACCCTTCAGAGCGTCTGTGTCTAACAAGGCAGTAAAGAATGTAAACAGTCTAGTGCTCAAATTACATGGATTACTGAAGGTGGTGTGGATAGTTTTGCATAAAAAAAGTCTTATGAATCGAATCAATGATTGAAGTAGCTCAGATGAGCTTTCTATCCACAAGGATACAGAGCAACAAGCCAGTGGTGAAAACTAACCAGCTATTTCTCAAGGGAGAAAAAAAGAATTGGCCATAAAAACCCAGATTTGGTGCCTTTGGTACATTGTAATGCCATTACTCCTTCATATACACTGATTTTAGTGAGGGCATATTTTAAATCGCTTTTTACACCATGTAGTGAAATGTCTGTGTGTGTGTGTGTCTGTTGCACAGCATTTCATTGTTAATGTACAAATTTCAGATGATATCAGTATTTTCATCTAAGTATCTCCAACAAATCAAACAAGCATATTTATGTGTTTTTATGTTAAACCCAATACCCAATAGTATGCTTTATATTGGCTACTTCTGGGTTTCGTTTAATCTATAACAGTGAATGTTTGTTATTTCATAAGTTATTAACATCAATTGTATGAAGCTGAAATACAAAATATCTGCAGAGTGCATAATTACCCAAGCTGTCAGGCATGCAATGGGGTAAAAGTTCATTATTTCCCTCCAACATGAAATCAACACATCAACATTGTCGTTAGAACACATGATGCACTCTGCTGCTTTCAGTACATGTGTACACGTGTTCACTTAATGTTGCTGATTTGTTGTCTTGATCCTCTAAAATCATTGTGTGGACCATAGACAGTGCTTTTTATGTTATTGTTGTAAAGTCAGCATGGACATTATATTATTTATTATTATTATATATATTATATTATATGACAGTAATGTTAGTAGAAGCAGCAGCAGTCGTAGTGATATAGTAGTATTAGTACTAGTAATGGTATAGCAGTAGCAGCAGGAATAGTAGTGGTATATAGGTAGGAGCAGGAGTAGTAGTAGCATACTAGTAGTAGTAGTAGTAGTGCAGTAGTAGTGGTAGTAGTAATATAGCAATAGCAGCCGCAGTGGTAGTGGTGAAGAGGTAGCAGCAGCGGTAGTAGTGGTATATGTAGTAGTAGTAGCTGTAGTAGTGCTATAGTAGTTGTAGTAACTGTAGTAGTGGTATAGTAGAAGTAGTAGCTGCAGTAGTGGTATAGTAGTAGTAGTAGCTGTAGTAGTGCTATAGTAGTCGTAGTAGCTGTAGTAGTGGTATAGTAGTAGTAGTAGCTGTAGTAGTGGTATAGTAGAAGTAGTAGCTGCAGTAGTGGTATAGTAGTTGTAGTAGAGATATAGTAGTAGTAGTAGCTGTAGTAGTGGTATAGTAGAGGTAGTAGCTGCAGTAGTGGTACAGTAGTTGTAGTAGAGATATAGTAGACATAGTAGCTGTAGTAGTGGTATAGTAGTCGTAGTAGCTGTAGTAGTGCTATAGTAGTCGTAGTAGCTGTAGTAGTGGTATAGTAGTAGCAGTGGTATAGTTAGTAGTGTAGTAGTGCTATAGTCTGGTTTAGTAGCTGTAAGTGTCGTATAGTAGTTAGTAGCTGTCGTAGTGTTATCGTAGTAAGTAGTAGCTGTAGTAGTGGCTATAGTAGTAGTAGTATGTAGCTGTAGTAGTGGCTAAGTAGTGTAGTCGTCGCTGTTAAGTAGTGCTATAGTTAGTGTAGTAGTGTAGTAGTTTTATAGTAGTATAGTAGTGTAGTAGGCTAGTAGAAGTAGTAGTTGTAGTTAAGAGCTATAGTAATATGTAGGTAGCTGTATTAGTGGCCATAGTAGTAGTAGCTGTAGTAGTGGTCTCGTAGTAGTAGTTTGTAGTTAGAGATATAGTAGTAGTAGTAGCTGTAGTAGTGTTATAGTAGTAGTAGTAGCTGTAGTAGTGGCATAGTAGTAGTAGCTGTAGTAGTGGTATAGTAGTAGTAGTAGTTGTAGTATTGTTATAGTAGTAGTAGTAGCTGTAGTAGTGGCATAGTAGTAGTAGTAGCTGTAGTAGTGGAATACTAGTAGTAGTAGCTGTAGTAGTGGTATAGTAGTAGTAGTAGCTGTAGTAGTGCTATAGTAGTAGTAGTAGCTGTAGTAGTGTTATAGTAGTAGTAGTAGCTGTAGTAGTGGCATAGTAGTAGTAGCTGTAGTAGTGGTATAGTAGTAGTAGTAGTTGTAGTAGAGATATAGTAGTAGTAGTAGCTGTAGTATTGTTATAGTAGTAGTAGTAGCTGTAGTAGTGGCATAGTAGTAGTAGTAGCTGTAGTAGTGGAATACTAGAAGTAGTAGCTGTAGTAGTGGTATAGTAGTAGTAGTAGCTGTAGAAATGTTATAGCAATAGCAGCAGCAGTAGTAGTGGTATAGTAGTAGTAGTAGCTGTAGTAGTGGTATAGTAGAAGTAGTAGTTGTAGTAGAGATATAGTAATAGTAGTAGCTGTAGTAGTGGCATAGTAGTAGTAGCTGTAGTAGTGGTATAGTAGTAGTAGTAGTTGTAGTAGCGATATAGTAGTAGTAGTAGCTGTAGTAGTGTTATAGTAGTAGTAGTAGCTGTAGTAGTGGCATAGTAGTAGTAGCTGTAGTAGTAGTATAGTAGTAGTAGTAGCTGTAGTAGTGCTATAGTAGTCGTAGTAGCTGTAGTAGTGGTATAGTAGTAGTAGTAGCTGTAGTAGTGGTATAGTAGAAGTAGTAGCTGCAGTAGTGGTATAGTAGTAGTAGTAGCTGTAGTAGTGCTATAGTAGTCGTAGTAGCTGTAGTAGTGGTATAGTAGTAGTAGTAGCTGTAGTAGTGTTATAGTAGTAGTAGTAGCTGTAGTAGTGGAATAGTAGTAGTAGTAGCTGTAGTAGTGGAATAGTAGTAGTAGCTGTAGTAGTGGAATAGTAGTAGTAGCTGTAGTAGTGGAATAGTAGTAGTAGCTGTAGTAGTGGAATAGTAGTAGTAGCTGTAGTAGTGGAATAGTAGTAGTAGCTGTAGTAGTGGAATAGTAGTAGTAGTAGCTGTAGTAGTGGAATAGTAGTAGTAGCTGTAGTAGTGGAATAGTAGTAGTAGTAGCTGTAGTAGTGGAATAGTAGTAGTAGCTGTAGTAGTGGAATAGTAGTAGTAGTGGAATAGTAGTAGTAGTAGCTGTAGTAGTGGAATAGTAGTAGTAGCAGCAGCAATATTAAGAGCATTTGTATGAGTGACTGGTTGATATACAGTTTCAATAAAAAGCTGAGGCTGATAAATCATCCTGACCTGAGCACAGTGTGTTCTTGTAGCGGAGATGTGTGATCAGACCAACCCAGTGATAAATCATGACTCAGCAGCAGAGCATGATAAGTAAAAGCTGTTTGAACAAGCCCACATGCGCAGCGGTGAGAGACAATGTATTTGTGCTCACCGTATGATGTAATGTGTGTGTTCACTGTATATGTCCGTGCATGGATACATTTCTTTTGTCTCCACGTACAATAGCTGTTGTTGGTTTTATCTCTCTGAACTGTGCTCACTTGTGACATGTCAACTTGTTTTCAGCCCCTCTCTTCATCCGTGCCGTGTCAGTGTCTAGCCTCATTTGACCTGTCTCTTACTGCCCTCAAGTGGATACAAAGCAAAGTCATTCAGCTGTCATGACTAATGGTTTCCACTGGAGGTCAGCTTACATTTGTTCATGGACCCTCAAGTCACGATTCTAAACCACAACAAACTTTCTTTCTTTCTTTCTTTCTTTCTTTCTTTCTTTCTTTCCAATGCCTATTAATTGATTTTTAGTTTGGAATAATACAGAGAAACACATTGCACAAGTGACATTTATGTGTTAAACCAAGCACCACACTGACAAAAAATAAACACAAAAACTACACCTTCACAAACTGAACCCCAAATAATGATTAAAGTGACTGTCTGATAACTCTACTCAGTTATTTAGTGTCTGCTGTCTTTATCTTTTTCTGCATTTTTGTCAGTGAACGACAAGAAAAGTTCCTGAAATGTCAACTTGAAATCAGTTCACCCCCGTTGAGAAATTGCACCAAAGTCACTATTGGTGCACCAGACTGGTTTAGAAGTCACATATGACAATTTTACACTGGCACTAAATTAGGTATAAGTAATTTATACAGAGAACTGACACAGCAATGTAATTACTACCTGCACCACAGAGGTTATGTTTTCTTTAGTGTTTGTTTGATAGTTAGTACGCTAATACCATTGATTACAACGAAAACTTAGTGGAAGGATGTGGTGTGGGTCAGACAAGAACCCGCAAAATCTTTGTGCAGATCCGGATCAGTGGGTGGGTCGAGGATTTTTTCCCCCACTTAATAGGGAGATTTTCACTTTGTTCATTTTTCAGATAATAATTCATGGATCTTGATGGAATAAAGTATGCGCTTCCCTCTGCCCCTTTTTGAACGTATCGTCCAGTTGCAACCGAATGTTGGTGACGTGCACATATGAATGACAGCATTTCTGTATAATGTGATGGGATTTCACATGCAAGCAGCATTATAGCACAGGCACAGACTTAAACAGCTGGAACTGTATTTGAATCATCTATAGTGTTAGTGATGCCGAGTTCTGTTAGAGACAATGAATGGATGAACACAGCAGTCAGAACGAGACCCTGCAGCTGCACTGGGAATATTCATCTCCTGATGCGATTGATTTCATTACTGTCAATTTTAAATATGTGATACAATTCAAGATTCAACTGCTTTGGTCAAAAGCACAAAATGTTATGTTCTGCCGCTAGGGGTCCCTCTCAAAACATTTGGCTGAGCGGGAAGTAGCGTGGAATTGTGGGAGTTGTAGTCTTCACTTTCACTGTGGTCGTTGCAGTCAGCTTCTCCTGGTTAGTGTTTATCATTCTTTTACTTGAAGCCGAATTCACCGCACCGTTTTCCCCCTCTCCACCAGAAACGGACCCTAAGCACCAAACCGGTAAAAATACAGAATAGAGCAGTTTCAGCTTAAAAGTGAATGTTTCCCCAAAGCGGTTTGGAGAAAACAAGACGTCTCACCCCCTGCGAGACAAAGTGACGCTACTGTTGCTCTAATTGTTTCTCTGATAACTTAACGTTCTGAAGGTTTTTATTAACTATTTATTCCATCAGTCTTCCTTCTTTAACTAGTACATTCCTGCATTTACATAGTTGAAATTATTGTGTATATATTTTATTTCATAAAGTAAACCATGGTTGGCTATTGGGTGTTTCAATCAGGGTTTTTTTTATTTGCCATTACAGCTATAGATCTGGATGATATGGCCAGAAACTGTAAAATGAATTATAACTATTATTACAATTATCACGTCAATGGTCATAATATAATTTTTCCACACATGAGCAATATATTGAAATATATTGGTTTATTTTATTTTGATGAAAATTATATTGCAATAATTATTAATATTGCCCAGCCCCTATTAAAGCCCTCACCGTATTTTTTTCACATGCTGCCTACAGTGCACTCAGATGTTCTGTCTGTCGTTTCACAAGATGAAACAGCAAGCAGACATTTTGAAGCTTATTTACATGATCATATGGGAAAGCTTTCATGGTGATGTAATATATTCACCAGACAAAGAGTGGAGTTTGAAACTGCAGACATAAGAGCCCGTCTAGAGAGTCAAATTGTTCAGCCTCAATATGTCACTGTCAGAATGAGACACCATGCTGCACAGTTGGATCTTTTCCTTCCTCTTCTGTCCTGTCCGTTGCTCAGGGGGGGTTGAATCCCTCTTATCTCCGAGTCATTAACTGGTTAAAACAAACTCCACACTGTTGTCCGTACACATAACGTGATCCCAAAAGTCACCTCTCGAAATTCACTGGAATCCCCATGTTGATCTGGAAACACTGTGGATGGATGGAAAGTGTCTATTGTGGAAATCCCCTTCACTTTCCCCTAATGAATCAAACTGAATGAATTTAATGGTGCAAATAAAGTGAATTGAAATATAAACATGTTCCCCCAGTTTATTTCTGGGCCCCTGTGTTACTTGTTCATTAATCTCTTGTTATCTGACATATATATGTAAAATAGCTACAACAACATCATAGTAGTTCTACATCTAAATCTGTTTTTTCTCTTCTTGCAAAACACTTTAAACTGTTTTATGACTCAGGGTGATTTACTCATTCTGCGTCCAATTCTACAGCTTTCTGGTACTTCCTCCTTGTGACCATGTTGAGTTGGAAGTTTAATTCAATTGGCTACTGTAAATACCAAACAATATCTGCAGCAATTCCCTCCAGCTTTTTGTTTATTTTTTTTATTTGTTCAGGTTATAACATAAGGTGTAACCTATACACTGCCATGAATGTGAATGAATAATTTTACTACATTTTTGTGTATTTCCTCCAACACAATCGAGCTGCATTGTGCACAATGCAGACTGTAGTTATTAACATTACAGTAGTACTTGAGCTATGGTGACTTGTATGGCCTTATAAAGAAAATTTACCAATGAAATATAAATCCATGAATAAATTGTTAAAATTGAAATAGTCCACTGCTTTTCCTTTTCTAATTGATTAGCATAGTCATGTAGCTTCTCCGTTTAGACTCTCAGTTTAAGCTTTCCATGACACTTGGTAAAAGGAGGTTAAACGATGCAAATTAAATAAGGAGCTCTCTTCTAGTTTGGTTATCATATGCTCTCTAATAATATACTCTTTTCCAGTTCATCCTGGGGGATCCTGGGACATTCCAGGGCCAGATGATAATCGGTCCAGCGTCTTCTGGATCCCTATGACATGCAGGTGCAAGCTTCCCCTCAAAATGGTAGAGGGGTTTGTGTGCCTCTGTGATCCTGGAACCTGAGTTGTTGGGAGCATTAGCCCCCGGAAAAGTTGTTCCAGGGAAGAGGCCAGACTAAAAGCGACTCATAGCCTTTGGAACTGTGTCACCTCGCCACAGCACTGTCCTGGAGCCAAACCTGGGAGGGGAGCTAACTGGTGAGTGTCTAGTGACCGAGCCTTAGTCTATGTTTCCCAGTAGGAACATACAGGTTGGAGCGCAATGTAAGCTGACAGGCTGGATCAGGGGCATTGGCGTGCTGCAATCCCTGGCATCAAAGACTATCTCTATATGAGAAAGAATAGACAGAAAGCTCAGGGACCCACTGTGCTGTGTAGAGTCTTCGAGAGATGCTGTTTGAACAGTGATTCAAAACTTAAAGTCTTGCTCAAATGTTGGGGGAGCAGCTGCCACCTGCAAAATCTGTACTGCAGTAAAACCATGGACTGTACTCTCTATACACCCTGTGGAGGAAGAGAAAATAAAACAAACATTGCACTGCTAAAACTGTGTTAATGTTAACAGCGGACATTTAAAATAACCAAACAAACTGGCCAAAAGCAGAGATACAGAGCAGGCTGCAGCTTTATACTTACTTGTTTATTATGCCTCGCCCTTGATTCTTTTTATTTTGAAACTTTGTCTCCAGACACG
Source organism: Verasper variegatus (assembly GCA_026259375.1). Lineage (NCBI taxonomy): Eukaryota > Metazoa > Chordata > Actinopteri > Pleuronectiformes > Pleuronectidae > Verasper > Verasper variegatus. The sequence goes on along the minus strand of CM048047.1, from coordinate 6,943,528 downwards.
TCTTAAAGTGATTTCATCACAGCTCCTTTTAGTGAAACTAAAGGCTTTAAACACATTTTCCCACCTATATATGTACCAATATTCCCCAAACATATAAGTTTAATTAACTCAGTCAAACTATGTGCATTTCCTCCCGCATCAACTGGTGTAGTGATATAGTTTAAAACTGCAGCAGCAATACAGAAAGACATCTGCAAATATCATGGCACACCACAACAGACCAAAGGTATCTGTGAGTTGTATTAGATTCAATCTTGCATAGTCTGGCTTTCAGAAATGCTTTTATTGTGAAATGAAACCATAGGGATTTATTGTCCTGGATCATCCCCAGTTAGTCAGAGGTGCAAGAAAAGAAACTGGCTGCTGAAGCCTGTAGTACCTTCCTGTAGTAAAAGGCACAACACACATGCTCAGATGCAAACATTTAGCAGTGCTGTCTCTCACACAGTTACTTCATATACTCACTTGAAGTAACCTCTTGAATTCTGAATTTTCAACAGTATAAAAAGCTTTTGTAAAATGCTTTGTCTCTGCAGTCACATTTACAAATTGTGATACACAAAAAACTTTAATAAACTGGGTGAATTTAAGTTTCATTAACAAATATTAATCATTAACCTTTGAAAATGCAGACACCAAATTATGGTTTTTGGTTAAATATTAAATTATTTTAGCTCCCAGTGCTTTGTAATGTATTATACTGTAGCCTACAGAGAAAGTTCAGCAAGTACAGAGCAGCACAGTCTACCTACTGTTCCTGTGTACTGCTGCACCCTCATCTCATGCCACTGTCACACAGGGAGCTGAATGTACTCAACATTTAGTCATGTGGACAATCTTCAGTCCAGTGTGTGTTCTGTCAGCTCCTGAGCTAGGTGGAGCTGTTGTGCACTTCCAGTCTGTGGCTGCGGTTGGTCACTATTTACCTCAACAGTCATTGGTGTCAGTTTACAAGTGGCAGCATTTCTGTACTGATAAATTATGTGGGCTCCGCTTTATGATTGGATCCAAGCTGAGCACAATTCTGTTTGGTTGGGTATTGAGTCCTTTCTCTCGAAATATCCACTAAGGGACTTGCGATTTTTTTTATGAAGTTAAAACAATAAAAGCGATTTGTGATAACCCTGTCACGCTCAATACACTGAAGGCTGGGCTGTTGGATGCTGGGTTTAAGCGGTGGGTTAAAAATGGCATTGTTAGACTGAAGGACTTATTCACTGATGATATGATAATGATATTTGAACATATGATTGTTAAATTTGGTATCCCTCACTATCTGCAGATGCGCCACTATATATTACATGACACAACAATAACTAACAACCCTAAAGTATGCCCTATTGAGAAATTGATATTCGAAACAGGAGGTATGATGTCTGTCAGTTTATTTTATAAGGCTTTGAGTACTGCATCCCTTGCTGATCTGCACCTGGGAGAAGGAACTTTCTGTCACAATTGACAGTGAAAACGGTTAAGATATTTGGAGATGTACCAAATAAATTCCACTTTGTAATCGTACCAAAGAAATTCATGATTATACATAGATTGCCCATTTCTCCCAATTGTAGACATTATTTTAATCCGGTTATTTAGCCCATGTGCTTTCAATGCAAAACGGACAGTGGTACATTAACTCACTGTCTTTGTTCATGCTGTAAACTACACTGGTATTGGTCTGGTGTTTTATCTGAAATGGAAAAAATATTGGGTTTAGAGCTGGAGATGGACCCAGTGTCCCTCATTCTGGACCTCCCAGGTAGATTGGTAATATCAAAAAGCAACAAGAGATTGTATTGCTTCCTTAGCTATGCTGCAAGGAAGAACATTTTACTACGATGGATTAAGGAAAAGGTGCCGACTGTTAGGGCTGGCGGAGAGTGCCTCCTCGACTTGGTGCCATTAGAGTACCTTACATGTACATTGAATATGAAAACAGACCAGTTCTAGAAAATGTGGGAACCCTATTTGAATCTGAGCCACTATTTGTTGTTTGTTTGTTAATGGGTTTTTTTTTTTTTTTGTGCATCTTTTAATGTAGCCAGCTTTTATTTGTTATAAATGTGTAAAAAACCACTGTGATTCAGCTCATACAGTCAGCATGGGAGACGTAGTACTGTGGGTCACTGTGACATTTAGAAGCCATGTTTGGGTCACTATTTAAAAATATCAACTCAAACTGTATGCAAATCCAAGCAGGCTTTATTTGTGCCACTTTAATTTGTATATGGTGTTAATATGAAATTGTGTGAAAATGTAAATAATTTAGGTATTGGAAACCAATGTGAAATTTCATTGATGCTTGTAGTTTTACAAGAGGAGTCTCAGTCTGAGGGAGAAAACACAGTGAGGTTCTGCCAGGATACAGGAGCTTTGCTCTAATGCCAGTTTAGTAAAGGCTCCAGCTCATTACCTCCAACAAGGAGGTTATGTTTCCACCTCTCTTCATTGTTTTATTTTATTTTTTAACAATATTACACACACCTGAACAGATTACCATGAAACTTGGTGGAATGATGTGGTGTGGGTCAGGAAAGAACACTGATAATTTGGTGTAGATCCAGTTTAAGGGGTGAATCCACTTTCCCTAATATTGTGAGATAGAAGTTTATGGACATTTTAAATATTTCCCCATGGAATAAATAATTGATCATGTTGAAAAAATCTGCCATATTTGGGGGACCAGAGCCATTCTAGCTTGTTTTAGCTTATAGTGTATGATACAAATTTCAGCCCACCAATTTCAGAAGAAAACTACTCAATAATGTCCTTATAAATTGTTTTTTTTATCAATTGTCTGATTAAGACTTCTGGCTTGTTGTTCTTCCTCTTGAGGTTTTATTTATTCCAAAGATGCCACAGCTCAAACTGAAACAGACTCTATCCCACAAACCAGCAGTGAGAAAACTGCAGCTACAATTCAATCTTGGAAATATTATGCCCTCTTAACTTTGGGTGGTTAGTGGGCTCAGGCAGGAGAGAAATGCTGCTTCCCAGTCCCTGTTCCACACTCCTGATGCTTCCATCCCCTAATCTTGACTGCAGATGCAAATGGACTAAAAAACGTCCTCTACCAAACATTTGCATTTAAACAAATAGATAAAGGTCATTTTGAAAAGCTGCCTCCTCATGACTGCAGTGTAAGGTGGCATGTTCCATGTGTCCCTGCCCTCCTGACAGTGTGGTTAAAGCTCCCAGTGTGGCACGCCACACCACTCAGTATGGTGCTGCACGCAGGGATTCAACTACTGTAGGCAAATAGAGCAGAGGGACAACAGAGAGGCCTGCCTGTGTGTTTGTGTGTGTGCATATATGTGTGTACTTGTGTGAGTGGGTGTGTGTATCAGACTGCTCTACATCATCATGGACACAGGTGAGACTCACTTGTTCATATATACTGCTGTCACTCTGGTTGTTGCTGAATATATATATATAGCATCTGTATTTATTTTTATATTAATGAATTAAGTGCATGTGAAGAAATGTAATAGGAACAGTTTAAAGTGTATTTTGACAATTATTTGATGACATCTGTGCAAATGAACAGTCTCCTTTGCTGATGCTAATATCTCGTAATAAGTTGGTCAGTTTAGTTTCAATAGAACAATAAATGTATGAACAAGGAGAAAAGTATTTTTGTTTAAATTCTTACATGTATCCATGTTTGATATTTGAACATTTGTATGCTAATTGATATCATTCTTAACTTATATTTGAATATGCAATAACTATTTTCAGTTTTCTCAGTGACCACATAAGGAAGAACGAGTAATCTTGGATCTTTGTTTTTTTTGCATGCAATACCCATCTACATATTCAATTTTGCATTCTCCTTAATGCTCCTGCTTCCGAGGAATGTCCCCAAATCACACCAGCACACGTTTCAGATTTGTGACAAGCAATGTAGTACCAAATCATCTGCTGTTATGATGCAAAGCCATCATTACCCCTCCGGTCTTCATTCAGTTTGTGAGCAAGTGTTTGTTGTAAATTGCATCTTTTTTTAGTCCATTTGCATCGACCAAACCAAAGTCAATTTCCATGACATTTACACACCAATCCCAAAGAGTCATTCGCCTATATGCATAGAACTGTGAAACATTCAAATGAACACACATTTGTGGGGATGGATGAAAATTTGTATGAAGTTGTGTTGCAGGTCAAACTGTTTCTGGATTTGTATCAAATGTGTATTCACACTTTTTTATTTCTGTTCTGTCCAGACTATTCGAAGCGAGTGTACCAAGGCGTCAGAGTCAAGCATACAGTCAAAGACCTGCTGGCAGAGAAGAGATCCCGACAGACAAATGGGCCCAGATACAGTGTAAGCACAATCTCCTCTAAACTGCTCTGCTTTTGTTCCGTCTTGTCTCTTCCCACTTCATTTGTCTCCCAAACCAAACAGCATAGCCACAGTTGACATTCTGTTGGGCAACACAATTAAGAGGTCGCTTTTTAAAGAATCTCTTCTCCTTGTTTACATTTCGTCTTGTTTTGTGGACCAACGATCCATGGTGGATCCATTGACCGCCCGTACCTCCCCCCTCTGTCTCCGCTCCCCTGAAGTGCTTGCAAAGCCAATCTGTAAATAGCAGAACGTGGTGTGTGTAGAGAGAGACACAAAGCGCCAGGGCCCATCCTGACCTCACAAAAGAACACTGACACAATGATCGCAACGGCGATGGCCGTGATCTCCCAGAAGCCGGCCCGAGGTGGAGGCAGGGGTGTGGTGGGAGGATTGAGGTGGACCAGGAGCATAGAGAACCAGAAAAAGGGCAATGAAGGAGGCTGTCTATGCAAAGTTTGATCCATGCACACCTGCCAGCTGACATTGTCCTCTGCCGTGTTCAGGCCGCAGACAAACCTCCTATTGTTGCCTCAGGAACACAAACACATGCAGTCAGAGAAATAGACGTCTGCATGCACAAGCAAGAAGGGCTTTTCATTTTCCAAAAACTACCTGTCAAAAGGCTTTCACACAACAGTGTTCACTGTTTGGTTTCTGTTTAGCATCGGCATGTCCACTCTATAGATATGCAGCCCGCTAACCACCCAGGCAATGAGGGGACCTTGTGAAGGACACAAGAGGATATACAATTAGATTTAATAAAGAGAAAGTCCCAAAATGACCCCTCTCTAATGCAGCGTATGTAATAGAAATATCAATGTAGAGGTTTGTAACTTGAGTGCATGTAGAAAAAAAGTTCTGAGTGAGAAGAGAGACTGATGGTCATTTAAACACAGATTCTGTAGAGCTAGAGATGAAACACAGGGAGACAATTTACTGTTGACTTGTAAATGTACTTCAAATTGAAAGACCCATGAACAAAAACAAAACTAAAAATTAAATTATCCTAATATTAAGTATCCAGATCCCGTCTGTGATGTAGAGCTCCATTCTTTGTCCAAATTTTAAAACCCCTGTGAATTGGTTTTCTTGAATTTTTCACCGCATATGATTCAAAGTTCATCAGATGACTACATGAAAGGTATTGCTAAGGCATTGTTGTCCTTATCTGCCTCTTGAACAAGCTCAGGCTAATTTCTACTCTGATATAAACGGAGTAGAGTATTGTGACTGTGTCTTGTTTGGAACATGATGAGCTCCATCTTGAAATAATATTTTCATTGGAAAGAATTGTCTCTGTCCGGGGTCAATGAGTCCACGGACGAGACAACAGCTTCTGCCTATGAGCCTCGAAAAGAGGAATGACAACCTCTCTAACCACTGGAATGACAGCTTAACAGATCCTAAAGGTTTAATGTGTCCTACTTCAGGTATTTTTTTAATGAAGTAGCATCTTTAGATAAAAAATCTGCATTAGATTGAACGCTAACTTGACAAGTAAAAATGTAGTTAATAAGCAACAAAACACACCCTTTGATACTCCAATACACTCAGGAGCTATGCTGCCACAGTGTCAGTCTAATATGATGAGTAGCTTATGGTGGATAACTTTAGATATTTACAGCCATGTATGACTGTTCACTACTTATTCTACTTTTACTCTATGTTTTAATGTTCACCGTTACAGCCAGAGTCTCACATTAAGGCAGTTAGACTGGGACTGTTCCAACAGACAACTTGGATCTAATCAAACTGGCACACACTAAATATGTAGGCCATTGTTCACCATATTGGGTTGTAATTCAGGTAGAAATGGGTGACAAAGAACAATATCAACATGAATGTCAAAGTAAGCAGCTTCAGTGCTCTGAACTCCAATAGAAGTTTCTTCAAATAGATATTCCCTCATTGGGTGTTTTGATGATGATGGTGGAGGGAGCTGTATGACGCAGGGGTCAGACTACATGACATCAGGTCCATTGCTGCTGGACCTGTAGGGAATCAGATGGGCACCAGCCTCATGGGAGAAATCTGCTTCACTGGCCACGCACACATATCTAGACTATGGCGAAGCGAAAGAGGAATGGTGTTGTTGGTGTCGCATGTTGTTACTGTGAAACAGAGGGAAGGCTTTTAGGCTCGTCAAATCAAAAGACAGCCAATATCATACACGTCACTTAGTACGTCATGTTTGTTTACATTCTTGGAACTAAGTAGCGGACACTTTTTTTCCGATGATGTCATAAGAGACAGCAAATGGTGATTGGTCAGGGAGCAATGTGTATGCTGTCATGTCTCTCGGACAAAACACAATGTGTCTGTTAACTCAGAGAGTAGAATAAGCTAGCTAAGTTAGCTCCAGTGCCCTGGTTACAGGAGTTTATGAAGGTTTTAACACTCAGGAATAAACAGCAGCTCAAACTGTTACTGTGTATTTAAGGCTATTGAATGAATATTTTGTGTTTGACGAGCTTCAGTGTGGGAATGGAGCAGACTGATGGCTGTGGGTGGTATTACAGTCTCTAGTCATGATCCTTTGTGGCTCATGTATTAGCTCTGCCTGCTTACACTGCAGTCATCTCCAATAGGAGGTTTTGCATTGATGTAACACAGCTAGTGCCTGGTATATTGTAATGACTGAGCAGGAACTTCACACAAGCTAATGACACAATATGATACAATAACCACAGTGAGCGTACCACTGGTCCAGCAGAAAAGGGTTGACAACATTAGACTTTTGAATGCTAACGCTTTTAAAGCAACACTATTCAACTTTTTCCCCCTGAAAGCAGCAGCTTTAATATTAATTTGAAGTTAGATTGATGAGATTTGTGCTGCTTTTTCTCACACTCCTCACCCTGAATGTCTGTTCCTGCTTTACGCAACTCTGGTGAGCAGGTACGAGTCAGGCCCAGGGAAATTGCAAAGCACGTGGTGGAAGAACTGAGCTTGGAAATAGCCTTTACCTTTAGAATAGGGAGTATGTGCCATTATCTGAAAGACACGAGGGGACAAAATAATTTTTTATGGCCTAAATAACTCTGATTCACAAAATGCACCTTGACGTTGGTTGCCACCCGCCAATAAACCGAAAGAAGAAGAAGTTTAGAAATAATGCAGATCAGTTAAAAAGACATAGAAGCCATTAAACCCATTGTTTATCTCTAATGTTCAGCCAGTAAACTTTTAAAATATGACGAATTCTAAACAGAGTTTGGTAGATTTGTAACAGCCGCAGCTCTTCTGGTTTAGGAAGCCGGGGATCATGGGTAATATCCACCATTCAGTTGTGTTTCAGTTCAGGGAGTGGGACTATGCCCGTCATAGCTCGACATCAAGACATTGATAGATTTGGATTTTCTCCATATGAAAACCACTTAATTGCTCGGACACAACACCATGTAACGGTTACATGGTGTTGCTTTAAGTTAAACCTATGTGGTCCGGTGATGTTTTTGACACACACAACTGTGTCACTCTGGAGCCGACCTAGTGACTCTGCCTTGTGTAGCATTGTCACTGCCACTGCCTCCTGTTTCTCACAATTATGTGGCTCCCAAAGTTGACAGATGGAAAAAGGACATGCAATTCCACAATATGTGCAGCATACAACTCACCACCAGACAGTAAGTGCAAATTTGTCAATAGTTTGTAGGTCTGTCCACAATTATTGTCAAATTTTGCATAATATTGTATGAATAGGCAAAAGACGGACAAAGAAGTAGTTCCAACTCTGAAATGGCATTTTATTTTTGAGTCATCAGGAATTTACAAGTAATGGTGAAGTTATGTCATCAAATATGTCCAGCTGTCCACAATTTCCAATCCTATTTAACGTCCATAAATCTAAATGCAGATGTTACTTTAGTCTATTGAAACACACAGTTAACATCTTCATAAATGAAGCTCCTGCCATTCTTGCCCCAACAATGAACAGCATTTCTATACCTGAGCTAAAATGTGCCATTCAGTTATTGCTATTGTTATGGTTTCTTTACTCTCTTGTTTTTGACTCACCTTTAATTTGTCGCCCGTCTCTATCTGACCTGCAATTCAGCATCTATTCGGTGCAATGTTCACTCGTATGATGATAAATGATGCATGGAGACCTAATGATGCACAGAGGCACACAGTAACACCCATCCACGTCTTTCTGTTAGTCAATGCTTCTCTTTCATCCCTGGGAATAAAAGGCCTTTGAGAAAGAAGAGCAAACTCTGACCACAGAGAGAGTGTCCTCATGTTGGAACACGGAGATTCTCAGTGATAATATAAAGATCTTAAATCATTTCTCTTTACTCAGAACATCGTTATTAAAGCGGACTGCCCAAACATGCTGATATTACATAAATGATCCACGACAGTGACAAAGTAATTTGTGTGTGATGTAGAAGCCTCTTCAAGGCTCATATTTGTGATGTTTCTGTAGGTAAACGTTCACCAAATGGCAAAACTTGACGTCAGTGCTCTGAACTCAAGGGGCTATGTAAGCTTTTGCTACTACTACATTGCCAATAAACTGCAGTTTAGCAGCAACTGTGCATGTGTAACTTCATTCTTTTACTCGCTAAGAGCTGCCTCCAGTGGTAGAAAGCAACACCAATGTAAATTCTTATCATCTAGAAACTAATTATTCCTGCATTGAAGCTTGTCAGATACAATGCAACACAATGGAATAGAACCAAAACAATATGTAAGATGGTTAATTTTCTAAAATAAAGTTGTGAAAAACTGAGAACTTAGTGGAACTGTATGTTTCAAGTAAGAATATTCTTTAAAAAGATGCATTTTTACTAGTATAAAATACATTTATAAATTACATTGGTATAGGAAGAGTTCTTCTGTGATATAAGGTGAAGTAGAGCCATCATTATCCCCCCCACCCCCACAAACATACACACATTGTCTGACTGTCAGAGCTTGAGTGTGCTGATTTCCATACGCAGCCTTCAGAGATGCACTGAGCCGTACCAGGGCCGCATGAGGAAGTCTTGGAACTGGCAAATTACATTCAAATTCTGCCCTCAAAATTTGCTTGCCTCCCTGCCAACACAGGCTTAATATCAACTCTTTCATGCTAGCAATATGCAAACAAGCCTGTCCTGGCCAACCTTGTCCTTGGGACCCTGCGCCACACGTCTCTGCACTGTGCTCCGACTGAAACTGCAGGAATGAAAATGTTATAAAATGTTAGAACATTTCATTAATGTTAATCAAATATCAAATATATTTGTTAATTCAAGATTGTATGGGAATGATGAGCAAACATGATGGACCACGAGGATTTAACCTCTCCATTGTGTTTGCTGATGTACTGACAAAATTGTTCAAACTCATGACTTTATTTAAAAATGTTATGCAGTTACAAAGAACAAAAAATTCCAAATATACTGAAGCAAAAGTCTGTGGAAATAAGGATGGATTTGTCTGTTTTAATATTTCATATTGTCCCGGATTGAAAGCCTGTTTAAGTTTTACAATTTCACTGAAATAATTCATAAGTTAATGAATCGACAAGTTGTCCAGGGAATTTGAATATTTATTTAAGAGCCTACAGTGAGATTAAAAATATTAGATAAAATATTGGATGTGTCAGAGTAACATTTAAGAGCAACTTTAAATTATCACATGATTATTGACATGTATCATCTGAGCAGGAGACAATGATTAATCTTATATCTGACATATTGTTCATTCTTAAAAAAAGAAAAACCTGGAAAAATACTTATTAATAATAATAATAATAATAATAATAATAATAATATCAACATAATTTGACTTCGATACTGTAGGACTTAATTTCTTTAAAACCTTTTCAATGACAATTAACATGGCAAGTAACAACAATTTATATTCTTTATTTATCAGATATATATCTCAATACAGTATATAGATAAATATTAGATAAAAGGAAATGGAAAACTGTTATTCTGGTTAAAACGTATAATAAGAATTTGGATCAAATCCACAAATTTAGACCAGATGGTGAGAACCTCACCCCTGTCTTCTACTTCTACTTTTAAATGGGATCTTACTTTCCACTTGTTACTGTTCACACACATGTTTGTGGACTTCTGGTGAGAGGACAACATGTGTCATTGTTTGTGTCACTGTTTGAATTACCCTGTGCGGTCACTACATTTCTATTATTTTCTTTCTTAATTTTATAACGATGATGATAATATTAACAACAATTATAACAATAATTATAATACCAATTGAATTACCCCATCTATATTATTTATTATGTATTATTGGGATTGTGCTGATTCCTGGGCCTGTACACTTATGTCTATGTAGTTGCTGCACTGTCCTTTGTCATCCATCCACATACATAGATAAGGTACTGAACCACAAAATTAGCCCTTCTCATAGAGAACGTGCTGCAGATACAGTAGATGCCCTGTATGAATCTGTGTGTGAATGGGTGAATGGCAAAGACTGTGCTGTAAAGACCTTTGAGTGGTCATTAGGACGAGAAAAGTGCACTATAAATACAGACCATTTACCATTTTACATATTGGTATCATGTTGAATTTAAGTTGAGAAAATAAGTCGGATTTCACAAATGAGTATTTTTTGTATTATTTGTGTGTTTATGGAGGTGTCCTTATACTTATTACATTAACATCCTGGACTTGTCTTTATTTTGTCCAAGCATCTGAATTTAAATGTTAATATGCTATATTTAAAAGTATAAAAATGTACATAATGTTAATGCAGTATGAAAATTTGAAGTTGGGTATATGAAATTAAAGAGGGAACACACTTGAATTTATAATCTGTAGCCATATGTTCATGTTGTATATAAAGGAAGTGTGGCTGTAGCTGTGATCAAAGTTGGATTCATTTACATTTTATGGAGCCTCCAAGTGCTTGATAGTAAATAAATGAATACGAAATAATTAAATAAATAGCCACATAAATAAAGTGTGTGAAACATTATAAATGAATAAATTTAATTTGTGGAACGATTCCTGAAATAATTTTTCAAAAAAAGCAACACGATAGTTTGGCGAGATGCCATCCAGAAAAACAAAAGAAAAAACATATTTTAGCAAAAACTGTTACAAGAGATTAAAAAAATTGTTGCTAAATTAGAAATAAAACCAAACCAAATTAAAAAGAAATTAAAAATAGTTTTCTATGTCCCCACATGACCCCTGAGGTGATTATGAAAGATCAGTGACAGCATCAGTTACACCAGTTTAGTTTACAGCACCACAGCAAATCCAATCAATATCCTTTGTGTGCTTCAACCACCTCCAGGATCACTGGGGGTCTCAAGATTCTGGCACTGTTGGGGACCCCTTCTTGAGCTAACAGGCGCTAACCGGCTAAATTTGGTAACAGTTGTTTAGCCGACATTATTATGAAAAGAGATGTTACAAAAAACTGTTTTAATGAATAGTGGCACTTTATTAAAAAGCGACATTGTGAAATAAAACATGACTAAGAGCATTAAAATCCCACTCGTAATGTTGCTGTCACTCCCCTTTATCTACAACTTCACACATCAGGTTATTATAACATCATAGTTACCACCCAGGTTGCATGGCTCACTCCCACTCTCATTTCTTTTGGCACAGGGGGGATCCACCACTCCACCTTCATTTGTCCAGATGCCAGGTGAGACTCTGCTGATCAAGTAGAACATCATCATTCACACTTCACTGCCTGCAACATAAATCTGCCAACACAGTCTCAATCTGCACTATCATCACTCTTGAGTAATACTCGGCTGACTCCAGTTAACATTCTGGCTCAGGTGTCTGCACATCCTAAGAATCACAACTTAAGTGTGTTAGATGTGTACTGCTGCCGTGATGAAGATTTGATGTGTATTGTTCTCTGCAGGGTCTCACATGTTGCCCAGCTACTACGGCGTGAGGCGTCCCTTCATCTCCGACTCCGACTTCTGTCCATCCACCAAGCAGTTCTCCCCTGACGTCTACTCCTCCAGCCTCGGGGGTAAACCTCTGGGCTGCGACCCGTCCACGATGACCGGCTACTCTTCCCTTATTGATAGCTACTACCCAGAGGCCTTTGGTGATTACCAAAGGGCCGCCGCCTTCTCCAGCTCTGGAGGATCCTTCATGCCCTCGTCTGCCCTCTCGTCCCTGCTGCCTCCCTTCAATGGAGAGTCCTCACATCTGTTTCTGGTAGGAGTCGGGATCAGGGTTTGTGCATGTTTGTGTCATAAAGCAGTTAGATAATAATTATATAATAATAACTTTATTTGTGTAGCACTTATCTAAATAAGGTTACAAAGTGCTTTACAAAATCCATGGCAAAAAAAGGAATGAAGTAAAATGAAAGGTATTCAGTTCAGTTCAATTTTAAGCGCCAGATCATAACATACAGCTCCCACTCAGTGAAGAAGGAATGAACATGTTTAGTTTAAAGCATACAAATATGTGTTCCCCATGAAAGTACATTTATTGGCCACATCATTGGTGCAGCAAGTGAGGAAGGTGTGTGCTAGGTGAGAGCCTACGTGAAGAGGAGAGGCCTCATCAGCAAGAAAACAGTTTCGATGTTCATATGGGAACCTAGATTTGAAAATGATGAACCCATTCTTTAAAACCTAGTGCGTGCTGGGAAAAGCTCCATATGTTTTCTCTGATATTTAAAAAAAAAGCATTGACTGTTAATCACTCCATGTTTGAGAAAGAGTTCAGGTTTCATTCTTCTGAAACACAAATCTGCCGTCATTTGACTGCAGCTCAACTCTGTAGTGTGAAGTTACAAACAGCTACAGTGTGTGTGCTGTGCTTTGCCACATGTCCATTTGGTTCCATGTGTACCTTCATAATCGTTTGTATGTGTCATTTTACATTTGGTTTTTTTTCAATGGACCTTGGCATTACAACCTGGAGGTATGCAGTTAAACAGATGTGGGCATTTAGGAGGAAATGAGACGGCTGAATGATAGACTGTTGAGTTGGAACTAGACCTCCATGATTCTGGCCTTTCTTTTTATAAACCGTATTAACTGATATATTGTCTGCCACTTGGGGGCAGTGTAAACAAGTTGTTAACATATCGTTGTCATTCATCATTTATATCTTCAGCTGATTTAATTTGATTCATTGCTATTAGAAAAAAAATCTTATTTAAATCTGTCTCACATTGCTTTATGGAAGTCCAGTGTTTGATTAACATTTAAGTTAAACTGGAACTTTATACCTATCACAGTTAGTTCTACTAAAACTGTAAATGCAATATTTCTTTCAATCTTGTAAGCACCACTAGCAGAATTGTATTCGCCTGTACTGTGTCAGGGCAGTAGAGGCTTATAGAAGTTTAGAGACTGATATCCTAAAATCTGGGCAAATAAAACCCAATCTGATAGCACAATGAATTTTGGGTTTTATTTGTTGTTTTTTACAAATGGAGTAAACTGTCACTTTAAAATCCGAAGTTTAAAGCATAATTGAATGCAGCATGAATGGCCTTTTCATTGGCATCAGTGAATCAGGGAAAATATAAATGAGTAATCACACTATTACAAAAGAGCCGCTGTTCTCATATGAGCCTGACAGTGTTACAGTATCTGATGGTGGACGTTTCCTTTAGTCAGTAGAGGAAATACATGGTTCAATGATTCATCCTCTCCTCTCTTGTCTTTCCACTTCAGAGAGACTCATGGGAGCAGTCGGTTCCAGAGCCAGTATCCCAGGTGGAGGCTCTATGTCCTGACGGCCTGGCCTCCGTCAGCATCCCGCCCTCCATGCCCAGTCCAGAGCCCCCGGGTAGCCCCTCCCAGTACCGGTCCACCAGCCGAGGCTCCTCCATGTGCTCCGTCCCAGGCAGCCAGCCCTACACCCTGCACTCTCTGGAGGAAGCCCACTACCACTCTTTAACCACCAGCTCCTATACCAGCCCCTCTTCCTCCTTCGCCTGCCCTCCATATATGAGCAGCCCTGCCAGCGATTTGGTGTCCAAGATGGTTCCGGAGGAGGCCAACAGCCACGGCAGCCTCCCAAACAATGTTGAGGCTCAAGCCTCCTGGGCAAAAGAGGATGGGGTGAGCCCCTGGTCACCCTTTGAGATCAGGAGGGCCTTCTGACTGGATGACAGGCTACTGGTTCAGAATATAGAGGAAGGTGGAAGTTTCACAGACAGTTAAACAGACAGTACAGAGACAATTCTGGGACGTGTTTTGTAAATAGGACAATTTCTTTGCATCCATAGCATCAAGGTGTCCATATGTCCATATTACAGCCTGATGTGATGGCAATGTTCCTATTTATTTTTGTTTGATTCATATGATAAAGAGTGGAGGAATAACTTGTGATAAGCCATAAAATGAAAAATTACAAACCATTAGCGGTGTAAACTGGATGAAATAGGATTATTACTTTTATGATGTATGATACTAGGGTTTGTGTTTGTTTAAAAAAGCCATGTTACAATGTTTAAACTCTTTTAAGAAGTACATGGTTTCTCTGCCAAAGGGGGAACTTCTGCATTGGGTATGGGGAAATGTTGTGGAGTTGCTCAGCTAATTTGAAAAAAATATATGAACAATTTAGTAAAATGTACAGTATACCTGTAATGTATTTGTGTTTAGGTGAAAATACAAGTTGGATTTCAGATTGGTGTGAGGCTCATCTTTATACTCCAAATTGCAGCTGCAGCACCATGAGCACCAGACACCACCCTGAGTCAATATTTTCACGGCACAAACTGTTAGTGGGAATTTCTGAAAAGTGAGCAGATGGATAAATGGTTAAAATGACCAGTATCAGAAAAAACACACACTTGGGAATCAGTGGTTTAGCATGCAGGTCCCTGTTCAAGATGATCATGGCCCTTTTTAAAAGAGATTGGTAGATTTACAATAATAATAATTTGTTTGGCCTATATAATTTAGGTGGAGAATTAAAACTATTAAAAGCCTGAGAGGTTGATGATCTGTTTTATTAATACAAGATGCCTGGTTATGGAGTGACCAAAGTATAATTATTCTGACATCTTTAACACTTTAACCCTGTCTATATAGCATTCAACGAGTGAGTGATACTGTATCACTTACATGAGCTATTTGTATGTTCAAATGTCAATGAATCACTCAAAAATACGTTTATGAATATAAAATAAGATATGCATATAATCTACAGAAAACTACAGCTTTAATGTGTGTAATAAAGCCTTAAAGACATTTTTGGAAATGTTCTTAGTATCCTGATAGAGGGTAAATATTTTTGGGTACAAATTCAAATTTGCTATATTCACATATTCGCTTAATTTAAGATGTGTTACAAAACATTTATTGTGTACACGTGTACAGATTATTCACAGGCCATTTTTTTGTATGTATGTGTGAAACTACTGAGTGAGACTACATGATTAGATAAATCAAATGATATCAAACATTCATCAAATCTTTATACATCTGTTATAGATGCTACATAGACATAAATACAAAATTATAATGTACTTTTTTTTACATGTTAAAACATTGTCTTTCCTGGAGCTTTTTTAATCAAGCAAATTACAAATGTGTATCGGACATGTTCAAGCTTATTGTCTTAACACTCACTTTTGACTTATTTGTCATGGTTTATTTGTCTGTGAGCTCAATGTTTTTCCTTTTCCCTGGAAATCAACTGTAGTCGCAGTAAAAATCAAACAATCCTTAAACTATATATCTCTGCTCACCCTCTGTATACATATATATATATATCTGTGTGTGTGTGTGTATCTATATCATTCTCATCAGTTGCAGTAAACATGTCATTAGGCTTCAGTGCTGGACAGACTGTTCAGGTTGGCTTCATGTCCACAGGAGTAGAGGACGTGGTGGTGTTTGAGCACTAGGTGGCGCCCGAGCACCGCGGCTTCTGGAGGAGAGGAGCCGCAGAGCTGCAGACAGAGGGAGAGAAACATGGCTGTAATGGAGGGGGGTGAAGAAGAAGCACGTGTGTGTGATGCAGTGAGCGGCAAACTCTGTTAAAAGTGCCTCAGGTAAACTTAGAGCAAAACTGGCGAAACACTAACATTTTACACTGGTCACAGTTATTTTATTTTTTTGTTGAAGTGGGGAAATTATCACCACCACTATTGTCACCACTGCAACTAAATATAATAATAATAATAATATAGATGTGGACATTAATAATTTAAGATGTTAACTCAAATAAAATAATGATTTGATTAATAACCTTTAACCAGCTTGAATTGCTCCAGATGCTTTCAGCTGGATGAAAATGACGCATGTAAAATATAAAAAAAAGGTTTTTATTTGATATAGTTTCTAATCATTTAAACACTTATCATGTGTGACCGACACAAAAAATAAAAGATACTTCTAAATAATATAATAAATCTTTTTACTTTCACTAATATCACATTTACATGTTACAGCATTCTATTGATGCCGATGTGAATATGATCAACTGTTGCGTGCTGATGCGCAAAATTACGCAAAAAGTCCTTAAACCAGCCTTCAATAAATTATTAGAACATTTATATGTTTTACTTTGGATGAACCGTGAGACACTTGGGTGGAACGTGATTTGATGCTGAATAAAGGAGTTGTTTTTATACATCAACAGGGCTCCTGACAAAGTGGGGAAAATCTGCACAAATGTGTGCTAAATAATTTTATATAGATATTAAAAGATAGTAGAAGAGGAGGCTGGAGACGCACCGAGCTGCAGACTTGTCCCCCCCCCCCCCCCCCCCCCCCCCCCCCCCGCTGCCCTCAGCAGGTGAGTGCGCACAGAGCACTTGCTGTAGTGGAGCTGAGGGCCTGCAGTGCCAAAGATGGCTACTGCCCTTTGCCACGCCCACTTTCCCCCCACTTTTATACGTTTTTCTCTGAAATAAAGATTAAAATTGTGTTTCAAAATATTCTCGCCACGTAGGGTGGCCTAAATAAGCGTATGGTCGCGGATGTAAGTGCATTTGCGGTCCTAAAGCTGCGCAAGTGCACCCAGTGCTGTAGTGCTTAATGAGGGGGTGTGATGCACTGTTATTGCAAAAGGAGGATAAAATGAATAAAAGTATGGGTTTTTTTTCTGTCAAAGTGTGTAATTCTGATATATTACATTACAGTGGGGCTTATACAATGTCCATGCGTAGTGAATTTTAGTGAAAAATCGATAAAACTCCGTTGCCTCTGAATATTCAAATTGAAAGTAACGCGCAATCAAATCATTGTCAAATCAATGAGTTCTAGGGGTTTTAAATAGTAGGCATGGAGGGAGAAAATCACAAACTAATATGTCCACAGCTATATTACAATATTGTTGTATGCTCTGGCTCTGTTGTAAGACATTTGTGTCGAGATTTTTTAATACTTTTGCACAAATTTCGTTCTTGGCCATTTTGCTGAGGCAGAAAAGGACGTTGTGGAGCCCCATAGGTCTTCTCCAGAGAGTTTCTCCTGATCTCTTACATCATGTCTGGTGAGTTTTCAAGTCGGATTTTCATCTGGATATCACTTTTTAGTTGCTTTTTCTCCTGTATGGGGCAGAAAAGACAAAGGAGAACAATTTAATGTTTAGTGGCAAAATTAAAAGCAATGCAGAGTCGCACGTGAAGATGAGTGGGGTTTATTTTATCATTGTAAATGTAGATTTAATAGCAGATTGACGTTATTTATAAAGAATGTCCAGCAGATAAATAAACTTCAGTGGATTTAAGTTTGCAGTTTAATGCCACATGTCTCCTGCTTGTTTTGGGCGGATCAGGAGCGTCCGCTATTCTCAATCAAACACTCCTCTACTGCTTTACCAACTTTTATAGATTCATGTATGGTTCATTCTCATGATCGCCGTCTATTAGCACACGCCAGGGCATGTGCATGATCTTTTCAGCGGGTTTGTTTTTAATTAAACATTAATTACTTGTGGAACTGACATTTCAGCCGTTTATACCTGAGTCGCTTCTGCGTAACAGGACGTTATAAGTAACCGCGTTGAAGTGGGATGTGTCTGCACCGTAAATGTGGCCCACTATTTGCCACATTTAAGACAAACCACGAAGTAGCGTTTAGATGTATGAATATTTATCAGATGAGGTTCCGCAGCGGAGGCTTCGTCTCTTATCAAATCGCCTTTTTCAAAACGGCTCGCCACTCCTGGGCGCTTTAAATGACGCCTTTGGGTCTAAATTACGCGCACCTATACGAGGCGTTCTCTACGTTTCCTTAATCAAGATTCACCTATAGGAATAAATAAGGTCAATTGCCCGTATAAGAACCACAGTATTTTAGTCAAATATCCAGAGTGGGGGCAGGGGTGATTTAAATAAAGTTGCAGCGAATTAGGGTAAGAGTTTGAGTTTTTAGTTTATAAACAACATAAGGCTGGAATCCTTCTCCAATTCCCCCCCCCCCCCCACACACACACACACACACACAAAACCACAACAACGTGGTCGATGCGAAGCACAAAATACTATTTTTAACCAGAAGACTCACATGGGCTATGCGTAAAGAGCAGGACTGTCTTTTTTAATGGGTCGCCGCGGCACCGGGTTTAAACGTCTCCAACTTTACTTCAGAATCGACTCTTGCGCACAACTTTACCCCAGATGCAGCGTCGACGTGTTAACCGAGACAAGTTTAACGTTTTAGCCTCCGATCGCTTTACTCCGGACTCTTTGCTCGCCCTGTCTTTGTGCGTTCTTACTTTGGCGGCGCCTTTGTCCAAATTTAACACACGATCCCACACACATTTCAACCCCGAGATCGATCCAGGGTTTACAAGCGCTACATTCAAATCTCTCAGATCTGCGTCTACGATCAGGGAATGTACACTTACGGTTTCGCAGTTTGTGCCGCTTTTCCTTTGTCTCCTTGTCTGGACTGGGTGGATCGTGAACACACTCCGGGCGCAGCAGACTACTTGGCTGACGGCGTAATAGGACACGCGGAGCGCTGCCGTAAAGAGCGAGCCCTGGCCGGGAGCACCAGGGGGGCTCACAAGCGGTCAAAAAGTAGCCGGAGCCACAGCGCGCACTGGGCACTGACAATGCGCTTTTACCCACCAAATATTCGGACACGAATTTAGACATCGAAGCGCCACATATGGTTTATTATAACATGCTGTGTGTCTGTTACCAACATTTTTCCCACATATAAAGTCTGTTTATTAGGAGGAAAATAGAGCAACATAGTCATGACTGTAAGTGCAGAGGAGGGAAATAAGTTAAAGGTGAACGTGTTGGTGACATAGGGGGATAAATAGACGACATTTTATTTTCATGTTTTCAGTTTGAGGGGGAGAAAACCGATTGTGTGCTGTAGATGGAGGAGGGGCTGAGCAGTGGTGGAGAGGAGCCGAGGTCTGTTATTGTCTGCTGCTTTGTAAACATGAGCGGCATGCTGTTCTCTTCATCCAGATAAGCCGAGGGTGTACCAGGGCGTCCGCGTGAAGACCACGGTCAAAGAGCTGCTGCAGAGGCACAGAGCCCGGGAGGCCAACAGCAAAAAGCTGAGACCGGTAAATCCTCCCCACCTCACCTCACCCCTTCTCTCTCTCTCTCTCTCTCTCTCTCTCTCTCTCTCTCTCTCTCTCTCTCTCTCTCTCTCTTTTTTTAATTTTTTTTTATAAAGCAATAAACGGTCCCTGTAAATGACTGACATATAATCACGCACATTCAGACAAACACACTGAGTCCAAGTCATGCAAAGACAATTGTCCTGATCAAAATATCTAATAATGTTGTCTCCCTCCTCTTCCTCCTGGTGGACAGATTGGACAGATATCCCAGGGCTGCTTGGATCTCCAGGATCTTTGCGCGACCACCTTTGCAAGTATGTTCCCTCGTGGCAGCAAGAGTAAAAGTGCAGTGCTGAAAAAAGGCCATTTAAGTTACAGATCTGCAGCAGCACGTGGCTCCACCCTGACCTACAGCAGACACAGGCGCCCATATTTAGAATGGAGCCAACAAATTGGAAAGTCCAAATTTGCATGCAGCCGTGCACCTCTTCAAATGCATTGGCTGCTGGAGCCATGTCGTTCTCTCTGGTCTTTAAGGTCTATTTAAATGTCTTCCCGGGGTCTGATTCCACACAGAGACTCGTGCAGCTTATTCGAATGCACTCGTGGCCATTTATTCTCCAAAGAATATAACATTTTATTTTGAAATGCACCTCCTCAAACTTTGGAACGCATCTGTATGTCTGCCAGATGTGTAGATTGGGATATATGCCATGGATGTTGTACTGGACCTGCAGTCCATCATATAGGCCATACACCTCAACGTTTTGTTTACTCTTTGGATATTTACGCACAATTTTCCTTTCAGACGTTAATCCGTCAGCTCGCTATGTGGACCCCCCTCCGTCCATCACTCCAGCTGAATCGAGCAGCTGTGGCGCGCGAGCTCTCCAGCTGCGCACCGCCCAGTTCCAAGTTCCTGACAGCTCGTGCAGCATCCAGATGCAGGGCGACGCATTTAACCAAATCCAGAAGCAGGTTGGGGACATGGCGTATCCCAGCACCTGCTACAGTGACAGCAGCAGCAGCATCATGAACAACAACAGCAACTACAGCAACTGCAACAACATCGGCGGCGGCTACAACTCCTGCCTGCCTCCCTCTCACTCGCTTTCGCTGCAGTGGCATTATGGACTCACCCCAGATGCTGACTATTATGGACATGGGATGGTACGTTTCTCCCACAGACAATGACAAAACTCCACGAATAAAAAACAAAAACAGTGTTTATAAGGAGTAGTAATCAGCTATTAATCAGATTTTACCTTTAGTACTTATCTCTGGGGTCTTATCTGAGCAGCTAAACAAACAATCACTGCTACTCCTTGCAATTAAATCTCAATGTGTAGGTGACAACAATTAAGGGCTGCACTGCAATTGAAACTGCAAAAAAGAAAGACAGACACATTTTAAAAACACAGAAATAGTAAACATCTTACAACGATACAAATCAAAAAATGTCCAATTGTGTGACTCTGTAATACAGGCCTGGCATAGATATTTGTTGTTGGCATAGTCATTACTTTTGTTTTGCTTCTAATCAGATCTGTCACTAATCAAATGCATATTAAATGTAACAAAATACTTACAGAAACCTGAATTGAGTCCTTTTAGATATGTACATCTCAGGATCATAATTATTTCAGTATCTTTAATAAAGGAATAATTGATAAAAGAAAAAGACCACACACAGGCGTCCCTGCTTGAGCCTGTGGCCTCTACTGTCAGTTTTGTTGTCCATCACATGACATGCATGACATTGCAAACTCATGCAAAATATAATCCTCACCATCCTGCACGTCTTCTTCTCTTTCAGGCTCCCGGCTCCCCGTCAGAGTCACGGAAGCTCTGCAGCCCCGTGGATCACGACAGCTACTCGCCGCAGGACTCTTTCTCCTCCTCCTCCTCCTCCTGCTACGACTCGCCCACCAGGATGGAGTCCAGCCACCATGGCTTCGCCTCAGAGCACTACCAGCACTGCAACCTCCAGGACTATTACTGCCTGCCCCACTGTTGGTCGGGCCAGCAGGAGAGCTTCTCTGCTCCCGAATACACGCCTTACCACAACCCCACAGACTATCCATACACTTGCACCATGGAGGAGAACTATTTAATGAGGGATTTGCAGATCCCTGAGATGTGCTACAATGTACTATGATGAGAGCGTCTACAGTATGGTTTTGTCTTCTTGCTGTAAATATGATTCTCTTCAGTGTGCTCTTACGGGCTTGTGCTGTGATGGAGTCAATATGATGAATGCTAAATAGATTGAAAGGCTGATATTTTTGTATCAAATACTGTTTTTTACTACACTTCGATTTATTTTTCTACACACAACTTGTTGCTGTATTAAATAAAAAAATGTGTTGAACTCACCAACGTGCTCATGTTCACTTGTTAAGCATTCACACTTAAAATAAATGATAATGTCAAAAGCAGATTAAGAGTAGGGATGCGTGATGCTGTGTCAGGGTCAGTGTTATTTTTTACATTCAGAAGTGTCTGTTCCTGCTCAACGACTCTTATATTATGTTATTTATTGTTATTTGTTATGCTTATTATTATTACTCTTATGTTATCATCTATGCTACAAAATGTCTCCTTTAAATCATAGAAGTCACAATGTGGGAGGGGAGTAGAATCACAGTCCATAAAGGTGAGGTGGGGCTGAGCTTAGCTGTAAAACTTTGCACTGAAGCAAAAGAATCGTGTCACATTGAACCTGTGTGGGGGGGGGGGGGGGAGTTCACTGGTACAGTACCTGTCGACAAGGGGAACACACTGACATGATGTAATCAGCAACAAGTAAGTATAAGCATCATGTGTAATTTTGGAAAAATGCTCAAAAAGCTTAATTTGGTGTATTTCCATGCACAGTGTCCACACCAAGAACAAGAGACTACATAACTGAATCACAGAGCAGGGCATGAAAACATACAACACGTATGACATTCACCACAGAGAGCTGCAGCACTTCTCTTCAGCTTATGCAACGAGCACATGTCGGTCACGTGTCTCAGCAGATTGAGCTACAGGGGCCATTTTGCTTAATTGTAGGAGCTGTTGGGTTTCTCTCTAAATTGAAAGCTCCAGACCTTACTTTGTAAGGTGCCTCGAGACTATGAATGTTATGATTTAGCACTATGCAAATACAATTTAATCACTGACCTGAGCTGTGATCATGTGACTGTGAAGGTTTCTTGGATTCTTCGAGTAAAATGTAAACTGTAATGAGTAAACTGGCTCCCACAGGCAGCTCTCTGATTGCTTTAATAGTTGCAAATGCTCCTATATGACAACTGTCTCCACAAAGGTGGAAACTTTACTCAGATAAAAAGAAGAAAGATGTTCAATGAGATTTAATATGGCTCAATATGAGAAAACGATGTGAAGTCACTGGTTTGTGATGTGTTTAAAGCAATTTAAGAAAAGATTTGGAGCTACTTCTGTACTTTCTGAATCACAATAAAATGTGCTGTTTTTCAGCAAAAATAACTAAACATAATAAAACTTTAAAGTTTTAAAGTGATACATAAAGAAAATATAACTGAACAGCTAAATAAATAAATGTATATTTTAAGTGAAAAATGTACAAGGTTTGGTTGGTGGCTTGTCAGCGACGTCTAAACTGGATGGGATTGTACTGCGACTGTTTAATATTAAAGAATTATTGTATCGATTTATCAGAGACTCTCAAACACTTGCTACTTTCCACCTGAGAGGATACGACAACTCCAGTGGCCCCGATGTCTCTGAGATCCTCATCCTGCTTTCTGACATTACACTGGATTCAGGGGTTTGTGTCAATCATACATGTCCTATAGGCAATACTTACAGTGAGAGTGGTAAGTCTCAGTGTGTCCTTTTCTATCAATGACAAACTGAAACACAGTTTCACGTGCAAACAAGGATCATATTTTAGCACTTTCAGCAGATTTTAACCCCAATTTAACAATCTTTTGTGAGAACAAACAAACACATGTGCCTCAAACAGTTTATTCCCATGTTAACAGAAAATTGTACTTTCTTGATTCTTGTTGTTCTGGGTCTGTACCCTCAAGGTTGAATGCACTACTGTAAGTGGCTTTGGATAAAAGCATGAGCTAAATGAAATGTATTATTAAGGAATGGACAAATCTTTATTGGTTTGTGAAATAATGCCGGCTACTATGTTCAAGTAACTGTTGAATATTTTGTCAGTTATGCCTGTTTGCTCATTTGTGTATTAATTATTTGATTTCATTTTCATTTGCAACTTAATTTTATTTGTTGTGTAAGGGCAACAGTGGTCTCTGTACCCTTACATTATTTTGTTCCCCTCTTTTTTGTCATTATGAATGTCTGTTCATCCTTCCATCCATTCATCCATCCATCCATCCATCCTTCCATCCTCCCATCCTCCCATCCATCCATCGTTTATCTTCTGATGGTCATGGATGGCTTTCTCTCAAACAAACTCAAACAAAAAAAAGAGACACAAGAAAATCAACATCAGTCTCTCATTGCTGTCGTGATTGAAAGAAAAACACATGTGAATTTATTCTCCTTTAACTGTTGGGCGTTTTTAATGAAACATTTTAAAGAAGTTACATACAAAATGTTTACAAAGGCTACTTGTCGTCCCTAAAGTCTCTAAAAGTAGAGTGGGAGCCAGAGCTTTCAGCTATCAAGCTCCTCTCCTGTGGCATCATCTCCCAGTTTCAGTTTGGGAGGCAGACACGCTCTGAACGTTTAAGAGTAGGCTTAAAACCTTCCTTTACGATAAAGCTTATAGTTAGAGCCGGTCCAGGCTTGTCTTAGACCTGCTCTTATTTATGCTGCTTATAGGTCTAGAATGTCAGGGGACACATGACACATGGAGCTTCTCTTCCCATCTTCTTTCCTCTTCTCCCTCCTTATCACATCAAAGAAATTCATATCTCATCAATACATGTTACTGACTTATCTTCTTCTCCAGAGTCCCTATGCCTTATCGTCCGCAGATCCAGGGCCGTGGATTTATCCATCCATCTAAAACAAAGTCAAACTAAAAAAGAGACACTACTAAATCAACATCAGACTTTTATTGCTGTCATAATTGAAAGAAAAACACATGTGAATATATTCTCCTTTAACGGCTGGGCGTTTTTAATGAAACATTTTACAGAAATTAGGTACAAAATGTTTCTTTACACTATAGAAAAATCACCTTGTGTGAAAAAGACACTGATGGATAAAGTCACACTTTCTTATCTCTAAGCCATTAACAAATATCAGAAGTCACTGCAACAGGCTTGTGCATCCCTCCCCTTTAACTAGCATAATTAACCACAGACAATGATGTTGATGATTATCATTATTAATTAGCTTGTTTATTGTTATAACGGCAGCATAGTGAAAAAAGGTTTTAGCTTTGTGGATCTCTGGTGTCCCCACGCTGCAGACTCACCGGTGTGGTCAGGGTAGGGGGCAGACGGAGGGCATGGAGACACCAGCCCCCTCCCTTACAGTGGAGGCTGCTGTTGTTGTTGCTGCTGCTGCTGCCAGGGGGCACAAACCTGGCAGAGGTTCCCCTGGGGTCAAAGCCCATCTTGCATGAAAAGAGCACATCATAGGCCAGTTGTTAATCAACATGTTGTGACTCAGGTAGAATACTGATTAATAGAGTGTGATGAATACAGTGAGTGTATTAGCTCTCAACTTTCACCCCAAATGTGGTCTCACATTGGTTGGAGATTCCATGCAACACTGAATTCATAAAGGCAAGTTTTGTCCCAGAACGTGGTAGCATAAGTTGAGATGACAACATAATCGTTTTCAGTCTTAACCTGATGGAGTGTTGATGTATGTGGCCCTTTAACCTCATAAAGCTGCTGACAACAGCATCTTTTGGTATGTGTGTGTGTGTGTGTGTGTGTGTGTGTGTGTGTGTGTGTGTGTGTGTGTGTGTTGTTGTTAACATGTTTCATCCCCTCAGGTGTTTGATCGGACTCTGATAGAGTCTTATGAGAAAGCAGGGAATTATTGGCTCACACCGTCTAGGCTATTGTGAAGTCAATGTATCTAAAACACCATCTCCTTATCAGTTCGCTTTTAAGGGCGTGGGGCAAAGATAAACCCTGATTTTAGTGGAGGGTGCTCACTGATCCAGTAAACAGAACAGAATTCATGCATGTGTACCACATTGTGCAGGAAAAAGCAAATGACTGATTTCAGAGGGAATCTTGAACAGATATAGCTTTTAAACATATCTTGATTAACATAACTCAGTCTGCCTCATAATAACTTCAGATCAGAAGGGGTTTTTTTTATCACAAAAGAAGGATTTTTTCCCTCAATCAAATAGATTGAACGGGCAGTAATGGACTTTTAAATAGTACGATTTATTACAGCAAGTAAATACAATTAGAAAGTGCATACACCTGACTATTCCTAGTCATCTACCATCTATACCTATATGACCACAAACTGATTGAAACGTGATGGCCCTGCAGCGTTTCTGTCGCCTGAGGGTCCCGGGCCCCCAGTAAAGCTGCCTGCTTTACATGAATGGTAATCCTGCCTGAATTGTCGTGACAAGAACAGTTTTAACCTAATTATCTGAACCATTTTTGTTGGCAGTAAAACTGAAAGTTGGAGCAGCTTCTCTTGCTGCAGAAAATGATGTCTGCACATCTGCAACAGGTAAAATCGTTGTAGTAGTCCAGTCGTGCTCATGCTAATAAACAGTGCAGCTATTATAACCTCATTCTTCTGACTGTCACTGTGCTGGAAGCTTCATGTCGCGTGTGCAGCATTTTCCTTCTCCGCTCCAACCTCCTCCTCAAACGTCTTGGCTTTGAGTCACTCAGACTGTCAGACATTTGTCCAGAAGTCACTTGAGCTTTGTCTTGGCAGTTTGCTTCAGGTCATTGTTTTCGGCATCACTTCAGTCCCAGGTCAGAGCAGCTTTTGTCCTCTCTGCATTCATCCTTACCACAGCACTAAACAGTCCCCTATAGCATGATGCTGCTATCTCCATGCTTCACCATTGGGATGGTATTGACCAGATGATGCACATAGGTTTCAATTTGTATCTAATTAGTGACCTTTAAATGCTATATAACAAACTCTAAGCAGGCTGTCATTGGTGTTTTATAATAAGGGCATTAAGTCTTGATTGATGTGGTGCTGGGATGGTCGTCCTTATGGCAGGATTTTCCTTCTCCACAGAGGATTTCTGAGGCTCTGTTAAACTGTTGGTTAAACTTTAACCAACAGGAAGCTCCCTCCAATATGTTTTTGTATCAATGCCTAACTCTGATATTGGACCTGTTTTGGAAATGTAGATGACTTTCATGACAGTTAAGGGTCACATAATTTGAATACAGCAGCAGCTATTTTGACATGAAATAGTGGGGTAGGTAAACACAGGTGTTGTCAATGTTTAATAGAGGTTCTGTTCGATTTTGGCACGCTGCATTATAGTGAATGTGATTAGTAACACTCTTCTATTTCATATCAAGTGGATGATATGAACATTTCCTAATTAGACCAGTCATACACAAAACCACAAAACATCAAAAATGAACTCAGAGATACCTTTTACAATCAAGTTTTTTTTTCTTTCTGGGCATGTTTTACTCTGAAACTTGGCCCATTAGGCTTTCGCTCAGTGTCATGACTTGTCAGCAGCAGGCAAAGTATGTTAAAAAAAAATGTTTTCTGCTGGTGTCGTATATCATTAAAATGAAAGCTGAACCATGAGTAGTTTCTGTCACAATTTGTCCTTGACCTCTGGGGCCTGACGGGCTCGGTTTACTTTAAAGACTGACTGAGTGTTTGACGCTCGCCAAATCACCTAAGTCTAAACAAAACACAAAATGAAAACCAGAAACTTGAACTGGGCTTTGTGTTTTCCTTCCTGGCAGCATTTCACAACTTACTCTCACTCCTGTGTGTGCGTGTTTGTGTGTGTGTGTGTGTGTGTGTGTGTGTGTGTGTGTGTGTGTGTGTGTGTGTATGTTTGTGTGCGTGTGTGTATATTCACAGATCCTGTTGGCGAGATCCCCTAATGCTCCTGCTGAACCAGTGCTTGTGGAAATCCCCCAGATCAGATCAGTGTGAGGAAACTCCCACATTCAGGCTTCAGCTTTTATTTGCTGATTTCAATGTTTGAGCATGCCGACAAAGAAAACATTATTTTTCTTCATGGCAGTTTTTCATCTCTATAAAAACAGTGTTTCATTTATAGGCAACATTACGACAGAGCACTGTTCACTTAGTTATTGATCTGCAAGAAGTGTCTGTGTGAGTGTATAGTGTTTTTATTGTGTAACATAGGGCCAATAAAGACACAGTGATACATTGTCAAAATGTTATAAAAATACAAGTGAATGACTCAAAAACACACTAAGGCTTAACTATGTCATGGATGAAACCATAACAAAAGATGAAAACGATTTGGGGTGTGGAGTGTACTACAGGTGGGGATCAAAATGCTTTGGCTTCACTTTTGTCGGGTTGTCCATCTTAACATATAGGCCTATAGTCACAGATACCTTTATTCTGAATGCAACAGTGAAACTATCACAGACATTGGCTGTCTGCAAAATTGTCCGATGGTGCAGAACAATATCTGAGTGACTTCAGCGTTAATAATGTAGAAAAGGTTAACACAGACTTCAGACACTGCATGTTTACATACGTTTAACCAAAGAGTCAAAATCTTGGATTTGGTATAGAGCTATTCTACTCTTGATGACCACTCAAAGTGCTCTACAGTTTCACCATTCACACTAACCCTAACCCTTTGAAGTTTTATGATTAGATTAATTGCAGCAATTCCTTTGTGTCTAGACACAGTGCGTCTTTCATCTTTGTTAATATTTAGGCAACAGAATCTGAACTTTCCCACTGAATCTCAACAATGGGTGCCAGGTAACAACAGAAAGATAAGAAAGCATTTTCAGTCATTAGACTTTGGCAGCCTCATCACGGTTGAAGAAAAAGTAGATGGTGTACAGTGTTAAAAACATCACAATGTATTTTGCAACATCTGATAAGTGAGACCTTCACTTGTGTGTATTCATATCAGAAGGGTTTTTCTTTACAGAGTAAATCAAGGGCTGTGCAAGTATTCTGCATATAACAGCAAACCACACCTAGGCCTGATAAGAGTAAATGTGTGTCGACAGGAAACACACTGTACAGCTGCACTGACAAAGTGACAAGAAAGTTCTATTTACACATAGACAGGCGGGAAGTGGAGGGTGAACACACCTGCGATAGTGTTGTTTTTTGTTTGGGAAGTAGGATAGACAACACTGGTAAAGTCTTAGTTTCCATCTAAATCAAATACTTTATTAATTATACTAAAGAGCTTGAATCAACCTGTGCTCAATTAATCAAAACTCCTTTGTGTCTTCTGTTTGGTAGCACTTTCTATAGTAAGTGATGTTTATTCACGTGATAGCTGCTTGGACAGACAGAGGTAGGCGGACCAGCTGGACACGTTTATATGAAAATTCCCAGTAAAATTCTGGGGAATGTCTGGGGGCAGAGTTATACCTGCCAGGTGTTTCCAAATGAGCATAGGTTTAATTTAAAAACACCAGAGGCAGATCATTGTTAACCCTTTCTTTATTTAACCACAACATTCCTGGCTTTGAGGGGCTGCCGGCATTACCCTTTTTCATTAGATAACTGTAGAGATATCTGTACACAAGAACAGGTGAGAAAACGACAAAATGTCAGAAAACATAACATGCGTGCTTATTTGTAACTCGCTATCTTGATCTTGCGCTGCTGCTGACTAAGTGTGTCTGACAGCTGAGCAGGATAAACAGGCCTTGGCATGACCAGTACCACTCCTGTTGATGTTGTGCCTTCTCCTCAGAGCTGCATTTCTTCAAAGATCAAAAACCAAGATAAATCTGATGTGTGAGCAGCCATGATGGTGGCAGATGTTGCACATTTTATTTAACGAAGAATCCCTGTGAGCTTTTATTTTCCAAAAGGCCAAACTACTGCCAATTTCCTGGAGACTACCATTATACTTAACCATAAACCTTACCCTAACATGAAAACAAATTGAAATGTATAATTCTTTATATCCCTGACCTGACACACAAATACACACACACACACACACACACACACACACACACACACACACACACACACACACACACACACACACACACACACACACATACACATACACATACACATACACATACACACACATAAACGCTGTCCTCCTAGGGGACACATAATGACATAATGCATTCCCCATCACAACTAAATGGGGCTTATGTCACTATAGGGAAAAAGAAAGTTGAGGTAATAAGAGTTAGTGGTTATCCAGTTTGAAGTCCTCAGAAGGATATAAAAAAGAGCTCCACCACCTTCACACTAACACAGATCTCTCTGGGCAAATGCCTCCAAACGGACAACAAACTCTGACGATTTTAACTCTCTTTTGTTCAAATGGTCAAATCCTTCATTTTGATATATGCATATTTGCTTATATGTATATAAGTATACATATATATATTATATTCATATATTTGAAGGTTTCCAGAATAACGCATCTATTACCTGCTAGAATTTGATTCCAATGGGAATCAGGAATTGTTGCTACAGGAAGAGGAAGCAGGAGCCTCGAACCCATGGGAACCCTGAGACACAGCAGGACTCAGTGTTAAAGTGACCGGAGCGACAAGAATTCATAATCCGACACCATCGATTAATAACTAAACACATGATCATAAGTTTGTCATCAAAATAATGTCAAAAATTGTAAAAATTATCTATGAACGTGAACTGAACTTTGAACTAGTTCCTCTTGGCACAATGTGGGTATTGCTATGTGAGGTGACCAGGAAAAAAACAAATGTATGTAATGTAAGGAGACCATGTCTCCTAACTTGAGTTTATTTACCCATTAAACAGGTAACCTTAGCCATCATTGCAACAATTGCCCCAACTGAGAAATTTGGCAGGAGCCACCAGTGGTGGAGTGAGGCATGTCACATGATTGGAGCAGCGCAGCTCGAGTTGGCTGCCTGAACTAGCTCGCAAGTGTCACTCCATTTATCATTTTTATAGTTTTTATCAAGAGGTGCTGCCAGGAGGTGACAGCAGAGTAAGAGGGGAAATTCTGAAATGTGCATGTGGCTGTGGAGTTACCCAAGAAAGCTTTAAAAGGGCAGCAGAGAAAGCTGCCACAGAGGGAGAGAAATAAGGCTCCAATCAGGAAATTTATGTTTAGTTTTCTTAAATTCATGTTGATAGTTTTAAATTAATGGTTAATAAAATATGTTGGGAAGTGAATGGTTCGTCTCTGGCTGTGTTTGGGAGACCCCAGTGGCAAAGTCTCGTTGCACAGTGCATTTTTAACCCTTCTGGGTGCAAGATTTGCGGCATCCTGGGGCAAAGGTAGCAAGTGTCCTGCCTCTGCATGTTATCAAAGGTGCTGCACAGGCATGTTTCCACAATGCCTCCTGGCCAGAAATAGAAAGTCTTAAATCGACTCTGTTGTTCAGCACACTTGGTTTTGTCAGACATCTTTCAGTTCCAGTTCACTTTCACACACTTTCATTCTGTCCATGAACTCGGAAGGTTGCACTCCTAGAATTCATGCTGTCCATCCCAGGATTATTTCAGCATATAGCTACTATAAGCATTTGTTTTGTTGTTTTCATAATTTGTAGCTCTGCACGAAAAAAACTGAACCAAACCCAACTTCTTGTCATGCAGCAGAATACTTTCTCTCCTGTGATACAATCTCAGATATTTCCAGGAGTGGAATTTGACAGATGGGTTGCAACCCCAATCAACATTTCAGTTTCCCCTTGGTGGGAGGAAAACTCCAGAGACCTTCACTTGCACGAGCAAGCACGAGCACCTGAGTGAAGATCCTCACCTCAGGTTTTCTGCACTCTGCTGTGTGTTAAAAATGGACATAATGAGGTTTGCTTGAAACAACAAGGTTCATTTAAGCAGAAACAGTTCCCAAAGTTTAAAGCTGCACCAAGAAGGTTAGTGTTGAGCAGCTTGATACAGCAGAGAGATGTAGCTGCAGTTGAACAATATGATGTTCAGTGCCATGAAAACATGCAGCACAATGTTTTACACAGAACAACACGAAGAATACGAGCTTATTTGTTGATCTTTTAAGAAAAATGTTTCTCTATAACTTTTTATTTCTCAAGGGTAACTTATCTTTGCTTCACTGAGCCTGTCTCCACCAGGGACAGTGCTGCTGGATCTATCCTTATGGAAATGTAATACATTGCATTTTATTATCAATTTGTTATTTATTCACATTTCTTTATTTATTATTTTTTTAGTTAATGATTATCTTACAATATTTCATGAATTTAGTATGAATTTAATTTTCTGAATATTTATTATTGTGTTCAGTTTTCACTTTCAGCCCATGACCTTTGTAAAACATTTTCACAGGACTAACATAGCATCTCCAAATCCATAGTCTGAAAAAAACAACATTCTAGGGTAAAGAAAACAACAATTCGTACAATTTAGATGAAACACACTAGTGTCACATTAGATTCAATTTCTGCCAATAGATCCCTTTCACCTAAATCTTACACACTGGACCTTTAAGCTCTTTTGATTCGCTCAGTTTTGTGAATTGACAGTAATGATGACAGATTTATTAACCAAAGCAAATACCTTAAGGCTATGAAGGCAGCACTAATATTATCAGGTTCCCAGTCTTTGACATAATTTATATTTATCAAGAACACAGCAAATTCTTCTTCATCAAGAGAATAAATCGAATTAAGCTTAAGAAAAGCAAAAGAAAATTAGAATCAGAGCCAGTTTTAGTCTACATATGTTTTCCAGGCTCAAAAGGTCACTCTAATCAATTAATCTTTGATTCCATACATCAACTTCTTGAAGGCTGACTTCAGGTATCATGTTCAAGACCCCCAAAACATGTTTTGTGAAGCCTCAGATAATGTGACCTTAGACCTTAAACCACCCAAATATAATCAATAAATCCATGAGTCTAAGTGAATGTCTGTGCTAGATGTAATGAAAGTCACTATGGGTGTTCCTGATAATCACATTCACAAGAACAAGAGGTCACTGACATTGACCTTCAACCACCCAACTCTAATCCATTCTTTTTGAATCCAAGTAAACATTTGTACTAAATTTGAAGAAATTCCCTGAGATTTTGCATTCACAGGGATGTGATATGTCAACAGTGACCTTGACCTTTGACCACTAAAATCTAATCAGTTAAACCTGAAGTGTAAGTGAACATTTATAATAACCTTTAAGACATTCTCTCATGGCGTTCTTGAGATATCTTGTTCACAACAATGGGACAGATGGATGGACAAGGCGACAAGTTAAACAAAAAAAACGTTTGTGACATTGCATAAAAATATACTTTAAAAATTGTTGCTGGCTTTTCTTTTTGTTACACCTCATATGCATATAAAAACAATAAGAGCAGAAAGTATTTTGGCTGTAATTGTAAATAAATTGACGAGGTGCAACTAGGAACATGGTTAAATACAAGTTGTTTTTGGTCATCATGTCTATTGACTTTGGAAAAAAAAAGATAAAAATGAACTGATCTTTTGATCTTTCAAGGTGATGAATCACTAAACTAGATCATGAGACATGTTTTGGAAACAGATGACTGCTTATAAATGCTCATATTAAGTGTAACCAGGGTTTAAAAAGAAACAAAACTGGTCAACCAGAAAATTAGGTTCATCTATCAATCATTACCCAAACTGCCCCTTATAAACCATCGGCATACTTTGTAGAGCGACTATTAGGTTAAACTTTGACTTACCTCTTGGCATAGTTAGTACACAGTTTCCCTGTGAAATGCTTATCACCCACTTCTTTCTGTGTTATAATTTTAATTTTATTTATTTATTTTTTATTTAGATTATTTGGCAAATTGTCTGATTGTTGCACATGGGTTTCCTGGGAGGCACTGTCTGCTGAGGATCACCGCGACATATCTCCAAGGGCTTCTTCTTGTTTGCTTACACACGGCCAATAGTAAAGCTCAAGGGAAATTAGCTGGCCGACGGTTGGAATTCTACAGTTTTATTTCTATCCAAGTTGTTTGAAAAGCTGCCCATAATGTTTGATGAGGTTTAGACATGAAGAGTGGTTATTGGTAAGGGTTACGATAAAAATATTAGAGTAAGCCAATCAGAGGCAGGGTAGGGATGGGTCTTCACACACCTCGGATGGAAAGAAATTCAAGTGGCTCTTGTATGACCTGGGTATCTTGATAATAAATGAGTTGGAAAGGAGATGTGTACATTTCTAGTGCATTCATCTAGTGTTTGGTTTCTGGTAGGAAATTCTACCCTCACAAGTCGCAACAACCCGGAAAGTTGGCTAAAGATTTGGGACACGACATCCCCACTTGTTGACGTAATTTACGCAAAAACATACTGAATGGAAATAAATGTTATGAATGGGTCATCCCCTCTGAAAACACTTATTGTAGCAATGTTGCTGTGTTCCCAAATCTGTGCCAGGGCCAAACTAAGCTGCATGGGAAGAGCTGAACTGAGGTTGTTGAACCTGTTGACTTCGCTCCTACATGCATCTTCCCCAAATAGAAACCAACCAGTATTACTGCCCCCACATTTACCTATCCCAGGTCACTTAAGCCCCCTTTCCACCAGTCAAAAACTCACAATCGCTCACGAACATCTGGCTTTCTTCTGCACTCTGTTCACCATGAACACATTAATTTGGCAAAACAGCGAGGTTAGAGAGCTCCCAGTTTTCAGTGCGTTTGTGTCATCAAACATGACGCACCAGAGGAAAAAAAACATAATTTCAACAAAAGTCAATAGATTGAGACTAGATTGTAAGATTGGTTTCCTTTAAAAGAAAAAGACCTCAAGGTTCACTTTTTTTATTGTACTGTGATGGCATCTATAATCAAATTAATCTATAATGAACCAAACTACCACAAAGGAAGTTTCACACACACAGCCGGGGGGCTCCGGGAGTTTTGCCCAGTTTGTCCATTTGGTATTTCAGCATTGATTTTGTAAATTACTTTGGCCACAGCTACAACATCAAGATCAAAGTTGAAATAAACTGAAATGAGAATGACACTAGCACTGGAATGCTGAAACAACTCGCATCCATTATTAAGATCAGAAATCACACCTGTGAATAAAAGAAAGTTTATGTAAGAAATTGCTAAAAAACACAAAGAGCAGATATACAGCTCTCCACACACAAAATTAAGACAATTTTTTTTAGACATTGGGTATGAAGAGTGAATTGCTGTATGAGTCTTTGTCTTCCACTTCACCATCCTCCTTGGGATCCTCTAGAAGTTTATCCAGTAGGTTTGGTGATCCCGGCTCCATCCCCGGATCTTCATCCAGAGACTGGCCTTGATGTTCAGGGTTCAGCTCTGAACGCTGAGGGAGGTCAAGGATCTGGAGCTGAGGGTCTGCACCATGCGCCTCCAGCTGAGGGATCATGGTGGTCACAGACATGGACAAGGGCATGTGCACCAGAGGTGGGACCGGACAGGGCTGCTGAGCATGGAGCGAACTGGACCCCTGGGTTGGGCATAGTAGATATGGTGGTGAGGGGCTGGGTCCAGGGGAGGTAGGTCAACCCTGAGTCTGGGAGCTCCATCTGAGAGAAGGAGCCTGGTGCTTGGGCCACTGGTATGGTCTGCAGACAGATCAGCAAATGCAACTAAAAATGTTACTGTTGAACTTGCAAAGATGCAAACATGCTTAAAACTTTATATAAACATTGTTGTGAGTGACTATACTGTGCGCCCCACAAGATAACCATCGGCATACAAACATGGACGACGTGTCTCAACTCCCTCAAACTTTCCAGAAATGAAGCCAAAATATCACAGATCCAAACCCTGTATCTTGCACATTTGGAGCTAGAGTCTGTGCAGTAGCGATTGGAGGAGGGAGCTGTGGTCCCACCGATAAAAAGCTAGTCTCAGCTGTCAATCATGATGTTTCGCTCTGTTTTTGTAGCATGAATTAACTAATCAAAACCAAACTTACAGGAAAAATGAGAACCTGAACAATCCTCAGTGTGATAAGAAATACCGAAAATCACAGAAACCATCTATGAGAAAAATGTATTTGATGAGTAACTTTGACTTTTTAGTTTGGTCAATGTCCCAACAACTAACATAAAGAAGGCAGGGATTATGACATATACTGCAACCAGCCACTAGGGGGTAATTGAGACATTTTGGCTTCACTTTCGGGGGAGCAGTCATGCCCTCCATCTTTATTTACAGTGTCCTGAAAACAACACTGGTCAAACAAGACAAAGGGTGAAAAGATTTGAACTTAAAATATCTCATCCTCTCATAACCACCTGACAATGTGAAAATAGTTTACTGACATTTCTGTTTGGTTGAACTTCAAGGACATTGGCCACCTGCAGCTCACTGAATTACTGTAGGGAGTAGATTTCTCTCTCAATACTGTTCCTCTCACACAGTTATTTTCTCTGACAGTTTATATTTGTCAGACTTCCGTCTTTCTGAACCCATCATCTGTGACAGACATCATTATTGGTTTGA
The DNA here is from genome assembly GCA_026259375.1 of Verasper variegatus. Taxonomy (NCBI): domain Eukaryota; kingdom Metazoa; phylum Chordata; class Actinopteri; order Pleuronectiformes; family Pleuronectidae; genus Verasper; species Verasper variegatus. Next base: position 6,907,161 of record CM048047.1, on the reverse strand, counting down.
CAGTTTTTCTCTCTGCTTCTTTTCTGCAGTGCCACTTCGTCATGAATTGATTTCCTCTGTGGCAGCATGTGACATGTTACACATTACTCCATCCCTCAGAAAACTCCTGCAGGTTAAACTGGGAAAACCAAACGCTCCCAGTTGATTAACTCCGAAAGACTCCCTACATGACACACCAGAGCCCCCTGGAAAGGCTTTGTTGGAAATTGTTTGGAGAAAGGCAGGTACTTTAAAAATGACTTGGCCGGTGATGGATGAACCCACTGTCTATCACTGTTTCGGCTGCCAAAGCCAGTCAGGAGGAGAGTAAAAGCATTTTCTCCATTGAGAAAAGCCAGTTTAGGTGCTGTCTTATAATTGTTAAGTTGATATTTGATTGAGCCTGTCTGGCCACATGCTGTGCAGTGGCTTTGAACAAGTGGCACTCACACTCCATATCTAAACTGGCTGATCAGTTTGATACTGGCACAGGCATTTAGGGGTATCGCTGGTGCTGATCAATGTGGCAACAACATTTATAGAATCACTTGCTCTTTAGCAAGTTGTCTTCAAAATAAAATCTCAATGTTCATTTTGTTTCAGTAATTCTTTATACTTAGCTCTATTACCAAGCTATTTTTTTAAAAGTTGTGAACTTACGTCTTAAGATTGAGTCAATTGTTAAATAGACCTCTGAAATAGCTGGCATGGAATGTATGAAAAAATAACAGCAGTTCAGTAAATCATTCATCTTACATATGAGCCACACTCATGAACAGTAAAAAGCAAATTTAGTTTAATTTTAGGGAGAATATAAACCAGGTAGGATGAACACAAAGTTTTCTAATTTCACTTTGCACCATAGACTTCTTATAAAAAGCTCTGCACACAACATCACAAAGTGACAGTATATTGTAGAGCTGTTTGAGGAGGACTCACTAATGACAAGCAATAATTCTGAAGTAGCTCTGGAGCTTTAACCCAGGACAGGAGGACAGGCAGGTTTAAAACAGTGACTGACCTAGTATAAAATAATATGATTAACTAAAATGAAACACTTGAATGTGCATGTTTTTTACTACACTACACAACAAACTAAGTCCAGTGCAGTGAAGTTCTCTGCACTTCACGGGCCATAACTGACACCAAGGTCATTCTGTGTCATTCATTTATGACACAGAATGACCTTGGTGTCACTTATGGCTCCTCATCATGAACTTAATTGCAGGGTTGTAGCTTTGCTGTGAGGTGTGGCTGGTTTGAGCAGAGAGTGAGAGCTACTGAAGCTATACTGCGCTGATTTAACACTGCACTCTTATAAGAAACGATTATAAGGGTCAAAATCTGTGCAGCACAACCAGAGTTATTTCAGCTTTTTATTTCATGTATTCCTCTCTCTTCTCAAAACCTCCAATTTGACTCAAGACAGATTAGAGACTCAGGTGTATTTTTTCAGCTGCATCTAATGTAGTGTTTATGTTTCACTTCGCTCACTCTGCAGCCACAAAAAAAGCTTTATACTACTTTTATGTACTTTCAAAGATCTGTAACTGTAAATTTGGATATGTAAAACTGAGAGTTCCCCTTTCTATTGAAAGATGGTGATTGTTTTGTATCACCACATGTACTCAACTTGTCTGCACTGCCTCTGTCTGCAGTTTGTGTAGCAAGCTAGTCCCAAGTGGAATTGTATTGTGTCATATTTTCAGATTAATGCAACTGGAGTGGTTGAGACGTTGATGATTTTTTTTGTTTATAAAAACAACATCAGACCATTGGAATCCCTAACTCTTTGAAATTAGAAGTCAAATGAATCACTTTTGCTTCAACCTTTTTAAGGTCACTGGGGGTGTTTGACACAAAAAGCTGAGAAAGTTGAGTTTGACATTTAGGTCAGGAGTAAGTTTGGACATGCCAAGGTGTAATTTATGTGAAAAGTGGCACAAAGGTCACAAAGGAAACTGAACATAAAACATGTTTGTAGCTGTTGACTTTCAACCTTGTCTCTTTGAAATTACATTTCAATACAACTCAACTGCAACAGCAAATGCATTTTGCAGGAAACATGATTGCACCCGGATGATGTTATTCTCAAAACATAATGAGGATATGTTATTAACGTGCATGTACATGTTTTCTAATTCCCCAATTCGTTGATTCTGATCACATCTGTGAAACATCACAGACAACACATTTGTTTTCCCTAAAATATCTGATCCTACTGTACAATACGCAGTTATTGTTAGTTCAGCACTATTAAATGTTTTCAAGGTTATGGTTCAACAAATAGTGTTGGTGTTAGGAGAAAGATTGCAGTTTGGTTTAATACAGAAAAAGTGATGACTTTATGTGCTTTATATGTTAGAAAACTTGGTCATTTATTTATTAAAAGTCTGAGCACTTTCAAAATGGAATCAACTCACCCCAAAGTTAGTGAGCAGCGGTGTGTGTGTGTAGGTCAGCATTGTGTAGCTGGGGCACAGAGTCTGCATGTACAGGTCAGCCGTCAGTGTGGTGGCTGGGTAGGCCAGACTCTGAGCTGAGGGTTCCTGCTGGCTGTATTCAGGTGAGGACCACGGTGTTATGGCAGGCTGCAGGCCAGTGCCACTGACCAGGAATGAAGGTTTCCCTCCTGTGCACTGCGGCCGACCATCTCCTGCTGCAACTGAGGGCTCAGCTGTGGTGCCACTGGTACTGTCAGAGCCAAAGGTGACTGGATTACAAACAGAGGCTGAGTGTGAGTCTTTGAGAAACATGCACATGCTTACAGGAATCAGTTCAGGTAAATATGTGATCAAATACCTTGTGTGTATGATGCCGGGTTGTTGCGTGCAACCTCATCCTAAAAAACAAAATATGACATCAATTCTAAAAAAGTGTGTTGAGCCTGTCAATAACTGCAGGGGAACAATTATCACATGTTGCTGCTGCTGCAGAGTGCATGTTGATATGTAAATATGCACTATTTACTCTTGTACCGATCAAGTCCAGGTGTGAGCAGCAGAAGAGATTACAATTGGTGTGTGTGTGTGAGTGGGCTGAGTGGGGAAAGAATTGTATATACCGCAGGGCTGGGTATATTATTGGAGGTGTGATTATAGGATTCATTGTACGTTGCTGCAGTTAATATACTGTATATTGCGTTTTGAACATGATTTATGTTTTAAGTGTCTGTGTCGACCTGCAGGTGGGAAGTAAAGCTTATAATCTAAAATTCATGTTGACTGTGCATCAACCCTGAAAGATATATTTAATCAAAATAAAATCTTGCATTTTGCAAACTGACTTACTTATGCTGATGGAGACCACATGGTGTAGTTAAAAGCTCAGGAAAAAAGTAGTAAGAGAACCTTCAGTTTAGTTTCTTTTTTGCCACAACATAGTTTTTGATGAGTTGCATTATGGTCTGTTGAGGAGAAGGTTAAGCAGAGGTCTGTATCTCTTCTAAAGCTTCTAAAGCTTATGAAATATCACTGTGTAAAATGGTTTAATAGTAGCTGCTCTTGTGTACAAAGTCATATCCCATATTGGGACTAATAAAGTTTTTTTTTTCTTCTTATCACATAATTGTCTACAGAAATGGTTGGACAAGTGATCCCAGATACTAAGGGTTTTCAACAACAACAATTCCATGACAACTGGGCAAACTCTATTCACTAAGAACAGGGGTGCAACAACAAAGCTGACGGATTTGTTTCAATGCCAGGCCCCTGTTGGTCCGTTTTGCCTGGGGCCCCTAAGTCTCTTGTTGTTTTTTAATGGAAATTTTTACCTTACTCTTGTTGAGGTATAAGATCAGAGGATAACACACTTTACTAAGCCATATCAGGCCAATTGTGATTTGTGAATATAGGCCATTCAAATATTATTTGGTTGGTTGGTTGGTTGCCAACATGCTATTTTTCATCTGTGGTCTCTGAACTACAAATTACACTTGTAAAAGGTCACCACTGTTTTTAATCATTTATCTTGACCGAATGCACCAGATTGTTCAACTCTGTGAGAAGGTTATTTACATTTCCTGACCCTTATATTTAATTTTCATTCATCATGCAATTGTGTTCCCATTTTTCTGTGACTGATGGTTTAGGGTTAGGCACATTTTACACTTTGATCCCGAAGAAGCCACAATTTATCCTCAAGCTCAATGACTCTGTGCTGTCAATCCCTCTTTTTCTGTGTTTCCTCACTGTGCTGAACATGCCCACCAGGAAGTTCATCATGCAGAACCACGTGCAGATAATCTCTTTCTGAAAGACACATGCATGCATGGTTGAAAAAAATGTATTTGTTCAGGTGGCGGTTCAGTGAAATACAGAATCTGTAGTGAGAAAAATGTAGGAGGTAATGAGGGAGGCAGTGACAGCAGTGAAAGTACTGACAACTTGTGTCAGTGTTCGGGCGGTGCTTTACATGAGCTGCAGTGAAAGACTGTATCAAGCCGCCTGCAGTCATCCAGCAGGGCATGTGCGTTCAGGTGCCTGCAGGGCTGCAGAGGTCCAGGGGAGCTGATTAGTGTTACAGCTTTGACAGCAGGCGTAAACTCAGTCATTACACCCTAGGTGGATCACTGGCATCTTTTGATTAAATTAGGCCATGGTAAATAAAATCTGGAGACGTTCGTGAAACCTGACACCCACTGTGGTAAGTTACGTGCTGACTCGTGTGTTGGCATTTCAGCAATGCCGATCTGCAAACAGCAGTTTGTCAATCCAAAGCTTTGTGGCTGCAAAGTGCTCTTCTTTACATTATGTCAGCCCCCTGCCCTTCACATCAGTCAATTTGCAAAAATTTGATTTTAAGGGGAAAGCTTTTCCACATTAATTGACACTAGTTGCCTCTGCAAGGGAGGTTATCTTTTCATTAGAATTCTCGTTTGTTATTTTGCAATTTTGGAGCAGATCTGGATAAAGGAGTTCCAGGGAATTTTCTCACTGTCTTTAATGTGGAAAGATAAGATGTTAGTCTTGGCATGGTCTTGCACTACCCCTGAGCATGCTCCTAGTTCTGCTTGCATTCCTCACAGCATTAAGCAATTACATAAAAACAACAATAACCAAAGAAAAAAAAAGAAACAACCAACATCATCTTTATTTTCAAAATGAGTGTCCCCATTACTATGGACATTCTGCAGACTCTACTGTTGATATATTTCTTTAGCAGAAGAGTTGTTCCAAAACTGAAAACTGATCACAGGTCACATGTCAAACCTGGACAGATGAAACCAAACCTGTCTGTATGGTAGAAGCCACAAGAGGTATTTGTATATTCTCCCTTTAATAACTATAGCTAATAGTGCTGATTTCATCAGCTTAAGCACAATTAACTGCAGCATCCATTTCCATAACATGTTGTGGAGGGGTGGAGCATGAGCCAAGGAAGAAGCCATTACATTTTGGAGCAGATCCGGATATAAGGGTGGCTCCAGGATTTTATTTTCTTTATTATGGTGAGTATTACAGTTACTTGAGTCTCACCCAATGTCAGCTGGGATTGGACCCCGTCTCAAGAAATGAAGTGGCCAAACAGCCTTGGCAGACATATGCACTTATTATAAGAGGGCTGTTTGTCCTCTGTCTCCTCAAATACTACCACAGATGGCCCATGCCATAGAACTGTTAAACTTCAGAGATGAAAATTAAATAACTGAGCCTTTTGTGATGTGACAATCCTATGATGAAGGTTTAAGCACAAAAACAACGTGTTAAGGCTCAGGAAAAGAAAATGTCTGCAGGCACCTTAAAGCTCTTCAATTAAGTTGTTATATTTCATACATTATTTGTTTGAGCGTAGGTGTAAAAAACAACCACTAGCAGATTTACAGACAGGTTATGTGCTGCAGCTATTGTTTTTCTTGGCTGGACTCAGTGAATTCCTGGAGTTTCTGCCACTTGCCTCACTGAGACATGTACAATCAGACATAAAACAATAGCTTTTTTTGCAGGGTGGTGTTCAGTTTCTCATCTACCTCTTCATATACTGAAGTTAAGGAGCCTTTTGGCTGATGTCCAAATATCCAAAGGTAATTTCATGCTCCACAGAAATGAACTCAGTGAAATTTGAGTGTTGTCAATTACATTTTGGAGCCTATTGGAGCATAGCATACTTCAGGCGTAGCATCAAGTCACGTTTCATGATTTTCTCTCTCTCTCATGGCAGGGTGTGTATGAGGGCAGTTTGTGCATGTGCATGTTTGTGTGAACGTGTCGTGTTGGTCCTCTACTGGTGTGGAGGAGTAATACATAGCATGTGGGAGGGTTCTCTGGCAAGGCTGCAAGTTATTTTGCATAGGGCTGTGTGCCCAGCCCTGGAGCCATACAGGGAATGGTTGTAACTGTCATGGAAAAACACCTGGATTATATAAGGTTAAAATCCCCCCTCCCAGCTCTGGGACAATTATGGGGTCCTGTCTGCTCCTCTCCCGACGCAGACCTATTTTCCAGTTATTCAGAATGTCATGTTGTTCCATTCGGTAAAATAACTCCCCACACAACAACTCTGCAACAGCCACTCAACAGAGTTCACCTCCACAACCAACAACCTGCAGTCTGGTGCAGATCTTTTGATGTCTGCGAGACAGAGAGAGAGAGAGAGAGCATAAAGATCATCGGGTCTATTTTTCGTCATTGATGGTTCAGATGAGTGAAGAATGTCAGCCAGGAGAATGAGGTGGATGAATCATCACAACGTAATCAAGGAAACGTTATTAGAAGTGAAGCATTGTCAGACAATATCCAGGGGGTGTGTTGAACAGAAAATTGTCAAAGATGTTGATTGCCATGGAAACAATCCCCCCCAGAAAGCTTTCCCAGACAGAAGCCTGACAAATTAAATCCTGCAGTTCTGCTTTACTTAGTAGGATAACTCTTCTTTTTGATTTCATCAACTCTCGTTATTGTATATCGTGTATTTTCTGTATCCTCTGCTCTTTCCAAAACACAGAAAATCTCACACAGCATTGATTTGCAGTGTCAGATTAGTCCATCAGTTCATGACCCTAAGTAACCATTGGTCTATATTCAAATAGTTACAATAAACCACCCACTGCAAATTTGTTTAATGACTCATCAAATTGCAGGAAAGAACGTGGTTTAACAGTCCAGCTTCTTTGGAAAAGGTGGAGGTGCTGTTACATAAAAGTATGAAAATGAATGAGGAGCAACACATGAATCATTCATTTTTACTTGAACTTCACTTGAAATGTAATAGTGTGATAATAACAGATTTTTATGAGGTAAATTTAAGACCTTTATGAATCAGATGTAGGCCTATTTCAAGTCCGTACAGGCCCAAAACATGGAATATTGAAATATTGAAAATTGGAAAAAGGATATGGAGGAAATAAGAAGTCACAGAATTACCTCCAAAATATATTAATTGAATTCCATTTAACATGATAATTGAATTGACCATCCAAGGCTGTGACAACACAGATTGTGTTGAACTTGAACTAATTTAGAATAGATGAAATAGAAATAATGAATTTACTCCTAAATTTACTCCTTTTTTGTGAGAGGAGACACAACATTAGATCTCACATCTAATTGCGAACACTTCCTGAGTTTGCTCCATTTCAGACCGGGTTTCACAGTCAGTGGTTCCTGTTTTGCTACTGTGTGATCAATACAGTATTTCTGATCTAAAAGTGAGGCTAAAGTCAATATCACTTCATAAAAGCAACATTACTTTGTCAAAATCTAATTGGGGCTAAACATTTTGATGACTGTTTAGACTTTTTAAGAAACTCTGTGTAATGTCGTGTCACAGTGCCCTCACCACAGCAGAGAGGGCTGTCTTGGTGCCGTGCGACTCCAGATTCCTCTTCCTCCTCAGCAGCTCTTTGACCGGGTCCCTTACTCTTACACCTTGATATGGTCTGGACCTGGTCAGTGCTGGTGTTGGTGCTGGAGAAGGAACAGAAAGGGACACACTGTGGAATTACAATGGCGGTTCATGGCTCCAATCTGTGTTCTGGGTTCATAGAGTTCATGAGCATGAACCACAACATCCCAGCCTTCCACTTCTTTATCCAAAAAGTGAATCACTTTAAGACGCTGCTTAGTCAAAAATGTTGGAAAAGGTTTTAATTTTTTGCCACATCAGCTAAAATCAAAAGCCTCCTATGAAACCTGAAAACCTTCACACGCACAATTTCATTATAACTCTATTAACTAATGAAGATAAAACTATACAGTCATCAGCTTCTAGTAGACATCATTGTGGGGCTATGTCAAAATACATATATCTATATGTATTGCAAAAGTGTTCCAAGTACAAGTAGGCTCTTACAATGGGGGCTTAAAATAATACAGAGGAAAACCCTACTGTTCCCACAATGAGCATTTGGTAACAGAAGAGACAAAAACATTATTCAGAGTCACTTTCATCAGACTCAACAAAATATTTAGATAAGCTGTGGTTGTTGTTTATTTGTGAACCCTGCTGTCTTTAGAGCTGACAGTTTCTTTTCCAGGAAATACCAGCAGTTGCCGGTGGAGTCACACTGACAGAGACCTGAGGCTAAATGGTCCCCCTGCACCAGAACACTCAAAGCTTACAACCTGTTAGTTCCAGCAAGTATAAGCATGAAGGGAAATCAGATCCGACAGCACTGAAGCTTTGAACCTGCAGACAATGTCACCGGTCAGTACAGCCCAGGGATACAAATCAATGAGAGAAATGGTGTCTTCCTTCCCACAAACACGCAGTAGATGGAGGGTGATGGATGTGTCCCTAAACAGCCCCAATGACCAGCAATAGGTCTACAGGACATCATTTGATTGCTTCCACTTCTTAATCTTCCTGACCCTGTGTTGTTTTTCTCTTTTTCCATATTGTGAAGAGAGAGAGAGAGAAAGAGAGATCCCAGCTAAATTTAACTTGAACCCAAAAGCAGTCATATGCAAATGCTCGGCTATCAAACCATCTACAGGTCAACTATGAGCCCTGTGACTCGGTTTCTCTGAGGCTGAGCTGCAAAAAATGGTTTTGAAAAAGACTGAACTTTCCATATAACAGCCTACTGCCTTATTTAGATGTACCTTGGTATTTTCTTTGATCGCTGATGTGAACTCACTCCCAGCAGAAAATGAAAGAGTGATACAACATCCTGTGGAAATTACGTCAAAATGTGATTTAATTCTAAATATGTAAATATGAACAGTTAAGCCAGCACAAATGTTGTGGTGTGTACGCACAGGAATATGGTTGTTTTATGTTTTTTTTAAAAGAGCTGTCATCCTCCTCTGTGCTTTTAGTTTTGATTTTAGAATATAGTGACACACCGGCCATGATGCACCAATTACAAGCAGTTTAGAAGGAAGTTGGTTTGTTTTTCTGTGTTCTCCCTCCTCCCCTGTGTGTTCCCTGTGTGTGTGTGTGTGTGTGTGTGTGTGTGTGTGTGTGTGTGTGTGTGTGTGTGTGTGTGTGTGTTTGTGACTTGTGGGCGCAGCCTTCTGCTGCACCTGGTCAATCTGCACACCTTCCATCTGCTCATCAACCCTGCAATGCAAATACCCTGGTCTCCTGCCATTCCTTGCCAGACTATACCAGCTCAGTTGGTATAAGCTGCTTTGTACAAACTGCTATAGTCTAGTTACTCTTACAAACGTCTAGTGTTCATAATACAGGCCAGTGTTGCCTACCACCACCTGCCGTGCCTGCTTCCCCCTCTCACTACAATCTGTTTCCAGGACTCTCCATTCCTCCCTCTGCTCGTCTGCCCGCCCCCTGACTCAACCATTATCATCCCTCCCGCAAAAATCATTAAAGAGCCATTAGCTTTTCCACTCCTGTGTCTGCTTCTGGGTCCAATTAAACAAAACCCCTGACAGAAGTCAAATCTGTTCTGATCTATTTTACAACTTCAATCCCATTCAAACATTGACTCGTACTACTGGTATGAGATCACACAGTAGGGTTTTGTTGTTGATTTGGTAAATGACGAGCGGAGCTACAGTTCAACAAGCAGGTGTTTGGTTGCACAAGAAAACTAACCAAGAGCCCAAATGAAAACACAATGCACTGCAGGTGATGACTGACTTATTATTAGTAAGTCGAAACTGCTGAAGAAAATGCATAGTATTTGAGAGAATTCAGGACCATGGATGCTGTCGGATTGAACAAAGTGTAAAGTCAGGCATTATTACAATTTTAAAAGATTAATGTGGTATTTTTGTTTCAATGCATTGCCCCCGAAAATTTACCAAAAATATGGCAAGAATACATATAGCTATTGTACGGAAGCATATTGCATTCACTTGAAAAACAAAAAAGTTCTGTTTTTCGGGAGGGTTTTTTTTTACATGCTTTTATTTTGAAAGTGAAGTTCCTGTATAGACGCGGACTTACTGTTATGAATCTGTTATGAGGCACAAGCTCTTACGGTGTTGTTTAGGGAAGTTTCAAATAAACCTGAAAACATCAGTTGAAAGTCTCAACAATGTAGAAGAAGACATGTTCAGAAGCCACACTGCCCCGCCTCACCGACTGCTACAGCACGTTGGTTGCCTATATTTTCAAATTGTACCCATGTTGAAAGTAGCATGTGTCCAAATAGCACCAAACTCGGTACTGCACTTTCCTGGTAAATGAACAATAGACATGCAAATATGAAGCTGATAAAATGCTTTCCATATATAGCTGGACAAACAGAAAGACTAACAGCTAACAGCGAGACAGACACACATTTGTGGAATTAATTGTTTTGTTGCTGAATTGATCAAATGTTGTTCAACCTTTTTTTTTCTCTGTTTCAGTGATTGCACACATACGGCCGACAATCATCAGCTCAGAGTGTTTTGTTAACTTTCACCGAAATGACAGTTCCCTGCCTGCTCCTCTGACCTTCCTCCTGTTACTGTTGTTTCCATCTCTCCCTGTGACAGACGGGGAGACCTGTGGTCCCAACTGCTGCTGTTTCTGTCCTCTATACCCTGGCTTTAGAACAAGCTGACCTGATCATGTCCAGACTCCTACACTGTAAAAAACATATCAATTCACAGATTATTGTAATTATTACATAACAATATTATTAAGATAGATGAGATATAAATTGATTGACAGCATTTATATTTATTAACTTAAAATGAGCATCAGAAAAAAAATATGGAGATATATGATAAACTAAAAGTAACTTTGTGGATAGAAAAATCTGTTTAATTCTACCAATTCTATACAACTGAGTAATGATCAACAATGAAATTGATCAAGCATAAATTTGGATGTATTTAATGACGTCAATTAATTCCAAATATTCTTCTTTCTTATGAATGATGAACTTGAGAATGAATTAAAAACTTTATTTTAAATGTTGCCAACATGATCTTAAAATTTATTTACAGCCAAAACAACTGTAAATAAAAAACACATCTTTATGTTGTTTGTTCAACCAAACCATAAAATGGACAAGATGTGGGTAGGTGTCAACGAGTAACCTTAATTACCATTTAAAACAGTTATATAAAATGAAAGCGATCGATGATATTGGCATCCCTTTAAAGAACAAAACATGAGAAACATGAGAAACAATATAGAATGCGGGCTCAGGTTTGAACAAGTTTGTGGAATACCTTGAATGTATATTTCAGCTGCCTAGTATATAGAGGCTCAGTGCATAGGTCAAGCCAAATAGTCAGAGTAAACCAGAGTTATACCTTCTAGTCCTTTAATTATACTTGTCTCTAGATGAACAGCATTTTTTTAAAGATGTCTATGTGTCAGTCCAAAGTCTTCCATAGGTGTAAACAGGGTTGAGACCAGGTGAGTCATCACTTTTTCAACATCCCTGTAGACTGACGCTGGTCTTACGCCACTCAGCTGTAAAATTTGCTTTTGTCTTTATGCATCGATCCCCAAAATAATATCCCCCGATATGTACAGTATCTTCTAGAAGAATGGTGTTCATCCAATAGAGTTCAGAGGCCTGTTCAGACGTGGTATTAACATCCATCCTGAGAGATCAGGGAGAGATGAGAGAAAAAGGTCTGTTCGGAATCACTTAAACAGAATGTTTCTTTAATTAGACGAGGTAGAGAAAAGCAGCAGTCTGGTGCTGACTGTCAGTTTTGCTGATTTAATCATCTTTAGCAAGCTACCTTACAGTGGTTGGATGTTACAAAGTACATTTACTTTGTTGCTGGACTTGCTGGACTATTCTCAGGTACTTTTCAATTTAACTCTGCTACATATGACAGCAAATATCTTTACTTTCTACTCCACTACATTTTTACAATGTACTTCACTGATGAACCTTAAATGGATTCAAAAGAGACCTCCATCAAAACTCAGCCATACGGATGTAGTAAACCATTGTATCAGGGAATAGACTACACTCAGAAAGTACTTTTACTGTTAATACTTTAAGTATATTTAAAAGCAAGTACTAACTTTATCAAGTGGAAAGCAGAAAATGTATATGATACTTTTACTTGTGTACATTTTTGTTGGTTTATTTATACTGATATGCCCACCCATGTTTGTAATAAACATCCCCTGTGGTGTTGCTTTTCACAGGAGAACAGTCTCGACCAACTTAGTACACGTACAGAGTGAAGCTGGTGTTGAATTTTAAAATTGCTCAGTGTGACCAACTCTAGTGAAGTCAGGAAATAAGGCTGTCACACAGCCAACGTTAACAACAGATTTGTAAAGATTTTTGGCAAATGACTGAAGGAGTGTGCTGCAAACAGGGGTGTGGTTCTTATCGTGACAAGTGATTTATATAAACAAACAGTGCAACCCCCCCCCCCCATAGATAAATTGTACAAAAGCAATGTTAGGTTGATAGTATATGATCTCTGAATTGAAATTTTAACAGAAGCTGTTGTTGTCTTTCATACCCCTCCATTTTAAGTAAAACTTACACATGAGCACACACAGACAAAATCCCCATGGCACATGCACGGGGACAACGCAAAAGAGGAAGCTCCACAGCTGTGCCATCTTTTCCTGTGGCAGAGGTCTGTCACCATTTTGCATATCAAGATTACAAGCCAATAGCAGCATGGAGCCAACTTTCAAAATACCATCTTCCTCTTTCCAAAAGAGAACGACAAACTAGCTTCAAAAGTGATCCTGACACGGTTCAACACAATAAGGATTATCGTTAGTGTTCCAGAAATCGCCAGATCATTCAGTTAGGTAGGTTATGGTGGGAGAACCACTGGTTGTGTTAAGGTTATGGAAATAAATTAAGTTCAGCAAAATCAAATGTTTTCATCTCAGTAACAACTCATCACCTGTAGTAATCAACTAGATCATTATCTACAAATGATTACAAAAAATTGCAGAAATTAATTCAAATTAAATGTAAGCTTCTCAAAATTACATATCATTTAGCTGAAGCTTTTATCCAAAGCGACTTCCAATAACTGCATTCAACCATGAGTATACAAACCCAGAACAGCAGGAATCATAAGTTCATGTAGACCTCAAAGTGCAAACTGAATTTAACACACCATACAAAGGTTTAGGTGAACATCTTGCTTAACAAGATTTTAGAAACTTTGTTACCACCTTCCTATAAGTCAAAGTTAGTTTAGACACTCAAATCCTACACTTTACATCAGTAAATGTTATATCAATGACAATCAACATTAGGGTTTGTTTATCTCATGTAAACAACAAATGATGCAATGTACTTACATTTGTCCCAGTGCATTCTGCTTATCGTGCTAATGCGGTATAGTCAAACTGAAGAAAATCAAAGTGGCGGGTTGACTGATGTTCTTTATAACAACTGGCAAACAGTCCCCTTGGGATGTCACAGTTTCTTCAACCACAAATCTCCCTGATGTATCTAGTTTCACTGCTGGTGCTATTTAAGTTGAATCATAAGTACGAGAGATAAAACATTTTTAAAAAGAGTAAGGCATGCCAAAATGACACAGAACTGAAGATGATGGAGAATTATGGAAAATGGTGTGAATTCATTCAAATACATGACAGATCAAAAAATAATAATCAATTACAGTATCCCTGGTGCAAATATTGTTGTTTTATTTTGGAGACCAACTTCCTTTCCAGGCCATCCATCTTCAAAACTCAAAGTTAAACAAAATTCACCAAACATTTATATGTGAATAAGATGTTTTGTCACCTGAGTAGAGATTCAACCAATTTTGCTAATCAAGATCTGTATACAGGTCCTGAGGAACATGATTGCAAATCTACGTAAAAGAAAAGCCTTTCTTTTGGTGCGGGTCTAGAGGTAATTCAGTTCAATTCAATAGAATTTGTAATTGTATGGCATAGCATAGCATACATTGTGTCATTGCATGAAGTAAATATCATCCAGTCACATCCTTTGAATCATCAATCGGATCTGAAAATGAAAAAAATCTGGGTGTGCAGAGTCAAAAAGATGTGAGCGTCCCAAAACGTCCAAACGAACAGTTGAGTAGCATTGTGGGAAATATAAGTGCCATGTTTTGACGAGAAAGATAAATGTGTGAAAGAAAAAAAGTCATTAACCTGAACACTGATCCGCCATTTGTGAGGAATAGGCTTGATTGCTTTTTTCAGAGTAAGATTAGAAACATGATACCAATTCAGGTCTATGTGTGGAGCTGGAATCAAGACATGGTTAGCCCGGTTAGCATAAAGATGGGAACCATGGGGAAACATTAAATCAGAAGTGGATGTTGGATTTTTCTATATCAGGGGCCATAAATGGGCCAGAATTAACACAGAGGAGCCAATTATATGTCCAACATCTATGCACAGTTCCTGATAAAGTAAAGTGCACATTCAACTCATTCCTTGTTTACTCTTAGCTCTAAAGCTTTGAGCAAAGCCACACATCACTGAATATTACTTGAAAATAGCTATTTGTTCAAGCACAATGTTTCATTTAAAAAGCCATAGAAAATGTGAATTTATTGTACGTATTGTTTGTAAGTGACTATTTTCTTTTTTTTGATGGCTACTGACAGGTCAGGGGCACTTCAGGGGCCAACTAGCTTAGTAAGTGGGCAGGGGCCAGTGCCCCACTGGGTCTATCCCTACATATAGGTTAATTATTCATTACCTTAGTTTAATTCATTACCTTAGTTTAAGTCATTACCTTAGTTTAATACAATGTTAATATTAGCCTATGTGATTTTCCCAAATCAAAATCTGGGAAAATCAACTGATAACCCTAACCCTATACTGCACAGAATTGTTGAGGGAAGAATTGTTGTTAGTCAAAAAGTAAGTCTCTAAAACCATTGATTTCTTTTTCATGTCATTTCATGCACAGGTTAAGTCAACCCACATTATACAACATGTTAAGTGGTTAGCTTTCTATGTGTTGGTCTGCAAATCTCACTGCTGTTTGCGCCTGCTTCCAATCTTTTGTCGGAGCTAACGATGCCCTCGCCCTACCTCTGTACTTAATACACATACATACACATGGCTATGAAATAGTGGAGATTATATACTGTTACTGAATGTGCAAGATACGCTTCACACACAGAACACCGTTCATGCATATCAGAAATAGGCCTTTAGGTGAAACATAAAGAACATAAAGACAAATTACTGAGTCATTTGAAATATTTGTTTAAGGTTGCTAATGTGGTACTACGGTGCAACATGAAAACTCAAGACACTCCTGCATTGAAAGGCAAAAAGGTGAACTTGCTAATATAAGTTGGGGCTTGTTCAGGAAGCACTGTTCATAATTGACACCTTTCTAAAACTACTCCTGAAATTATGAGTTCACCACTGGAGAGGAGCCAACGTGCTATGAGCACTGCAGCTAATCTACCTGGCTGCAGGAGTGTTTGCCCACACTGACCTGTTTAGGAATGTGAATGGAGAATGAGTCCAGCTTTTGTGTGCGTGCTGCACAATAAGTAGATCTTGATAAGAGACAACAAGCTTTAGTTGAGCAAAATGTCAAGATGTCAGTCAGACAGGCAGAGACTCGTGCTGCTACCTCTATTTCAGATTGGGGAAAAGAGAGGATTAGTTTGGGTGTCATCTATGTAGCTGTGGTAGGAAAAGCCATGTGAGTGAATGACGAGTGAGAGGACAAGGTGACACAGATCCTCTCCAAGTTCCATGTAGCAGGCACCACACCAAACTAAAACCTCTCCCCAGGTCTCAAACAGACACACTCACACACACTCAGACCTCTGACCGCCTGATCACAAAAAAAAGAAAAATGTATGTTTGCCCTGATCAGCCAATTAGAGAGCAGAAGTAAGGTGTTTTGTTGGGGTTTTATGGCAGCTATATGTTTAGGTTGCATGCATAGAATATGTTTGAGGTTTGGGTAAGGATCACAAACATGGACTGGTTAGGGTTACAGGGAGGAACGAGTTGCAGTAAGATGAAACACATATCAACAGAGGACTCGACACTGGCTCTGATGATTCTGATGACAGAGAATCCAAGCCATTCAACAAGCATCCATGTAGCCACTGCAACAGAGAGACGACTGGGGAAATTGCAGCTCACCCATTAAGACCAAACTAGACTAAGAACAACTGATGGTCACTGTGATGTGGACAAATCTGAACGGAAAAAGATGATGAAAAAAAAATAGTATTAAATGAGAAAACAATAATTGTAAAATTAGTTTGCAGTTTAAACCATTCTATATTATTAGAATCCATATGGAGTTTAGGTATAAAAACAATTGCTGTCAAAATTTAGAGTGTTTGTTCAAGCAGTTAAAGTTCCAGTTATTGCCTGTAGGTAAATCTATATATGTGTATATGCGTTGTAATGTCTCCTATAGACCATGGTTCACACATAACATTAATACATGATGTGTCTATAAAAATTATCCCCCTATACCCCCAGGAAAGAATAACTTTATACAGCCCATGTTTTTAGGCAGTTGTCTTTACAGTCATTTAATTGTGGTCAACTTCCTCTTTCTGAGGCTTGGAAAACAGTTAGCTCAAGATCAAAGATTCCTCTGCAATACAAAAAAATTATATTGTGAATTGAATATTGAAAATTCCAGATTTATATTTAATGTTTATCTCTCAAAAAAGATAATTATGGAGGTCAAAGTAACTAGTAATTATTTGTGTAAAGGCCATCATAGAAAAAAACAAGCATACTAGATAATCTGTCCAAACTTGTACACAAACTCCTTTACAGATAGACTTGAATTAGTGTCCACTGCAGTCAAACTATTTTCCTCAGTTCAAACAGTAAAATGATACTACCTTAGGTCTAATCTCTTTATCTGGAGTTAAACCTAGTAAAAAAAAAAGAGGGGGAAAAATTGTTTCATGTCGTCAGGTTGAGAACTATTGTATGTCACCTAATGACACGAGGAAGCTGAGCAGGATCTATTCACACTCCCCTCCTCCTCCACTTGGAAATGTGTATTTCAAATTTTTCCTCCATCTTCTGGAGTTTTATCTTCACTGGTCATGACTAGTTTTTTACTTGCTCACCGTGAATCTGAGTTTAAATGTGAACACACAAGTGTGAAGTCACAAGTCGTTTGGAAGGCAGTGGTGACTCAATATGCAATTTACACATGCCCCGTGTGTAAACATAGAAATGTTGGATCTGGCATTTTAACATTAGAAATGAAAACTCTTTCCATATTCATAGATGAAAGCTCTGGTCTGTAATTTTAAGGATTTGTAAGTAATTATTCAAACTTTTTCCGATGTAGAACATTTCTGGAGGGCAACATCATCATAAGCTGTGTGCCTTTTTTTTCTCTTTTCAAAAATGTACTGTCACCATCAACACAGAGGACAGCTGCAAAAGTCTGGTGACTAAATTCAGTCTTGGGCTAATGCTGGGTTCTGAAACTGGCCCGCATGGGTTGGTTTACGTTCAGTAGCGGTGCAGGAGGGAAACACCTGCATGTTCTTCAAGGTTCACTGACCAGCAACGCTCAAACAACACATGCAGACACTTTGATGAGAGTTGGCCTTGATACGTCTGTTTGTTTTCAGTGCCAAACTGAATGACAAGCTTGAACTGATTTGCCGAGTTTGAATCATATTTTGAATTGTAGGTTTTAAAAACGTAGTAAATTACACTTATTTCGTCTGTGATATACAGATGAATATGTTACATATTACATAATATCATTACAGTCATTAATGATAAGAAAGCAATGCATTACATCAGTTTGAAGATGTAAAGTAAACATTTAAATCATGCAGGTTAGTGTGAGCCTATTCCTAAAATGACTCTGTCACATCCATAACTCTGCCTCCATCGCTTTCTGATCTTCAAAAGACAAAGAGAAAAGAATATGAATCGCAATGTCAAGCTTAATGGCAGCAAGTCCATCACTCCACAATCCACAATGTTCACTCGAACGTTTTGGGAGTGATGCAGTGAGTGTGGCTCAGTGTAGACAGCAGAGGCAAAGAGGTTTTCGAAGACGTGAGAGCTCTGCTTTGTGATTGTTCATAACTGTGTTCATGTAACAGTTGTGTAGGTTTGCTTCGGCAGTGTGCGTCTGTCAGAGTGTAGAGTAACCGGCCTGGAGGAGTGTGTGAAAGAGAGAGTGGAGACGTGGAAAGAGAATGACTGTTCTCTCTCAGTGTGAGGCTCATTTGACAGTTTGGCCTGTGGGCTGGGTCTCAACACTGATCGTATCTCCGCTGCTTTCAGTAGACTTTGAGGACCTGGGCCCCTATCTTCATCTACTGACCCAAAGACACAGGATCCTTATCTCAGCCTCATGCCAACTGCAACCGCCTGCAACGGCACTGTGGGTCATGAATAACTCCAATACTGACCTGATATTTAAAAAGACATGTGAGGTGACTCCTTCAGAAGTGTGGTCCCCTGTTCAAGCTCTCTGTCAGCACTGACTCGTATAAAAAATGAATTACAATGGCAAAGAGCAAAGACAGCTTAACACTGTCGAGGGTAAACATGTCAGGTCAGATAACATCTTCCAATGCTTAAAGGAGAAGCTGCCTGAGGCCTTTTTGCAGAGGACACAACAGTGCACACACATTCCTCTAGAGGTCCTACAAGAGCTGTCCTGCTGACATATGGTCAGTTTAAAAAAAAAAATAAGTTGTGTATATAGAAGTGCAGCAGTTTATGTGTCCATTCAGATTCACTATAGATTCGGGGGTTGAATATCATCATGTTGAATCTGGGGGTGTTCTTCAAAAATGTAAATTGGTGAATGAGGCAGAGGGAAACACAGCAGACTAAGTGAAGGCTGGTGAGTCCACTTATAATAATTTGAATAGCAAGTGACTCCTATTGAAAACAGACAATTGAAATCTGAGGTGAAATTCTCATAATGGTTATGTAAGATTAGATTTTAAAAACTTTGAAATGAGAACATTCTATCTGAAAAATGGAAGGATGTAAGATGAGATTTATTCTTGGTGGAGATTTATAAAGTAGATTTTTCTCAGTTTTATATTTGAGAATTTATTTCATCAAATATGGTAATTATATACGGAATATAGTATACATATTGTATTCTCCTGCTCCTGTCTTACCCCCAGCCCTATACAGTTATAGTTAAGGCTTGGGGGAATACGTTATAGAACCAATAATCATAACAGTAATAATAGTATCTAATTATTCTTCAGGTAAATAGGAGTACAACTAAAAAAAGTCAATTAAAAGCTGCACTTACAAATGTTATAATATAATAATGTATAATATATATAACACAAAGGTCGTAGTGTAGTGACAAACCTGCACCAACTGTGCAGTTCCACTCATCACTTCAGAGACTTTTAGTGTTGCTCAGTTTATGGTTTTGGCTTTAGAGAGGGAAACTTTAATGTTTTAAAAACTCCCTTTTGGTGGGCACCAGTTTTTCCTGCTCAGCCCCAAACAGCCGACACACACAGTCAGCAGCTATGATGAACACAGTGAGAATAAGGAAATCAAAGGTCGGTCTAGAAACATGACTCCACTTTAATGCCATGTCAGCTGAATGTGTATATAGGACATTTTGATAATATGGTGATTAAATGTCATTGTTGCTATACATACAGCTTGTTTTACTTCCTACAAATGGCCAATAGAGGACGGACTCCAACAAATAAAGAAAGTCTTTTTTTACATTTCTTGAAGGCTGCATAGGTTCTTCTATACAGGTCAGATAAGGATCAGATTTGGTCAGGTTAGGTAAAATAAGGTTAGAAATTTTGTTGTGATGGTTGAGGTAAGGGTCTAGGTAATGAATTAAGTATCCAGATAAGTGTCGCTCATTAATTTGATTAAAGTGTGTGTGTGTGTGTGTGTGTGTGTGTGTGTGTGTGTGTGTGTGTGTGTGTGTGTGTGTGTGTGTGTGTGTGTGTTTGCATGCCAGGCTCTCATGGTTGGCCTGTGAGTACATGCCAGGCCTTACAGGACCTACAAACACGCTTCAACCTGCAGGGCAAACAAATCTTCTCATGGGGGCTATGGGTTCACTTTAATCTTTTACAGACTGACTCAACATGTGCCTTACTTTCTCTCACGTTCTCTCTCTCTCTCTCTCTCTCTCTCTCTCTCTCTCTCTCTCTCTCTCTCTCTCTAGTGCATACACAGTAGCCTTAGCAATCATGTGCACGTTGTGCAAGTCATGCCGAACCCTGAGATGACATCGCTGGTTGGCCCTCCACCTGTGCAGAGGATCGAGACTTGAGCTCAGCCATCCTGACAGAAACACTCAGAAGAGAGAAAGTGCTCACACAGCTGCTGCTGTTAAATAACTGGTCAAACAGAGTGAAGACAAAAGAAAATCCAGCAGCTAGTGTTAGTACTCACTTGTGACACTAAGCTTGGAAGTTCACAAGTTCATTAAAATAAGAGACAGTGAAATTAATAGTTAACCCTCACTTAATGCTTAACAAAATGTAAACACACCTGGAAAGTCCCCTGAGACAATTGTCTATGTTAATATTTATCTCACACACAATGAAATGACTTGTGCACAGAGAGATATTAAAATCACTCATCTTTGATTGAAGGTCCTTCAATCTTTCATGAACAGTGTTTGTTTTATATGTAGCACAACAAGGAGCAGCACATAGTGATGGAAACAGAAAGAAAATGAAGACAAATCAAAGAAAGATTATAATTCAGGGGCGGTGTATAGTTCACCTGCTACTAATAACTGAAAATCCAAGAGAAACAAATGAAAGAGCATCAATCCATCTGTCTCCCTGCTCACCAGGCCAGGGTCAAGCACACTCCCTGGCCACTTTATTAGAAATACTTCTACCATCAGATTGGATGCAGTACAGGCCGTTCAATGTTCAGCTTCCCCTCCGTTTCAACATTACCTTTGTGGGTGAAGTCATAGTTATTGGTGTTTTTGTAGTGAGCTGGGTTATATTGAGCTTTGCTTAAAATATTCAGATTCCTTCATGTTTGGAAATAGGTGGACACAATTACAACCTGAAAAGTGCCATAAAAGTCTATCAATACTTAAACTTATTATCTAAAGGTTCAGTGTGTAGGATTTAGTGGCATCTAGTGGTGAAGTTGTATATTGTGAGCAGCTGTAATCCCAATCGCCTCACCATCCCAATCTCAAGTGTGTAGGAGAATCAATGGTGGCCTTAAAATAACGTAAAAACAGAAATGGCTTTCTTTAGAGCCTCTAGAGCCAGTGTTTGGTTTGTCCATTCTGTAGAAACATGGTGATACGTCATGACTTACAGGATTCAGACAACAGACATTGATATTATGAATATCATATCTCTTTTCTCTAGGATCCTCCTAAAACGTACACACCGGACCCTTAAGATTAAACTGTTGTGCTGAATAAGATTTTACAAGCCAACCTAATAATGATAGTAATAGTAACAAAGTGAGTAATACCCTCTGCTCTGAGTCGTGGTGGAATGAAGCCAAGCACATTTACTCTAATGCAGTTATTAGGTATTTAAAATGAACATTTAAATGATTTCTTAAAGCATTTTTAGTTGATAGTACAGTAAGAGAGAATAAGGGAAGAACACACTAACAGATTATTTATATTTTTATTCTACTTTATACTTCAACTTCACTACATTTGACATGGAAACATTTGTCCTTTTTACTCCTTTAAATTCATTAGACTGCTTCACATTCCAGTTAAGTTACAATCTTGAAATCATAAAATCATCTCGTAAAATATAATGTAGAGTTTATACTTTAAGTAACATTTTGTTTTTAGGAATATGTTGCAGTATTTTTTTGAATTAAACAAATGGCGTATTCCCCACCTTATGGCCTTGGTTTGTTTCTGATCAGTGTTTGGGGTCCTCTGTGTCGAAACCACCTCAAGCAGGATCTGCAGCAGCAGGATCAACACGTGTCTTCAAGCTAAACTCCTCTCATCCTTTGACACAGAGGATGCTGCAGTCCTGCAGTGCAAGCAAAAACACTGTAAATTTATAAAATAGAAACAAACACATAGCCTGAAATGACAAGACACAAAACATAGTAATAGCTTGCATAGGTTTCATAGTTCAAAAATGAAATGGAATATCTTTAATCCTTTAAGACATCCCCCAGGGTGGCAGCCATATTCAGGAAGTTATGGAACTTCCCTTTTTGGTTTCTGAGTAAGGGTATGGGTAACTGTGCCAGGTGTTTTCACAATTTATCTTAGTTAAACATCAGCTTCCCACAGAACTGCCCAGGCCACGTTACCACATGCACAGGGCAGGCAGACAGGTTGCTCACATGATGCACGGACTTGTCCCACTCTCCTATTATTACAGAGGAACACTGAACAAGGGCGAAAACAGATTTTTATGAAACTTCAGCATTCTACCCGCAGATGAGTCATAGGCCAGATTAGGTCAAGAGGCAGCGTGAAGCTTTGAAGTTAAAATGCCTGAGTAGTTAATCAAACATGTTTGTGGTTGTTATGAGAATAAGTTTGTGTGAAAGAGTGACTCATATTTTAATGGTGGGTGGTTTATCATTAGTATGTGATTGTGTAACAATTCTTAGGTATGTACTGGACACACGCTTTGAACTTTAAATGTCCTTGTATGTCAGAACAGTGTTATTAGTTGTTTATTAATTGAAATAACGTTAAAGGGGTTGGATAGTTAAGTCAGATATGAGGAAGCAGTGTGTTGTTGGATCGCTTCAGTAACAGAGCAGCAAGGTGTGTTACAACCACCCGTGACTCAAAAACATTGCCCTGGGCTGCAGTGAAAGTATTGAACGGCAACACAAAAACTCATTTCATGAACATAACCTGCACCTCCAAACAAGTGAGGACTTGTAAAGTACACCATGACTTAACACTCTACACACGCTGTACAACCTCTTTCATATTCTATCAAGACATAGTGGTGCACACAGAGTTTTGTTTGTCTATTATCAGTCAGAACCTGTGTTTCATTGTGTGTATGTGTGTATAAAGGGCAAACCCACTACTTAAACTGTTGCTGCACCAGTTGAAAGACTATCGATAACATCCTTGACAAGTTAAATGTCACAACAGTAAAGCAGACTGATTAATAATAAAGAGTAAATAAAAGAATATCGACAGAACTTCCATGAGTGTCCCAAACAATAAAGGGACAGACACTTTTCAAATTCATATACACTACTGCCCTCTGGTGGTAAAACCTCATGACTACAACCTGAGCAAATAACGACCTTGTAGGAATATTCAGAAACACTCGATGGCGTCAGAGAGCTTGACAAAAACTGTTCACCACTGCCCTCAAAGCGCCACACCTCACTTAAAATGCAGCTTGGTGGTAGGATGATGCAAGAGAGGCTGTAGGTTTGGTTGTAGCAGCCATTGGAGACGTGGCTTCACGGTCCTGATCAGCCAAACACTTACTCACAAGTGTAGTTCCTATTGATTTAATAACCTTTCATTACATTGATTGTTGGTAGCAGGAATAATAACTTAATCTCAAGAAAAACAACGCTCAAATTAGTTCTTCTAATAAGATAGTAACATAACAACTAACATAATTACAGCTATAAGTGTCACGGTTATTATTTTCATTATAACAACCAGTCTGTGCACGACTGACAACACTTGTTAAGTTGATGGATGGTATTACCTTGGCCTCCACCAGTGAAAGATTCTTGACCAGTATGTGCCCTTTGACTTACAGGTAACCCTCCTGGACGGTCTATAGCGCAGCGTTCTTCCTCCTACACAACATGCAAGCTTACACAAGATCACCTCCACTGATGAAAGTCAAGTCGATACATTTACTCAAGTAATTGAGTTTAATTAAAATATGAATTAATAATGTAAATATTTGTATCTATTTCAATGACTTCTAGTCTAAGCTATGTGATGCTACAATCAAATGTCAGGTGTTGCACTTGCTGCTTATTTTATTGCTTTTAACTGTTGGTTTGTCATGAGGGTCATGAACATTTGTATGTTGGTCTGATTTGGGTGGAATGACAAACTTGTAACCTTGAACAGTTACTGTGAACTGATTGAAGCGAAAAGGACACATTACATTTAAATATATTCTTTCCATTTCAGTTTACATTGTGAGATGTGTGCAACAGTTACGCAACGTGTTTGACAATTGTGTCAGGAAATCTTTGATGAATGTAAACAAAATCGGACATATTTGTGGTGACATCTTTGAGTGTGTATGATTTGGTTCAATTAATAAAACAAATTCCTTTACAATTGTATTCATCTATTTCTTTGGGGTTGGCGGACTTGTAAATACTCAGCCGATTGCTATTCTATTTCTGGAACAAAGAGTACCAAAAGACGTTCATTGTTATGACATCAGATCCATTCAGGTCTGCCTCCACTGTCACGCTATGTTACTAAATTTATCAAAATTTCTCCAGATCAAGGCAAAGATAATACACATGATTTTCTCTGTCAGCCCATCAAAGACGGCAGACTGAATGCTGAGCTATGTTAATCATAATAAGTGTAATGGTGTGTCTGGTCATTTATCAACGTAGAAAGGCACATGTCACCCCTCTGCTCACCAACCTCCAGTGGCTGTAGCAGATTCAAGGGACTAATATTTGCCTATAGAGCGACTTCTAGGTCTACAATCATCTACTTGAACTTAATCACATGGGCTCATGCTCCTTATCTGCCATAGCATTAGTCTGGCTCAGACTACAGTCGCTATATGAACTCTGAAATGCGGCAATTCGAGGGAATTCACCGACAAGTCGCAGAATCTGACTAGATTTCTAGCAGGCTAAATATCTAGATAAATCCGCAACAACTACAGCCAATCATAGCGCAGGACGGGGTGATGGTGTTAACGGTACATGTTGCCGTGAGGTGTCCCCTTACTTTTGCATTTCAAAATTAATTTAATTTAATTAAAGTGAATATTCAGCACACAAAGAAAAGAAAATACATGAACCTAATCAAATATTGTTATTTTTCCTGAGTTAGAAAAAAGTTAATGGCATATATGAGAAAAAATTACTATAGCTATTTCTATACAACTTTGATGAGACGTCTACTGAACCATTTCACAGCGACTTCAAGACATTGTTATGACATCAGATCCATTCAGGTCTGCCTCCACTGTCACGCTATGTTACTAAATTTATCAAAATTTCTCCAGATCAAGGCAAAGATAATACACATGATTTTGTCTGTCAGCCCATCAAAGACGGCAGACTGAATGCTGAGCTATGTTAATCATAATAAGTGTTCTGCTTTTGTCAAAGCAACTGGTCTGACAAAGGAGTCGTCTCTCTGTACATAATTATTAAACGTGTTTCTAAGTCTTGCATTGAAGACACTCGCTGGGCCTCTGGTACAATACTGGAGGTGTTGAACCCCCTCAATTCCAGGAGAATATGAAGTTCACTTTTAATCTTATTGTCCATTATATCAGAACTTTACATGCTACACAGGCCTTTCTGTAAAATGTCTGCAGAAGGTCTTGATTGTTTTCTATGTCTGATGGGACTTCAGTTATTTAATTTCCTTTTACTTTTCTCAGTTTGTGTTATGCTGTGTCTCATGCATGTTTGTACAAACAGTACTCACACGACCATGTGTATGATGAAAGCTCATCAGATTAGCTTTGGTTGAACTGTTTTTGCACAGACTGAAGACTGTGCAGTTCATCCTCCATTACTTACACTGCAGTTCATCTCAATCAATCTAACTGTGTACAAAGACCACATATTGTGGGCCTATTCTTCACATAAAAATCCATTTCTTGCCTTTTACACACATGTGTTGGGCTGGTGCTGTCTCTCAGGTGTTCACAGACACCTGAGAGACAGCCTGAGGTGACATGGTGACAGGTTTGGGCCTCTGCAGAAAGGGTGTAGCACAAAACTCTGGGCTTTACATAAGGAATCTCTTCGGGCCCTGCGTTCACACCTTGATCCATAACTCATGCACATTGCAGCTGCAATCTGTTGTTGTCACTTAATTAAATTATCATATCATGTTAAAACAATCACCAAAAAAAGTGTTCGCAACAGGAAGATCAGGGACCTCAGCAGCCTAAGAGTAGTACACGGACCAGTCAGACAGACTTAACCATTTTTAAGAGCCTCCATTTAAAAATTAAAATAATACTAATAATAATGTTATAATATTTTTTTCAGTTTAGGCTCTTCGAGGGCCCTCCCTCTTAGGGATTCTATAGTCAGTCTCACCTCTGGAATTCACGGCATTTTCTCAGCCAATTTGTGTCTCACCTGTGCGGGGAACATATAATTTCGAAGTTTGACTAGATCGTGTTTGTTGACTACTTGAAAAGACAGAAATATCTCAGGCCCTGCAGGCTTCACTGGAATGTGGTTGCTTTTGTCAGTTGGTGCTTTATTATAGTTGTCCCTTGGGGACATGCAGTCAGGGGCGGCAATAAGAAACAGTCAGATGATTCTATAATATTCCTTCTCTCAGCTGATCGACACAATGGTTGAAGAGTAGTTAGGCTTAACAGTAGTGCTGTAGTTACAGCATAGCTCAATGTCAGACCTCACTCTGTAACAGCCAACACTCACTGTTTGAGGCCCCAGTGGGCAGGTTGGATTTCTCTTCTTCTTTCCACTAAAATGTTTTTAAAATCACAGGCTCAAATTTATAACATCCAATCCATGGCTTGATGCTCATGACACATTAATACTCATCTCTGAATTTGTCCTTTACTGTAACACTTTTGAGCTCACTATTCTATAAAAACAATTAAAATGTTGACACAAGCTACAGTATCATCTTGTTGTAAGGCATTACAACAATATTTGAGACATACAAACATACAAGAGACCTAGACATAACTATACAGAGTCATCCCCCATGGGAAGGAGGACCATAAGGGTCTCTTCTTAATCTCACTTATTTGTTGTGTTAACTTTATTACCTAGCCCTGAATGTTTTACTGTTTTACTATGGCGGAACCAGAAACCTTCAATTTACACATGCAACACTGTTTTCTCATTGGCCAGTAGTCAGAAATGCTCCCAGGTCTCTTTCCCACCAGGATCTTATATTTATCTAACAATTATGAACACAAAAAAGAATAAAGAATGGAAACATCTTCTGTGCCTCTCACTGCCACAGTGTAGTGTCCATTTGGTGAGTCCTGGCTTAACACAGTGAAACTCTTACAGATGGTCCAGCATGTAATGGTGTGTCTGGTCATTTATCAACGTAGAAAGGCACATGTCACCCCTCCGCTCACCAACCTCCAGTGGCTGTAGCAGATTCAAGGGACTAATATTTGCCTACAGAGCGACTTCTAGGTCTACAATCATCTACTTGAACTTAATCACATGGGCTCATGCTCCTTATCTGCCATAGCATTAGTCTGGCTCAGACTACAGTCGCTATATGAACTCTGAAATGCGGCAATTCGAGGGAATTCACCGACAAGTCGCAGAATCTGACTAGATTTCTAGCAGGCTAAATATCTAGATAAATCCGCAACAACTACAGCCAATCATAGCGCAGGACGGGGTGATGGTGTTAACGGTACATGTTGCCGTGAGGTGTCCCCTTACTTTTGCATTTCAAAATTAATTTAATTTAATTAAAGTGAATATTCAGCACACAAAGAAAAGAAAATACATGAACCTAATCAAATATTGTTATTTTTCCTGAGTTAGAAAAAAGTTAATGGCATATATGAGAAAAAATTACTATAGCTATTTCTATACAACTTTGATGAGACGTCTACTGAACCGTTTCACAGCGACTTCAAGACTCCTGATCATACGACACCAAGCTGTAAAATATTGTCACAGCAGGAGTGTCGCCCTCTAGCTCCAAAAGCCTCTTGAAGACTTGTCTCTTCTGAAAACACATAGATGTTGGGAGCAGGCATGGGACAGCCCCCATCCATGTGATGCACCAATGCTTTACCCCATTTTTTAAAGGAAGAATTGGTGTTTAGAGGTTTCATCCTTTTAATAAGGGAGTTCTTTTCTCTCCACAGTGGCCAAAGTGCTGCTCATTGTGGGAGCCATTGGGTTTTCTCTTTTTATGGTCGTGACCAGGGGCGGCTCCTGGCATAGGCGACATAGGCGGTTGCCTAGGGCGCAAAATGCAGAGAGGGCGGCACAAGAGACTGATTTATCATGACGTGATACATGCAATGTAAGCCAATGCATTAACGTCACACCATCATCCTCTAACCCCGGGGATGCACCGGAGGTAGAAGCACAGCGAAGCGCCACGAAAAGCTGTCCGCCTCCCATGTTAAATAATTGGGCTGTTCGCACCGGCAGCGTAGTGCCGGGAAGCACCGGGAAGCGCCGCGGCCGGCTTGCGATCTGCAGCGATGGTTTTGGGGTCTGTTCTATTTTTTTTGCTCACCACGAGCATCCCATTCTTTGGATTTCCCCGCTGTTCTTTCTTCTCCTCCTCTACTTTGCGGCGAAGTAGAGGAGGAGAAGAAAGAACAATAAAGAGGTAAGAATCACCCCGATTGTGGACATCATTAATGTTTATTTTTGTCAACATGAATAGCTAGCTAGCTGTCGGTACAGCAGATTTCAGACTCTTTTTATTATATTTTTGTATTATTTTTTATAGCCTACAATTTTGTCTGCCTGTGCGTGCATCTGTATACAGTCCAAAAGTTCTTGGGGATGCCTGACAATTTGCGTGTGTATGTTGGGGGGCGCCAATCTGAAATCTCGCCTAGGGCGCCAACATTGCCTGGTCGTGACCTTCTATGTAAGGTGCCTTGAGATGATGTATTTTATGATTTGGCGCTACAGAAGCGTATTGCATGAAAAAAACAAATGCTCTCTTTTTCTTAAAGACTTAATTATCTCATTGATTCAGAAAAAACATTTTTCAGAGTAAATGCATGATGCTTTCGTGAATTGAAACAAAAAAAGACTATTTGTAGATTGCAAGTGTGTGTACTTTAAATGTTAACATGACAATTATGTAGTAAGCCACAGCGGGTTTCGTGTGAACGGAAGCGTGATCATGGCTTCTCGCTGTTTTCCATCACTCACCTGTGAACTGGGCGTGGAGCGCAGGCCCCGGGCAGGGGGCGTGTCCCTCCCGGTGTCGACAGTCGGGTGTGACGCAGAGCGCTCAGACAAGCAGAGGCAGGTGCTGCTCCTCTACGTGTCGTCCCTCAGAGCCGAGCGTCAGCGAGAGAGACGCAGTTCGTGCCGACGTTTCTTTTCAACTTTTCTCAAGTTGTTCAACATGAGAGAAAAATACAAAAGAAGGGACCGCAGCGACAGTGGTGGCGAGACGGCTGACGTCGCCCCAGGGCTCTCGCCTCTCCCCGGGGAAACCGCGGCGGGCTTGGCCGAGCGTGACACGACTTTCCCGGGCTTCACCCTCCAGGATGACCGTCGGAGGAAAAAGGGTATGAGTTGTTGATCTGGTAACAAATATGGAGTTACGGAGTGTTATTGTCCACAGATCGTCAGAAGACACGTTTCTATGTTAGTTTTTCACTCACTAGCTTGATTGTTTGTTAGCTTGGGGTAGCTAATAAAACACTGAAATAACCACACTGTGTTTGTAAGTAGTGGGAGAAATGTACATTTACATATAAATAATAATGGATTAGGTTGCATAAAATAGGAAAATACTAATAAGATAACTACCTCATTTGTTTTTGTCACTACAGTAATAATTTGAAAGTAATGTTCTTATCGCCTCGGTGGAAAACGTTAGTGAGGTTTGTGAACATTTGTTCTAACGTAGTTAAAAACAGGCCATGGTTAAAAGGAACTTAAATATTTTTGTCAATATTGTTTTTGTATTTGTGATACTGATAGAATAATGCTTTGTAACAGCAATTGGATAATGTTAAGTCTATATTAATTTACTTTGTTTACTCAAATAGTATAAACCAGAGAAGTGTTTCATATTTCATGTTCATAATGATCTTTCTGTCAGCAAGATAACTGTTGCTGTCATCTCTATGGACTCTGTGTACATGTGACTGTATGTGTAAAGAAACTCCTGATTCTGTTACTCTGCGTCACCATTGCGTATCTGCTCCCGACATTGTGGCTCACTGTGTGTTGTTTCCGCTGCAGGTGCAAGACGTTCCACGTATGACAGTGAGAAGGTCTACCTTGGAGTTCGTGTCAAGTGCCCAGTGAGGGATCTTCTGAGAAAAAAGCGTCTAGCCCAAGGCTGGGAACCTCAAAATGTTCAGGTGACATTTTTCTCTGATTAGTTTCCAAAAATAAGAGGTTATAATTGTAAATATCTCACGATGGGAATTCAAAAGATAAACATAAGCACTAGGGCTGGGTCACAGACCGGCATAATATTTGGTCAAATCTCAGAGACAGAGAGCCAATGAATGAGTGTGCTGCAATCAGGGCTGCAAAAGTGAGTGCAGCCCCAAAATATGTTGAACAAAAACAGCATTTACCCTCCGCAGCAGCTCACACAGCAGCTCCAACATTTGCAGGAGCACCAACGACCAGATGAGTTGCTATGAATCGCCTTTACCAGTTTGTACGTTAGCTCGCAGCAGTGAAATTAGTCAACATTTTACATAATTACAGTCCACTGTAATTGAAGCAAAGACGGTATCCAGAACTTAGCTCATGAGTTATGGAAAAATAGCAGAGAAAGTGCATCCAAAATTCCCACGTCCACAACACACAAAAACGTCAACAGCAAAACAACGTGTTCATGTTGTAGCCTGCTCTTGCTAACCTTTCCAGGTTTACCAACCCTTAAAGCAAATTTAATGGATTTGGTTTGGTGCTTCTTTATTACGTTCTGTATTTCGTGCCACCCTGAACAACATTAAGTAAAATCATAAAAACATAGGTGATATATAAACAACGCATACACACATATTCATACCATAAACACGCCCACACCCCTGTGATGTGTCCGCCATTGGTCTGCAGTGTGGTTTGCTGCAGTGTTTTGAAATGTCTTTTTCAGGGTTTCTTGCTGAATGCATTTTTTTGTTGCTTTGAGCTCTGTTTTGTTAAGCGTCTTTGTTGGGCTGCAGCTTTATAGAACTAGGCTACAGTATGTAGGCCAGCATCACACCATTATTTCTTTCCATTTAAATGCTGTTAAAGCCAATGTGTATTTGCCTGGTTTGAATAAATACTGTTTTGTTAAATTGAACTGCTTTGTGATGCAAGGTTAACATTGTTCCAACAGAAACCACTAATGAATTTAAACAAGAATGTCATAGTGCAGACTACAACAGGGACAAGCTGTTGCAGGGACAAGTAGAATCTTTGTTCTTGTATGACTGGAGATGTGGCATTCTTCATTGCTAGTACTATTTCAAATGGTCAGACACATTTGTGTAACTGCTACAGTGACTTGATGCACAACCATTGTTTTTTTTGGCATCTTCCTTGCGATACACAAATTACTGCCAGGCGATGGATTTGCAGCTGTTCTTTTCATCCGCACTCAGCTTCTATTATTCTTTCTGAGCGCTCTCTAAAGTATGAATTAGAACCTCACTTTGGCGCTTAATTTCTTCTGCCCTGTTCCCTCCAGATAAACATGTCTCCACTCTGTACGTTCCATAAACAGGTTTTAGTTTTGGATTGGCGGTGGATTGAAAAAATGTCTTGTCAAATTGCACTTGATGTTCCTCATATGGTCTTTTTCTACACCCAACATAGAAGAAGCCGGTAGACATCAAGCAGGTTCGATATATAACCCACAGTTAAGTGCAGCAGGAGGTTGATCGAACCACTGACCCCAGACCTCAAAGAGTTTTCAGTTTTCAGTCTTTTAAACATGAGATCTATACAGATATAAACCCGCCCTGTCCAGCCATACAATGTCTATATAAATGTTTGTTTCTGAAAAGCGTATATACAGACCTGCACTAATATGACTTTTTTTTTCTTTTTGCCACGCACTAATGCAGGAGGCGTTCGGCAAAACAGTCAAAGGTCAGTATCATAGTAAATTATGTGTTGTGTAGATTAATTCTCCTTTAAAAGATAATGTGCTTGATTCTGTCAGTTAAATACAGAATTTTTTAACATGCTCTACTCTCTGATTTAAACTTCCCTGTTTCTTCCACAGGAGACAAGAAACGTGTCAAAACTCGTACAGGACACCAGACCACCAAGGTGAGTGTTGAAAAACTCCCCCCAGGAGGTTCCTCAAAGATGTATGTAAATGGATGTCTGTCAATCACATGTCAGTTTTGAGCAGCACTTCAGATACCCCTGCATACTTTACCTTGGCTCTTGCTTGTTCACAGAAAATATGTGTCACAAAAAGCCTGGAAGAGCTGGCAATCATCGTCGAGGTGCTGGAAGAGGATCTTAGGACCATCAACTCCCACCACTCCCTTTCCCAAACTCTGTCCTCTAACCCTCCGGTGTCCCCTGCGCAGTCTCCAGCTGGTAATTCACGTGAACCAGATCCACATTTATAATATATGAGCCTGAAGAATATATTAACAGCAACTACTACCACCACTCCTCACATACAATGTCTTCTTTCCAACATACAGGGTACAACAGTGACGAGTCTGATGAAATGATCCCCAGCCCACAGTCCTACATGTCGTACCCACTGGGCGGAGTGGAGTACTGCCAGGCCCCGTCGCCTCTGGACTTCATGCATACCAGCCTTCAGCCTTCCAGCATTGCAGGTGTGAAAAGAGACAGTGGAGGAAGGGAGGAGTGGCTTGATCCCCAGAACCACAACTGGAACATGAACAGCTCTACGTTCTTCTGGGCCCAGCTGCAGAAAGAAGAGAACCAGTTGAGGGACATCTCTGATGCAACACTACTGGCCACCGGTGAACATGGCAGAGCGTAAGTTTGGTGCAAGTCAGGGAATTCTGCTTTTTTATGAGAATACAATCTAGAAAGAAGTGAGGACCCCAGACCAGCAGACTGTCTGCAGTTCAGTTGCATTTGTGGTTAATTTAGGCCCAAGGTTCTAGCAAGAAAGAAGAATGTATAAGTTTAAAAAAGATAATCTCTGGTTCTGCATTTATTTTGATATTTTTTGTAAACTGTCCATTATAAGTTACCTCTTACTAGCATTATGCCTTTGCCCAGTAAATACCTCTATTGTCATATGAATTTCTTTCTGTCTAAATATGCTGGATTGTGTGTGTGTCTCTCCAGGGCTCTCCATAAAGTATCATGTTATGGAAAGAGGGCACTGGGTTACGCCATCGCTAAAAGGATGTCTGTACTCAACAGCCTGGACCTTAAAGACTCTGATGGAATGGTACAGTACATTTCACTTCAACACCTTTCAGTTTTACTTCTCTAGTTTTTGATAATAAATCTGTCTAACTCAGTACTGAAACAATCATCTTTTGTGTACAATTCATAGTTCATAATTGTGTTAATTGGGTGGATTAAGTCTGCAATTAAAAGTATTAACTTCATAATATAATAATGTAGATCACTTAAAAACTGTGTGTCCATTGTATGTCACTTTAATCAATATGTAAGATTTTTCCGTACTTTACCAAAACTGTAAAGTCTCACAGATACTCATTCCTTTTACACAATATATGAAGGTACAATAAAGGATCATACTGAAGTGTAAAGGATGTGTTTAAACCTTAATTCTAAAAATGTACAGCTTCATTTACACAGTTTTTCAGGGCATTCACATCAATAACGATTCAGTGTTAAAATGTCTAATGCTGTTGGTGCCTTGGCAACAGATATAAGCAGACAAATTCATAATCAAATTTATGCTGCATTTCTTATCATTGGACAATATGTAGTTTATTGCTAATGGCCTCCTTTTCCAGACCGCCCTGCTGCATGCGGCAAATCACAACCATCACCTCATGGTGGCAGATTTGATCTGTTTGGGGGCCAACGTCAATGAGACCAACAACTCAGGAAAGTCCTGCCTCCACCTGAGCGCTGAGAAAGGCTACATCCGAGTCCTGGAGGTCAGAGCTTTGTTTTTCTCTCCACTGCCATGTGTTTGGGACAGTGTCTTTCAGACAATACCAATAGAATTTTGTGAAAAACATGAGGCGATGATGTTTCTTATCATTGGGTTTAAAATGACACTGATAGGCCACCGATTACATGTCAGTTTTTCTTGAAAATGTAATTATAGTCAGGTTCAAAAGAAGATGTGTCGTGGTCAAAAGATTGAGTGGGACAGCCTCTTTCCTCTTTGTTTATATTTTCGTGATTATGGAAATGGTCTTACCCTTTCTTTACACATCAGAACACTTGCACTTTTGAAGAGCAACTTGACTCCATTTGTTACTGGTTGCAACAAATGTGGTTGCCTCTGATCCAAACAGGTTGAACAGGTACATGTCCTTTATATTTGTGAAGGTTTCATCTGCGTCAGTAAATAAAGTATTGTGTCTGCGCCTTAGTGTGTTAAGTCAACCTGTTTCATGTCAGTCTGATGGATGACTCATACTGTCGAGAATGACAGGTAGCATTATATCAGATAACTATGAGTGGTGTTTAAGGGTACATGATGCTTCTGTGCATTGAAAACATACTGTACAGAGCAGATGTTTCAGGTTTTCAGGTTGTCATAGCTGAAGACAGGTAGCAACTCGGCCAACCTGTCATTATGCGTCGAGGGAAATGTTTCTCTGTATTGTATTAACTTTTATAGACCAACTCAAAGACATACAGCAGATGTTGTTGGACAAGATCCGAATGTTTTTTCACATCAGAGGAAAACTCACCCACAGACTTTATTTTCTTGTAGACTCACTGCAGCAGTGAAGGCACAGTGGTAGTTATTTGTAGAGGTCGACCAATTACTCAGTTTGCACTTGTACACACACAGTTGTTACACCCTGAGTGATAGCTCCACCAGTCACACAGGGAAATCCTGGATCCAGGCCCTGATCTGGATCCGCACCAAATGTAATTTGGTTCTTACCTCACCCATACCATATCCTGCCGCCAAGTTGTGTGGTAAACCAGTAGTTTTTATGTAATCCTGCTAACTCACAGACAAACAAACAAAAGCAGAAGAAAACATTACCTTGGCTGCAGTAAAGGATTGTTGGCTGTATTATGGCATTTTTTATTTATTAGACTGAAGATAATTGCTACTTCTGCTGAAAGCATGCTGTGTCTGTTTAGCTTGCAAGATAAAGTAGAAGCAAGTTTGACAACACAAGTGCATACAACTGACCATGGCCATATCTGATCATTTGAGGACCACTTTTGCTCAACATATTTATGTGAGAGATAATTTTCTCAGAAAGCATTGCTATACAACTTTCCATACATTATTCTTGCGATGGGGTTGGGAAATATGACCTAAACCTTTGCAGTCACAAAAGTAAAGATTGGAACAGCTAATTTTAAATAAAATGTGACTAGCGGTTTTTATGCCATATCTGATCCATTTTCAGTTTCTTTTTTCCACAGATGTTACATCTTAAAAACATATCGCAACACAACTCGATAAAGGGAGACAGGAAGGGAAAAAAACTATTCAATGTTACTTTATCAGTTCAGTGTTCTGTCTTCCAAAAAGTCAGTCCAACCTAACCATTAAAGGAAATCCCAACACATTAAGATCATCCCTACTCCAAGAATAAGCACAAACATTAGTAAAAGAGTGACATTTAACAGTGTAAGAGGGCGTAATGTTGAGCTGCATAGAACAGTGCTCCTCCCATTTTGAATACAGCATAAACATTCAGGCATTCAGAAGTAGCTGGTAAGGCTACTTCAGAAGTAAATCATGTCCCCCATGATTGCCCAAATTCTAGCTGATGATGTGATGATAAAGGGCTAATTCACTTTTTAGATAAGCTAATGGTAGCTTCTTGGATACTTCTTGACTTTTGTCTGCTGAATTTTATAATGTTTCTGCAGTTTTCCTCAAATAAAAAGCCTAATAACCCAGAAAGCTTCTGTGATGACAGCATTTGTTTCTAACATTAGGAAATGAAAAAAGGTTTTAGTCCAACTTTACAACTTTAGTGTCATTTTCTCTCATATTGAAGTGTAACTCAAATCATTCCTGTAGATTTTATTAGTAATAAACACATACATGTTGAAATGTTAATCTGGAAAATGATGAGGTACTTGTGTCTCTATTTTCTGATCATTTATAGACTAAACAATTCATTAATGAAAGAATAAGAAGATTTATTCATGAGAAAATATATCAAAAATGTATTATCAGTTTCAACATACAATATGTGCAAGTGCACTCCGGGAAGTTCAAACTTCCATCTACCTGCAGCCAATCTGAAGGCAGCAGTCGTTTGTTACATGAATTCCAAGCATTTCCAAAGCTTCATTCTACAGGGCATGCTAAACCAGTTGGGTGAAACATAATTAAACATAATTAAACGTTATGCAACACAAAAAAAACACACTCTCATTCCCATCAAACAACACACCTTTTTTGTCTTTATAGTGAGGTATTCAATCCAATCACTTTACATAGTAAGGTTGAGACCTTCTGCCTCGACAGGTTGGGGTGAGCGGAGAAATATGGAGAAGAGAGGAGAGGTGGGTGGAAAAGAGGATGGGGGGGCAGTCAGAAAGAGTTGTGTAACCAACATTTTAAGCTACGGACTGGTTGTCATAACAAAACTAGTAATAGGGATAATTACAGATGTGTATGTGATGCTGAAGGGACACATAGGACACACTGACACAATTACTTTCTGTCAGTAAACTACATAACTGAAATATCTCAGGACTGCCATTTGCTCCCCTCTGTTTTCATCCAAGAGCTGCAGAGCCACAGCTGCTTTAGTCCCTCAGTGTGTCCTGTGCTGCCTTGTGCTGTAGTCACATTTGGACTGGTTTATTGCAACTGTCTATATCTTAGCCAGGAGCTGAATTGTACTCTATTACCAAACCTTTGTGAAATAATATATTTAACTCAGTGTGTATGTTTTCTTTTAGGTTCTTAAACACTCAATGATGAATGGTGTGTATGTTGACGTCGAAGCCACTGATAACTGCGGTATGTACTAAAAAATAATTAAAACAACATTGTACCTTACAATGGAAATATTCTATCAAAAGGCAAGGATAGGAGAAAATAACTGAAGAGCTTTCAAATGGTACTTTTTAACTAAATCAAAACATGGTAAACATTTTTATTTATATTAATATTATTGTAACAAATGGACAGTAATAATATATGAAAATCAGTAGTAGTAGAATCATGTAAACATTTTGTGGTTGAATCTGAGACTGGTTTCAGTCAAGCTCGTGGCATGTTTTTCTTTGTTTCATTGACCATGTTACAGTTAGGTTTAGGAATGCTCAATTTTAAAGTGAAAGATTAAGGTGCACTTACAGAGAATGAGTCCAGTAATAATCCAAACGGCTTTTGTGTTCTCAGGAATGAGCGTCCTTCAGTGTGCCTCAGTGGCTCTGAAGGCCACAGTATGTGAGCTGGAGAGCAGTAGATCTCCCAGTCACACCAGACTCCACACGCTCCGCCAAGAGCAGATGTTGGAGACCCTGGAGTGTCTGCTACACATGGACAGCTACCTTCACACCATGGTGCATCACCCTATGAGAGTAAAGGTTTGGCCTCTTTTCAAGTTTCATTAAAAAAAAATGTAACGAAGGGAAACTAGGTCCCTTTACCATAGGACATAAATTATGTTACAGTTGTAGGTTTTAAAATTACATTTCAAGGAAATCTGTTGATAGTTTTTTTACATTTCTGGGGCATTTCTGCTGTTTTACGTAGTGACAGTAGAGAGAGTCATGACAGGACAGGCAAGAGAAAGAGGGGGGATGCTAGTAAGTAGCAAAGGGCCTGGGGCTGGATTCAAACCAAAAGCTGTAATCATTCAGCTTTGTTATGTAGTACATGTTACACCAAGCAAGCTACCAAGGAGCCCCCTCATTTGTTTTTAAGAGAAAATCTTTTTTACAGGAGCAGTAACCACCACCCGACTGCTGTACCATCACTCTTGTGCACTGTTTTCTCTCCTTGCTCACATTCAGGACATTCAAACAGATTAAACAGTGTTGATGACAGCAAGCCCAGTTGTCTCCTATTTGTAGTTCAGCTTTTTGGCTGAGCAAAGCTGGATAGTGAAGTGTATGAACAAACAATGATTCAACATGTACTTGAAACATTTTTAACTAGTGTGTATTTACAGAGATATACATGTAGGTCGGGTTCTTCCCTGCTCCCTTGTGGTTGTTATAGTGTAGCACAGTGGCGAATAGCCTTTTCCAATCAAGGGTCATTTCCATTTCTGTAATATCCTTTTTTTACACTAATCTCTCTAATGTGATGGCTGGAACTGCTTCTTTTGTGAGGCTGATGTCAGATGGTAGTAATGGCGATGCTCCTCGCAGATCATTTTCCTGGTTTGGCGTTCAGTTTCTTCAGTCTTTGCAAAAGGACAAACAAAGATGCAGACTTCGATGTCTCCTCAGAATGGGAGATCATAGGATGTACATGAAGTTAATAGAACTCCAGTCAGCCACTCATTGTTTGCTTTGCAGCTTAACAATTTTGTGATGTTGGTTTTCAACAAATATGGGTTCGGGTTTTTGTTTACTTATCACTTTAAGCCTGAAAAGTCACCAGCATGTTCAGATGTCATAGCCTTCCCATTTTGCACTTGCAGCATACATGGCTTGCAAACTCAGGAATTCCTTCCTCGCAGGGCTCCAGAGTCCATACCAGTGCACCTCAAATTAAGCTGGTCTGTGTTTGTATTTTACTGAGTCGTGTGGAGTTTACACTCACACACAGACAGGCCCCGCCCCACACACTGACACACGGCCAATCAGAGAGGAGGGAGAAGAGGCGGTGAAGGAGACAGTGTATGTCGAACAGAGGGGACAAAAAGTGTGAATACAGGGTTTCCCGGACAGACCACTAATACAAATATATTAATATTATATAATATGCTATATATATGAAATAGAATGGAGACCATGTGAATCTGAATCAAATAGATTTGGGAAATCAGTGGCGATACCCAGCCCGACTTGGGAACTGTCTAGAAAAGTTATAATAGGTGTACTATTGCAGGTGCCAAAAGGTCCAGCTAAATTATATGCTGGTGCAACCAATGTAAAAAGTTAGTCTGAATATGTCTTGTTGGTGCTATTTGTTATGTCTTTTGTGTCATTGCAGGCTATTCTTGTGGTGTCCTCAAGTGTTTTTTTCCACTTCATTTCATATCAGTTATTCATTCTGCAGCTGTTCTTTGAGACAAATTGACACCGTGGAACAATTCTACTGGTTCCACAGCTACAACAAGGCTCCTTTTCAGATTCTCTTTTGATTTAGTTTTCGGCTTCATAGCTATCAGCTCGCTTACAACTTGGCAGTCTTGTAAAAGCTGCTTGTTGGTCACAAACTTGACAAAAGAGCATTTGTCCTTACAACTCCTCCAGTTTAGCTGCATTCTCCTAGCTGTAATGACACTGGGATTCCTTTTAGTTTTTTCATTTTTGCCTGTTAGAAGCGCCATCAACTCCCGGATTTGGATGAACTTTATCTGAGAGAGCGTCTCACTCGGACATTTGCGTTCACACATGCACCTCCTCTAGTAAAAATCTGGAGGAACTGCAGAGTCCAGTGCATGTCTGAAAGCATCCCGTGTGTTGCAATCAATAAATAAACAACTGGAAGGGAGCGCCCTGCAGGACATTTTGGTCCTTTTTTGTATGAATTGCCAAGCGGGCTAGATCAAGTTGTCTCTGAAGCTGGATGCTCCCCAGGCCTGTTGTGGAGTATGTTATTGTAAAGTACTGTTAAGTATGCTGGTATACTTGTGTCATGCAGAGAAATCTGGTTGACATGTTCTGTGTAGGAAGGTTATGTTGACTCACAGGCTGGTTGAACAGCAGAGCCATTTTACGCAATTTTTTTTTGAACTAACTCTTCTATTTTTAGACCTTCTGTCTCTGCGGCAATGGAACACTTTTTTCCCCCGAGTCAACAGTCTTGATGAGAATATGTACCGTGACATGAGACACATTTGATCCCCAAAAAATGAACAGTGATGTCAACATTTGAATATCAGTATCAGCTATTATTTTAGACTCATTTTGAACATGTCGTGATTAGCCTGCTAGTATTAGCATTAAGTGAGGCTGAGTTGAAGAGACAACATAGAACTGAGCCTCACAAGATGATTTTAAAACGGAACTTGTTACCGAACTGATCCACTAACAAATGCTATAGCAATAGAAACAATATTTTTTGTGATTTTGATCATTTATTTTTTTCTCTCTCTCTTTCTCAGGGAAGCTGGAGCATGCAACCTAGAATTGGTTGAGCCTCTGGCACCCCCGCCTGGCAGGGCACTTTGGAGACCCAACGTAATGTTCTGAGTTGGTTCAGGCCTGAATTTGTCATGGAGAGACCTCAATTATTGGGGTTCTTTTCACTCTGAGAATGAGTTCAAGCCTGTAATGTAAAGCATCTGATGTTTTGTGTGTTGTAAAAATGCCTGACTTGCAATCAGGTGTTTATGGTTACATGCACAGAAACGTCAGGTGCCCATTGGCTGGTTTCTGTGAAACTTCCATTGTTTGTTACATTTGAGTAACAAGTTGTTTTCAGTAAGTGTGCCTGTAGAGATTCATATGTAAAATCCTATGAGAATATTTTTTAATATTACTTGACAGTAAATTTACATTTTTGGACTTCTGCACACTGGTTTTAAGGGTCCAGGCATGTTTTAAAAGCCTGGCCCCTAAATACTATATTTTCTAGCAGGGAGGGAAAGTCACGGTTGCCTTATGGACATAGTTTTAACTTGGATTGTATTTAAGCAGCAGCGCCAAAATTTGTTGCTGTATATGATCGAAAAATCATTGATTCCAGTTTTTTGTCAAGAATCCGGCAATAGATTTGTTATTCTCTTATACAAACTGGACACTAGCCCTCCCCGCTGGGACCCACTTTAGTTAAAGAGCTTTACAGCCATTGACTTTACCTAAATTTAATTTTCTTGAGGACATGACAGTTTACTAAGTATTGTAAGGTGATGGGGAGTGAATATAGTTTGATTTAATTCCCTTCAAATGACTTGCGTGCAGGGAGTATTTTTACCACTTAGGATACACTCACTGAGCACTTTCTGGGAAACACCTGCAATAATCCAATCTGTCAATCCTGTCAACCCTGTTGCAGCTGCACATTGTGCAAAACCACAGAGAAGTAGGTCAGAAACTTCCTTTTAATGTTTATATCAATTAAAAATGAGAAACAAGTTTGATGTCAATGACTCTGACACAGTTGTTGGTGCTGACCTGGTTCCAGTACCAGTCTCTATCAGAAGTGGGTTAACTCGTAATCTATTTTCTTTAAAGAAGCCCTTCCAGAGGGATAAACGTTGTGTGTTGTAAACAGCTCTTGCATATTTAGTTTGCCCAAAAATGTGCCAGTAGTATTTGCACATTGTCACTTTATTTCTAATGCAGATTCTATACTGGCCCACAGACTTTATTGTGATATTGCGTTTTAAGTCAACTAAGTAGTCTATGGGCCAGTGGTTTCTGTCACATGGATCAGACGGTGTTGGCCAGAGTTTGTCACCATTATAAAATTATCATTATTTGTCAAGTGTCTGTTTGCAAATATTACTAAATAAATATTACAGTTTGCAAATATTTCTATATAAATAATTCTACTGCTTAAATCCCAATTTAATGGGTTCTTTTCTGACCCGTACCACATCCGTGGTTCCGTAGTAATCCATCCATTAGTTTTTGCGTAATGTTGCTCACAAACCAATAAACAGACAGACAGGGGTGAAAACATAAACAACATCCGAGGAAAGTTTCCAGCTTCAGCGATTCAGCTGAGGATGTTCGAGAGCAAATTGACATTGGTGGGTGTAGACTAACTATTTGTATGGTGTTGCTTATTAAGTGCTCAGTGAGTATATAGCTAAATTTGTCTACAGAGACACTTGTCTGTAAAATATGTTGTGTTATTGTGTTAAAAGGACAGTTTGTGTTGTGCCTTCTTACTGAGAGTGAGAGGAGAGCATCAGTTAATCTCTTTGTGTTCAATAGAAAAGTGTCTTAAATGTGTTTAGTTTAGCCACCGACGGAAAGTTGGGTGTGAAGAGCAAGTCAACAATGATTTCCAAAAACTGTCACCAGTGCACATTGTATCATCTGTATTTAATACATGTTGATATGGAAAACAAAAAGCAATTAGCTCGTGCACTGAAATTATTGACCAACGTGTTGCCCTCATCAGCTGTAACCATGCATTCAGTCTTTTTGCCAAACGCGTCCTGAACCTCTGGACTGAATGCAGAAACATAACTGATTAGACTCTCTCAGCTGACAAAACAACAAACCCATTGTTTTGTGTATTTCTTGATAACCATGGTACCACCTAATGTTTCATCTCATCTGCTGTTATTATAGTTATTTTAACAGGTATTCATGGGAAGTGGGACACTTGATTGGGCCTCAGATCAGTTTAGGCCATGTGATCCATGCAGTCACTAATTTTCTTTAAAATATATATTTAAAAATTTTGGGGGTTTTCTAGTGGCTCAGACAAAGATGCTGGTATGAGGTGTTTTTCTCTACTGTTTATTTTTGGTCTATAGAAGACAATGGGATTCATTTTCCAGTGAGTGTTCAAAGTTATGTATACTCATACGTCTGTAATATTCGTTGTGTATTTTTGTATTTTGTTAATTGTGTGTTTGTTACTACTGATGATATTCATAACAAAAAATTATAACACTAATCAATAGTTTTATTTACTGATTAAAGACACATTAAATGGTGACAGTATTTTTTGATTGAACATATCTAAGTATTTTTTAAGTATCTTACATGTGAATTTATGGCAAAGGGTTTTCAGAGTGGGAGAGTGGAGAGTCCATGGGGGCTCCAAACCATTTGAGGGCAGACTCAGTGAATGAAAGTGCAAAGATATTACATTAGTAATTACAAAGAGATGGCATTGAACAGACCAACTATGTTTGATGTGCTTATAGAGACTCCCCCAGACTCCAATCCCCCAGAGTCAGAAACTAATAAATGCCTTAGGAAAGACTGTGTTTGTGTTTAATGTAAACAGATGGGTACGGGATTTTGGTTTCTATTTGTACTGGACTGTTCTGTATTACGGAAGCTGACAATGTCAATATGACACTGCATGCATGATGTTAAGAATTAATTTTAAAAAGTTCAATAAAGCAAATCTGTAAACGGGAAAAAAAGCATTTGTGTATTTTTCTAAAGAATTACATATGATTGAAGACTGCAAATGTTTTGTCAAAGCCAATGGAAACACTGGCCCCTGCTTTATTCACAAAATATATGAGTCGAGGTTCCTGATGAAACAGGAAACAGTTTATGAAGTAACAGTTTAAACTAATGGCAGAAAACATAAAACGAATAAATTTACAAGTAAAACTATATGTTTGACTGACTACTCAGGGAACATTATCATAAAAAATTCAAGTTCTCTGATGAGCAGTAAACCCAGCTGCAGCCATGGCAAAAATGTTGTTGGTTCTGCCTTTCCAGTTTGCCACCAGCCATGTTACATGTTACCTGGTAATGAAGACGCATTAAGGAAAACAAGCCATTAGACAATGGAGGCATTTCAGGGTTTTCAGGAGCAATGTGTTCTGTGAGAGAGAAGGACCAACTTCACCATCTAGTTTGGTCTTTGTAACTTTGTAAGATTAAGATATTATATGGCCAGGCTGTAGTCATGAAGTGAACATTGGGGGGGACCAAAATCTCACAACTCATTATTATTATATTTTAT
Organism: Verasper variegatus; assembly: GCA_026259375.1. Lineage (NCBI taxonomy): Eukaryota > Metazoa > Chordata > Actinopteri > Pleuronectiformes > Pleuronectidae > Verasper > Verasper variegatus. The sequence continues at coordinate 6,863,147 of CM048047.1, read as the reverse complement.
GTATTTTGCTATTTAAAACAATGTTTAATACTGTATTGTAAGTCAAGTGCTTGGTAATATAAACATATTTGTGTGTATTTTATATAACTTTATATATAATTTTTTTATATTGATAAAAATACAATTACATAACTATACCAAATTATATAAAATATACATAAATATGTAAAATATTGAGATACAAATTAGGGCTGTCAAAGTTAACACCATAATAAAGACTTTATGTAAATTCCTTTTAACCCAACTAATTCTTTTGACGGGCGATTAATGCTATAAATAGTTAATAGTAAATAGTTTATTGCATTGACAGCGTCGTTCCAGAGTTGAGGAGCCCTGACAGCAAATGCACAGTCACCCCTTCTCATCCTTGACTCAGGAACAACCAGCAGGTTCCTGCCTGAGGACATTATGCTGCGCACAGGCTCGTGGGAGGTTAATAATTCTAAAAAGTAGTTCGGGGCCAGGCCATGTAGGCTGAACATTCGGATAAGACTGGTTTGAGGTCCTCATTTGGTTATAATCATCAACACAAACCTTTTCTCACTAACCTCCATGTCACCTGCTCTCCCTGCCCTGACCGCATCCTCATTCTCTCCTTCTCTCTCTTTCTTTACTCTACAGAAAGTATAGTAAGTCATTTTGTCAGAGTATAGAAAGTCTTTTAGTTTTTTGTGCGGAAAGGAGGCGGACAGCTTTTCGTGGCGCTTCGCGGTGCTTCTACCTCCGGTGCGTCCCCAGGGTTAGAGGATGATGGTGTGACGTTAATGCATTGGCTTACATTGCATGTATCACGTCATGATAAATCAGTCTCTTGTGCCGCCCTCTCTGCATTTTGCGCCCTAGGCAACCGCCTATGTCGCCTATGCCAGGAGCGGCCCCTGCATCATGACGTGGCTCTTTGAACGGCACTGGCCGGTGGAAAAGCAACTACGTTGGTGGAAAAGGGATATTGGACAAACCGCATGCAGAGCTGCCATAAACACTATATGAGCTGCGCTACACCGTCATTCCTCAATCGTTCAAAGTTTCATAGTGTATATTTCGGACGTGTCCCCCCCCAATGTATATTATGACTACTACCTTGTTATATGGGATTTTCAGTCATGACCTGAAGGCAGTCACACAGCACCCTCCTCAAACTGTCATGTGTCATGTGTCTCTTAATGTAGGATTGTTGCCTTCATGTGTCTGGGCTTGCAGGGTTGGCGTGGGTAGAGGACAGCCAGCTATGAACAGTTTGGTTCTTGGTGCCAACTTATAATATGAGTAACAAGAGCATTTGGCAAAAAGTGACTAAGTAACTCCCAGGTTTACAGGGAAACAAGATCTTACATATCTCAGCTTCTTCAGAACCATTTAACAATTTCAAGGAACCACAGAACAATGAACAAAAGACGGAGGAGAAATTAAACACCATTACAAGCAGGAGGGCTAAATGTTTGTGGGCTAAGGCGGTGCCCGGAAAGAAGTTTTAATTCAGAAAACAAAATCAACCTGAAGGAATTTGCATGCTTCATGCACCTGCATGTTCAAATACTTGTGTTTCTAAGAATGTTTGTTCACCTGAGGGAGAATAGTTATTGCCTCAACTACAGTGTGACTATAAGCTCTTGTTAGTTGGAAGGAAAACACAGTATTTATGAAATAGCATTGAATGTAGCATTTAAAAAAATATAATTCAAAAATATTAATGAAATAAAGGGCAGCTGAATTCAAAAACAAAATTTGAACAGTAAGCGTTGGTATTTTCTATTATGTCATATAGAAACTTTAAAGTTCAACAATAAGAGAAACATTTTCAGGTTATGGTGTTGCTTTTCAATAGCCCACAATAAACACACACAGTGGCAAAGAGTTGCTTTAGTGCTGTGAGCAGCAATATAATATTGATTGGGTGGAACTGGGTGACTGGGGCGGACATCTCTCCAAACCTGGCGGCCTCGACACGGTTGTGTCAGGGCGTGCCGGTGTCTCCCACAAAGGCAGAACGTTCAGAAATAAAGATATAAAATAAAAAAATGTAAAAATATATAATAAAACAGCGTTAACGAATTAGAAATATACATTACAGATATACAAAAAATTAAGAATATTAAAATATATATAATAGAAATATACAATAAAATATTGTAAAAAAATGTATACTTAGAATATAATTATAAAATAAAGGAAAATAAGTATGTATTCAATAGATTTTTACTTGTGACCCCAGTGAACATCAAAGCCTAGCATTGCTATGAAAAATGCTACACCTGCAGCTAAAGCAATAAAACCATTAGTTTATCTCAATGAACAATGATGCATTTTCATAAAACCTCACATTGATGAGCAGCCGAACACAAGTCCTCTTAACAGGAAACTACCTGCAGGGCTGCAAACTAGGACACAGATTTTGATTCATTGTGGATTTTGATTCTTGACGGACAGCTTATGGAACCTAACAATGGTAAGACTTAAAATAATGGCCACATAATCTCAGAGGTAAGAGATGGAATATGGAGTGTTTTTGGAGAATTTGGGAAAACTAGTCGTTTAAGATGGGAAACTGACGGTGCTCCACATGTTCAATAAACCTACCAAGAAACACAGCAACATGCAGAGAAGAAGACAACTTGCTAGCAAACATTAAAACAGTAAAGGCTAAAAAATCTGCTTCATTGTCTGTTACGCTGCCAAGGAGGTTGGGTTTTCACCCCGTCCATTTGTTAGTTTTGCTTTAAGCAAGATTACATAAAAGCTACCAAACGCATTATCACAATACTTAGTGAAAAAAAGCAATATAGGTCATTCAATTTTGGTGCAGATCCAGATCAGGGAGCGGATCAAGGAATCTTTATTCACTTTCATTAATATTGTGAGTTCGGACATTTGACATTTTCACCAATTTTTCAGGGGATAATTCATGGATCTCGATTAAAAAGAAGGATCGACACCTGATCCAGGATTCAAAGAAAAATATTTTAAATGAATGATTTTTGGCATTTTCATAAACAAAATGAAGCTTCACAAATGTGAAACTCCATTTTTAAAAAGTCTTTAGCCTGTCTGGGATAAATAGTCCAGATGGACTATGTGGTCTAAAAAATAAACAATGTGTGTTTTGCTATAAATAAAATAAAATAGGGCTGTTTCATTAGCTGCAATGCTTTTTTTATTGTATTAGATGAAAGTAATCAAAAAGATAAGAGAAAACTCAACTTTATTATTAAATACATTTATTATATTAGTAAATCCATTGTTAATGTTGTGGAGGCTGTGGAAGGTTTTCACAGTGAAAGTGCATGAATTCACATTAGAGCGACATTGCCATTGCTGTGTGTTGGACATAATCGGTGCTGGCTGAAAATGAGGATTTCCCACTATTATGCTTTTAATTTTCCAGAAAGAAATCATGTGCAATGCAGGGACTGTGTGTGTTGACCTCTAAACAACAACCACAACAACAGGCCTCTATCATACTGCACAATCTAGAGAGGGCGCCACAGGAAAGCACTGAAAACCAACAAGCCAAAGTTCAATTGACGTGACAGTGGAGCTCATAAGTTTGGGCTGCTTATTGGCCGGTTTGATCCCTGTCTCCTCTGCACACAATGTGGGCGTGTCATTGAGGGAGACCCCAGACTCATATCATCCTGCAGAATGTCTCACACGTGCAATTAAAGGATATTAACATCTAATCCTACTTAACTAATCTCAGAGTCACTGTGCAGCTTTCCAGCGAGCATGCAAACGTGTGTCTAAGCTGTTGTCAGTTTAAAGCTGTTGCCCAGAGTTAGATACCTGAAGAGTTTGCAAATATTAGTGTTCCACGCAGGAGAATGTTTTCTAATGATGCTGGTGCTACACAGATGTCCCCTGCTGACCAACACATGACAAGGTTCCTCAAACACTGACGGACAGATTCCGTGAGCTCTGATTTGAAATATGCATGCTGTGCAGAGGAGAAAACGAACCTTTTTGCTCCAGCATTAGAGGAGAAACATTCAAATCTAATGGCGTGATTTCCATAAAATTACAAAGTGTGTTCTTGCTCCCAAGAGGATAAACCCTCTCAGCATCTCACGATCCCTCATCTTTGCCCACAAGACATCTAAAAATCTCATAGGAGGTTTACATTTGTGGGCAAATGTCTGCTTTTGATTTAATCCTATAGTTTAATCGACAGGGAGAGAAAAAGTGATCCCAGGGACTAATTAACACTTGCATAATGACATGTTACACTAATGGTAGAAATGAAAGAGTTCCACCCCTGGTCTGGTCTTCAGTCGCATGAGAGCCCCCCAATTCACCCCCACCAACTTTAACCCCCCCACCCTCACCCTCACAGCTCCTCCAATAGCTGCACACATCTGCTCATAATGAATTTAAAAGCTGCACGCTGGTTTACACACAGCCTCAAACTGAGCTGCAGGCCATTCTGCAGCACAGCTCGTCCTCCTCTCTCCACCGACGCCGAATGCTCGCTGCGGTCCCTCCCCCCGCGCCCCCCTTCCACTTCTCCTCTTCTTGCATCACTCTCTCGCCGCATACCCACCTCACCCTAAACCCCCCAACTTTAATATAATCCCGCGTTGCATTCTTCTTACCCCGTTGTTTCTTTCGCCTGCATGACCACTCACAGTAATATCAATATTGAGCACGTACTCCATGTGATCTAATTGGTCTTCGCTTTATTTATTTTAGTATTAGTAGTATTAAATACTAATTCCTTACTAATTCAAAACAGCCATTACAAAGAGGACAAATAAAAACAAGAATACGAAACATCTAAGACAAGAGGCTAATTAATACAAAGTCATAAAAAAATGACAAATACAATACAAAATCGACAATCAACGAGAGCAGATTAAATAAGACGATCTAATATTAAAGTTAAAGAAAAGGATAAAAAATGACAGAAGTAACAGAACACAAATGGACAAGATGAAGGACAAGTCATCCAAAATGGCTTGAAAAATGTTAACCACTACAATTCAAGGAAAATAAATGAATGTAAACATGCTAGAATTGTCATTTTTAACCCTTACATACTGTTCGGGTCAAATTTGACCTGTTTTGACAGCAGTAGAAAATACCCTAAATGTCATTCATATAGCCTGAAATTTGATGACTTTTCCTCAAATATTTTCAAATGTTATACTTTCGTACAGGTGCTACAAATTGTTGTACATTGAGGCTGTCCCGGGTCAAATTTGATCCGTATCTATTGAAATGGATTTTATAGCTACCAGTGTGGGTCAAATAAAGGAAAATGGTGGTTTTAGGATATCTTGAAAATGTGAAACTGTACATGTCATGTCTGTATGTATTTTTTATTGTAACAGTGGTTCAAGGGGACCTTGGTTCCCACCACATTTTCCCAGGTTCCCCCAGAGACAGGCACCTGGTCTTAGAAGGGTCAGGTGGGAATCTCGAAACAGTGAAAGAGTTAAACAGCATAGTGATCATATATGGTACACATAAGGAACAGAAGACATACAGAGGTCAGAGAGGGCCTTGACACAGACAGGAGATATGCACCTGTAAGCACAAGCAATCAAACAAAATAATCTAGAAATAAACAAATTTGAATTTATTCTGAGCTAGCTGAGATAAAAACAGAAGAGGGGTAATGGGGGTCACAAGAATATAAAGGTGAGTGAGCTGCCATTTCAGTGACTGAGGTTATGGCAGTAAGACAACAGTGTGCAAGAGGCCCTTGGTCTGACCAAGATGAGGAAGTAAATAGTGATTTGGAGGAGGATGTGTCAACATGGAGGAAAACTCAGATTACAGCCCTTCTGATGAAGACAGTTAGGAAAAACATTACTATAAGTTTGTCCTCACTTCCACATCAAGTTACAGGCAGGATGGCAGCAGAACATGTCATTCTAGTGACTTGTTTTAATGATTATACATGTTTAGACATGGTTATATAATAAATCCCAGGAGATGTTTTTCTCCAAAAACAATTGGTGTTATACCTAAAAATTACATTAATTAAGGATTAATCATCTATTTATTAATGTCAGATAGGCTATTTTACATTCTAAATAGATCTGTAGTTCAGAATTCAGTATAGAAACGTATTGTGAGGGGATTCTTACACTGTGAAGCTGTTGAAATATAAACATTATGTAATGGTTAAAATTTTATCATATGACATCAGTGGGCTTAAGTGGTTTTATAGCACATTTCATCATAAATTATCTCTGCATGCTCTCCAATCCACAAGCAGCCAAATGAATGGTGCATCCAGAGGTTTGACGATCTCAGATCATCTGGCAGATTATCGCTGAGAACAGCAATAGTGTTGCTGTTACCTGTTACACAAAATACAACATCCTCAGTGTGTTAGTGTTTTGATGACACTGCAGCTTCGTCTACACTTGATACTGGGAAAAGAATCCAAGGGAAGAGTGGTGCCCAGTAGGAGGAAGTAACCTTTATGTCCAAGCACAATCTGACGGAGCAGTGACGATCTCTTATAGTTACTGCCAAATCTTGGCAGAGCATCGTGCCACGCCTGATCACCTCTTACCGATACGTACGCACAGGCCTACCGGAAAACTACACAAACTCTCACCCAAGGGCACGAGCGGGGTGTGCGTTTGCATCGCTACTTCCGGTAGTTGACAGTCGGGCTTAAAACACGGTGTAAATGATGCCGTTTCAAGTCGAACTTGAATGTCAGGGCTTGTGGACACTTGGATGACACCATACAAGCACTATGAATTTTTTTTGTTCTATTTCGTCTGAAGAAGAGGTGACCTTAATGTGTGATTAATGATGTGTATTATATATTTTAAATTATTTGCTTTTATTAATTTTTTCTGTTCTTAACCTAAGTAAAGTGCATTTTTAAAAGTGCTACATAAATCAAATGTATTATTCGTAACCATTCTACTGGTACTTCCTGTCATTTAGTTTCCAGTGAACAAAAAGGAAAGAAACGTGAAACCACCTTAGGTGTCATGAAAACCTGAACTTCAACTCAATCATCTTCTACTTGCACAAGTCCATTATGAACATATTTACCATCCAGGCAGGTTCTGTGAAATCAAATCAGTCCTCTACACTACGGTGTTTCATTATTAGACTCACTTCAAGTGCAACATCTGTGTTTAATCCTCTTCTAATAGTGCTATTGACAGACACTGTTATCCCTCACTGCTTTTGGTCTATAAAATGTGTTATTTATTAAATGCACCTACTGGGTACTGGATCTAGTGTGCACTCTATACAACACACTAAATGCCACTTTAAGGCAGAATATATCTTTTAGTAAATTAGTAGTTTCTACTGTAATTACTAGTCACTTTATGCTTGTAAATACAAAACATATGACAGACTTGAAATCGTAAATTAAATAGAATCCATTGTAAGAAGTGAAACCATCCCAGAATATGTCACTCCCACATTAACTTAAGTTATATAACAACAATTTAAAAAAACACATTTTAATTTCAATTTGTAATGGAGCATATACAGATACTTTTACTGAAGTAACATATAGTACTTCTTCCACCACTAATACATTTCTTTCTATTGAGCATCTAATCGTGTGCTTTTTTCACTGCTGTGACACTTTGTTGATGCTCTGTGGGCCTGTGATTCACATTAGGAACCAAACTATGCACAACGTCCAGACCGAAATACAGAGTGTTATTACAGTGTATGGTTTCAGTGTAACTGTGGAAATCCTAAGTATGAAATAACAACCCTCCAAGTGCAGCAAGTCTGTTTCTGGGCTAAGAGGGACACCTGGTGGAGAAGAAGCCCGATGCATAGTAATTCCTATGGGAATATTCCACCGACAAGTCTCTGTAGACCCGCTCATGTCAAATTAACACATATTTACATATATGTATTAATCTCTCATCCTTACATGTTACATGTTTATTATTACATTAGTCTTGATTTCTGTGTAATTCTCTGATATTTTCTTTGTTATTGCTGTTTAAGTTTGTGCGTCATATATCTGGCTCAACATACTAATGTTTGTATAATTATGATGTAAAAACTGAAACTTAATTCATACATTTCAATTCAGTATTTTTGTTTGACATGTTGTATAATTTGTCAGATTTATACCCAGATTTGCTCCATATGCTACAGTATATTTATATTTATGTTATTTTTTGTAATTTAGCAAATTTGGGAACATTCATTATTTATTATTGTTTTCATTTGGATTATCAGCTCTTCTAAGGTATTAAGTAAGTAATACTGAAGAAATTTATTGAACACGCTGCAAAAACAGGTTATATTACACATCAGCAGTACAGTCCGTTTTTACATTTCATGTGTATCAAACAAACAGGGAGAAAACTGAATCGACAGATTTAATGGCATTCTCTGTCAACCCAGTACTTTTTTATTCTGATAGTTCACTTGTATCTCTCTCCTCCGTGTGCAAGTATTGTGTGATATTGCCTCATGCACTTGAAAGGCCTACTACTGCTAGGAGAGATACCAAGAGATTTCACACACACACACACACACACACATACACACATGTGCATGCATTCACACACCCTCCACAGGCTGGGAGATGAGATAGGCAATTTATGTTGTCTGTTGACTGCCGGAGCTTCATATCACTCCCCTCAGCCCTGCGGACCAATCATAGTGCAGCAACATAGCACTGAAATATGGGGGGAAATAACAAGAGGAGGGTCCATTAATATTTATCCGAACATACCCCCTCCTTATTGTGCTGCTGTTTAGACAAGTTAACAAACTCCTGGCTCCGAAATCTTAAAGCATGGCAGGTTGTTTGTTTCTGAATTGGCAGGTGTCTTTCAAAGGCTGCCTTGATGTGCTGCCGTCCAGTGGTGGATCAAGGGAAATAACCCTGGACTCCGACTGCATTGCAGCCAAAGAGACAAAAAGAGAGCGGGAGAAAGAGCTGGAAGCAGCTGATATGGGGCTGAGCAGAGTAAAAAGGCAGGAGGGGCAGAGTGGATTTATTCTGCACCTCTCTCTATCTCTTAATCCCTCCATCTTCTTATTCAGTGTGTGTGCTGTTCTGGGTGCAGTTCATGTGCTTTTGGCGGCTGTAGCGAGGCGTTTCAATGGCAGCACAATGAATGCGTAATGAACAGCATGCAGTGAAAAACAGTCAGAGATAAATGATACTAACTCTTTTTTTTTATTTGGCTGCAATTTACCTGATGTATAAATCTCTTGACGCTGACATTGATTGTTAAAAGAACCTGAATTTCAGATACATCAAATTGATCAATTGAACAACAAAACTCCCATGTAGTCGAACCATTACCCAACAACGATTTATTGTTGCGTCAACAGGTGATTGTTTGTTCGCAAAAATACAGCCGAGAGAGAGAAGAGAAAAAGGGGGGAACAAAATGAAGCCAGTGAATGTTTCTGTTTCTCAGAGCTGAAAAGCAAAACCTGAGCATGAGCCACACTGGAAAGAGAGAGGGGGGGAAACTCAGAGAAGAGTTAAATTGACGCGGTGGAGATCTTGAAGCCATGCAGTTAACAGAATATTGCCTTCAAATAACACTCGCACATGCTTTTCCAAAATCAAACATGCATTGGGTATTTCAGTGGGGTAAGGAGGTGTAAATAGTCAACATTTTAGCAATACAAATTTCTAAATGTTTCTGATAATGAACATTTGTAGAGCATGTTACACACTTTTTTTAAAAAACTTCAGCAATCCCTTTTATTCACTTGATTGTTTAAAGCAAACGATAAATGAGTATTAATAAGTAAAAATAAAATACAAAATAAAATATATATTTAGTATGGATCTGCCTCGATAATGCCGATGTGTGTCACAAAAAACCACGAGCAAATTCAATCACTACTACTAATTCAAAGAGCGTTTTTGTAAACGATCAACCATCGCAAGCGCGGACTCAGTCGTCACAAGGCTGTGAGTGCAGTTCGGATCACAGTGGTCACGGACAAGTTCAGCATCTCCTCTAGAAAGAAGCCACCTCACTAAGGCTTTTAATAGTTTTAGTCACCCATTTGGAAACTCCTCCTTTCTTTTGTTTTTCAGAAAGGTGTGTTTTCGTGTCGCCATCCTCTTGGAACAATCATATATATATTTTTTTTTTTTTAGAAAAGAACTACGAAAATCATGCAACTACCATTTAATTTCCGTGAGACAAAAATCAGTTGGTGCTCTTGACTTGATTTTTCTCTTGCTGGTTGGGAGATTTTGGGAGGTGAGGTCAGCGTGGGCAGTTTTTTTAGGCACTGCCATCCTGTTTGAGCCGCTGACTGCGAGCCTTGTAGACCTCGATCAGTAAATCTTTGACGTACTGGATTTCTCGCTCCACCGACTCCGCCTTGTCACGAAGCTCCCGGTTCTGCCCCTCCAGGCCATGCAGCTCCTCCTCCAAAGAGTCCAGCTCCGCCCTCTTACGCAGCCTGTACCTGCGAGAGAAAAGAATGCCCTCGGTTGGTTTCGCAGGTTCGTGCAGCCTTGCATCTTTATTCATGAGTCGAGTGAGTGAGCTTGACCTCTGGGCTATGTCTCGTGGATTACCCACACAGCTCAAACACACCTTTCCTCATAGAACAGGCTGTGCTGTTTATTCCACCCACTGCATTGATCAATCTCTACCTTTTCTACTTTTCTTCTACCTTCTTCTACAGACTTTTACAATGTACATTTTAATTTTACACAGCTATGAACGAGTTAAACACACACAGAGACAGAGCAGACTTGTACAAATGGAGAGGTGGGGCTGAATCTGGCAAGCAGTGAGGGACTTTCCATTTCCCTCCTACACTCTGTAGGACATTTAAAGCACTGGGGTGACTGGTTTATGTAAAACTCCAGCCATGTTAACAAAACACGTATTATATCATTATATCATTATATCATTCATCACTATATTATATCATTCATTTATGGATAATGACCCACTCAAACAATGGCTGATTGAAAAACATGCTTAACTTAGCAGTGGTGGTGTTTTTTTATTTTATTTTATTTTAAATTATAAACCATGTTTTCAGACTTCTGAGCACAAAGTCTGGTTTTAGGTGTGTATGAGAGTTGAAGTCTGTTTTAGTGAGAAATGAGAAGAAGGAGGAAAGTCACATGTTTACCTGTGAGCAGCAGTTTTGTTCTGGTCTCTCTTCTTCTGCTTCCTCTCTCCAGTGTTGCCATCCAGAGAAGGGGCACCCATCACCAGAGACGGTTTGAGGGAGCAGTGCTCATCCTTTAGCCTCTGGGTGGGGCGGTGGATGGGGGCTCCCATCAGCGACTCCTCGCCCTCCCCTCTGGACAGACATTCGTAGCTTTGGTCTGCAAGGCATTCTGGATAGAGGTAGTGGCCATGTTGGGGCTCTACAGCCTGTGCTTGTGACGGCTGATCTAGGTCACCTATAAAGCTATGGTAAGGCTCTGTGTTGGCCATGGACTGGTGGAAGTAGCCGTCACCGGCCACCATTGTCTCTTGGGGAATACTTCCAGAAAGTCCTCCATCTTTGCTGCAGTGCAAAACATCGAGCCCCGAACTGTCGTAACTTACATTGACCTTCACGTTGTGCATCAACTGTCCATCTCGCTTGTGGTGGCTCTCATACGAGCCGCCCAGACAAAAACCTCGAGCAATCTCTTCGCTGCAAAACATTCCTTCTGAGAAACAATAACTCTCCTCTTCCTTCAACGATAAAGCACATTCTCTCACCTTCTTGACGCTGCCCAGGCTGTTCTTGCTCACTGTTTTCAGTGTGGAGTAGTGGTTCACAGACAAGTCTGTGCTTCCTGAGTAACCTCCCCTGGAGCCCCACGTATCAAGTCCAACTTCCTCCCCGACTTTCACAGCCTCGCTGATGATTCTCCGCCCATTGTTGTGGTGGTAGCGGTGATGGTAGTTGTATGGAGCGGGTCGAGCAATTTTGGTTCTGCCGATGGGACCGCCACAGAAGCTGGCCAGGTCCAGTTCCCCTGTTGCTAAGGTAACAACCACAGGGCTGGCTTCTGATTGACTGGACCCATACGACCCATAGGGTAACTGATAATAAGACTGGGAGCCCATGGCTTGAGCACCCTTGTCACATTTTGAAGATTTCTCCAACTTGCTTGTTGTGGATGTGGACTCGGAGCGGAAGTAGTCCTCCAGCTGAGCCAGCTCCTCCTGCAGCAGAGAGGTCATGACCTCCAGATCCGAGGGCACCTTGACATCTTGTTCTAATGGCGAGGGTGGAAGGGAAGAGCTTGGAGAAGACTCGCTCGTCGACACAAATGAAGACAAATCAACTTTTTCCGTCATCCAATCTGAGTGACCATCACCTATAGGATTCATTAAAAAATAAAAACCATACAGTAAGTAAAACAATCCATTTTTTTCATTCAGCTATTTGTATAAAATAACTGAAATAAAAACTACAAATTCAGGAAAAAATTCCTAAACCACGCAAGGCTTAGAGGATAAAGGCTGAAGTTAAAATCAAGCAAAACATCCGGAAAATCAAAGTGAACAACTAACCGATCATCTGAAAATGATTGAACAGCATCGTCTGCATTCGATAAATATCCACTTAGCTGTACTCACTGTACGACATTAGCCCCGTGCTGCACTGCGGCTCCGACCTCGGGATGTGGAAAAATAAAAAAGCGTCTTGGCAAAACTCACCAATTAAGTGCTGCCTCTCCACAGGCTCCGCCCCTGTCCTGGCCCGTGATTGGTTGTGGCTAGCCTGTTGGAGAAGGGGAGCGCCGAGCTCGCCTGTGGAAATGGGAGGAATTTTCCTGCGAAGGATCGATGCCGCCATTGTGTCGTCTGCTGCGATCAAATTGTTCAAAAGCACAAACCGTGCACTGGGTGGATGAAAGAGCGCTGGAAGACCTGTGGGGGGGAAAAAATACAGGAAATAAACAAAAAAGTCACAAATATGAATTCAGCCTTTAAATCACCAATTTCCCCTTGTAAAGCTGTTAATAATTCAATCACCCATTAATATCCAATTAATAATGACATTATGAATATAGATATGTAAAACTAGCACTAAAATAATAACTTTAATATTAAGTTAAATTTAACTTTTCCAAACACTTGTCAGCTTATACAATGAAAATATATGGCACAACAATATATGTATGGAGAAGATGACAGACTCAGGCAAACAATAAACTAAAGAAAACAAGGAAAACAATTAAAAAACATGTTCATGACATTTATATTACTTGACTAACTTGACCTACATGATATAAAACGTTATTTGACATGATGTCAAGTACAGAAACACTTGAAATTATCATTTATTATCGAATAAAAATAAATTCAATACTCTTACACCTGAAAAATAACTTTGATACTGTTGCATGGTGGAAACAGTAATAATGGCTGAAAAACAAGGTGAGAGAACAACACAACATTAGTTTGGGTTGCTTTACAAACTAAGTAAGTCTCAGCTGGCGGAGCGGCTCAGTCCGCAGACACACACAACACTTGGTGACTTACCCCATAGTTTCTGAGTGGTGCGGTGGAAGTGCGCTGCAGGAGCGGAGCACACGGAGCAGTGAGGCGAGCACGAACACGGAGACACTTTAAAAAGACATCTTGTCTCCTCCGGAAGCCGCAGACTCTTGTCGAAGCGCTATTTCGCCGAGATCACTTGCGGACAGAAAGTTTTTAAAAGCCGCTACTTCTCCAACTCCTGATGCCTGGGACCTAATCACGCGAGACGGGATCACTGCGCGGTTTGCAGCGCTCACCCTGGTCGTTACGTCATGGACCCGGGGACTTTCCCATGATTCCACAGGCCTGACACACACTCCCCCCCCACCCCCACCCCCCCACCTCCTCTTGCTATTCATTACACTTCATTCTCTGTTACCCTTTCAATTTTATATTTACACTAAATCTGAATCGTTTGTTATAGAATTATTTAACAGTAAAGTATCGCATTGTAACCTGAAGAGCAGTCATGTTTTCTTTAGAAATCAGAAATTGCTTCTTTATAAATAAACAACGTACATGAGTGTTGCTGTTTTTTAAATAAAGTTTTTACCCTGTTGGAAAAAGTCTCTCCCAGGACACAGCAGTCTTTAAAGTACGACACATTCTCAGTGAATCTCATCCCATCCACAGTCAAAGTAATAACACAGCATGAAAAAGACACGATTAAAACCCTAAACACACTTTCACACAGGGGTTAGCGCTCAGCAGACGGCACAGCCGGCACTAGTTGTCCTGTGCGCCTCGGCGGAAGGACATGCTGTTGCAGTTCGAAGGTGTAACTTTAGTTGCAGCCCTGTTGCATCAGATCCGCTGGGGATTCGCTGAGCGCTGTAACAATGTGGCCACACCATTGGTTTATCCGGGGGAAGTTTTCTGTTTCTATTGGCCTGCCGTCAGTCTCACACTGATTGCTGATCATCACACATTAGCGCCGACCTGGGACCGGAGGAGAGTCTGGTAGAAGCAGCGGCGATGTGGTGCTGGAACCTAAAGTCACTCATCACTCTGCACTGCACTTTGTTTATGTTCTCCACCACCACTGTCTACTGCTGCTGAGTGAACCCTCTTCACGTGTGGACTTGGTGAGCACTAACTCTAATGTTAGCAAATCATTTTATACTGACATTATTCCCTTAATCAAAGTCTTTATGTAGCGAATACTGAAAGGTCCACCACCTTACTACAACTACACCTGGAGAGGTTTCTGTTCATATTTCAGAATTCAATTGAATTCAAAAGTTTGCACAAGTAATTCTTTAATACAAATATAGTAGATAAAGGCAGCAGCATCACAAAATACATGTGGATTAAGGCCTTTTGAGTATTTTAGAAGAGTCTGAAATAAGTGAATTATAAGTATATATATATATATATATACAATTGTATACTTTTTCACTCTTCTAAGATACTCCACATTTTTGTGATACTGCTTACTTTATATACTTTTTGTTTGTAACTATATCTGAAATATTAACAGAAGCTTCACTGCAGGTGTAGTCGTAAACTATAGTGAGTTTTATCAGCTACAGTAAGAGCTTGATACAAGAATATTTGCTAAAATAAATAAGTTAATACCCACTAAGTATATGTTTGAGGAAGGTTCACACAGTAGGACACACAGTGTAGTACACACTGATGGAAGCGTACAACTCATATATATATATATGAGTTATATGTGTTTGAGTATGTGTGTGTGTGTGTGAGTGCATGTGTGTGTGTGTGTGTGTATATGTATGTGTACATATATGTAGAAAATATGTGTATATAATATAAATAATTTCTACATTACTATATACACTGTATTTGTATCTAAAATAATAACAGATGCCCCACAAGGCAGTAGTAGTAAAGACAACAATATAAATCTATTGACTATAAATGGTAATATAGTCATGACTTGTTATAATATAAAAATACATTAAAATAAAATATTTCTTTAGTTCCACCTCTGACACCTTTGAAACTGTCATCACTGTCACAGCAACATCATTATCATTTAACAGGCCTCTAATAACAGGATCTTAATTTGATTGTGGGGTTTATGAACCATTATTTCACAGCACAAAACATATAAAGAGTGTAAATCAATCACACATGAGTGGATGTGGATGTTTTTACAGACCTGTAGCTGACCGTCACTTCAAGTTGCTGAAGGACAGACGTTAATTCAGCACTGACTGATCCTAAATCCCCAATAAAGTGACAGAGACAGGTGAAGTTGTCAGGTTTAATAAGACAAAAGTTTTCTCTGGTGGCAGCAATAACAAACTGAAACGTGTGTGTGTGTGTGTGTGTGTGTGTGTGTGTGATAAACCATCAGTGTCTGTTTGAAATCCTCCTGTATTGTGATAATGAGGCTGTTTTATACCACAGCAGGTAACGATTACAGTTTTTCTGCAGTCGGATCATATGTGTTTATTCTCTCTCACCAGGCTGTCGCTCTGTTTGTGTTTCTTGTAGCCGACCCCCCCTGGGGCTGCTCATGTGGCGTGACAGGCAGGGTGACAGGTAGGACGTGTGGAGGTCGGCCAGGCTGGCTGACACCCAGCTCGTCCCTCTGCCCTCATTAGTAAAACCAGGATGGCTCTGCTGGCTGGAGCTCCTCTGCCTATCCACGGCCTCCCCAACAAACCAAAAGCTGATTGAAGCAGCCAGGTCTTCCTGTTGCTATAGTAATAGGCAACACTGGCTCGCCCCTCTCAAAAAATGTGTTTTTGGCATTGCAGTCGTGGCTTTTACGGCCTCCCCCTCAGAGCTCAGACTCCCCCATTGTTTACAATAATCGTCTCACTATTTTTGCAGGCATTGCAGTTTTTTATCATGCGTGATGCACCTCTTTAGTTGCGCATCAATTTGTGACCATCCTGGCTGGCGGAGATCAGGACAAAGTTCTGGTGATATGTGCAAATGCCCCTGCAACTATTTGATATTTAATCCCCTCTAACAAATCACTCATCAAAATCATTTATTGAACACATCAACAACAGCTTTTCCTCTTACAGTTCTCACCTAAAAACGTAACATTCATTAAATATTATCGACTCAATCAAATTTGAAGTTAACTTTTAATGTGTTTTATTTATTTTTTACTCAATGTTCAAATGTCACATTACATTTATTATTATTGTTGCAAATTTATAGACATAAAATATTGATATTTGCATTTTTTTAAAAGTGAAACCTCCGTGATCTTGGCCTGTAAATGAAATATTCTGTTTGATATTAATCCCCAACTTCAGCTACTGTATATATTTACAGTCCACAGATTTCAGCCTTGTGTGCAACAGTGAATTTACAATGAATTCCTTAACTTGCAGGCTTTTTCGATATTGCGGCAAAACGATTGCTTGCTTTTTGTGCAGTATTGCCCTCCATCTGTCCTTTTGTACTGTACAACCATACAGGAGCCCTCTCCAGCAGAGCATCGTGGGATGGGAAGAGCCTCCTTCAAAGACGCAGGCGGCCATGTACTCCTCTACTATGGCACATTGGTATCAGTTACACCATAATTTCATCACCAGCAGCTCTCTGTGAATCCTGCTTACATTAACTTTTTACAGGGATTGGCAGCAAAGACGCAGAGATGCATGTCAGTGCCAGCACTTGAACCCATTTAGAGTTAGCCTCCAATTGAATAGTTTTTCTCAACATATTGTTATTTGTTGATGAAGTGCTGTATTTGAATGAACAAATGGTCTGAATTGTGAATAATCCCTGCAGTTACAGTGGGATTACATTGAGAGAAAAGGCGAGGGGGATTTAAAAAAACAAGAGGACGGGGAGACTTCAAAGTGGCAAAGTGTGCAGGGCTGTGTTTGAATGATGGCTTGCATATTGTTTTGATAAGTGTTCCCTGAGGAGGACATGTGAGGCGACGTGTCACTTTCTCCCCTCATCTCTGCGATACAGGGAGCCGAGCACTGAGGGGATGTCAAAAAGCAGCCGTAATTACAGCGTTCATACAACAATACTGCAGAGCAGTTGGCTCGCACTCGCACAGCAGCACAAACGAAACATGCAAATGAATTAATTTGCTCTAAATGTGAAATTAAATTAACATGTTAGACCCTGAGATGGTAATAACAACACGGGTGCACTGGGAGCAAGAAAGAATATAAAAGAATATAAAATGTAGACAATGTAAATCAGTCCCCATGATACACACATCTGCTTTCATCACTGTGAGATTATCAGTTACTCTAAGTGCTTGTTATGAGACAAAACACGATGTCAGATACACAGTGAATTTCCATATTTGTTTAATGTGAGTCTGAGACTTTAATTAATGCTGCATTGTTTCTGCTTACAAATTCAAATTACAAACGCAGCATGAATAAACATGAGTTAATTAACCCATTACTTTGGCCATGAACATCTTTTAGAAGATGAAATGATGATTATGGGAGGTCGCATTATTAAATCTCTTTATGACGACACTTTGACTTGTTTCATAGATTTGTAGATTTAAATATTGCCGGCACACATACATTACTACCTGGAAAACACACAACTACGTAGACCTAATCCTTTGTCCATTAAACTAATCTCCCTTATATGTTTCTCGCTCTTATGCAGCTGCAGTAACATCATTTTGTTTTTTAACAGCCTGACCATGGTATTTAAAAAACTGGAAAAGAAATGGCACAAAATCTTGTCTTGCGAGCCTTTTCCAAGAAAATTTTAATAATCATTCAAATTAACAGTAGGAGGCCCCAATAATAAAAAGGTCCCTTCTTCTTCACTTTTTTTCTTCCCCTGAATTACTGCATTGTTTTGGCTGCTCTGAACCAAAAAAAAAATATTCTCAGGCACACACTCTGTAAAGAGAGTTAAAATGTAGCTTTGCATTGAGAGGAAGTCACACACAAAAGCTTTGTAATCTGTACAACATAGTCCGCTTTATTTGGCCCTGGGAACAGACTAAGTAGTGGGGGAAATAAGGAAGAGAAGGAAGAACAAATAATTCCAGGATGACAGACAGAAAAGATTTGGAACCTCTGATCTACATGTGAAGTGTGTGTGTGTGTGTGTGTGTGTGTGTGTGTGTGTGTGTGTGTGTGTGTGTGTGTGTGTGTGGACAGACAAACAGACATAAAAGGGACCTAATTTAATTTAGATAAATTTGAATTTAATTGGGCTCCATGTGAAAGAAAATTTTGCTGAGATTGAAAAGAAAAGTAGATTCAAAATCATCAAATCTACTAATAATCGGATGTTCTGATGAGTGCAGGTTAACAGACATATGGGTCTGATTTGGCTCAAGGGCCTTTGTTGCAGATCATCTCTGTGCCATCATTTCCCGTCTGCTTCTCTACTGCTGCTACCTAAGTAAAGGCAAAATGTCAACCAAACATAATAATCTTTAAATCTCTTGAAGACAGGTCAACAAGCAGTGTCAGAGTACAGAGAGAAAAGAGAGAAAAACCGTGTGATGGACAAATGTTATTGCCATGCACAGCAGCTGTTTGATTAGAGGAGTGTGTGTTATTTCATCATAAAGCCAGATAAAAACGATTAAATCTTTACTTTGGTTTTCTAGCAGGATCTCAAAGCTGAGCAGATGAGTTTACACCCAGATAAACCCACATTACTAGATTACTGTTGTGTTTCTCAGGGTGTTCCACTGCAGTCTCTCGTAATGATGTTGTGGTTGGGGGAGAGTGTACCGAGCCATCCCAGCTATTTCAAGTCTTCGTGGTCTCATTACAGCAGGCTGTTGGTAATCCTCCGTCTTTGATCCGGGAGCTAAAGGGAGCTGCGTTTTGCTGCAGTTCAAACAATGTTCTCTGTGCTCCCTCAGCACCTCCACCAGGAGCCCTGTGGTGGCTGAGGAGCCACAGCCTGGCACACGAGGAGACGAAGTTGGGGGGTTGGTTTGTTTTTCAGCTGAATGCAGGTGAGACTGAGCGACAGATGGAGGTTTGCTGGTAGTGTGTTAAAGTCAATCTGAGGGTAAACCACAAGGAGATGTGGGGTGGGGGTGTGGAGGGGTTCCACGCTTCAACAATGGGGTCAGATGGAGCGTGCTTTCAATGCGAGTCAATTCCGAATATTTTATTCATGCCTTAAGGGATGATTCAAAGCAGGAGAGCGCACAAACAATGAGAGACTGGAGCACAGACTATAATTCATACACAAAAGCCCACAAAGAACAAAATGAATCAACAACTTCATCATCATACAAATGTCTGGTCACAGAAAACATCCTTTATACATCTGCTGAGACATGGTCATTTATTACAGAGCTTAGACTCATAATAAAACCAAGCGCACATATTTGTTTTATGTAGCATCACAGTAGTTTTATATAAAAGACTCATTGTGTGCATTACATTAAGTGGAGTTGAAAACAGACATGTTTTTCTTAAAAGGACTACTATGGAATAGAATTCAGTGGGAGGATTGACAGCATCTTACAGTGTTGAATGTCGTAAAATGCAATCCTGATGTCAACTTGTCTGAATAAAGTCACAATGATGCCACTTTCACTCTCAGACTTTAAAACAATAAAGCACTGTCAAAACAAAACAAAACAAGCTAATCCTAAAGCAGTTTGCTATTTACTACTGTCTTCTACCCCAAACTGTCATTAAGATGTGATCTGTGTCTGCATGTGAATGCAGATGGATCAGAATGCTTACATGCACCAGCCAGAAAAAAGCATCTGCACAACAAGTGCACTAAAGACTATTGCTGCGGTCAAATCAACTGTGTTCCAGTAAAATGACTTAGAAGTGTCTCAACAGCAACCTTGTTAAGAGCTGTGTGATCTCTCTAAATGATAAGGAAAGGAGCCTCAAGGATTCCTATCTTATCTCCTTCAGCATAGGAAACACCTGACCCTCCTTTCTGAACAGAAAGGAGAAAATGCCTCACTACAATTAATTGCAGCAGCAGCATTTAAAGCCATGTAAATATGGAAGAAACCGAACAGCTGTTTTATTCTCTCAATTCTCTCCACTTAACAATTATATAAAAGTCAAAGGTAGCATGCCAAGCAACACAATATACTTTTGACTGACTATCATTTACTCTGGCTCTTGGCAAAGTTATTCTATTTTCATTCAATTGTTATTTTAATGGCTCAACTTAATCTACTTGTACATTCTTCACGTATCAAATTATCTCAACTTTTCAGTCCAATTTATTTATATTTCCAATAATATCTACTTTCCCCTCTTTATAATCTGAAAACATATTTTCTTAGCAGTTGTGACTCTGTACTGGACAGGAAGCTTATCTTGCATGGCACAGTGTGTCTGTTGTAAGAAAAGTGTGTTTTAGAAAAAACTATGTTTCTTTTCCTAACTAACTTACAGCTTC
The DNA here is from genome assembly GCA_026259375.1 of Verasper variegatus. Lineage (NCBI taxonomy): Eukaryota > Metazoa > Chordata > Actinopteri > Pleuronectiformes > Pleuronectidae > Verasper > Verasper variegatus. The sequence goes on along the minus strand of CM048047.1, from coordinate 6,842,388 downwards.
TCCTTCACATCTTTTCTTGAAATTTTTCATTGAAATTTTGGAATAGTGGTTGGGAAAGGAGGTTATTTTTTACTTTTTCATATATGTTGGGCAGCACCTCTAAAACACACAAGTAAAACATGTTAAAGGTTCAGTGCGTAAGATAGAGGTGAAAGGGATCTATTGGCAGAAATTGAACATAAAATAATCCTAGTGATGTTTTCACTAGTGTGTTTGAACTGTTGTTTTCTATACACTAGAATGGGCCCTTTATATTGAAATACTTTATATTTACACCAGGCCTCCATGTTTTTTACAGTAGCCCAGACTGGACAAACCTTTTGAGTTTTTCTGAGAACTGAAGGGTACCACAGGTTCTCATGTTTAGAAGGGACGGTGAACATGAAACTTCACCACTAGATGTCACTAAATTTTACACACTGAACCTTTAATTCGGATGACGTTCCTCAGAGGTAATGGCAACAGTCAAGAAAGAAAACAAAAAACATTTAATTTTTTTTCATTTTTCGTATGGATGAAAAAATATAACATGTTATTTATACATGTTACATTTAGAGGTGCTGGGAGGCATTAGCTGTTTCCACTTGTTCCCAGTCTTTCTGCTAAGCTAACAGGCTGGTGACTGAAGCTTTATGTTGATATGTTTTAAAGATAAATGACATGACTTCTCCCCAAAAGTGAATCCAATCCATCTTAATTGCCCTCTGGTGGCCAGCTGTAATATAGGTTTTGCCTCCCTTATAGCTGTTCCGACATGAGCTAAGAAAAATCAATTGCGTTTGCCTTTCACACATGAACAACACAGCAGGAGATTTTGCGCTCAGACACGTTTACAACAACATAGAAATCCCTGGAGTGTTCAGGTGAGGGTAATTCTCCTTGGACTTGTTAGTACAAATAGCACTTTTCACATGTGACTTGTCATGTGACCCATCGTTCACATAAAAACATTAAGAATAGCTGAGCCTGGGTCCTATATTTGTAGTAGTTTAAACATGTGTTTTGGTTCAAAACATGCTCCTCGGTGCACTGATAGATCTCTGGAGCATATACTGTTTACTACAGTGCTCCACTGCAGGCTTTAATGGATGCTTATGTCATCAGCTCAGACAAACCCACCAATGAGGAACAAGCAGTTGCAACATTAAACAAGAATTGCAATGATAGTCTTAATAATTTCTTTCTTTAAGTAAAAAATACAAATGTAGCAATCTTTTCTTCAATTAATACAGCTCAGGTACATATCCCCACCTCTGACATATGGTTTAAAGTTTAAACTCCTTTATTCAAAGCTGGCAAAAAGAAAGAGAAACGTAATGTATTTGCACAGCCGACATGTCCCTGCCCTTTTCTGCAAAAACCTATTCCAGCTCAATTTAAATGAATTTTCAACAAATCTTCACATTTTGTCTTGTCTTAACACACACATACAACATCACCTCCTCTTTAATAAGTTTTCCAGGTAAAAGTACAAAATTCGTTTGCTGCAATGCTTTATATCGAACTGAATTAGCCGACATGCAATGTATAAAAAATAACACTTAACAGTTAAGTCAATCATTCAAACTTATATATAAACTACACATGTGAACAGTAATAAAGCAAACTCAGTTTTATTTTATGAAAAATATTGACTATGAAATCGTCATTGCAGATAAACCAATTAGGATGAACACAAAGTTTTCTAACTTCACTCTGCACCATAGACTGTTTATAAAAAGCTCTGAACACAAGGTCCAGCACACAAACAGATTGAGAACGGACACTGCAGTAGTTAAGTGTAAACTTCAATAGCAGTTAAAACAGTATCCTTATCATGCATTTTACTCAAAGCAACGCTTTGGTGACTTTGGTGCCAAGCTGCTACATTAGCTGTTAAGTATCCTCATGTAAACATCTGTCACTGCAAGCATGTTACATGCTAATGATTTAACTGTAAGAAGTGAAGAATGACATATGTTTTGCAGTGAATAACGTTGCTGCAAACAATAATTATTTAAATGGCCACAATATTAAAACAAATAACTGGTCACAAACCTAAGTGAAATGTCACAAAATGATATCTCACAGAGAGTGTCTGAAGAGGACTCTTCCTTTAAATCTGAAGTTGTTCAGTGCAAAGCACAATAAAGCTCAAAGTGTCCGGGTGTCGGTGCACCCATGGGACTGTTGAATCAAACCAAGGCAATAAACCCCTGGAAACTACACAGCCAATAGAACTGAAGAGACCAAAGGCAGCCAGCTCTCTGCTATATCCACCACCTGAAGCTCTGCATATCCCTGCCCAAGCACTGTGGAAACACACACACACACACACACACACACACACACACACACACACACACACACACACACACACACACACACACACATACACACACACACACATGGATTTTCTTATACCAATATAGGGAATCATACAGTGTGATATGGCCTCACTGACAAAACATTCTCTGGGATTGTGCTCATCGCTGGCTCATGTACCAGTGCTGTGGGCTTCTGTTTGTCCCTGATCTTCAACATTTTGGTAGAAGTGTGGATTCCAATAAAGGCTTGTTAAACAACAGATTTCATTCTCCGACTCAAGAGGGCCCTACATGGCCCAGAGGCGTAAGCTGCTCCTTTGAACATCCAAATCCCCATGCAAGCGACTGACTTCCCTTTGTTATTCACTGGTGGATGCTCCTCCACTGTTTTTCCGTATGTGCTATCACTCTGGAAAGGCTCCAGTGTAGAGGGAGCTTTTAGCTGTAAAAGATCATCTCATTGAGATCATCAAGCCCCAGTTAATTGAACTTTTATATGATATCCTTGTAGGAGCATAGGGTGAACATATTGTTTTAATAAAGAATTCATCAGCCAGAGATGGGGAGCCAGATTTAATGAGCCCTTCCCTGTAATGGGGATGAGAGACATGGAGCAAACACTCTGCTCTCAGCCGTGATGTCTGCTGCCCTCCCCTGTCTGCTGCTGTGAACACACACACACACACACACACACACACACACACACACACACACACACACACACACAAACACACACATTCATTCTGATACAGTGAGTATGTTGAAGCCAATGAAGTGTTTTAACAACAAAGTACTTATTGTTCAGCATTTAACCAAATAATAATTACCCATACCCACCGGCAGTATAATCGTAAAATCCAAGACTGTCCAAACAGATGTTCCCGGTATGTCAATTGGTTTCTTTTTTTATTATCAACTAATGTATCACCCTTTTTTTCCTTTGTCATGCAGCTTTGTGTGAAAATCTGTTTTAATTAATTTACAAATTGATGTGATGCATTGTTTTGGTCATGTTTAATCAAACAGCAACAATTGACATGACTGAGACTCTGAAAAGCTGGGGTCAGGCAATATTTTACAACATGTGTTTTGGTTGGTGAAATATTTCTGTGAGCTGATTACAAATGCAATATCAAGTGCATCAATATCAATATCAGCACCCGATTAGATCAACAGCAACGTGAATCTAGTTTGAAGGTTTCCAGTTGCTCTCAATGTTTATATATGTGTAACCCTTTTCCCATGTATATTCTGAAAAATGTAAAAGAATACCACCGACATCTCTTCCTTATGAAGTATTATTTGATAAACTGGAGTAAAAATATTTAATGTCCTAATAACCTAATTCTAATGACAACCTTTTCCAGTATTTTCTAAAATATTTAAAAGGTGGTTTCCTTATTCATTATTTTTTAAGACAATTTTCATGTTTTTATTGATTGCATTATTAGGTTTTAATTAAAACAAATTACTAACATGGTGATATTTGTAGTAGTTGGAGTGAACTAAAGCCAAAATACAATCAATGTGATGAGTCAATAACAGTCTTTACTGACTGGCTTGATTTTTATATGCCTCTGTGTTGGTGACAGCCAGTGGCCAGAGGCATTATATTTTTGGGTTGTCAAACTGTCTGTCCATATGTCCTTACGTCTGTATGGACGTCCAACCGTCCCATTCTTGTGAATGCGATATCTAAAGAACAGCTTTTGGGAATTTCTTCAAATTTGGTACAAACATTCACTTGGACTCAAGGATGAAGTAATCTGATTTTGGTGGTCCATTAAAGATCAAGGTCACTGTGGCCTCACGAGGCAAATTTTTTGCCTTGTGAACTCGATATCCCTGGAATGCCTACAGGAACTTCTTTCATATTTGGTGCAAATTCCCTGAACTGATTTGAAAGCCAATATGATTTTTGGACTCATGGATTAACTGATTAGATTTTGGTGGCCAAGGTCAAGGTCATGTGACCTCATGTTCTTCTGAATGCGATATATCAGGAATGCCAAAAGTGAATTTCATTACATCTAACACAATAAATCACTTATGGAGACCTGTTTATAATTTGGTGGTCCAAGGTAAAGTTCATTGTAACCTCTCAAAACTCATGTTTTACCTTGTGAATGTAATATCTCAGGAACACCTCATGAGAATTTTTTAAAATTTGGCACATTTTATTCACTTGGACTACCTGATTAACTGCTAACATTTTGGTGGTCAAAGGGCAAAGTTACGGCCTCATAAAACCATTCTTTGGCCTCTTGAATGTGATATCACAAGGCAGCTGTTAGGGAATTTCTTCTACTTTTGTTATAGATTAACTGATTACATTTCAGTGGTTAAAAGTAAAGTTCACAGTGACCTCATGTGTCTGGAAAAAACATTAAAGGGCCCATATTGTGTAAAATACATTTTCTGGGCATTCACTATCCGTAATTACCCTCAAAGTATGATAACAGTCACTCCGCAGACTTTTTCACGCAGTCCATTCGAATGTCTACGTTACACCATATTGAAACTCTGTTGTGAAACTGTACTGTAACTCGTGACGTTACTTCTACATTGGCCGATTGTCCTGCTAAAACTTGACCACACATGAGGACAGTGTAACTTACCGTTCAGAAACATCATGTTGTAACCGAACATGTGGCTAGTCTTCTAAAGCTGTATCCAAACATAACAATGTGTCTTTCAGCTGTGTTTACCAGAGTGAATGTGCCAGAATGAGGCCGATGATAGGCCTGGTTGTGTGTCACTCAAAGTGCAGTCAGCCAATCAGAGGAGGGGCTCAAGAGGCAGGCTGAAAACAGCCTGTTCTGTACTGCAGCTCCAGAGAGAGGCAGAAGAGAGGACATGGAAATACACATTGCAGCAGTTTTGTCGACTTTAAACCACTGATATATCATCTTAGGGCTACCAATACCTCAAATTAATTCACAGAAAGGTATAAAATATGGGCCCTTTAATGTAGACAGGAAACTGCACTGGTCGGCAGCGGCAGACAACCACAGTGTGGTATTTCTGGTTTATTTTTGCTATACAGGCTTAACATAACAAGCTAAACACATATGGAACACATATATGTTCCATAAAAACTTGACTTCAGGACATAACAAATAATCTTGGATATTGAATGCAGTCATGCTCCCAGACCCCTGATTTGTGCAAAATATCATACACTGACCTGAGGAATGATTTTGACTGCAGGTACAGACTCTCAGACTAAACTAGAAGTCTAACAATGTAGGTAAAGCTGACACATTTAAGATGGATTAAAATAGGTCTGCACACTGTCTGACTGAAGTACAGTACATTGTTAGCATTTCTCTGCCATTCATTCCCGTATTTGATTGATTTTTTTCAGCAGCAGTGATCAAAAGGCAGGAGGAGACAAAAGATTGAAGAAGATAAAAGAAGAGTCAGAGATAACACATCCTAAAAACTGTCACCATGTCACCTCCAGTCCTGGTTAACAGAGGCACCCCAGCAGACCATGACATATTGCTCCTCATATTTTTATGCAAATGTCGTGTACTTTCAATTTGCAAACTGGGAAGCTCAGACCATACTCGGTCTTTGCTGTGGAAGTAACCAATCATCCCCTCTGCTCATTCCTGTCCGAGAGCAGAGGGAGTGTGGCATGTCTGAGAGAATAGTTTTAATATCCAGAGAGGAATTCTCCCCATGTTTCCTCTCTCCTCACAGAATGACTGGCCTCCTCCTAGTTACTCTTGATACACAATGTCATGTGGCAGATTCCCTCTGCTGTGTGTTTCACTCACCTCCATCAAGTTACTGGTTGAACCCACAGACTGTATACAAAGATTGATGACACGACAGCTTTCCAAAAGTGAAGCCAAAGCTCATAAACCTTGCCTCTTCCATTTCAGTTAATTGGACATGGACCAAATTAAAAAGTCAGAGTATAAGTAAAATGGATGGTTTCTGGCATTTTATGTAGCTTTAATCACACTGATGTATGTTCAAGAGTATTTATTAGATATTTATTTCTGGAAGTCAAGGAGCACCATCCATCTTTATTTATAGGCTTTGAAATGCACATGGACAAGCACTACCACACACACAATATTGTCACACTCACTGATCTACAGGTGCTCATGCACTACCATAAAGTTACTCAGGGCCCCCACAGACCTGTAATGTGGGCACGTTCCCTCCATAAATTGTTTTACAGAGCAGTTGGTTGGGGCATGTTGTTTTCCTCTGAGACAATGGAATACTATTTGGAAAGTCCAGTTGGAGAAACAGAGTTATATACACATCTAAACACCGCTAGGAGAACAGCTAGAGAACAAGTCTCAGCCTTCTGAGAAGGTTTCTCTGTTTTCAACAAAACATGAGCTCCCTGTTGTTGCTCAACCATGCTGAAACTGCATGGCGACCTGTTGTGTATCACACAATGCCCTCCCCAAAACTCTCAGTTCCGCGGAAAGTGGGTAGTGGAGGATACTGGCAGCACTATGACATCTCACTTTTGGAAATGGGGAGGTGGCTGCAAGGTTCCAGCCAACTTGGGGGAGTGACTCAGATGGAGCGGGGGGGGGGGGTGGAGGTGCTTTAGGGTTATAAACAGCAAACCACCGCCCCCTGCGCTCGGACAACTTTGTGCACGTCCCTCTCTCCCTGTGGTTGAGTCCGGGCAGGAATTGCGTCCTTCTCCTCCGCCGCAGTCCGCTTTCTGTCGTGTCGTCTGCAGACATGGCACCTGTGCTCCAGCTCTGCGCTGTCATCCTCACGTCGGTGCTCCTGCACACCGCGACGTCGGCGCACCTCAATGAAACGTAAGTCCCTTCGCTGCGCTGCCAAAAGTTTGGCATGTGCGTCACGCCGGCAAGACGCCGAGTGCACGCGCCAGGTTCGGGTTGGTTTAAATGCTTGCGAGGGAGCTGCGCGTGATTGGGTTAACAAAAAGTTACTCAAAAAGTCAGGTTGTGTCGCAGTCTGTTTGTGTGTGTTTTTTGTTATCGTCAATAACCTGGTCCCAAATAAAGTCCAGCGGTTGGCCTCAGGACACCGTTACGCAATGAAGAGTAAAGATGTAGCGTGAGTGTGTGTGAGTGTGTGTGAGTGTGTGTGTGTGTGTGTGTGTGTGTGTGTGTGTGTGTGTGTGTGTGTGTGTGTGTGTGTGTGTGTGTGTGTGTGTGTGTGTGTGTGTGTGTGTGTGTGTGTTTGTTAGTGCGTGCGCGTGGTGTGTTTGTATGTGATTGTGTGTGGCAAAGTCCCTCCACCATCCCATCAACAAGCTGCTTGTATCTGCCAGTTATCTGGACAACAATGAGAGAATGTGCTGTCACAGCTAAAGTGGTGAGCACACATTGAAGAGCTCACTGATTTTTGTTGTTCATGATGACTCCTGACCTCTGTCTCTGGATATTGATTTCCATTCTGATCTTTATTTATTCATTATTTTTTATTTTTTGCTGTGTGTGTGTGTGTGTGTGTGTGTGTGTGTGTGTGTGTGTGTGTGTGTGTGTGTGTGTGTGTGTGTTCTGCTCTGGGTCCATCATGACTCTAAAGGCTTTTATTGATCAGGATCAGAATCAGATGCTCAATAAGATAAAACTGTATTAATCCCACACTGGTTAGAGCAGCAAATAGTCAGGATGAGGTCGATGAAAGTATAAAATAGGCATAAAATATATACACTTTTTACTAAAGAAGACGGAAAGTATTTGTAGAGAAATGCACTTGTGTAAAGTGCAGTGGCACAGGAGGATTGCACAAGAAAGTTCACTGTATATGAATGATTATAAATGTGATAAATAATGGCTATACATTTACCGTTGTAGCTTATAATGTATAGCAGTATATGATAAGAGTCGTACATGTGGAATAATACATTTCAGTCATATACAACAGGACACTAATGTGCAAAATGACATTTGGCAACACACAATGCTTAATTAAAGGTGTCCTTTATTTCTACTTGGCATCAGCAGCTTCCTGTGTGTCGAGCAGAGACGAATTGAACCATCTTAGTGGTGGAAGAAGTAATACTTGTTTTAGCAAAAGCACCATCACCACATTCCTTTCCACTGCATTAATATTATAATCATCAAACTGCACCTCTAAATCAAAAGCTCTTAAGTTCTCTGGCAGATATATTGCAAGTAAAGTAAATGGTATTTCTCTCTCAAAAGTAGCAGATTAGAAGTAGAAAGTAGGACATCTGAAGTGTACTTGTCCACTTGGTGACAACAGAAAAGAGCTGCGAGCAAATGTTGTTTAAACTGTTCAAGTCGATGTGGCAAACTTTTGAGCCTACAGTTGTCTGTTTACACATCCAACAGACATGTGGCAACAGTATTTGCATTGAGTCATGTTTTTAGCTACTTGATTAATGTTGAGTCCAATATTCACTCTCCTTTTTCGCTCTGTTTTCGTTTCCACCAGTTCCCGAGAAATAAGAAACGTCAGGGTCTTAAACAGCGAAGAATGTCCTCCTTTATGTTCACCAGCTAATCCTTTCTCTACCTCCAGTATTTTCGCAGTGACCGTGAGCTCCCGCCTCACAGCAGGTAAACAGGAGACTGTGTGTGCCCAGATCCACGGCCCCACAGAGCCCGTCTCTCTGACGGTCTCCCTCAACATGGACTCTGGTCAAACCATCCTCCTGGAGGAAGCTGTCAAACAGGACTTTTACCGGTGCTTGAACTTCCAGGTCTGACTCAGCAAATGCACACACAGTTTGCTTGCTCGCAAAAAACAAATTATATTTTCCAGGCACAATGCTGTTTCCTCCTCCCCTAGCCCTCCATTAAAACTAATTGCTCAAATCCTGTTGTCAATATGTACCTAATTATCCAGCTGTAGCCATGACTGAGGCTGTCAACTCCAATGGTGCTCTGTAAATTACTGCTCTGGTTTCTGTCACATCGCTGCTCGCTGTTATGCAACTTACGGGCCTTGCTACATATTGATGTGAAACGATCCACCAACCCCAATTAGCTCTTTGACAATAGCACTTAGTGTCACTTCATTCCCCTTTGGTTGGGCCTGGAGTAGGACTGGTCTGGGATTTGTTTATTTGCAACTAAACAAAGGCTGCAAAGGCTAGTTATGTACCTGCATTCCTCTGGGAAATGTCCTCTGACCCCCTACTCTCAGTCCACCCCCCCCCCGACAGTAGTTGCAGTCCCTATTATGTAACAGCAGCTCCATTATTAAGTGAAAACATGCTGCGCACGTACGAATGCACTTCTTAATTAACCTTTTATAGTGGGAGAGGTACGGTATTGCTCAGTATCACAAGAGCTCAGATGGATTTGCTACCAAGTACTCATTCTCTAACATTATAGATGACGGGTGTTTCACAGCAAACGCACTCCAAAGAAGGAAAATGAGGAAAAGTTCAATTCAGTACAGAACAAATTGTGCTTTTGCATGAGACAGCATTTAAAACTGCACATTGCTCTTTGATCCCATAGGTCCCAACAGTGCCCATCAAAACTGTGGCAAACCTCTATGTGACTGTTCAGGGCGAGAGCACCTCAATGAGGAAGACGACTAAAGTTCTCATCGAGCCGCCTGCCTTCATCCATATTATCCAGACTGATAAACCCATCTACAAACCTGGACAGACTGGTAGGTGTCTAACGTTATGAATCATCATCATCATCAAGAAGCTGGACGCATCAGAATATGATGTGTGGTAGAATTTGTAATACTCTGCTGCGGTTGGACTGTTCATTATGCCCACATTCTCTAGACTGCTTACAAATTCAGCTGTACTTGCAAAATCTTTGGTTTTTAGTTCATGAAATCAGCATAATGCTGAGCTACAACCTGACAACTTTAGGAATTATGTGTAAAATGATCACACAAAGAATGGCTGCTCCTCTTGAGTTCTTGGTGAAGTTGTTTATAATCCACATCTTTCTCATAAAAAAAAATACAATTCAGGTTTTAACAGGGGTTTCCCCCTAATTTTGTATTTGTGTAATTGTTTGCGGTGCACAATTGCCTGTTTGAACAGAAACACACGTCTCTCTCTGACAGAGCAGCTAGCACTCAAAGGAAAGTGTTATATTCTGTACAATTTTTATTTCTGTCCATTAGCTTCATTTGGATTGATGGTTATCGTTTGTTTCCCTTTTCTTTAAAGTCAAGTTCCGAATTGTGTCCATGGATACAAATTTCATCCCTGTAGCTCGGGTGGTAAGTTGTATTTACTCTCTTCCAAATCATGTGATACTGTGTGCAATCATTCCAAACAGTGAAACTTGCAATGTGGTGTGTTTTCCACCAAGCAGTCAGTGAATCTGAGTGAGGTCTATTTTGGTTCAGGAGAGTGGGAGGTGAAAGGAGGACTGTTTGTTGATCTTGAAGACAGTGTGGGTGTGTAGCGCTGTGTGGAGTAGTGTGATAAACATGCTGTCAGAGTTCATTTGGCGCACACTGCATTTGACCCAAACATCTGAGTCAATATGTGCTCAAGGCCTTTTCCGTTGGTGATGAGAGGCTGGAAACATAACGGTGTGCAGTGACTGTGAAATCCATTCAAATATATCGCATCATGAGGGTGGCGTGCTCGTAGTATATCCCATCAGTTAAAAAGGATACTTCAAATGGTCTGAACATTAAAGCAGAAATATATACAGTGTGTATATATATATATATATATAGTGTATATAAATATATTGTGTAAAAATTGTGTATATATATATAATTTAAATGTTTTTACACAGTGCAACACAGCATCAAACACTATGTATCTACTTATTTGGACACGTAATCTAATACAATATTTATCTGTTTTTAGAGGAGCAAAAGTCCCTCAACATTTACACATTTTCCCCAAAAATTATGTAACACACAACCTGCCAAAAGGGACTAGTTTTATCTCTGTAAACTAACTAACTCTGTGAAGTAAATGGATATCGAAACTACTATTATATCACATTATCACAGTGTAAAAAATACAATATTCTTCATTAAAGTTTTGTTGTTTCTTTTTTTCTTTTAGTACAAAGTGGTGGAGATCCAGGTGAGGAAAACTAATTGACTCCTGCCAACTGTGTAATTTATGTCAAGTCCATAATTGTTGTTATATACATTATTGTAAAATAGTTATTTGTACTGTGCTCTTATTAGGCCCCCTTTTTAAGCCCCTATGTGTTTGACTTTAGCCTCCAGTTGTTCCAATAATAGCCAGCTCAGCACTGATATCAACCAATCAAATCCCACTGAGGTGAATGGGCTGAAAGTTATTTCAAGACTTCACCTATGTAATTTTTCTAAAAATAAATCTGCATTATTTGACATAATAATTACATGACAATACTACACCTAGGGGCTTCAATATAGTGCAGGTTGGAGCAGCCTTGAATAAATGTCTCTTTACTGTTTGTAGGATCCCAATTCAAATCGCATTGCCCAGTGGTTGGATAGGCCCATTGACGGCGGGATCCTTGATCTTTCACATCCCATGATTCCTGAAGCAGTACAAGGAACTTACAAGATCACTGCCTCAACGGACAAAGGGGAGAAAAAATCCCACCAATTTGACATCAAGGAATACGGTCTGCTGCAGTTACATCCTAACAAATATCTCACATTTAGTGAAATGTCTTTTTTATATGTAATATTTTGTTTCCTTTACTTTAGTTTTGCCAAAGTATGAGGTAAAGGTTTACCTGCCTAGTGTCATAAGCATCCTGGATCAAGAGGCAATGCTTAAGATTTGTGGAAAGTGAGTGTCCCACTTGAACAGATAGAGATTCAGAGTGTCACTGATGTTTAGGATGGACAGCACGATCTGTTTAGTTGAGTCACACTGAAAATGTAATTCTAACTTTTGTACTTTAATGTACCATCAATGATCAGCAGCCATAGTGCTGTATCATATCACAATTATTTCAATTGAAAACACTGCATTGCGTCATAATCTGCGAGAAGAACTTCGCTCTCTCTCTCGTGTGCGTGCATGTGTGTGGGCCTTTTTCACTCTTCACACATTTATTAAGTTAGTATAATTTCGGATTAAGAATATTTGAATTGTATACAATTCTTAAATTGTATTTATGTCATGAGTACAAAAATATAATGTATAAAAGTCAGAAAAGTAATTATTAAATTAAGCCATTTAGACTTTGTATCCATCTGACATGATGAATATCATGCTGTTTAGTTTTTCGCTTTCTCATTCCATTTTACACTTGCTATGGTCACTCAGCTTTAAACAGCTTTCTTTGAATGTGTGTAATATCAGGATCAATTGTTTGTGCTGTTTCCTGCAGATACACTTATGGGAAACCAGTTGTTGGTTCAGTCAAGGCTGTGCTTTGTAGAAAAGCTACCCAGCATTACTGGTATTCAAGAACCCAAGGCAAGGACATCTGCAAGACTTATGAGCTAACTGTGAGTATACCAGATGGAAATGGTTGACTCTCTGTAATCACTGTGATTTATTTTTGAAATTTGACTTTCAGAATATTTTTATGTAATTTTTTTATTTTTTTAATGCTTGTTTTTTAATTTTATATCTTCTAGACAGATACAAATGGATGTGCCACACAAATTGTAAAGGTGGCAGACTTTTCACCCTACAAGACCATTTACGAGGATGGTTTCGAGGTGAATGCTGAAATGGAAGAGTATGGCACAGGTAAGTTGACTGGGGGCCAGGTACTGTTCATTAAGGAGTGAGCAGCAGTTTCTAATGAGCTGTGATCTCTGTTTATCACCATCCAGGGGTCACCCTTACAGGCAGTGGGCAGACCAGTTTCAGCTATCACATCCGAACTGTCACCTTTGAGGATGCATCTGAATCATACAAACCTGGCATTCCATTTGAAGGAAAGGTAATCTGTCTGGAGTGACATGTATTTCTTTTTATCCATGCTTGTGGCATGGTTATAGGGTTGATGATGTCAGATGACCAAATACTTCAGTCCAGACTGAAATATCGAAACAAATCTTGGACTGATTCCCATAACGTTTTGCAGTGTCATTCAGGGTCCTCACAGGATGAATCATGTTGATGATCTTCCTGCTTTGCAAACAAAACAGACGTTTTAAAGTCGACACTGGAGCAGATTTGTATTTGAATGCAGTTACTCAACATTTGGACTAATTGAAGTCCAGTGTTTTTCAACCTGGACCCTATGTTAACAAATGTGGTTGTGTAATTGAATGTTAATGGCAGTGGCTACAATAGCGACAATCCACGAGATGTCGCTCACTGAGAAGTCTTACTCTCAACCATGCAGCAGCTTCTACTTCTCATTACACACGTGCCTTGCAGACACGTGTGTATATTCTCAGACTATTGGCAAATATGCTAAAATAAGAATTTGAACCTGTATTCGACATTTCACACATTCCTGATTCACCATCCACCCTGATGGGCATGGAATAATGAAAAGGGTTATTTAGAGTCCCCAGTAGGTGAATACTTGTTTTTGTAGACCCCCACACTAACTCAAATGCCACCAGCACATCAAACTTTATATTTAACCTTGTAACAATGTAGCTTAACAACTATTAGATAGGTAACAATGAAATAGGCTGTAAATCCTCCTGGTCCCCAGAGTTTTGATAACTCTAACCTGTTCACTTGTCAGTAAATATGAAATCAAATTCTGCATTGATATCAGTATTTATTCTATGCAGTTAAGACTATCTCAGTTAATACTGATCACTTTGATGCTTACCAGATGATGAACCATTTAAATTTCAGACACTCTATTCACGTTCCTCTTTGGCCACCTGCACTACTCTAGCACCATTTCTTATAAACCTGCACTGTAAAAGTCAGATTGCCATGAATAGTTTCTGAGCACATCCAAGCTCCGAGAACTAACAAATCAAATGACCACCTCAATGGCATCACTTCTAAGTTAGACTTTTTATTCTTGTCTTGTTTGCAGGTCAAACTGACTGGTCCAGACAATAAACCTGTCGCCAATGAGCTGGTGTACCTGCTTGCCACCCCCTCACAAATGGTCACACTCACTACAGATAAGAAAGGCATGGCTTCATTCTCTCTGGACACATCTCTCTGGAAGGACACAGTGAATCTGCAGGTTGGTTACTGCTCTTCAGTATTTATTCACCTGTTTCTTTTAGTTTCCACCAAATCAACATTTAACTGTAGCAACTGTCAATGCATCCATTATGTTGAAGGTGGCCCACTTAGGTTTATATTCTAATTAATCATGTTGGTTTTGTGCTGGAGATATTATGGTTGATAGTTGAGTTGGAATTTGACCTTTGACCTGTCACTATTTATGTCAACAGGCAAAGTCTCAAAACAACAACGAGGATGAACCATATTTGCCGAAGTTGCGTCGTCCAGAGTACAGGTCGGCCTACTACCAAGTCACAGTGTTTTACTCTAAGAGCAATAGCTTTTTGAAGCTCATGCAGGTCGGAGACAAGATCCCTTGTGACAAAGATGCGACTGTGCGTGCTCAGTACATCATCCAGGGGGAGGAGCTAAACAGTGGACAGGAAGTCCTTGAATTTTTTTACCTGGTATGTGTCACGGGTTATAAGCTACTCAGAATTGTAACATCCATCTTTCCCTGTGTTATTTTGTACTAACAAAGTGATTCACTGGAAGTAATGTCTGTGGCATTCATCATATTGTGAGATCACTTGGATTAACTTATACAGTGGAAACTGGATATAGTGATCAACCATTTATATAGATCAAAAAGCTTGAGACAGAATCCTTCCAAAACATATCAAGTAATCCACTTACAGTGTTCATTTGGGGTCTTTTATATACATTTTTTACAGTTTTTACCGGCTCCTCTGTCTCTATCATTCGCGCTGTGAACAGCCAAACTGAATCGAGCCACACTGAGCGCTCGCCATCTCCTCCAGCTCTGACTAAGTTTGCAGATTATGTTTTTTACCCAGTCTGAGTTACACACGTGTCCGATGACACTGTTTGTTTGTGTGAGTGAGTGTATCGTATGAGTGTTTGTGTCAGCGCGAGAGAAAGAGATTTTACTTGTTAAAGAAAAGTATCGTCATTATTATTATTTGATGAGTGTTGATATTGTGGTGTCGTTTTAAAGAAATGAATGTCTAAGCTGTGAAAGAGCAGAGAGAGATAATTTTGACCTGGGACAAACATGATCACTATAAGCAATTTCCACCATATTAGATTATGGTAATATTTAGTTGACCAATAATTAAACCCAATCCTCATGGCTACATTCCGATGGCTGTGTCTTATCAAAGTTTTGCAGAGAAGAAGCAGATGTAATTCTTTAATTCAATTTAAAAGAGGGATTTTAATATGAAAAACCCACATCTGTGTCTGTCTTTCATTTCATTCTTTTCTCTTTCGTTGTAGGTGATGTCCAGAGGAGGAATTGTGCAGCATGGCCATATCCCAGTGGCTGTTAAAGCAGGAACTGGTACAGAATATTTTGTTATTTGAACAAAGAAAACTTGGTGATATTCTGCATGCAACAAAGCTCATGGAAAGACCACAAGCTAACGTGAAGTATTTTACAAAGGCTGCACCCACATTCCTACATTTTTTACGGCTGGTAGAGTCATTGAATTTCAATTACGATTACAGCTTCCAACGATTCGGAATTATTATGAAAACTGACATGAAACCATTGTTATCCCATGTTTCGTTTTGCAATAAAGCTCCATCGTTCACCCAGGCAGCGTTTCTGCTGCGTGTCCTCGAATAAAGGTCAGGCTCAGGACACTACAGCAGCCTTTCAGGATCAGGACAGATGCATGTTATGGTCTGGTATCTTTTATGGTGCTGTATCACACTGCCGCATGTTCTCCCTAATCACTCTGCTGCTGACCTGCGCTCACTTTACATGTTAACAATAAACACCAACACTAATCAGAAGTTATTAGGACATATTCAGTACTTGAAATTTACTTTGTGTGTGTTTGATTGACTCTAGAGTTTATGAGACCCATATTTAAAGTCATGGAAAAAAATTCTGCGCACGCTGTTCAAATACCACACACACACACAGGATGAGACGAGACGTGACGCACACAACCAGGACATCAAAAAGTGTCTGGAACGGATTCATGATCTGACATCATTTATTGATAACTAGATAAATGTGATTATCAGTTTGTCTGTGAAGAGTAACGGAGATGAGCAGACACACACAAGCACTCCTGCAGACAGAAGAGAAGTTCTGCCAGCAGATTATGACGCAACGCTGTGTTTTAACTTCATTGTTGCATAAGAAGCAATGCCCCGTTTTATCCACAAACGTATGAAAATATGAATTCAGCAGGTTTTTATAAAGATCATTTCTATTTGTGGGTGAAGTTTGGTAAAGAACAGAGGAGCAGAGTCACAATGCCATGCCGGAAACTCGCTGCTCATTTAGACTGTGCAGACACTAATCTGTTACCATGGCGCTGAAATTATGTACTTTTCTTTAAAGTTCAATTAATACGTGACCTTTCCAAAGTCCATGATTAATCATGTTAAATAATCGGGATTACAACATTGATTGAAAGTAATCAAGCAGTGCCTTAAAAAAGAAGTTTGGAAATGCTGCTGGTCCTATTTTAGATTGAAAACTCCAGGACTGTATTTTAGTCTGGACTGGCAGAACCAGAAATGTTGAACATGAACAGTGGCTGTAAAGGGTCACATGATGGGTGATTTCAGGCTTGTTGGTATGGACATGAGTTATAACTGATATGGAGCCAAAACACTTGTGGACCAATGTCATTTTGGTTTGAAAATGGTGTTTTCATAATGAAAATATGGATGGAACCTAAAATTAAGTCTAGGCAAGTCTGATTATTTCTTATACCTTTTACCATGGAGCTCCATTGACAACATATCAATTTGACCCATTGTACTGGTAGTCATATACCTTCATTACCATGTGTCCATACCATGTACACTGTCCAGCTAATGGATAAAGCTCAAATCAGTGTTGTGCGATCAAATTGCCCTTATCAACTTGGTTGGTGGCCTAAAAGGGAGCTGGGAGAGATGGAGAGCATAAAGAAATAGATAAAACACTGTTGTTGTAAGTGATTTCAAAAGCAAAATACACCCAGACGTATCCTCTTTCTGTCTTGGTGTGAAGTGGTTGAGGTTAACCACAAGTATGGGTTTTTTGCTTCAGGCCAACGTAGCAACTTATTAGTTGCTCATGTGCATAAAACAATATTATTTCATTCGGCAAACAAGAAATATATATGTTTTGATAATTGTGTCACGTTTCTTTGTCTCTGTGTTTCATGCCTTAGTCAACAAAGGGGAGTTGTCCATATCACTCCAGCAGGTGACAAACCTGGCACCATTTGCCCAGGTGGTAGTTTACACTGTGATGCCCAGTGGAGAAGCTGTGGCCGACAGCCAGGACTTCCCCATTCAGCTCTGCCTCAACAACAAGGTTGACTATTAAATGAATACGAGACCCTTTGATGTTTCAAAAGATATATAGATTATTTTTATACATAAATTTGAGGCTTGATAAGAGGATGGACATAAACGTCATCTAATCTGCTCCAAAACTAAAGCAACTGCACCTTGTTGTCTGCTGTGCAGGTGGTTCTGAAGTTCTCCTCCATCCAGAATCTTCCAGCGGAGAAGACCACACTTAGTCTCCAGGCTCACCCAGGCTCCATGTGTTCTGTGAGGGCCATTGACCAGAGTGTCCTCCTGCTGAAGCGACAGCAGGAACTCTCTATCAGCTACGTACGACATTGACCCTCATTGCTTATTTTGCCATGTTAACAACTAATCCTGTGCCAAAATGTTACATGGTGTTTGTATTGTAAATTACATAAAGACTGAGGGATAAGTGGAAGTAGATTTATCCACAAAACCCAATGTCTCAGAGTGTTTTCAGTATTTACATCATCACTGTGTGGACCTCCCATCATTCAGTGTGCTGACATACCCCTATTAACACTGGTGTTTTTGTGCAGGTGTACAAACAGCTGCCTTTACAGAAGATGTCAAGTTACACGTATGAGGTTGAAGACCAAGAGCCATATCCCTGCCAGATTGTAGTCAGCGCACCTCGTCGAGCGTCACGCTCAATCTACTTTGAACCTGATCAGAAGAACGACGTCTACAGCATCTTTAAAGTAGAATTTTTGTATCGTTTTGTTTGGAAGGGGATAAAATAGATATTGATCAGAGATATGTGGGCTATTGTATATTTATAAGATCTATTGATCTCTGTGGATTGCTTTCTTTTAGTACAGTATTTTTTCTTTACACTCTTTATTCTATTTCTCTATCTAGTTCATGACTAACTCTATTTCTCTCAGTCTCTATTTACCTCTCTTTCCTTCTCTCTTCTGTCTTTATGTATCGTTCTATCTCTGGCTCCTTCTGTCTCTGTTTATCTCTTTTGATTTTTCCTCTAGCTGCCTTGATCTAGCTTCATTTAGTATTTAACAGTTTACATGAGGTATAGCATCTGGGTTCACCACTAGCGATCAAATTCTATATAGTTTATGACTTGACATTCTCTCCTTTTGGTTTTATCATCACTCTGTCTCTTCTAGGAAATTGGAATCAAAATTGTGACCAACTCTGATGTGAAAAAACCTATTGACTGTGATGAACGTTACTTGGATACTTTTCCAGAAGGAGGTACGATTTATGTTTTGCAACTTGTATTGTCCACTGACTGCTCACTCAACTGCCCATTGATACTGGTCCCAGAATAAGAAATTTGTAATTTGACTGTGAAGTATATTTAACAGTGTCTTTTACCGATCACGCTGAAGTTCAACAAGAAGGAACTGGAAAGAAAAAGGAGAGTATTAGAACATACTTCCCTGAGACCTGGATCTGGGAGCTGTTTTTTGTTGGGTAAGTTGTGTAATTACTGTTTTTGTGTACTCAGATGTCCTAGACTCTCCTGTCCCCATGGCCTTCAACATGATGCCACAGAATTCAGGTGGCGCGCGGAAAGATAAAGATGAACACAAGAAGGAAACCGTCAGGACATTCTTCCCTGAAACCTGGATCTGGGACCTAGTTACTGTGGGGTAATCATATGAAACCATCAAGAGATTATAAGATTTTTCCTATTTTCAGACGTGCATTTTGAGTTGTCAGAGTATGCGTTAGGAAAAATGTTGACTTTTATATATAATTTTTATTTTACTTACAGTTTACCAGAGGCCCTGAAGTAAATGTTAAGTCCAGATTGCTCTATAGATATTTCCCCATGTGAAACTAATCTAAACTATGAAGCTATGTGAAACTTATACACACAAATACACACATCTTTTCTTGCAATAGCCAAAACAGACATGCTAGTGCTGTACCCCATCACTCACAGTAAGATTAGTAAGCTAATTGGCAAAATAAGTTTCTACGGACTTCAAATGTTTGTTTTACCACTGTTGATATGTTTAAACAACATCATGTGCCATGAGGTACTCTGTTTTTAGCCACTGTAACAATGTGGTTTAAGGGTTTGGCACTTTGTAAAAATTCAAAATATCATCATCCATCCAGAAGGGTTTTGTTTTTTACCAAAATATCTTGACAACGGTTGAATGAACTGCTATTAAAAAGCTACCCATACACATATTCATGGCTTGTAGCAGACTCTTCATGACTTTGATGATTGTCTAGGGTTTTCACTAATGCCACCAATTGGTCCAACTTATTCACTTATTCTGTGAAATAGAATCTACTGAATAGATCAACACATAATTATTGGTTGATAGTAGTTGTGGATCATGGTAGCAGCTGGTGGTGGATCGTGATAGCTGTGGTGGATTGTGATGGTGGTGGTGGCTGGAGACTCTTGCTTATTACTTTCTAGGATGGATTTGCATAAAATGTTGTACTGGCATTGACACTGACGTTGCTTTGTTACCAGACAAAGCAACCAAATGACTTTAATGATCTGCAGACTTTTCCCTTAGCACCACAGTGAGGTTTATCTGGTCTCTCAGGTGATTTGCAGTAAATCACTTAAGTTATTATTCCAATGACCAGCTAAACAATAGTCTGGAGCATGGTATACATGCTTCTTGGTTGCCTTAAATATTATTATTGTAATGATGTAAAACACACAGCCTCAGCTTCTAACATGGCTGCAGAGTCATAGTTATTTTTGGGTGCCCTGGTTGTGCAGGAGTCAAATTCCTGTCCACAATCTCTGACACAGTTTGATCTCTGACTAACATGATTTCAATCAGGAGAACTTGTAGAGAAACAAATGGCAATGAGTTCATTAGAATGAAATGAAATTTATGATATGGAGGACATCCACCCGGAGCTTAGACACTGATGGTGATGAGTAATGGAGCACGATTTGTGACATTTCACGCAGGGCTTCTGGTTGAAGGATGACGACCTGGTATCCAATACAATTGATCTTGGTACTGAACTGACAGCTGAATGACAAGAGGGAGAAAGAACATTTTAAACTTCGTCAATTTACTGATGATTGGCTTAAGGCAAGTGTGTCAGGTTGTGACTGGATGAAAAGAGAGAATGAGCTGGTGGAGCCTAGAGATAGCAGGACATGTGTATTTGACTAAGTAGGCATGCTCAGGAAGACAGTGTTCCTGAGTAAACCTTTGCTAAACTTAGTTAATGTAGTCATGATAAAACTTTATATAATTAGTGAGTCCTGTTCATTCTGCTAGGGAACTAAGGGATTGACCATCTGCCTCCATTTTGGCCTGTCCTAGGCTACGTGTTGGGCCTCTCTTCAAGTCAGATCCATCTCTTTCAACCTGTCACAGTTATTAAGCCCAGTTGTGTTACCCGTCTGGGGAAAGGAAAAAGAGGTTGCTGTGCAGTTCTGTGAAATCATCTTGCTGGTGGTGTGGCTACTGCCTTCGTAAATTCTGTTGGTCAGTTGCTCTTTGAAGTTCTCCTGCAGGACATTGCGTCGCTGCTAGGAGGTTGGTAGAGCTTGGATTGCAAGGTTTCCTTGGTGAGATGAGCTGGAAGCTGCAACTCTCCATGAAGTTGCAGGGAAAGAGAAGATGTGAGCTGGAGAAGCCAGGCTTCTCCCCTCGGCGATGCAGGGAAAGAGCTGGACACCCTTCTCCTCTCGAAGGATTGCAGAAAAGAGATAGAAGAGAGTGGGAACAGACCTTATATTGGCCCAGTGACCTCACAGGTCATGGGGCCCAGAGTGACCAATAGTTGAAGTTGAAACTTGTGTCCCTGGGGTGTTTTCACACCTCTGTGTGGCGCTGATGCCCCCTGGGAGACTGAGTTCCGGAGGGTCTGGTTTTCTCCGGGAACAAAGGGACATGTGGCTTCAGGCTTTTGACTGCACATACAGGCCGAACTTTGGTCTCCTAAAAACCATGTCCCAACAGCATCTAGGTTATTGGCAAAGTCCAGGTCTTCAAATTTGGAAAAGAGAGTTTCCTGAACGTCTCTGGGTTTATCAGCTGTTTCCTTCTGTGAGATCAAGTAGATGGAGAGCAGAAAGAGGAGTGGATAAATGATACATTCCTGTCATACACCAGACTCGCGTAACTGTTATTACTACTGCTACATCTACTGCTACCACTAATAATACTAATAATAATAACTTTATTTGTATAGCACCTTTCAAAAGAAATGTTACAAAGCACCTCACAAAGGAAGTGCAGTGCCAAGTTTGGTGCGATATGGACAAGCAATATGTGAAATATACAATTGGAAATAAACAGGAAAGCAGTGCCTTATAGTCGGTCAGGGCAAGGCTTAACAGGCAGTCTGTGGACGGAGTTCAACATGTCTTCCTCTGTTTTGGGATAAATTAGAGCAGTGGCCGACAACTGGCGACCCGCGTGTTAAAACTGGTCCGCCACCAATGATATCTGTCCCGCCAGATCGTTTCGATAATTTTATATATGTCACCACATTTTACTGCAAATTCATATTCATGTGGCCAGTTATCAGACTTTTTGGGAAATACCATGCCACTAGACGTTGTTGATTTGTTAATATGCTTGTCTGTTTGTGCAGTGAGAGTGGTTCAGTGAATGTGGAGAAGACTGTCCCTGACACCATCACTGAGTGGGCAGCCGGAGCATTCTGCGTCTCCTCTGTCGGCTTGGGCGTGGCGCCCAACATTAGACTGACGGCCTTCCAGCCATTCTTTGTCAGTCTCACCTTGCCCTACTCTGTCATCAGAGGGGAGGTCTTTACACTCAAAGCCACTGTCTTCAATTATCTCTCCAAATGCATTATGGTAAATATTTGAATGACAATGATGGATGGAATGACTTTCAGTTAGTTCCAAGTATGTAAAGATTGTCTGTGGGTAAGATTTATTCAAACTGTAATGGCTGTGAGCTCGTCAGAGATTTTATTTATGGGATAAATAAAAGATTTAAAATATTTAATGTACCTTGTGCCTTATACTTAACATATTTGAGCTGTGATGTATTTTTTGCCTGTCTGCAGGTGAAGGTAACACCGGCTGAGTCAGACCAGTACACTCTCAGAAACTGTGATGGCTGCCAGTACACTGTGTGTCTGTGTGGAGATGAGAGCAGGACCTTTTCATGGATTGTTACTCCAACTGCCCTTGGTATTTATGTTTTTTTTATATTTGTCGTGTTTTATTACAAATTATATATGCTATACAGTTCACGCCACACAATGAGCTGGCACTGTTAAAAGGACACTTGTTTTTTTTTGGACTGGACAACTCAACAATATTACGTAAATAATTATTATTTACAGTTAGATTGAATTTTAACTTTTTTCAATTATTATTACAATTCATATATATACACAAATACAAAAATCATGCTGTATTTTCATTCTGGTATCAAAATCAAAGTTTTAGAAACTTAATATAGTTCATTACATTAACCTTGATATTATGGCTTAGTGCAGTTTAACTTTAAAAACCATCAGTGGTGGAAAGTACATTTACTCAAATACTGTTCTGATTCTGAAGTGCTTCTACTGCTACTCTTTAATACTTGCTGTTCAGTGAAAAATATATCACTTTATACTCGGCTATACTTATTTAATGGTGATTAGTTGTTACTTGACATATTGAAGATTTTACTCAGTTCATGAGTAAATGAAATATGCATTGTCATAGATAAAACTACAGCATAAAGTCATTAAATGATTTTAACTACTGGAAGTTACCTCAGCTCCAAGCCCATGAAGAGCTTTGTAGTAGTATTTTGACCAAAAGCCTAGTTGGACCTTGTTTTGATGATAGTTTAGAGGCTGTAATAAGACGATTGGCAGAGAATTGGTAAATTAAACATTCATCCTCAGAGCAAGTAAAGAAACGTGTCTAAATGTCCTTTTAGAATTAATTTAATTTAACGTTGTCTCAATCTGTTTCAGTCACAGCTCTCACTACTCTTATTACAGAGAAATTATCCAATTGTCTGTCATCATTATCACCATGTGCTTTGCATATATTTAAGATGATTAGGTCCAATTCAATGCTATATACACTGCTCAAAAAAATTAAGGGTACACTTAATCGTCACAGTATAACTCCATGTCAGTTCAACTTCAGGGATATCAATCTGTCCATTTAGGAAGCACAAGTGATTGTGCATCAATTTAACCTGCTTTGGTGCAAATGAAGGTGACAACAGGTGGAGAGGCAGAGGCAAGACAACCCCCTAAATGGAAATGGTTTTACATGTGGTGGCCACAGACAGTTGCTCTCTCCTTCTCCTTCCTGACTGATTCTTCTCTAGTTTCATGTTCTGCTAGTGTCCCTGTCACTACTGGTAGCATGAGGCGGTAGCTGCAGCCCAGTCAGGTTGCACAGGTAGTCCAGCTCCACCAGGATGGATCATCCATACATGCGGTCACAAGAAGTGTTGCTGTGTCTCCCAGCACAGTCTCAAGAGCATGGAGGAGACACCAGGAGACCGACAGTTACACGAGGAGAGCTGGACAGGGCAGTAGAAGGTCATCAACCCAGCAACAGGGCCAGTATCTGCTCCATTGTGCAAAGAGGAACAGAAGGAGCACTGCCAGAGCCCTACAAAATTACCTCCAGCAGGCTACTGGTGTGCATGTTTCTGATCAAACTGTCAGAAACAGACTCCATGATGGTGGCATGAGGGCCAGACGTCCTCTAGTGGGACCTGTGCTCTGTTGTTAGGTAAAATCCTCAGTGATTGTCAGACATTACATTGGTGCAGTGGGCCCCTGGTTCCTCCTGGTGCAGGACAATGCCCGGCCTCATGTGGCCAGAGTGTGTAGGCAGTTCCTGGATGATGAAGGCATTGATGCCATTAACTGGCCCTCACGTTACCCTGACCTTAATCCAATTGAGCCCCTATGGGACGTTATGCATCGTCATGTTATGTATCATCCAACGCCGCCAAGTACTGCCACAGGAGTCCATGAGCTCACTGATGCCCTGATTCCCCCAGGACACCATCCTTGACTCATCAGGAGCTGCAGGCACGTGGAGGCCACACACACTACTGAGTCACATGAGTTGCCGTGATGATGCAAGTTGGACCAGCCTGTGATTTAAATGTTTTACTATGATTTTCAGTGTGGTTTTGAATCAAGCCCTCAGTGGGTTGATGATTTTGGTCTTTCATTGACCGTTGTTGCGTCATTTTGTTCTCAACAAATTATACAATGTATATCAGTAAATATTTAACATGAATAATTTGTTCATCAAGATCTGATGTGTAATTTAAGTGTTCCCCTAATTTTTTTGAGCAGTGTACTTTCAGTGATGAAGATAAAACAGAACAAGCTAATTAATCCCTGTTAAAGGCGCTGACAGCTGTTGTGTCTGCACTGCTGGAAGCAAAGACAGCCGTCTGTCGTCGTTACGCTGCCTGGGCTGAAGGCAGAGCGTTTCCATCAGCCTCCATCAGGCAGGATGGAGATGAAGCCCTGTGAATGCCAAATTGCACTCCTCTAACTCCCCCTTAGAGGAATGCTGACAATCACTTGTACTAACAAGTCAGGTAGTATCTCTGACGAAACACTCAGAAACCTCTCCCTCGGGGGGTGATCTGTACTTGTCCTCCGTGTGAAGGATTGTGGGCTGTGAGGGGAAGAAGGGAGGGGTGTGGGAGATGGAGCCGTATGGGAGAGAGGCAGCATAATAAGGCAACAAATGGGGATTAATGAGGGCAAATAAGATAGGAAGCAGGGGGAGGAAGTACAACACAGAGAGGAGGGATGGAGGAAGAGTGTGGATAATGAGCTGGATTGAAAGCAGATGGGAAGTGATATTTGCCTCTGTGTGCAAAGTGTGACTGTGACAGGGCAAGGGAGCTGTAACCAACCCGAGGCTTTCAGAATAAGAGCATGTTTGTTTGTGTGCACACAGGTGAGGTGAAACTGAAGGTGAGCGCTGAGGCCCTGAAGACTGACACACTGTGTGGCAACGAGGTGGCCACCGTCCCCGACATGGGCGGAATCGACACAGTGGTCCGCACCTTGCTGGTGGAGGTCAGTGCCTGTCACAACATGACACTTGAGCAGTTTGTCACAAGAGTCACCATTCCAACCACGGTTCTCTGAGTTTGATAAAGACAAGTCAGAGTTAAGCCTAATTTCATGTGCATGAATCAATTAAAATCAATATTATTCCCTAACATCTTGATTTCTTGTGTCTCCAATAGGCTGAAGGAACACCACAGATGGTCAGTCACAACGCTCTCCTCTGCACTGCAGGTGAGCGTTCACAGACAAGCAGCTATCTGAAAGCCTCCAGACAGACGGCCATGTTGACCCTCTCGTTCAGAGAGCTTAAAGGATGCATGTTTAAATGTCATTCTGCTCTGGAGACCTACGTTCGTCTGGGTCAGAGGTTAAAGTTCTCACAGATGTTTGTTTGGCATATCTTTACACTGATGCATTAACATTTAGCTCATAATTTGTAGTCAAACAAAAAAAGTATCATGAGTGGTGATTTTTTCTTTTTTTGCCTGACTGCATATAATTTAATATTAAAATGAATTAATATATATATATATATATATAATTAAATGTAAATATACTGGTTGCCTAACTTTAGTGTTAAGTCCATGATATTATCTTGTACTTCCGTTGAAATTGTTAGTTTGCTCACATTAAATCTGTAACCTGTGCAAAGTAAAGGATGACAGACATAATTCAAAAGACACCAGTTTTGAATCCTTCATTAGAAATATAATATTGTGTTGTATGGAAGTCTGAAAGAGAGCTCATTCCTTTTTCTCCTCCAGTTTGTGTCATGTGTTGTGTTTTCTCTGTTGCCAGAGGGACCAGTGGAGAAGAAGATCTCTCTTCTGCTGCCTGAGGTGTTTGTGGTTGGATCAGCCAGGGCCTCCGTCTCTGTACTGGGTTAGTAACATCAGGTTTCTTACTCTCTGCTGTCATGACTTAGTAGAGCATACCTCTACCCTGTCACATCTACCTTCCTCTTCTGCAGGTGATCTGATGGGCCGGGCCATGAAGAACCTGGACAAGCTGCTGGCCATGCCGTACGGCTGTGGGGAGCAGAACATGGTGCTGTTTGCCCCCAACATCTTCATCCTCAACTACCTGCAAAGCACTGGTCAGCTGACCCAGGAGATTCGTGACAGGGCAACTCGCTTCCTGGAGAGCGGTGAGTGGTTAGGACCGCCCCTAAAGTCAGTAATGTCAGAGAAACGTTTGAGATGGACTTACATTAGTGAAACTACTATTAAAAAAAGGTGAAGGCTTTATCCCATGGTTTTCTCTCTCATACCACCTTTCAGACAGCAGACCTGTGTATGACATAGCTCAACTCAACACACATTGTTTTTTTTTTTCCTCCCTTTATTCAAGAGTCTCTCTCTGGAGCAGGATTTACTGATTTACTGATGTTTAGATTTTGTAATGCTTTCACTCAAAACCCTGCGCTCGCAGTCAAATCTTTCCTGCTTGTGCTTAGATTTCCTGCTCTTCAGCTTTAGCTCTTCCCCTCGCAGCCACGCTGCTTTTGCGAGCATGTGAAATTATGCTGTTGGATTTGTTTCTTCTGGGCTTGGATTTTTTGGGGGCCACAAGTCTTCTAAAATTCCCTAACCAATAGGAGGCCAGGTGAAGTCACCAGGTAACCGTTGACCCTCACTGGACTGGAACTGTAAAGACTCTAGTCTACAGTGTGAATTACATAACTGATAAACATCTGGCCGACCACAGTCTTTCTGTGTTGAGTTTGCATGTTCTCCCCACGTCTGCATGGATTTACTCCCACAGTCCAAACACATGTTGAAAGAGCAAATGATCTCTGTATGTCGGCCCTGTGATATGTTCATGACCTAAACCTGCCTCTTGCCCAATGTCTGCTGGGATTGGCTCCAGCTCCCCAGCGAAACCCCCAAATGATAAGGGTTATCGATAATGAAATGGATGAATGGACTAATAAACATGAGATTTACACTGAATGAAATCTGAAATTTATCAGATACATTCATTGTCTTAATCCCCCAAGTGTACACTTTCTATTATCTCAGTGTAAATGGTAAATGGTTTTGTATTTATATAGCGCTTTTCTAGTCTTGATGACCACTCAAAGCGCTTTACAGTACAGCTTTACATTCACCCAATCACACACACATTCATACAGTGCATCTATTAGCAGCACTTTGTTGTTCTATGGGGGACAATTCAGGGTTCAGCATCTTGCCCAAGGACACTTCGGCATGCAGATGGGGAAGACTGGGGATCGAACTGCCGACCTTCAGGTTGGAGGACGACCACTCTACCCCTCAGCCACAGCCGCCCTCGTTCAGAGGGCGGCTGTGGCCTCGTGTCATTTAATACATTTTGATTCCTGATAACACCAGTTCTCCAAAGCTCCTGGTCAGCTTACGCAGGTCGACCCATACAGATAGACCCCTGACGTGGGGTTAACCCAGGTCACATACAGTTTAAATCTGGTCTGGTCTGCGTATTACTGTCAGTCATTATCTGAGTATTTAACCTTTTTTAAGCTTCAACAAGTAAATGCATAACTGATGCATTCAGGAAAACGGCTTCATTCAGTTGAAAATATAACGGCACCCAAAATGTCACTAAATCTTAACTATTTATGGCAACTGTGAATAACCAGTTTAATGCTAAAAGTCTTGTGGGATTGAAGGAGCCTAACAATGTTAATTTGACTGTGTGTGTGCTTGCGTGTTTGTGTCGCAGGATATCAGAGAGAGCTCACCTACAAGCACGATGACGGCTCGTACAGCGCCTTTGGAAAGAGCGATGAGTCTGGAAACACCTGGTCAGTAGAAATGCACACACTTGCTTCAGTAACAGGAACTATTAGATGCTGCTCAGGATACGTGCACTACACAAATGGATCGTTTGATTGTAATGACTTGAACAAATGAATGTAGAGCAGCAGCTTCTCTAAGATGCAAATCAAAACTTTCCAGTATTTAACTTGCACAACAATATTGAAAGTTTTAAACCAGTGACAAAATGTGTGGCATGACAAACTCACACAAAATGATATTATACATGTATTCTATATTATTGTGATTTAGCAACACATAAACCGCATATATACACTCTAGAGGCTTTTCATTTCATTATACATTTTTGGATGTATTTTATGATAATTCTAGTTTCTACATTTTAGTTGAGATCAAATAATTTTAAAGAATTTAGCCAAAACAAGAGTTGAATTTAGATGTAAGCATAAACTGAGAAGGAAGCACTTCTCTTAGACCTGACCGCTTTTTTTACGTCATAAACATACCACAATAAAGAATTAACTCCTAAACCTTTATTTAGAGCATTTACAGCTCAAATCTCACACTTTACAGCTCAAATCTCACACTTCATTTGACGAGAAAATAGAAAATGCCAAGTTGAAATGGTGGGAGTTAGACACGCGCGCACCCCCACACACACACACACACACATACACACACAGTGTCCTCTTTGGTGTTTGGCACCAGCAAGCATTCTAATAATTTTACTTTCTGAGGAACATGCCAGACCATATTAATATTTTCATGTAATGGGCTTAAAGCACGGAGCCTGCAGGGATTTAACAAACCCTCTGCTGTTTTGAAAGGGTGCTGGGCAGTTTGGCAGTTGGTGTGTGTGGGTGTGTGTTTGTGATTAGGAGAAACTAGGGCTCTTACTTGCAGTTACGCTAGAATTCCATCTGAATATTTGATGAAAATAGCCGCATGTAGTGATTTAGAACTTTGAAACTTTGATTAAAGTGTGAGCAAATATATTCACGTGTATTGTTTATATATTGCTGCACTGAACTATGCAGATTCTCCGCACTTTCTCCTGCTGAAAAAGCGGTAGAAGACGATGTCTGTGTGTTGTAAAGAAAATCAAGTGATCTCCGCAGCAGAATTAATGTTACCCTCTGCCTGCTGCACAACCCCTCACCTGAATAATATAGAGGACTTGTTGCTGTTGTGAAAGCGTCTGTGCAGAGAAGCTCTCCCTGTGTTGTGCATGCAAACAAAAACTGCAGATAAAGTCTGCAGGTCATGTCTAAAAGTGGCTTATGTAACATGATCAAAGAAACGACTGCTGTTTCCCTTAATGCCACTTTCTCAGGCATTGGTGGAGTAGGTGACTGAATATTGTGCTCGTTGTACATTCATCACAGTCACACATTTGTGAAAGGGTCTGGAACTCACCATCTTGTTTCTAAATGATAATGATTTAGCGGCCGTGGCACATATCAGTTGTTGGTTGTGATTAGCCCAGCCTGTCTGAGGACGGATGGAAATCTGAACGAGAGCATCTGAAAGAGTGAATAAGCGTGAGCTCGCTGATTGGTGTGGATTCCAGGCTACATTCACCATGTGAAACATGACTAAGTGATGGCTACTGTTGAATCTTGAGAACGCTATATGACAGTGTTAGTTTTGTGCTTCCACCTACTAATTCCACAAATGTCTGTGGATCGCATTTCTCACGAAGCGTTCAACTTTTCGGCTTCACACTTGTGTATTGTTTATGGCCAGAGGATGTTCAGTGCTGAGTTTGGTGCGATTTGGACAAGCAATATGTTCAATATTAATACAATTTGAATTAACAGGCATTGAGCCAGTGTGGGCGGGGCAGTGTGCCCTCAGTGTGTGAACAGAGTTCAACATGTTTTCCTCGACATCCTTTTATAAACTACAACACTGGTCGGCAACAGGCCCCCCCCCCCCAGACCATTTTAATGAGATTATTTTTATTTCAGCAGCATTCATAGCATCACTTCCTCTTCAGCGAGTTGTCTACAAAGTAAAAGCACAATGTTCGTTTTGTTGCTGCAATGCTTAATATCGAGCTGAATTACAGATCTTTGATTTAGAAAATGTGTGAACATGGGTCTGAAGATTTTGATTGTTTAACAGACCTCTGAAATAGCTGACATGTAATGTATGAAAAAATAACTGCAGCTCAGAAATCATTCAAACTTATACATCAACACGAAATGTGAACAATAATGATGCAAATTCAGTTTCATTTTATGAAAAACATTGACTATGAATTCTTCATTGTAGATAAACCAGGTGGGATGAACCAAATTTTTTCTAACTTCCCTCTGCACATAGACTGAAACAAGCATGTTTAGAACAGGCACTGCACTAGTTAATAGAATTTACCTTCAATTTGCTCAAGTAGTTATTTTATCCAGCTATTTTGAACCCACTGTAAACTACCTGCTTGATACCAAACAGCCGACAGACGAAGTTAGCGTTGACCCAGTCAAATTATTTTTCTTGCTTGAGACCAAACCAGAGCTGAAAGGAGATTAAATACGAGACTGGATCCCGAAAGAGGACAGAATGTGAAGATATTTCAATATTGTGTTAACAGCCTGTTGTACTGCCCCCAAGTGGCCAAAAAACAATTGCAGTTTGAAATATTTGAATGATTTATCATTGTACAATTCATTGTGTGTAGAACGTCTATAACTGGGATCCTTCAGAAGCCTGAGTAGTTTTTGAAAACCCAAACGTAAAGGCTGTGGATATTAAAATATCCCAGGAGCTTCTCTGTCTGCTCAGAGGAGATGTGTTGTAGACGCAGCTCCGGCCAAACAACAATGTGAATGATTTACTTTGTTAAAAATTTTTATGTGTTTATGTGCGTTTAACCTTCCAGGCTGACCTCTTTTGTGATGAAGTCCTTCGGGGGGGCGAGACCATACATTTTTGTGGATCCCAAACACATTACTGAAGCCAGGAGGTGGCTGGCAACACACCAGCAACCCGATGGATGCATCCGATCCGTCGGAAAGCTCTTCCACAACGGCATGAAGGTAATGAGCTGAGATATATCATATGCTTTTTAACATGGGTTCATATTCCAGCACTGGTGAATTTGTCCTGTAAAATAAAAATCACACGAGTAGCTCAGTGTGAGGATTCGTTGGAATAGAGAAGAGTCTCATGGAGCTGTAAATGTGAGCTTATCTGCTCTGCTGCTACACACAAGATAAGAACTTCAAAATGACATCCAAGTCTTTTCTGATAAATTTGGCTCAGTGGCAATAAAGACGCTTGTGACAACTTCAAATGATGTTTGGATGAGTAGAAGGATGAGTCTACTGGAAGAGTGTTTCATCATCGTGTATGAAAATATACAAAGCAAAACATATTTATATGTGTTGACATTGTTCATAAATATTTCTAATGTGGGGAGAACTGGAGTAAAAGACAGTTTTTAATTTAAGAAATTTCAATGATCATTTGAATAGTGTATTATTTAGTGTTAGCTGAGGTATTATTTAGTTACAAGTTAGCATTCACCTCATAATGTTCTGTGTGTAGCACTCTGAAACTGTCAACCTAGAAATTACACATTTTCATGACACTTATTTAACTCCACCAAGGATGTTTTCATACCCGTGCGTTTGTTTGTATGTGAGCAAGATTATGCAAAAACTACTTGACGTAAGACCACGAAAGTCGGATGAGTCCAAAAACATCAGATTAAAATGTAGTGCAGATCCTGATCAGGGGGCGAATACAGGATTTTCTCTTCACTTTCTTCAACATTGAGATGAGACTTTTTTTTTAAAAATATTTTCACAGTTTTCTCAGGAAATGATTTATGAATCTTAATTAAAAGAATCTATCATTTAGGGAACGTATATCTATGAGTGTGTGAAATGTGCTGCAGCTTGATGGACTGTTGGGCCTTGGTGGAGGTGCTGCGTTCTCCTGAGAGCCATTCCAGTTTTACATTTTGTTACATTTTTGAGATTCTGAAACTCTTTGTTAGTTTGTGTTCTCGAAGAACGCTATGACAATGTCACTAATGTTATATGAAGTTAAAACAAACCAATAACAAAAATATCACACGGCACTAAAATGTAACAAAAATATAACTAACAGTTTGCATGTTCATTATTGAGAGAAAGAGTGTTGACGTTTTTCAGTTCAGTGAAAAGAAAAGCCAGGTTGCTAAGTTAGGGAACTGACGCTTCCTGTGTTTCCACAAGGGAGGAGTGAGCGATGATGTGTCCCTGACGGCTTACATCACCGCCGCCATGCTGGAGCTGAATGTCAGCACCACGGTGAGTCTCATCCGTCTCAGCTTTCCATGTTCAGGCTCGGTTGACCTCTCGCTGCTGGAGCTGTGGGTGTTCGTGGGTTGAACTCATTTGAAATCTGTCTGATGAAATATTTGTTTTAAAATCATCTTCAAAAAGTACATTTTTAAAACTGCCTGTACCGGGAGCCAATATTTATGTTAATTTAATGAGTTATTTTTAGAATGCATCATTTTGATGATATATTTGTAGACAGGAAGTTAAACTAAGGAGCGTGTCAATATTCAGAAACTACCTGACTATCTGTTTTATGATGTCTTCATTAATTACGACAGAAGTTGCTTTAAGTTCAACTCCAGCAAGTCCAGTTTCTGGAAGCCTTCAGAGAAACTGGTTCATTCATTCTCTCTGTCACACATGCTCCTGTGCACGGCCTCATCTTTGCCTTTGCTGGCTCTTTGACAGGATCCCATCATGCAGAAGTGTCTGAGCTGTCTGAAGGCAGCAGTGGCCGGTCAGATGGACAACCTGTATACCACAGCCCTGCTTTCATACACCTTCTCTCTGGCTGGAGACCAGGACATGAGGAGCAAACTCATCACATACCTGCACCAGAAGTCCAGCACAGAGGGTAACGCAGAGTAACCACCAGCAGCACGTGCACTTCTTCTTCTGTATTTCACACAAACTAATTTCCTGCCTCCATTGAGCAGCATGAACACTGACACATGTTTTTGTCTCTACAGATTTAACACAAAACACATAAAGTAAATAAAAGAAATCCTGAAAGTGGTTGGCGCTCTAGTTGAAGTGGCAGTCAAATGTACACATATTGAAATAATTTAAAATGATAGATAAATATATGCATTGAATGAAGCTGAAGTGATCATTTCAGTGGCCATTGAACTGAAAGGAGTTGAGGTGGCAGCTGAAGTGTTGATGATAAACTGTCTTGTAAACAGAGGTTAGATGAATGTAACCCTGAAATCAAAGGTTATAAAAAGTGAAACAGTGGAAGCTTTGGATTTTTTTGTTGTTAGGTAGGTTTGATCATTTGCTTCTGAAACACTTTTTATCTTATTTGTTGTTGCGAGGGGGAGGAGTTTATCGGTTGTGTAGTTTAGGCTGCTCTTACTAGTTTTTCCAGGATTACCAACCCTAGCTTTAAAGATAAATGGATTAATACAGTTGATATGTCAGTTGATGTGTAAAATATGTTTATTTGGAAAGTGAAAGTGAGAGTTGAATGCTCTGACACAGGAAGTCCCATTATTTAATTAATTATTTTGATATTATCTGTGGACATTTTTACAACAAATCAAGCCTACCATGATTTTTCTAGTCCTTTGTAAAACTGAGATATTAAGATAATCTCTGTAATCCGCTGTAGAGTTTAGAGAACATCTGTGGGCAGTAGACCTACATGAACACATGAACCTGCTAACGGATGATTCTTCTGTGGTGACTGACAGGGAGCACCCGTCACTGGGTCAGAGCCGGGGCCTCAGAGAAAGGCCTGGACTCTCTGGAGGTGGAGATGACCTCCTACGTGCTGCTGGCTCTGCTCTCAGGTCCCAGCATGCCTGACTTCGGGTTGGACTACTCCTCTAGCATTGTCCGCTGGCTCACTCAGAAGCAGAACCCATATGGCGGCTTCTCTTCCACGCAGGTATGACAGACGACACGCAACACCGGTGGTTTATGGGAAACTCTTGACCCTTAATTGACTCTAACGACACGTTTACCCTTCTTCCTCAGGACACAGTGGTGGCCCTTCAGGCACTTTCTATGTACGGAGCTGCCACCTACAGCCAGGAGGGCAGCACGGCAGTGAAAGTGACATCATTAGGAGGCCTGAGCAAAGAGTTCACGGTGAATCAGAGCAACAGGCTGCTGCTCCAGGAGGAGAAGCTGGATGAGGTCCCTGGAGAGTACACAGTCAAAGCCCAGGGACAGAGCTGTGTGCTGGCACAGGTACAGAAGTTAATGTTGAAGGAGAAATTCAAAAGGAAAATGATTGAAAATGGTCCTGAGTCCTGCAGCGACTCAGGGCCTTTAGTGCATGTCATCACTTCTGCTACAGGAGCCTCCATCTGTCCGGACCAAACAGGATGGCTGAAGTAGCCACAATACGTTTCTGGTTGTCCCTCCTCTTCTGCTATGCAGGGGCGTCGCCTGTCTTGGGCGTTTTTTGTTTAGCCCAGAATTATTTGTCGACCACGACTTTCATCGCTGAGTCAATTGGCAACTGAACATCGACCAGCAGTGAATACGTCCGATCACACTGGCTGCGAGAGTGACGCATGCTGGTCACATGATAAACATTTTCAGGGGCACATTTAATCTCGAAAAGTTTTTGTACCATTTTTGCTGAGGTTTCAGGTCTGAAATATTTAAATTTAGTTAAACCTGACACCGTCAGACTGTCTAGTTGACGTAGTTAATTTTAGAGTAAAAGTAGTTGTTTGACTGGTTATTATATTATATGAAGCTCTATGACATCATTAGATCATTTATAGTCGAAGCAGATGTGCAACAACTCAGACATTTGAAAAAACTACATTTAAGCGAAGAATGTTGGAAACCACTGGTTAAGTCTTTCACAATGTGTTTTATCAGCTTCTCATACTATCTATTGTATAAAATCTTAATTTTAAAAAGGATCTAAAGCTATCTAATAAATGCAATGGAGTATAAAATACAATAATTATCTCTGAAATGAATCAGAGTAGAAGTTTGAAGTAGACAAACCTGTACCCAGTGCAGGGGGAGTGACTGCAGCTTCAGCAGAGCAACTCCTGACATTTCACCTCCTACTCAGTGGGAGTTTGAATTGAAATGTACCTCAATCACGTGTTAGCGACACATACTCAGGACAGTAAAGGGTGTGTTCACTGTGTTATGTTGATGAGTGTGCACGGATGTTTGTGACATTCCGTCTCTGCACAGATCTCCATGCATTACAACATCCCCCCTCCCCCGGACTTCTCCGCCTTCAACATCTCTAGTAGCACCATGGCCAAGTGTAATGCTAGCAGACCCCAGCTCATCCTCTTTGTGCATGTCAGGTAGGTAGGTAGGTAGGTGTGTGTGTGTGTGTGTGTGTGTGTGTGTGTGTGTGTGTGTGTGTGTGTGTGTGTGTGTGTGTGTGTGTGTGTGTGTGTGTGTGTGTGTGTGTGTGTGTGTGTGTGTGTGTGTGTGTGTGTGTGTGTGTGTGTGTGATTGATTATTTGTTGCAGATTTCTTGTTTCAAACTAATCAGATCTCATTGGTTAATCTGCTAATTAGTTTTCTGCTAATTTCTTTTATTTAAAGAATGTATCCAACTATTTATTTTTGGTTTTAGCTTTTTTGAGCCTCTTTCTCCTCGTAATGACAAACAACTCCACCTCAGTCAACTGTGACCCACATGTGAGATCTTTTGTCCATGAGCACGTGCTGAGGCGACACACAACAAACCCAGAAACCATGTCTTTTTCTTAGTTATTTTTATATAGACTTAGACCTGCTCAAATTAATAAATGATTACTTTCATGTAGTATTCATTTTTTTTATATCAAATTTTATGTGCTGAAGCATAGAGCTAGAAGAACAAGAAAACCTAGATTGTGTGTGTGTGTTTGCAGGTACCAGGGCAGGAGAGAGGAAACCAACATGGTGATCATCAACATCAAACTGTTGTCTGGCTACATCCTGGATAAGAGCTCCCTGGATCTGGTCAGTCTGTAGCATAGGTTTTATAAATTGAAAAAATAAGAGTTGGGCACCAGACAGGGCTTCTTCACCTGTCAAAAATGTTAATATCTCCCGGTAAGAGAGTTAACCCAGATAGCTCATTTACCTAACTACAAAAGGCATCAGGAAAAAAACGGTTTGTATATAATATGCCATTCAGTTCATCATTCAATTAGTAAAGGTGTGTGTGTGTGTGTGTGTGTGTGTGTGTGTGTGTGTGTGTGTGTGTGTGTGTGTGTGTGTGTGTGTGTGTGTGTGTGTGTGTGTGTGTGTGTGTGTGTGTGTGTGTGTGTGTGTGTGTTGGAGGGGGGAGTTAGGGTCCAATGAAAAGGTAAAGTGAGGGAAATGTGTGTTCTTTATGGTGGTCCTTTAAGGCAAAGGGAACTCGGTGAAGCCAGGAGAGTTTCAACAGGGAGACTTAGCTTGTTTGGGTTCATCCAGGATAGAGGGAATCACGTTCCAATCCGAGCAGGTTACCACTTCAGGCTCCAGGGATCAGCTTTTTTGCCTCATGGTCCAGGGCCATTGTGAAATAAATCCAGCCGGTTCTTGGATCAACTTTACAGGCACTAGTTTATCTTTTTTGTGATCTCCTTCCTACAGTTACTCTCACTTGCATGCTTCCACTCCATGCTGCCTTTGTTTGATTTTCCCTCTCCCTCCTGGCTCACAGGTGTGTCCAACTTATCATCTCCCTCGCCCCTCCTTTTCCTGTTGAGGAGTAAAGGGCCATTCTGTCCTTTTAGTTTTCTCCTTTCTGCTACAAGTCATTCAACAGAGGCAGCAGTTTACACACTGAGCCGTTAGGGACCCATACTGTTGGTGTTGTTGATCATGTTAAGATGATTCGCTGAGTGTGTTTTTTTTATGTGAGAAACTCATCAAAGTCTCTGTGCTGCTGCAGCTGAAGAGCGACCGCTCAGTGAAACGTGTGGACGTGGAGGAAGGATACATCAACATCTACCTAGATGGGGTACGAAGCTGTGTGTTTGTCTGTCTTTGTGTGTGTGTGTGTGTGTTTCTGTGTTATGAGAGGTCTGTTCTGTAATATTTGAGTTAAATGGTCAAATTGAATTTCATCAGCAGCCTGATTTGTGTTTGTGCAGCTGAAGAAGGACGATACAAAGATACACAGTGTGACTCTGGAGGAGGATATTCCTGTGAGGAACCTGAAGCCAGCTGTGGTCAAAGTCTATGATTACTACCAGACAAGTAAGAACCTCTTCAACATCATTTTCTCTTGATTCCTCGTGTATCTGATCAGTTTCCTTCACTATAAAGCCATTTTCAGACCTGTCCTCTGGAGGAACTCCAGAGTGTCGGGTCCAGACTTTCTCCAGAGGTTTAGTTTAGATTCTCCACTCAGTCCAACACTGCAACAAATCCTCCGCAGCATTCAGGAGAGGGGGAGTGCAGAGGCAGGAGATCACGTGTTTTGTTTACAGCACATCGACACTTAAGTCGTCTCTTGACAACTTCGTCGGTGTCTTCTACGCGTGTGGCTCTGATATTTTCATCCTAAGATGTTTGTATTCCTTTTGTCTTTTCTTGTTTGCATCTGTTGCATCTTCAACCCGACCAGGGTGAATACTGTAGAGGATCTCCTGCTGTTCTCTCACATACACTCCACTGGACTTTTTGCAGGCTTCTCAATTTGCTCTTTTCGTGTCACTCACAGCACACTCCGTTTTAATGATTGGTTTTCTTTGCATTTGCAGGTGATGAGGCAGTTACTGACTACACATCCCCCTGTGCAGAGAGTAAGTGCAGAAATCATTTACTTGTTCTACATCTTATTTTTGGTCCTGTGAACCTGATATCTCATGAACGAAGAAAATCCACAAGCTGAAAGGTCCCGTTAAAGAATTTATTTGCCAGTGTTGTTTTACGCACGAGGCTCCATCTTCGACCTCAGACTTCTGTTGAAGAACATAGGCGCCCTCTTAAATGCCAACAATCCATTTTAAACAAATCACGTGATGTATCAGCAGAAGAATATATATATATATATATATATATATATATTATTTCAGGTGGTCAAAGGTCACTGTGACCTCATGTGAAATAATGAACACATGGAAGGACGAAGTCTGAAACTCAGTTGAACTTCAATAACCACAAGGGTCCCAGGTCAAACAATGAAACGTCTGCAGTGTTTTTCTTATAATACTGACTTTGAAAGCCGATATAACACGTGTGTATTTTAAATGTGAATAATACGGTTTTCTCTGCAGGTGACAGCATCAACCAGCTGTAAAACACCCACCTGGAACTCTGCTGCAGTCCTGACAGGACCTCTGTCGGTTAGAGGAACACTGTGTTAGAGAAAGAAACCTCCTAGATGTTTATTTTTCTCTTTCTCCTTTTAAACATTTTTAGCTTTTTCAATGAGTGAATCCAACTTTTTGTGTAATTTTAGGAAAACATTTTAACTTTTTGGCTTTTCCTTTTTGTTCTACTTCCTGGTATCGGCTTGTCCACTCAGTAATCACTGCTTCGTTCTCCTCAACACTGGAACCTTTATTATAACCCATTGAATTCAAGAATGCAGACAACACTCTGTAACAGCTCTGTTTTTAATAGATTTGACAAAATCCATATTATTCATACCTGAAAGTGACGCATGAGACCTACAGGGTACCAAGAACACAGTGTGGTCCGAGTAGTGTATATGTTTGTGTATGAAACAGGAACTACTTTCTAGAAAAAAAAAAAAAGTACAGTCACATGAGTGCTAAGCGAGTAATTCTGTGTTCTGCTGTAGCAGTAATAAAAAAAAAAGGTAGATTGATACATCACTACCATACAATTTAAAATGTAACTGACTGACAATAAAATTTCTAAAATGACAAAAATAAGTAAAAATTGTACTTGTTTTCAATAGTAAGATCATGTTTTTATGATTCAGGCATCCTCTACAGTATATTTAGATTCCTTTCTTTTCAACATATATAACAGTAATGTATATACCATCTACTATCAACAGACATGATTTAACAGCCTTGCCAGTGTTGAATAGTTTGGTTTGAACATGTTAAAAAGGCAAGGGGGACAGAATATATTAAGGTCTTCTACTTCATGTTCTAGAAGTAAACATGTCACTACCTCAGGCACCACAATCATAAATTATCATCACTGTACCGACACATGAAACACAACAAAGGTTCCACATGCTCCATAAATCACAGCGTCAGGTCTGTCCTCTGCTTCGACACAGCAGAAAACAGCATCCGGTGTCCCACCACAAACCGATTCACAAGGTGACGACGGGCAGGCTCCGTCGGTTACAGTCTGTTAAAGCTGAAGATGCAAGGCTTCTTTATCCGTCCTCGTGCACGCAGGCCTCCGCTCACAGTGGGGATTCAAAACGGGAAGTGACATTTTGCAGAGTTTGGTTGAGTTATTCTCGGATGATGGTATTTAATAATGTGGCGGCAAATTAGAGTAGATCATTTGTTGTTTTTAAGGGAAATAAGATGAGTATCGTTTTTTTAACTTGAAATAATGTACTGTAGAATATGTGAATAATAGTCTGCAGTCTTTTGCAAACAAAAAGTAGGCAAAGTACGTTATGAGTTATCTCTGCAATAATGAAAGTAAAAAATATTAGGAAAATTTATGGTTCTTTTTCACAATCCACGTTCCAGCTGGTTTAGTCGCAGGAACAAGAGATATCAGACTTTTGGTCTTTGGTTTGGGTCAAGAGAGCAATATACTACACTTTGAATAATGCAGCTCAGTAGCGCCTTTCATCAGATCCTGCTTTACTGGTAAATGCCCACATCCTTCAAACCACCAGTTTGCAGCAGACTGAAGTTGACAACATGACAGATTTCCTCAGGGTTATTTAACTGTTTGTTCAGACTGATCAGGACTCCTCCTGGCTGGTAAGTGATTATAACTTAAACTGGGGAAATGCTCATTTACAAACACATTTAGTGTAATCAGGGTTTTAAATGAATGCTGATCCCCAATGTGATCAGCGCCTCTGATATACCTGCCTTTAATAATGCTACAGGTAGACGTTCCTTTATAAAGAAGTTAACCTCATGCGTATCTGTCCACACGGCATTACCGCTCAGAAATGCATTTTGATGCATTCAAATGATTGTATCCTTCCAGTGAGGCTGTGCTGGACTCAGA
Source organism: Verasper variegatus (assembly GCA_026259375.1). Taxonomy (NCBI): domain Eukaryota; kingdom Metazoa; phylum Chordata; class Actinopteri; order Pleuronectiformes; family Pleuronectidae; genus Verasper; species Verasper variegatus. Next base: position 6,801,788 of record CM048047.1, on the reverse strand, counting down.
CACATCAGTAACAACACGTAGTCAAGGCACAGTTCTGAATTGCATTGGTCCATATTGTTGATCGTGTGCAGTCCTGTGTGAGGGTGGTCTCTGTAGCGCCCTCTAGGGGTTGTTGCTTTAGGCTGGCAGTGCTAATGATAATGAAAGGCTACTTGGAAAACAGTCAAGCTTCTATTAGTGTGTTTGTGTGCACACGTGGACTTGCAGTTTGCACCTGGAGGTGGCGACATGATGGCGTCATACAGACACAATGGGATATTCCTGTTCAACGTATTCACCAAGGACACCAAGAATGTGACAGCTATGGTTTAACCAATATACAGTTGTTGGTGTTTTTGGGGAGTCGACCTCGGCTGATTCCTCCGGCTCGTGATTGACCACTTTTTTGAAACAAAATTATTTCAATTATTTAGATTTTAAGGACAATGGAAAATCCAGAGAATATTCCAGCTCCAATTGAAGCATGTCTCACCGTAGTTTCACGTTTTTGGATAACATGCTCATTTTCTTTCTTTAGAATAAGATATTAATAACCCTTGTGTGTGAGTGTAGGCTAAATATGGTGCTTTTGCAAATGGGCGATTAGCTTTAGCTCAGAACAAAACGGAAAAGGTAGAAAAGCTTACGGTAGTCTGTCTCTGTCCAAATATTCAAATGTTTCAAAATAAGGCTAATTGGTGTGTTTTAGAGCCAGTCTTTATCCTATGCAAATGAGTGCACCATTTTTCCTTTAGGCTTCTGTCAAACTCCATATTGCAAAAAAACCAGAGCATGAACTCCTGAGCTGTAGTGGATCCAAGTCTAACAAAACGGCTCCAATTACTTTGTTGTATGTGAAATAAAATAAATTGGGTGAATCTCCGGAAACCTTCATTATAGCTGAACTTGATTTCGTGTCAATCTATAGGAGCAGCACTGAGGTGAAGTGACCGCTGTGCACATGGAGGAAGCAGTGCTTTACTGTGTCGCTGGACTCGTAGATCATCTCCAGCTGACTGACTGATTTCTTTCATAATTTATAGATTTGTACAACATTTTGAATACAACTCTTTCAAATATATTTTTAAAAACGCTTCCACCCCATGACGATTCTTTCAAACTCTTTCTGTCTAAACTCAGCATAGTCGTGATGGAACAAACAAAACATTGGCATTATGTCATTTGGCAATTTTCTCAAAAAGTAAAAAAAAAGAAGAGTAAAACGAAACAAATAATACAAAAGGTTCAACAAACGGTAACTACAAGATCTCCATTTGGCAATATAGAAAGGCTTTTGAAAAGTCTCTGACAGGTATACATTTTGGTTTATATACAATAGTGTGTGTGTGTAAGTGTGTGTGTCCTTCAAGGGCTCCCTTTTTAAATCCAAACAGAACGACATAGAAAATGTTGAGGTGAACATCTACATGGTAAAATCAAACTGAGATTAAAAATGAGTAACAAACAAGGCGCTGTGTCTGCTGTGGACTTGAAACAGGGAGGGCCTGTAGAGTCTGTCCCTGCCGAAACTATTTGCTCATCACCTGTACTCTGACCACTGTGCCACGTGTCTCTTAGTTCATGAACTGTGTGTATCCCTCGGCTCCTGTGACGATAACATCCATCCAGATCCTCATGGCCTCTGCTGAGGGGGCCACCATGTAGTAGAGCCGGTCGTGGGTCTTCACGCAAAAGGTCAGCGAGGTGTTGGGGCTCTGAAGGAGGAGTAAAAGAAAAACAAGATGAGAACACTGCTGCACTCACCAAACCCACAGATTGTTTTTACAAAACTATTCAGACTCCGTACTTTTTGCTTTATTGTGTTGTGAAGGTCATTTTAAAGAGATAAATGAAAGGGAAATTCTGGTATTTTTACTTTTAATATTGGTCCAATTGATCGGTTCTGTCGGCCACCATGAAAGGCTGGCAGTGGCAAAAAAATGGGATCTTACTGCGACAGTTCACGAAATGTCCATTAAATGTGATTTTTTTTTTTGGCAATACATGGCTCAAAAACACAGAATAACAATGGACATTTCGTGAACTGTTGTAGCTTCTCCATCAGGTACATTGTAGCCACTGCCACTGCAATGCAGCTGCCTGCTGAGTTTTTACGAGTACCATTAATTTACACACCAACATTTACTAACATAGGACCCAGGGTTTTTTTTGTCTTTGTAATATGACACTGCAAGTGACACGTAAAATCAAAATTCCAGAGCGGGACACACACACACACACACACACACAAATGACAAGATGTGTCAGACTGTAAAGAAATATTGTTCTTACCTGGATTTCCCTACATGAGTTTGTTTCATACAAAGATTAACTGTTCTTAAAAATTTAGTGAGGATATTTTCCTCTGTTACAGTAAAAGAATATGAATAAGAAAGCTGCTGTTTTTGAAACCACTCCACTGGGTCACATTGGGATCACTGACAGACAGAGGGATCAAACAGGATTAGCAACGCAAGTCACAAACACAAATGATTCAAACCAGTGCACTTTCTGCTCATTTCTTTTTCTTTTGTTTCTGGTCACCATGCGTCGTCGCCTCCCTTTCTCTAATGACCACAAATGGTTTGTACACACAGGGTTCAGGGGGGGGTTACACCATAGACTGTTTATAAAGAGGGTAACACGGCAGAACGGAGAGCGCGGATACATACACTGGTCATATTCAAGTTGAAAAATCCCCTCTGTGACAACGGCCAACCAAAGCAAAAGCACAAACAGGGAGAAAAGAAGCAAACCACAGGAGCAAAAAAAACACGTTGAATGAAAATAATAAGAGAAAACTGTGAAATAACAGAGAAAATGGTCATTTTCCGACTTGATGGAAATCATACCTTTGTGGCACTGCGGAGGTGATCGTAATAGACCTCTTCTATTGCCTGGAAGTAGATCACACCCTTCAGTTTGGTCTCATGTTTATCTGTGGGGAAGAAAAATATATTGAAAACAACAACAGATGTGTCTTGGCGGGAAAAGACAGAGCACATCACTTCTGAGTCACCTGAAACAGCGACAGTGAGAACACACGATGCGGTCATTAACAAAAACAGAAATCATACTTTGATCATAACCAATCTATGGTTCATGATGATGGATGGAAAAAGACAAGCACAGCACTTTTGGCTGTTTTTAAACCAATGGTGCTCTCATTGTGTTTTCAGACTTGACTGCATTCTTACGCTACTCTGGTACATCATTGCAGTTTGTTTCATCAGCCACTGCAGAACTGCAGTAAGGAACCGTTAGGGAACTCAACACCCCTCTCTACCTCCAGGCACAAACACTCCACAAGCCAACTTAAGAGTAGTAGGTAGAAATGCAGCGCTTCATTTCGAGGAATAACACTTTCCTCTTAACACGCAGCTATTATCTGCTAATGACCTCTTTAGCATTCAAATAACCCTGCATTTGCATCTCATTTGAATTCCACTGCATCCAAATCACAAAAAAATCTGCTTGTTACTGTGATTAACGGGAATTAGCGCCGCTCATGACGAATGCTCGTCACTCCTCGCTAACTCAACTGTTCAAGGTCAAGAGACAAGGGTAAGCGATGCATCTCAATCAGCGTCCTCAGAGAGCGCTGCACTGTGCGCATGTTAACTACTGCCAAAGCAATCTCAGAACACCTCCGCGCCCTGGCTCACTTTCAACACGGTAACGCTTTAAGAAGCTTTAAGCGGAACCTTCTGAGGACTTCAAAGACCCGACAGCAAACAAGTGTCCCAGAGCTCGCAGAGCCGAGATCAATTCCACGAGTGTGCGCGCTACATACGACACCTGCTCAGGGTGTGGAGGACGCATGTTCTCACCGTCACTCCTGTGTGGCAGCAGATTTCTGCCTCTTTACATGTTAAACCTTAGAACCATCTTCCATCTGTGACCTGTAACATTTCCATATCGATGTTATATCGTGTTCTGACTGTGTGATGTGGACTGCTGTAACACAAGATAACCCTTCAACAGCTAACCTACAGGAATATATGATTAAAAAAAAAAACATTTTAAGGACCTTCTATGTAAATTGCCTTGAGATAATGTACTTGGTGCTATACAAATAAAATGTTATTTAATTGAATGAATGAGCAGGGACACTTTGCAATCATCATAATAAGTACTTCAGTGCATTTGAGATACTTGTATACATACATTTTAATATTATTTTTTTCACTTAAGTATCGTATTTTTGTAACTGCACTGCATTACAGATTAGAATTTTACTCCAACAATCAGATGGCCTCAATTATCACATCCACTCAACCAACTGGCTTTTACCTCACGTAAACTTCCTGTAGCAATTGTATTTTTATTTTGGTTGTAGTTATTTTAATTGTATTCTAAGTTTGCAAAATTATGTTTTTTACTCTTCTTTACAATTTGATAATGTTGATTCCTAATGCTGATTGTTCTCATCCAAAGTTGTTTTTAATGCTTTTATTTTGTTAAATTCTGTTGTAAAATCAAATTGTTTATTTGTGTGCAGCTACGTTGTTGTTGCTTTTCTTTCCCCTCTTTTGAATTTAGACATTTATCAACTATTGTTATGTTGTAGTATTGTTAGCTAGTAAAGCATCGGAATACTTCCTTTACCTTTAACCATAATAAAATACAATGAATTACTTGTTATATTGAACAGCATTATATCACATTATATACTGTGTATACTGTATTATATTTAATATTACAAGGTGATGCTGTTTTCCCTACACACCTTCTACCTTTACAGCAGCTGCACGTCTCTAGCCTGATGGTGAATAGAGAGTGAATCCACTTTGACCTGCCATAGTTTTTGCAAGTTTACGTTATATATTTGTTTGCGGCAGACAAAACCAATTCCTGAACAGTAAAAAATATTTTTTTTGATACTGATGCCTAAGTGAACCATCTGTCAAAAGGAACAAATCATCAGAGTCCCTCACTCAAATTATCTCAAATAATTCCGACTGCTTCAAGAGCCAGATGGTGTGTCTGAGGAGGATGAGACCACTCTGCAGCCGAAACCTCACAGAGCTGAGCACGGGGCTCAGAGCACTGAAACCAAATTAGAACATGAATCTCGTGTCTTCACTGTTCTCACCAACATAGTAGGAGAGGGTCCTTTTGAGGCGGTCGAAGACGAACCAGCGTTTCTTCCAGGACTTTATCTTGCCCCCCATCTTGACCAGGTAGCCCTTGCACATCTTCTCATTGAGGATGACGTGGTAGCAGGTGTCCACGCTGTGGCCCGACGACTCCACGTGAGAGCGCAGGTCGAACTCCTCCTTCCTGATGGGCAGGTAGCGCGTCATAGGACGGGCCTGGGATCAATCAAGACAAACATAAAGGAGAATAAACAACTTGTACAAAACGGTGGGTGCACTGTCATAATGAGATGGGGCAGTATTGGTTCATATTTTAGCCAGTACAATCTAATAGGTTGGATATGACAAAGATTGGTTACAAGGGAAATTAAATTCCTTTCTTTCCTGCAGAGGTTTAGTGTCCTTCAGTGGTCCCAGGGTTGTTTTGCATACATTTTTTCTTTAAATTATGTATACCCCAAAAATTGGAATTGTAATCATGTTGAATACTGGCACATATCATTGCCATGATCATGCCATTTACCAGTCTGAAAAAAATGTATATTTACCTTCCAGGTAAATACAGGTGCCCACATCTGTGAAGCCCTGTCATGTTTTCAGCAGAGAGCTGAAGTGATTTCACACTTTTTTACCGTGCAGACTGAATTAAGTCTCATTTCACTGACCTGAGAGAAGTTCTTGGCCCTCATCTTGACCTCCTTCTCCACAAGCTGCTGCCGGTGGAAAGTTTCATCCTGCAGCCTTTTCTCTGCATCCTCCCTCCTCCTCCTCTCCTCCTCCAGCATCTGACGGCGAACCAGGCTCTCTCGCTCCTAGAGGAGAGTGCTTTGGTTAAATAAAAGTTTTTGATCTTTGAAAGGCATTAGCAGGGCAGATTTTTTCAGCCAGAACTCAGCACTCACATTCATGCATTCATTTTAAACAAAAAAAAAACAGCATCCAGCACATTGCTGTCCACTTTCTGAGCAAAATGCTGGTCCTCAGACATTGACTTCCTTCAGTATAAATGGGAGTTTCAGGTGTTAATGAGCTTTGTGATAATTAAATAAAGTTCTAAAGCTTTTAAACATGCATAATATGCCTATAGCCATTTTTCCACTGGTAAAACCCCCACTAACATCCACTCTGGGTTTTGTCTGCAATGGAAATAGATTCGATCGCCATTCACTCCAGGGTCAAATGACTCTGCAGACATGGAAATGTGAAATCTGATTGAACACTCATTTAACAACACAGAGAGGTGAGAGAGCGCTCAGTTTTCGGCGTGTTTGACGCTCCAGGGGAGAAAAAATAAGCCGAGGCAAACTCCTCTACTGGTAACAGAGAAGGACTTCATGAACTTTTTTAGCAGCCCTGTGTTTAAAAAAAACCTGCATGCTAATTATGGTGTAAAAGAACGTTTAGGATATAGAAAAAGTGTGATGTTGACTTAAATCACCTCAACTGACTCAATCAATACAGTATAAGATGGATGGATGTTCAGCAGAGTAAAGGGAAATGTGAGAGAAAATGATTCAGAGCAGTAAAATTGATTGGACCATCATTATTGGCCTTTGTACTTCACACTAAAATTCCTCATCAAAGCACAAAGAGGTTTGAAACAAGGAGGCCGATAAAAATGAATGAAAGGACTGAGCTGCTGTCAGGTCCTTTATATAGAAAAGCAAACTATTGACAGGAACGCTGTAAGAGCTCTCATCAGTCACTGTGAATAGATTCAGGATAATCACAGTCTGATGCAGCAACACGCAGCCTTGAAGTTGTCTTACCCGCGATTCAATAAGTCTGGCTTTCTCCAGGTGCGCCTCCTTCAGCATTTTCTCCATCTCCTCTATCTTCAGGGTGTCCACCCCTCCAACACTGGTAACAAACACAACAACAACAAAAAACTTTCATTCATGCATTCACAACTACAAGGCTTCAAATGTCATAACCTAATGCAACAACCACTACATTGAACAATGAAACAAATACAAATCAATCTTATTCAAAGGGTTTAAAACAATATCTTTATCCACAGGGTAATTTTGTAGACGTAGATATTTGTGAATTTCTTCACAGATAAATTATATTTCTTCAGTACTTTCGCCAGACATGTAAAGAAAAATTCTTTACACTCCCATAGAACAAGAGCAAGGCCTAATGACGATGATAATTCATGACTATTATGAATACAGACTTTACTGAAGGAAATTTAAACAAATATGTCCATTAGACCTTTAAATATGAAGCTTTCCATCAAAATCCAGTGCGACCTTGTTCAATTGTACAACATGGGTCCACTCAAACTTGGCCGAATGCTGTGCATCAGAGGCGGCTGACACTGATTGGACCAGATCTGAGAAAGACGTGTCAGTTTGTTTTCAACCAGTCTGATCCTGCTTTAGTTTCCAGAGAGTTTGCGGAGCCGCACTGGATGAGAGCTTCAAGCAGGTAAATGTATTTAAAAATTGATGTTATTGTGCTGTGAGGATCTGCGAGTGAAAATATGATGAAATATAGACATCTTCAGTCCATCTCCGCTCGCCAGCACAACAAATGTCTTGTGTGTTTTCTCACTGGAACACAGTAATAAAAGCCCCTCAATAAGAATCGTGTAGTTTTTCCTAACAGCTCCAAGTAAGTGTGCACATTATATGATACAACTTTGTGAATAACACAGACATGAAGCTATTATTTATTTCACAGATGGAAACATTTTAACATGTGAAAATAACCAAAGTGAATAGGGAGGGTGAAAATGTCCCTTTTATTAAACTTTCAATAAAAACAATAAAATATTCAGGTTAGGTTGCAAACGACCATGAATAATCATGATCCATGACAACACAAACAGCAGAAGGAAATGTTGTTAGGCCTTGAAGTTACAGCAGAGAAAGGTAAAGTGGATATAACTTAATTCAAAGGCGACCAAAAGGAAATGTCCTGTTACCTTGTTCCCAATAAAATTTGGAATATATATATATATTATAAATATTTAATGAAGCGTTGTTACAATTTATATGAAATCATAGCAAATAAGTTACTGATATAATGCTATGAAACTGTGTCTTGGCCAAAACGTAAACTTTGCGTGTTCTTCACCCTTTCCTCCCTACTGTCTTTACTGTGCATTCTTCATTACAAAACAAATCCCATTAAATTTATCCCCAAAAAATAAAAGTAGCACTAATAGCTTTTAGAATTGCACTCGTGAGAGCTATAAAGGAGATATGAACAGTGTGTGGTGCTGGGAGCCTGCTGTGGTGAACACTTGTGATACAGAACACAGCTTAGAGTCACAGTCACATGGACAGATGGTCTCCAAATTAACCGATCTGTGGATAAAGACTTTAAGTGGTGCAGAGCAATCTGGGAGTGTGACGGCTTGCTGTGTGTGTGTGTGTGTGTGTGTCTGTACTTGTACAGATATCTTTGTGAGGACCATTAAGCCGACAACCTATAGAGTGAGGACATTTTGACCGGTCGTCACTTTCTGACACACATTTAATGAGCTGTTTCAGGGTTGAGACTTGGTTTTAGGCTTAGGATTAGAATGAGGTTTAGGTTAGGGCCTAGGGAAGATGCTCTAAGTAATAGCAAATCATACAGCCATTATTTTGTCAGATATTCAGTGGAAATTATCATTTTAATTTTCACTCTTTATTCTGTTATACAGTCTGAGTAGAACTGACTACTTCTGTGATACCTATGTAATCAGTCATATTAATTCTGGTTCATGTCATCAGAGGGTGACAATGACTTGACTTGTAAGTGATCAATATAAAGCCTTGATCTTGGCCATGACTCGTGTGTCTCTTCCTCAATCGTACCTGGACATGTTATCTGGCGAGCAGGCTGAGTTGTTCCCCGTGGATATGCTGGTGTCCATGCTGTCCGAGCTCTCCAGACTCAGGGTGTCGTAGGGCTGCTCTCCGGCTGACGGGGGATGGTGGTGCAGGATGGAGTGGTGAACCAGAGGTGGGAGACCCACGGAGCTGTGGCTCAGCGTGGGGCTGCAGGTCATGACGGGGGAATAAGAGGGCGACGAGGAGGACGCTGACATGAGGTGGGGCTGAGAGCCATGGAGCGCCTCCCACTGGCACTGAGCCTCCACCGCCGCTCGCTGCTTGAGCTCAGCCAGGCGCCGGCGCTGCTCCTCGATCACCTGATGACCTGGAGGGAGGGAGGGAGGGAGCAGATCAGTGGATTTGGATCTGATCAGGTTCAATGACTGAACCGAGACCCTGCGAGCAAAACCATCAACACGCCGGCAGAGGCCTGTGTGGCAGAGGCCAGAAACCAACAAGTCGCTGTAGAGGAGGTCGTCCCAAGCATATAAAACTGAAGATGCACAAAATTAACAACCAACACCAGCCCGCAGACTACAAGACCATAAACCATGCACCACACATACAAGTATGTGCTCTCTCAGAATTATGAAGATAAGTGTGAAAACCCGGACAAAATCACCACAAAGTTGGAGCAAATGTAAAGCACAAGTTTCTATCTCACTTGCCACGTTTCACACCCATGCTGCTGTGAGCACCTGATACCGGGCAGATACATCTGGAAAGAGGCGCCAAGGTCGGTGCACTCCAGAGGAGGAGCAGCGCACTGAACACTGAACATGCAAGATTTATTCTCCATGAGCAGGAACGTTCATAGAAGATTGATGGAATGAGAAAGAGCGTTCGATGTTACAGATAAAAGAAAAAAAGATGAAAAGAAATCTTTTGGGGGAGAAGAGTTAATGACACACTAGAGATGGAGGAGGGGGAGGAGAGGAGGAGGAGGAGGTGAAGACAGGGTCTGAAATTAACAGTCACCAAGTGTTAGGTTCTGGTAAACATCACCTTTGATAGAGAAATCAAACCTGCCAGACTGGTTTTACACAGGGACGGAACTTTTATGGTTATTACAGTCTTTCTTTTTTATCTGAATTGAAGTTTAAGGGCTGCTGATTAGCTGCCTGTTGTGCTGCTCTGTGCTCTGCTGTTTGAATTTATCTGAATGATGAATTTAAACTCTGCAAAGCTGTCGTCAGACACAACCTCCGGAGGATGTCTGTAAAATTGGGTCCAGACTTTTCACATATGAGCAATGCCGCAGGAGATTCTCCGCTCAGACGCGTTCACAACAACACAGACATCTTCGGAGCCTGAGTGCAGGTGAGGGCTGGTAAAGAAGGCAGAGGCAGGATGTAACCTATTCATTCCTCTGCAGACATAATATGTTTTTGTTTACAGCACAAAGACACCAACAACTGGCCTCCACAACAAAAGCTATCTTGACATCTTTGTTGTGTGTGTGTCTTTGACATTTATGTCATAGCTTTTTCAACCTATTTGTTTTATTTTCATTTTTTGCATCTGTCGCTTGCAGTGAATCATGGAAGCTTGACCTTGCGATAATGTCTGAACTCTCACATTTGGGTTCTCACATTCTGCCCCTCCTGAGAATGTCAGGAGATTATCTTGAGTTTAGTGCATGTCAGAAAGCAGAAGTGGTTTTACCACTTTTTCAGGGATTCAAGGGTGAACGTGATTATTCATGGCAGAAAAACAGTTAATATCAGACACTGCATATGACGTATGAAGAGACAGCAGATGAAAAAAGAGAGAAAAGAGATGACGAGTCCCGCTGAACAAAATGAAGAAAACATGAGAACTCATCGACTCTTGGACACTGTGATCCAGCTACCTGCTGAGCTTTCCTCTACGGTGTTCTGTCTGGAGGTCGAGGGCTCTGTGGTGCAACAGCACAGGAAGAGACAAATTCACAGACAAAGACAGAGACGTAAGGAAACCCCTGAACTGCAGACGAGTGTGACCAGCTCCCATTTCCAAACGCAGCACCCGTGGGTGGCAGCCAGCTGAGCTTAAGCACCAGACAGCTGCTTTGCATTGATCCATTTAGTCAAACAGCAACACTGTTCTCTAATGTCGCTCACATACATACAAAGAGCTCATTGAAAGAGGGCATGGCAACACTTCACAATAACCACTAACAAGTTAATGAGAATTTGAGTGTGCACTGCTGAAGGCGCCAACTACAGCTGAATATCTGACTGATGTTTTACTCTGCTCTCAGACAGATTTATCATTCATGTCTGCTCCTCAGTCCACAGATGCTGCTGTCATTTGTTTTCTCTGTCTTCTTTTCTGTGTCAAACACTTAAAGCTACAGTGTAAGTAAACTGATCTCTCAGGAAAAGTGGTCAACTTTAACCTATGTTTAACCTTCATCACAACCTTTTGTGCTTGTAACCCCTTAATGTCATCTGTTGCACATGCATACCTTACATACTGGTACCAACTGAGTACAAAAGGAATAGGGTATTTTAATTTTTTATTACAGGCCTGAAGAAAGAGAAAACAAACAAATAGATTAAAGACCAACAAAAAAAACCCTGTGCTGCAAATGGTTTCTTTTATCGTCGCTTTACTATCCTGTTGTCTTACGACACCTCACATTTATCTTGCAATCCCTTGGAGGGGGTTGGTTCCCGAGATGACGAGAGTTGACAGTGAAAAGCACATATTTATTTCATCTATTAATAACTGTGTCATTATATGTCAATGACTGATTTATCATGGATAAATAAACCATGATTTCATTGTTTGTAACAAATCTTTTGCCATTAATGAGTTAAAAAATGTTGGATGCCTGTGTTATGTTCAGATAGATATATGGTCCTGATTATTGAATTATTATGATACAACCTGCTTCATGGATTTTTCAGTGCTAAGACGTGTTGATGTTTGTTCAGTGAAACTCAGGTGCAGAGCAGGTCACTCACCTTTCTGCTGCAGAGCGAGCTGTCTCTTGGTCTCTATGTCCTGCAGCGTCGCAGCCAGGTTCCTGGGCAGACTGCCGGTGCTGTTGGCCACCAGCAGGGGGCTCTGCTGGGTCAGAGGGAGAGGACAAGAATATCAGAATGTAATGTCAAAGCCGGGTTTACAAATTGTGTTGAAATATTCATCTAGACTGCAGAAGTGATCTCGACATTCCCAAAGAAGGTTTGAGATTGAAGTGTACCCTGGAGCTGGTGTTGCGTCCAAGTGTCGCTGCTCCGTGCTGCAGGGGGGATGCGGAGCCAGACTTGGGCTGATGGAGAGAAAGGCCTGGATCACTGTCCAGCTTGGAGCGGAACACCTGAGTGAGAACGCACACACAGGATGTGCACGTCAACATTAGGAATCACCGCCTATAGGTGCTAAAACCAACCAATGTTACGGCAGGTTTGCGCGTTAGAACCGGGGTTGTAAATACAACTGAAATCCACCATAGATGAGTTGTGAGAACCTGATGGAAACGTGTGGTTAAAAGCATGATACGCATGATGCTGAGATTACTGATCACTGATGTAGTCACAGTAAATAGAGTGCTGGCATCCCTACATCAACAGTTTATTCCAGTGTTTATTCCATCCCTGCACGGAGAAGCATCGGTGACAGCACACAAATGTGAGTTAACACACACGCAGGCACACAACACACACCTGATACAGCAGCACCGCCCATTTTCATTAATAAGGCCACTAAAAGCTAATGCTGCGTTCATGTACTTTAACAACTGTTTGGACTCGTTCAAAGTAAAGACGTGATTGAAGCAGTGATTGAAGTGTCTTGTGGACTCGTGCTACAGACAGCTACTCTCAGTTATATTCCAACCTTAAGCACATAAATGGCTTCATGTTTTACACCAAAGGAAACAGTGAAAATAAGAGAGACTGCTCACAGCACACATCTGTGACCTGCAGCGTCTCTTCAAAGTGTGTCACACCGAACTGTCTTGTGCTTTCAAGAGGCTTCAAGGGGGAAGACTGTCACTGCAAACTTTTTATTTCTGATGTGAAGGCAGCATGATGACACAGCTGACATGAAAAAGCTTTATTTTCTTCTCTCCATCCTCTTGACAAAACACACAGAGCCAACTTCTTCTCTGGGTGTGAGTCTGCAGCAGCAGATTGAAAGTCGGCAGAGGAACACATGGGGTGGGCAATATGACGTCACATTGATATCACTGTATTTTTCTGGTTTTGGATGGTGACGGTATTATATTACGGTATCATATCAAGATATTATTTTCAAATTTCGGGAGAAGAAGCCTGTTCTGTCTACTGATATCTTTCCATCTCTTACTAGTCCTAGCAATTATGGTGTTCGAGTGGTAAACGATGCGTGAGGTGACACTGGTGTGGGATGTGCTCCATCGGCGCTGGTTGTCTACACACTGGTTTTGACACCCCTCCTCATATTCACGGGTTCTGTTACATTGAGCTATCTACTTGATTTTTTAAATTTCTAATTAGATTAACTACATCAGGCTCGAGTCAGGTTTGGAAAAAAAACTGGATAGCCTTCCCTTAGGGTTGGATTCGGTTAGTTTTCTTTCAGGTTTGGACAGGCACAGACAGGAAAATGACCTGAGCCCAATACTGTAGTTCGCTCCGTGTGGGATGATTTAAACCGAGTCAACAGAGTATTCACTCTTAAGGCTGCCTCTGTGTCCTAGTCTGGCTTCGACACTCCACTCATCTCTCTAAGCTTAGGCGCTCTAATAGATCAGCTGGGCTGCTCCATTTTTTTAAGATGCACATTGTAAGAGACAGCGGGTGATATAGCCCCTATGTTTTACTTTTTAATATAATTTAGCTGTTGATTTATCACGGTGTTTACAGTATTGCACAATTCCTATTATGGTGTACTATCACACCGGTGATGACTATGACACCGGCGAACCTACCCCACCCCTGGAAACACACAAACAGCAAAAGGGTGAGTGGGGGAAAAATGAGGAGAAGGAGGAAAGGAGGCCCTCTACCTGCAGCACAGGCCTGCGGCCTGAGAGTGACTTGGATGGCAGAGGGGGAGGACATAGCTGGCTGGAGTCAGCCATCAGCTCCTGGTACCACTGCTCTAAATCTAGCTTGGGCAGGTGATGCCTGCTGCCCTCAGACTGGTACTGCAGAGCACACAGAGGAGCGGCACAGCAGGAGAGGAGAGAAGAGGCGTGAAAAAAGAAGACAAGAAAAAGATTAGAAAGCATTCAAAGACAGTAGGAAAGAAGAGGGTAGAAACATTTGCTTTATACACTCTCAAAAGCTGTAATTAAGGTTTTTTATGCTTTGGAAATTAAATATCTGCAACACTTTATTGTTGTCGGCTGCTTTATGCTTTAGACCCTGCAGCTGCTCAATCTCGTCTTAACATGTATTTTACTTCTTCTTGCATTGACCCAGTTTCTCACAAGAACATTCAAGTTTTCCTCTAATTTTCACTTCACTTCAGCTTTCCTTGGACCATAATGCCCACAGTATCTCTGGAGCTTAGGATTTACAATATCTTAAGAAATAACATGAAAAATTGTTTTGTCATTTTGCAGCTGTTATTGCTGAGGTTTTTACTTTTGTCTGTTCCATCTCAGTAGTTCTGCAATGCTTTTTAAACAGCTGACTGAGAAATGCTGCACACATATCTGCTGCTCACATGACAAGCATTAGCAGATAATCACCATGTAGAACTGTCCTTATTTGTTTTGCTTCACTGCACAATAGTCTTCTCCACGTGGAAATGACGTGATAACGGTGACTTATTCAAATTCAATACAGCGGCGACTATCAAATTTGAGGCTACAGAAGCGGTGACTGGGGGGAAAATGCAACACAGGTGATATCTAAAATGTGACGGATACATAAGTAAAATGATGAGAATGACTGTGAGCGGCTTGCAGCAGATCTTTGAAAACAATGGGCGTCTGTGACTTCAGGCAAAGCTGCACTACAACAGACAGCAACAGCTCCAGACTCTGACAAATTCAGCAGCATCGCAGGGTTTAGCGTCTTCATGGGCTTCAGTATTTTCCTGTAGTGCTTAAAGCAATATACACTGACTACATCTTTAAGTAAGTCAAAATAGATTTCCTTTTCGTGCATGAGGCTGGGAGGAAGAGATGCACGGCAGAGCAAGGCACCGTTATACAAAGGATGGAGGCAATTAGAAGACAAAAAAGGGGGAGGGCTGTCTCATTTAAGTGAAAAATAAACTCTACTTAAAGCAGACAGTTTGCATACTAAGTGCAGTCAATGTTTGATGTACACTGTTCTCCCACAATGCAGTGCAAAAAAGGAGAGAATGAACTGCTGACGCCTGCAAAACTTTGAATTCAATGTTGTGAGTGGTGAAACTGCTCCAGAAAGAGCAGGGAAATGGAAAATAAGTATAATTTTTAATTCATGCGCAAAAGTCACAGTTTAATTGATCTGTTATTTTGCAGTTGTCAAATCATGACAACTTGTACAATACACTGTATTTAAAAAATATATGGATTAAGAAAACACTGATCTCGTCTTTTGAATTTGTCTGGGAATCATTTCATGAGGTTAAACAACAGGGCTCTTTCACAGCAGACATTTTCTCATGTCAAAGCAGGAAAGGATAAATATATTATTAATAACATTATTGAAGGGTGCTTTCCATTTCTAGCTGTGTCTCAATTCAGGGGCTGCGTCCTTTGGAGGCTGCATTTGAAGGACCAATTGCATCACAGAGACGCGACTAAGCTGATTTCAGAGGCTCCTTTGGGTGGATCCTTCCCTGTCCCATCGATTCCATGATTCATTGCACTTCAGTGATGACAATGCCGCCGGGAAACGACCAGATGCCCAATTCTTCAGTGTCATACTTCAACACAACAGGACAGCAGATGGTACACAGGTTAAAAAACAAGGGGTATTCTAACTACTGCAGCTCTGTTGAGACACAACTTGTGTGAACCAGGTCCAGGGTTTTGTTCTGCACTTCCTGTCCCACTGGGAAAGTTTCCTCAGACACTTGATGGAACAGACACGTTGTGAATGCCTGCATGTTTTTCCTGCTGTGATAAGTCAAAATATCTGCTGTTAAATAAGCTCTACAATTGCACAACTACTTCAAGCCCAGTGACACAACTGCTAATCATTATCAGCCCTCAGCCTTTTAAGCAGACATGAGTTGTTTTTTATCAACTAATGCCTTACACCCTCAAACAAGTGCAAGCACACAGATGGTCAGCGGGAGAAGAGAAGGGAAGAACAGCACACACCTCCATAGAGAGAGACAGGGAGGAGCCATGAGGAGAGGGGAGGCAGGAGAAGGCGGGGTCTACCCCTCCAGACTGCAGGGGCTGGCGAAGCGGGGAGGTAGGGGACGACTCCACCTTTGGCATCCCATACATCTGATTTAACTGGCCCACCGTCACATACTCCTTCCAACACACACACACACACACACACACACACACACACACACACACACACACACACACACACACACACACACACACACACACACACACACACACACACAGGTGGAGAAGGAGGAGGATCGGCGGGGGCGGGAGGGAGAGAGGGAGAGAGAGAGAGAGAGAAGAAAGACACGTAAGCAGGAGAAGCAGCAGGTGGGAAACATATCGAGCAGTGACCTACTGCATCATGAAGGTGTGAGGGAGGCAGGGACGTGAAACCAAACACACACTGGATTAAAACAAACAGAAAAGGGCAACACAATACACACAATCTGCATTAGAGTTAGACGAGTATATGCAACCATCACTGGCCTCATCACATCATTCACCAACAACATCCTGGGATTAGTATGATTTTGTATTTATGCACTTTCTTTCTTTCATTTCAATTCAGGGTGTGACATATACAGACACATGTAAATCACTTCTTTATTATTGTTTTGTTTTTTTGTCACGAAAACAAAGCTGGACAAATGGTTTTGGTCTATTATGTTTAGTTAAGTTTCACCAACAGAAATGCATTTAATATGATTTGTTTATTTTGTTAAAAAGGACACAATGCATAAATGATAATATGATAAAATACTTTTGCTTAAGTATTTTAATATTATATATTTATAAATGGGATGTCCTTGTGACTGATTACAACCCAACTCACTCTACCCTCATTTCCACCTCCTTTATTAAATACCTTATTTTGTTATTATTTTATTATACTGACTCTGGTATTCATTTATCTTAGATACTGTCTTTTCTCCTGAAAGTTGTAAATATTGTTATGTTGTAGATGTGCTCTCTTCGTGGTGAAATCTATTGCATCTACTCTGTCCGTCCTGAGAAAGGAATCCCTCACTTGTGATAACCCCTGAGGTTTCTGCTGGTTTTTTTCTCCTGTTATTAGAATGTTTTGGGATGTTTTTCCTTGTCCTTCTCAAGGGTTAAGGACAGAGGATGTCCCACCTTATACAGTTTGTTAAGCCCTATGAGGTAAACTGTAATTTGTGAATATGATAAAAAAGTTACCATTTAATACCTGCAGTTATAAATAAAAAACCTTTGATTGCTGCTATGATCCAGTCACACAAACCTCAGTGTCTGTAAATGAACACTGCCTCAAAGCTACAGAGGGTGAGTACAAACAAGGCCAACTAGTAGAGTCAGGCTGATACATAGCAAGCCAGCAGAGGGAGCAGCGTGACATGAAAACGCAGGGATGGGACGAAAACAAATCAGGGAGGAGACAGACAGGAAGTGATGGTACCTCGCAGGCGCCAGCTAATGTAGCATCTACGGCAAACACTTGGCCGTGTGAGGCGGGCTTGCTGCTGCCATGGCGGCTTCCGCCGCCGTACATCTTATAAACGTCCGACAGCTTCATATACTCCTGAGGCACCAGCCAACAACAGTCAGACAAGATGAGAAGCCATGAGGACAATGCAAATATAAAATATGAACACAGATATAAACACACATACACAGGCACACAAAAGCATCCTCCCACAATGCCTTGAATCTATTGGTTTAGAGATTAATTGAGCCAACGACCAGGCCCGTGTGTTATATGGGTGTTGTTACAATAAATGAAATGTGCAATAAATGTGCAGTGTGAGTGTTATGAGAGAGAGGTTGTAATATTACTATTAGTGAACAGGTCCATTTCCATTGTATATATCCATATTTGAGGTGAATTGAATTTCAGCATCAGCCATGTGTGTGTGTGTGTGTGTGTGTGTGTGTGTGTGTGTGGTGTGTGTGTGTGTGTGTGTGTGTGTGTGTGTGTGTGTGTGTGTGTGTGTGTTTATGTGTGTGTGTGTGTGTGTGTGTGTGTGTGTGGGTGTGAAAAGAGACAGAAACACACTAAACAACGAACACAGTGCATCTTTAGCGTCAAACATGGTGGACACACAATCAGGTCACAAACAGGCACTGTTGGTTTCCACAACAGCCATTGATGTAGTGGCCGATAAGAAAAATATAAAATTGTCACCTCTGGTCGATCATAATGCAAATAAACAACTGTGAGAGGAGAGTGTTGATTCTTCTGAGCAGAATATGTGAGCAGAGGAGAATGTAGGTGAGTTAATCCACTACATCCCTGGAGAAAACCCAATTTCAGACTAAAACTGCAGATTTAACTATCATTAATTATGTTCTATTGAAAGAAACATCAACCTGAGCCAACATAGTGCAGCACAATACATCACAGGCGTTATTATAGCCACAGTACGACACCCACAGTGCAATGAGTGACCTTTGGGGTGAGTTGCATTAAAAGCCGTGAGGGAGTAGTGGGCTTCATGCAGGGGATCATTAGTCTGATTACCTCCGTAGGGCTGCTGGGGTACAACTGACAGGGAGGGGAGGGATGTAAGTAGGGAGGAGAGGCTTGACAGAGGGAATGCTGGGAGGAGTGGACATCCTCCGACAACAGGTCAGCCTCGCTGATTTGGAGCATTTCCTGTTTCAACAGTCAGGGAATAAGTGTTCAATGCCTGCAGAAAATGTCTGGGACACTAGAAACAAATTCATGTATGGCTCGGGCATACTGTCTCCTGCCTTCCCTCAGGCAGCCTTCACCAGTGACAACAGGTTAACAAGTTATACACTTAAGTGAATGGAAGTAGTGACCAATAAGAATTAGTTCACTCTACACAATATTAATTAAGAGCTCATCATGAAAAAGCATTTCAATTACAACATAAATCTGCGGATTAGACTGATTTCACCACATGTAGCATCCAAGGGATTACCCATGAGTCTGCACTGCAACCAATCACAGCCAGTTAGAGAGGTGAACATGGTGAAGGATCAGCTGTGAGTCATCAAAGCTCTGTGGTGTTTTCAAGCCTGGAGCACTGAGTGTGAATGAGTGTTTGTTTTCACCAAATACACACTGAGCCTCAGCCCTTCTCTCACCTCTCTCATCGCAGTGGAGGACTTGGGGAAGCTCTTTCCTCCAGTCAGGTTATGGTATCTCTTCTCCAGCGCTGACAGTCTTTCCTTCTCCTGGAACGTTAAGATAAAGATTTATCACATTATTGTCTCATCAATACATTTACACACTCAACTCCTTCATTATTGTTATCGTCAAGCCACATGATCGATCGTGGTGGCAGCTAATCGTAGATTATGATTACAACTTGATTGCTTAGATTTGCAATATGCACACATATACAACTATTGCTGCCAATACCACTATGAAATCACCTCTCCATTTATGTCAGAAACTGTCTTTTCTCATGAATGCTTGTTATTTTGCTATTGCACTTCTGTCCGTCCTGGGGGAGGGATCCCTCACTTGTGACTCTCTGAGGTTGCTGTGCTTTTTGTCCTCTGTTAAAATATTTTTCTTCCGTGGTTTTTCCTTATTCTAAAGGGAAGAGGATGTTGCACCTTTATAAGACCTATGAGGCAAAATGTGATTTGTGAATATTGGCAATACAGGCAAATTTTGATTGATCAATAATGTGCCTGACACATCAGTATCAATCTCTATACTTTCAAATATCCTGTTTTTAGTGGAACATTATTTAATGCACTGACAGATGAGTTTGTACCTTTTGGAGCATTTGCAGTGCGAGGCCTCTGTCTTTAGCCAAACGCTCACACTCCTGAGATGCCTGTAGGCTGAGCTGGTTGGCCTGGTTCTCTAAAGCAGACACCTTCTCCTGTGCAGAGGACAACACAAAAACAATTACATTTTCAAATGCAAGCAGCACACCAACTACTGCACAACTTTGTAAAAATAAGGTCAGACTAAATAGATACTGCATAGCTGAGTATAATATTTGCCACAGGCAGCTTCATCTCTAACACAAAAAACCATGTTGTTAAGAGCATAATCTTGATCTACTAGTGTTCCTGTTCCTCCACAGACGATCAGGCGTTTCCTCACCTTCCTCTTGGCCACGCTGCTGTGGTACTCCGCTCTCTCCTGGAGCAGCTGCTGGCTGATGGTTTCTCTCTCCTCCTCCAGGCTGCTCTCTCTCTCCAGCTGCTGAAACTCCAGGTCCTCAAACTTTTTGGTTCCTGCTTCCAGCACCTCGCCATCCTGATGGAGGCGCGTGCACATTATGAGCGGTTACATCATATACAGAAAAACGTACTGTTTACATTGCTCATTTTAAAGCCATCCTCTATCACCGGACTAGCGTTACTGCTGACAGCAAAGCGAAAACATATTTGACACTTATGCATGAAATAGTTTTAAAATAGTTTTCCCAGCATGGCTGAAGCTCGTGCTCAGTCACATATGAAACACATGCTTCTACTGCAGCACATCTAATGGTGTCTCGTAATTAGATTTACTGTAGAATATAAATCTTCACAATGGAAGATTTATGGTTAAAATCTGATTTGATTCTTCCCATTATCATTTCCAATTTGCACTCTTATAGTATAAAGAAACACTAACAATGTAGACAAATAAAGTGAAACTCCAAAACTAATACATGAACAATGAACAATAAATCATAATTGCTGTACAAAGGCAGCAATGTCTGCAATGAAATGAATTTATATAAAAACAATAAGTATATACAGAGTTTACTTTGAGTCCTTCCTTTTGTTGCTACAACACCTGTAGCTGCAGACAAGTTTAAGTGCCATGTCTCTTGTGTCAGTGGCAGCCAGATGAGTGTATGAGTCTGAAGGCTCTTGAGTCGGCGTATAGCTCCTGTGACCCAACAGCCTGCAATGTCTAGTCACTGACATGCCTGTGTGTGATGAAAATGACTTCTTCTTACAAGTGATCAAAACACAAGAACTGAGGACTCGGATGTCAAACAGCGAGACACCTTGGGAGCAACTTCTGTTTTTTGTTTTGACTTTATCGCCTTTACACCACTGATTGAAATGTGTTCCTGCTCTCCTGACTGAGCCTGAAATTCCCACTTGCCCATCATAACTTCCTGATCTCAGACTTCATATCGACTGGCTGCTCTACTCTCTGAGTGGGATCCAAACAAATGACTCACATTACTTCATTTCAAAAAAGCCTGTTACTTTACATAAAATCTTGTTCTGTCTGGTAAAATTGCATCTTTTTACCATCTTTACCATCCTGATAAGTAAAGAAAGCTAAATTCACATTTGACCCTAAATCAAACAGTAATTTCCGTAAGAGAAGTCAAAGGATGGGATTAAGCACAGACACACAATTGGTCTAGTCAGGGCGTATGTTAATTGATTAGTGAGGAGTTATACATATTATGTGAGTCATGAGAATTCACAGAGGAGATGCACATCAGATTCGGGCATGCAGTGCAGTGGGGAGGGGTTCGTATTACATGGAGCACGTTTAACCAAAATCCATCACTAGCAGCTGAAGTGACCAGGGGCCATTTGTGTGCTCCTGTGTGAACCCAGGGCTCCAGTAGCACGTAGGTGCGGCGAGGAGGAGGGACAATTCCTGCAGCGGGGCACTGAGAGGGCGTCTCATGTATACGCAGAGAGTGTGTGCATGTAAACTCTGTGCTGAAGGGTTAAAGGTCAGGCCAGTAGCACTGTGTGTGTTGGCACCTGTATGTGCCGAGTGGTGACACATGCACTGCCTACAAAGGCAGAGAGAAGTAGGGAGTAAATAAAATAGATTTCAATTTTTCTTTTATATACGTTTTCTGTTTGATAGGTTGATGTATGCTTTCCCACAAACAACATAATAAAGTATTTTTTTTAAATATCAGTTAATGGTGGTTAAACAACATTAAATCACATAATATCCACTTGACTCAAAGGCTGAGATAGGTAAGCTAGCTAGAAGCTAGTTACGCTTAGCAGGAGTTTAGCCAAGTTTCATCATTACAGGATTTAGGTAAGAGCATCATTTTGTTATGTGAAATAACAAACTGAACATCCAAGATGTCAGTTTATCAAAGTAAATACTTTTGACAGCATGGGGAAAATCTGTCATTACATTTTCTTTTAATTTCAGCTGTCTGTTTGGTTTTTACTCTGAAAATATAAACTCAGAGAAATAACACAGTTTTATGACATTGATTGCTAGTAACCCCTGCTCTGTGGTATAAATCAGGGAACAGTCCATCACATGGGAGAAACAGGATTTTAATATTGTGGCGTTTTCCCAAATTTTTGTTGTTTTCTCAGACAATAAATCTTGGATCTTGGTGAAAAAATCTGTCATATGTGTAATATGGAACATATCCAAATAAAAATCCAGATCTAATGAATTTAAATGTGGTTTCATATGAGGACTGTTGGGCCTGGGCTGAAGTAAGAGCTCTCTGAGTGTCATTCTAGTTTTAAGAAGTAAAAATGATGTAGAGAAGTCATTAACTCACTTCTGACCAAATATGTAACTACTGTTTTGAATGTGTATTATCCAGTGCAAGTACCGTCTACACACATGTTATCATTTCTAACTTTACAACAGGCTTTGTTAAAACACCAGTTGTTATAAGTTCTAAATTTACAGTTTGGTGTTTAACATAGTTCACACTCTTTTAAAAAGACGGTAACTATGTGGCTGCAGAGTTGGAGGGAATGGGTTGGTGCTACTATCTATGGAGGCAGGAGGGACTGGCGTGTGGGGTGACAGGCCTGGGTCACGTTTAGCAGGTTCAAACGGGGCAGGCTAATGCAACCAAGGCCGGCAGGTGAAGGGGGTCGTCTTTAGGTGCTTCTGCTTGACTTGAGGACCCACCCTTTTGAGCTGTTCCTGCAACTGATCCCGCAGGGACTCAGGACAGTTATGAAGCTGGTTCTTCAGCTCAGCGTAGCCCTCCTGGAGGCTCTGCAGGGCCCGACGCTCGGCCTCAACATTAGCCCTCTCCTAGAAAGACACAACACACACCCACACATAGGATGGATGGGGTGAGGGGAGAGATAGAGAGAGATAGAGAGAGATAGAGAGCCGGAGAGAGACAGAGAGAAAAACACACTTCTCAATATCCACACCATGCAAATTTAAGAAAAAACTAAAAACTGCAAGGTGTTAGCAACAGACTCGTTGTGGCAGATTTTCAGGGCTTGGCTGGGGATGACACAACTCACAGTGTTGGATTATTGAACGACATACACGTGCTCTGAATTCAACTTGGAGCCGTATACTAGAGAAAAATGACAATTATATTTCACAAACTTTTTCTTTATGATAATTCAAAGCTCTATTCTTCCGCTACTTGACATATTTTTGTAGTACAATGTTTTCGACTGTCTTAACAGCAAACCTAGCACTTTATGGTTATGGGCAGTAAATAGACCAGAATAACAGTTTGCAGACTTGGCTGCAGAAATATAAAAAAAGTCACTGCTGAGTGAGCAACATTAACTTGACAGTAGTTAAAGTACAGAAGCCTCATCTCTCCAGGGTGCTGCTCCACTTTCAAACTTGGGGATCGATCAATAACGGGTAACTTTGCTGCTATTAGTTGTCTACGAACAAAGGTGGCTTTGGAATACACTGTGTTTGATGTGAAAAACCAAAAGTCCTCTAGGACTGACAGCACAAACAGGAGACTCACTATAAAAGACAAAGAGGCAGATTCTTTTTCGGTTTTTCTACAGAGCTTAGAATAGTTAAAAGAAACCATTAACACAACGGCAAACTGTTTTGGTCAGCTGCAGAGCCACAGCTTAATGGAGAATGTATCCTCTAATTCCCACTAACCGGGGTTTCATTACATTCACACATAAGCTGACTTGTGCTCTTGGTCGTTATTAGGCACAAAATTCCAAGACCAAGGGCAGGTAACACTGAGACACCTGACCGGAGCTGTCACTTCTCATGGTCACCTGACACAATGACTTCATCCCCCAATAAAATAAACATGAATGACACCTTCACTTTTTTGTTGTAAACCCTGTGATGTGCAGACAAAAACTTCCCAAGAGTTGACTTTGAAAACAATATAACAACAAAGTTAAATGTGCTTTCTTTACACTTCTTTTCATTCTTGTGACTGTTTGAATGTGTTGGATGTAGGTAAAAGGAAAAAATAGGGAGCTCTATATAAACTATAGAGGACATGCAGGTAGTTTCAGCTCCTAGAACACGGTAACAAAGTTATCTTGCAGGACCCTGTGTACTACAACCAAAGACTACAGAGCCCTGACAGCCACTGGAGGGCAGCTGTCTTGGCCGACAGAGCCTGTCATGCACACAGGGAGGAAAAAGGTGAGCACAGTGGATCAGAGGTCCAGTGACTTGAGAAAAACATTAGAGGTTAATGGATGTCAGTTAGTTAGCGGAGTCAAGCTGTGGAGAAAACACATGAAAATGACAAACTACTAAGTTGAAAACATGCAAGAGAGAACAGCCAAGTCCCTTATTTAACCCTTTATGTGGCCAAATATCCTCTAATCATCAGTGCGGTAAATTCAATTCTCCATATCAGGGACACAGACAGGACTGTTGACTTAGGACTGGGACTCCAACAGTACTGACCCAGTAGTAAATGTAAGACACAGGCAGTGAGTGTGTGTGTTTTGTCTCTAAGTGTCAAACAATGTGTAAAACATCAGCAAAAAAATGTTTGAATCCTGTAAACTTGTGATCTTCTGTAAAAATCAATGGATTCAAATCATTTCAAAGGTGAGATGTATCCACCCCACTGGTCTCTCTCTACCTTGTCTTTCTCCCTCTGGATGGCGCTCTCCAGCTCATCCAGTTTGCGCTGCAGCTGAGTGAGTATGTCTGTTTCAGCCTCTATCTGGTCGTGCTCCGCCTGCCTCTCGCCCTGCAGCAAAGCACGCTCCATCTCGGCCTGGAAGAGAGCGTCAAACAAAGAGTCACACCTGCTGGCCTGAGCTCCAGCCCTCCACATAACAACATCACCAAAACCTTACAATACTGAGACCATAAACTACTACTAATAATAATAATAATATCTTGCATTTATATAGCGGGACATGAGGACACTTTACATATGAACTGTACATTTCTACTTCTATTCTCTAAGCTGCGTTTAGAATGAAGGTGTCCGCCGATATCCGCCGTTAAACACTACCTCTTGTTTAGACTCCTGGAGTTGCTGCTCTAGCTCTGTCAGTCTGGTTTTGAGCTCATCGATCCGAGCAAGAACGCGAACCCGCTCCTCCACCAGGTAGCCCAGCTCCAGACGAGCGGTGCTGCCGGAGCTGGATGAGTCCTCGTGCTGCAAGGACAGAGAACAGAGGAGGTCAGGCTTTCAAGAAAGGAAGTGAAGTCAGTAAATACACACCTTTTTATTAAGTAAGATATTTAATGACATATGATTTATATTTATGTTGTACAGAATTTTGTATCACTTTCACATTGTGAGATTGACATTTTCAATGATTTCACAGTGAGCGATGATCTTAATGATAAAAATTATATTAAGGGGTTATTACATCTATGAGTGTGTGCAATTTGTTGGGACTGTTGGGCCTTGGTGGAGGGATGCACTCTACTGATATCCATTATATGTTTATATTATGTTTTTTTAATTTCTACTTTAAAATCAGGGTTATTACTTCCGCAGTGTTTTGTGTTTCCCGGTGGTATTGGTGATTGCTGTCTCTGGTCTAAATATCGTTTAAGCGGATTTTCCATCTTAATGAAAAAGAACCTCTTCAAAATCGTTTGTGGAAATCAATAAGAAAAAAGTTGGATAATAAAACAATGTATGATCTATTATATGACAGCTTAAAGAAGCATTAAGAAACTTGTCAGAAAACAGAGACATGAAGAATTCATGCAGATGCCACATAGACTACTTACTAACAGCCCATGAAACCAATTTTATGAGGGAGGTGCAGGAAGAAGCTGATTGTGTGTTTTCTTTGCAGACGTTTTGAGAAATGCAAGAATTATTTACAGTAATATTCACATTTGTTCAGAGAATGAACTTTGACCCATTAGCTTTGTACTATTATGTAACATGGATTGAGGTTAAATAATATGCATCCATGTGAAATAATATGCTACATCAAGCAGCAACCAAAAAGCCCCTGATAATATCCTTTGTGTGACGGCAAATGACAGCAGTGTACAATGCACTTGTTCATGAAGCTGCAGCATACAACTGCATGCAGTTATCATAATTCTAAAACGTTTTCTTTCTGCAGGATCCAGCTCAGGATCCTCTGTAGTCCCTGTTCCTCACTTTAAAGAGCAACTGATACAGAAAGAGTCGAGGAAATCACTGGCACATGCTGGTTTCCACAGCGACATGCAGAGAGAGCGTCTTCAGTGGAAAACATGCTTTGCCCCTGACCTGTCTGTCTCCATTGTGCAGTGCTGATGCTGTGCTGGCAGCAGGAGATGCCCTCACCTCCTGATGAGTGCTCTCTGTACTACTACACTCCTCCTTCAGATTCTCCTCGTCGCTCTCCCTCATTCTCTGTGCCAGGCGTAGTGCAGCTGAGGACGGTGTCCCTCCGAGGACATTCTCCACGGACGTTCTCTGCCCAGAGCCATCAGCCAGCCCCCCTGGGAAACCCGTCCTCCCCAAGCCTAGAGGGTCCAGACCGGTGCCCTCTCCTTTGTTGTACTCTGCACATAGGTTCAGGATGGTCTCTAGTCTCTGTCTCTCCTGTGGCAAAAAACAAAGACAAGAAAATGGTTAAAAGGTTAATAACAAAGAGAACAGCAAATCTCTCTGTGTTTGTCTATACTTATGACTTAACTGAAACCTGTGCCTGTGTTTGAACATAAAATCTGCTGTATTGTCAGCATTTGCTTCATTGTATTCATCCGAACCAGCCGTGGTAGAGAATATATGAATGTTTTCTTATTTCCTGTGGGAAAGAAAAGCTAAGTGAGCTCTATGAAAATACCAGCATTTCTGCATACATTTAGAACATGGACTGATCTTAATCTGAGTTACCAAAAAAACCTAAAACTGTGTAGAAGGTGGTTGATGCAGCAGCACAATGATCAATAACATCGAGGTAAAGCCACGACAAAATGGCTTAAAAAAATGAAAGTTAACCTTTTGGAGTGGCCTGGTCAGAGGCCAGACCTTAACCCAATAGAGATGCTGTGGAATGACCCCAAGAGAGCCAATCACACTAGACATCCTCAGAATATGACTGAGCGGATGTTTGATGGGTGTGTTCAATAAACATGAGCATATTTGTGTTTGTCTATACTTATGACTTAACTGAAGATCAGATGACATTATATAACCAATTAACATAATTAATGCAGTACTTAATTCCAAAGGGTTCACATACTTTTTCCTGCCACTGTTAATACTACTAATACTTATATTTTTGCACTTAAGGTTAAATATATTATAATTACAAATATCATTTAATTTGATCAGAAAACTCTGATTATTTTAATTATATTAAATGACTGTAGTGCAAGTCAGTCACCTCACCTTGAAGGCAAACACTGATATCATTTGTATGAGGCACGACTGATGTATCTATGATTATATTACAGAACAATCACATTCAATTGAAGTACAACATTTAAATGAACTGCAGGTGCTACCAACAAGTCGAGTCTCCCTATGACTGGTTAATTACAGTTAATCACTCTCACATCAGTAGTAAACCAAAACTGGTGATCTGACATCTGACTCTAGAATGAAGATTTTCCAACCAGCCTCAGTTTTCAGTAAGAGCATGAAGTCTATCAAGACTCTTCTCACGCCTGAAACAACACAGCGTTTCACACAATGCCCTCTCTTGGGTGCTGCCTGCGATTCAGACTCAGTGACTTGGTTGTCCAGCTGTCACTACGGAGGGGTCAGCCCACCTATGGGGGCCCCGGCAGTCCAGGCCGACAGAGTAACCTCTTAACCCTAAAACGTCAGCTGCAGACAGAGCGTCTGCAGAGCCCCGCAGAACTGCATCACACATCGACTTCATAAATAACTGACTCCGGTGCTCTGTGATCTGATATGTAGATTTCATGGGCTGACAGCAATATTTTGAAAGTCAGAAAAGTATTATTTGTATCAGTATTAAAGTTGAATAGTGAGTAATCCTAGATGTTAATGTCTTCAAGTGATAAATATCTTCATTCAAGGTACGCTTTTCTGATTTCAGCTTTCTGAGCTTTCAAATGGGAGTTTTCTCTTTTTCATCTGCTAAGAAAGATGCCGATAAATGCAAAAAAACTGGGTCCACGTAGTGATACTAATTGTGTAGTGTGTAGACCAAAAGCAGTTGTAAAACTATTTTTTCAAAAAGTAAGCTGAGTAGAATATAGGGATGCAATGATTTTCCAAATTTAACAGTTTAGTTCAGACCTTGATCTTCAAGTCACAGTTCTGTTTGTATTATTTTTTCCTTTTTGACAGGGATGTTTAAGACAAACAAATGTTCCCTCACTGCTAAACTAAATGTGCCCAGTTGGTCTGTATGTCATGATTGACCAAAGCATGTGAGCAGTAGGAGAAAAAAAAAAAGAGTAACGTGTAAGATTTCTAAGATATACAGCTTGCCCTTACATCAAATAAAAATAATTATTGCTTGATTTACATGTGTTATAGTTATACTATAGTTTGCCTGTAGAGGGCAGCAGGTTGAGGTAGTTTGTGATGCGGTTTCAGAATCGTTGCATCCTTAGTAGACACACATTTTGTCAACTATGTTTGTTATGCGTTAGGATTAGGAATTTTTGAAATTGATCAGGTATAAAACTGTAAAATTTCAAAATAATACATATGTCTCATACAACTGTCAACTCAGACTTTAACACACTATAACATTATTTGGGGTTTCTTGTTGTGTTGGAATGCATGACAAGCCAGGTGCATCGTCTTTTCAGCATAACATTCCCACTGAGCTAGCATCTGCATGAGGAAGACTGGCTTTAACCTGTAATCTGGGACCAGTCAGATTTTAACTGAGTGGGTGGGAGTAAAAGACCCCCTTTAGGCTGCAGAACAGTTCTCACTAGAAACAGAGTCAAATTTCAAACATTTTCTGGCAAGTCAATGACTACTCTCGAGTCCTCCCACTCAACATCTGCTTGAACGTACACATAGATTAGACCATTTAGCGTTCTGATGCCTGTCTCTGAGAGCCAGCACAATCATTGTGTATGCCAGACAGCCTCCAGGCTAACAAACCTGTATGGTGGATGAGTAGCAGCATCACAGACACACTCTAAACCATTCAGAGTGTTTGGTCTCATCATAAATCAACTTGACGCAGCATCACATCTGACGCCTGACAACTGCATGTTGACAGATTTGCATGAATCCTATATTTTCTGTTTTCTGATTTGGTTTTTTTTTTTAAACCGTCAGAAGAATGTTTTATGTTCTTATGTTGTTTTCAATACAGGTTATAGTAATATAAAAAATGTAGATGTTATAAGTCTCTGGGTCTCTCTGCAGATATCATTAGCATGTCCCTCAGGGCTCTCAGAGCTGCCTGGGAGAGAACGAGTTGATACAACAGGTCAGTGTGTTAATCCAAAACTTTTGGCCAGAATGCAAGTCCCCATGTCCCAGTTGGAAACATTGAGGTTGCAAGATGGTTCAATAAGCCTATGCAGTTTAAGCCTTATTAATTCTGCCAGGGTAAACTGATGAGAAACATGTCCCAAAAGATCGCAAGTAGCCATTTCTTTCTTTTTCTTAAATTAGCCTGTAAAAATTAACAGCAAATCAAATTCAATGTGATCCTGGAGGAACAACAATAGAGAAATTGAGAAAATCTGTCTTATACTCACTCTCATGATGGACACTGTGAGAAGTAACAGCTTGAATCTTGAGATGAGGCTCTCATCCAGACTCAGGCCAAAAGGCAGATGAACAAATACTGTCCGCCTTGGAAAGCTAAGTACCACCCATGATTCCTGACACCAGCGTAACAACAAACCCGCCCATTCTCAGTGACAGTGACTCCACGGCAACTTTCAGCCATTTGACCACTTTATATAGATTTAAACTTCAAGGTCAATATATAAAAGGTGTGCAAAAAAAAAAAGTACAACACTGGGGGGGGGGAATTAGCTAGCACATATAATTATTTGTAAAAAATATTCTATTCTGTGCTTAAGAATGTTTGAAAAACAGTGTAGTGCTTTTGGGACTGTACATGCAGCTAATAGACACCAGTTAATTAGGTTCCACTATTTAATTAGATTCAGTTTTATTTGTAAAGCACTAAATCACAACATTAATTATCTCTCTGCACTTAACTTAGCACAGTGGTACATTTCTATTTAGTAAAGGTATTAAATTATAATGTTCAGTGTTAATTGTAAGCAAACACTCTAATATGGTAATAATAATATATATATAAATATAATGATAATGATAATAAAAATAATAATATCACGGCAACAACCAATTACAAAATGTATATACACATGATCAACCACAACATTAAAACTTGAAGTTGAAACCTCAATGCTGTCTCGGTCAAGCTGATCAGATCCAGGTCTAAAAGAAAACATGTGTATATGAAATCTGTTGCGATAATAAGCAGTTCAAGTGACATGATGAAAGGAGACTGCATGACATCACCTGTTTCTGCAGCTCTCCTCTTGCACACAAATCACACATTAAAGCCACACATCACACACTTTACATTACATCATAGTTAGATCAGGTGAAAAGAAACTGTAACACCGTAACCTGTAGTTATGCGTTTAACCCTAAGCTGCATACTAGGTCCTTCGAGGAATGTATGACAAGCTCACTATATTACACCGAAGCACACCAGCTGACGTGTGTGTGTGCAGTCCAAGCTGCTTCTGTAAACCCTGCTGTGTCATCAGGGCATACTGAAAAAACAGCAGAGTCCCAAGTGTGAAACAACCGACGATGTGATACATACAAACACACAGCTCAGTCCAGTCATGTTTTCCCTAACAGCCCCTGAAAGGCAGTGCAGTCATATAGTGCACTCACTTCAATATCCATCTATGAAGGCAGGCGTAAACTTTCCCTCACTGATTCATCACTACTGACAGCGCTCCAACTGTAAATAGCACCATCTGCTAAATTACTTCCTAGATATACTGCAGTAGAAGAAATAAACAATGAACATCTAACAAATGCTATAAATGAGAATGTGAAATGTTATTCTCTTCTTTAATTACCAATTAAGACCCACAGACATTATTAAAAATAACAAAGTATTTGTTAGATGTGGTGTGCAGCCAGTATAAATCCCATGCACGTGACTTTTTATGAACCAAACAACCATGGGGCTGTGGAGGAATGCCTGATTCCCACAGTTCACACATTCCACAGCCCCCCCATGTCTCACCTAGTGGGTGGCTCTCATTATAACTAATGAAGAGATTTCTGGGTTGAGGCTGCTGCTGCTGCTGCTGATGTATCTAAGAAAAGTGGCTTAAAAGAACTAAATTGTTTAAACTGGTGTTATGGTGAGAATGAGCTGTCAAACTAAAAGTGAGAATATTGTATTGTAAAGTTCTAAGTTATATATTGTTTTAAACAATGTAAAAGATGGGCGAGGAAGCGAGTTAAAGGACCAAAACCCACAAACGATAAAAAGGTCTACTGATTCGGTACAGTGAGTTTACTTTTACTTTTTATTCATTTAATCGTTGGAGTTTTCATCTGGGATAGACTGTAACACAAGAGAAGATTGTGTTGTCACTTACACAACAATGTTGTTTGTGTGTATTGGTTTGCTTATATTTGGCACCATGTCCATCTCATCAGACCAAGTACGCTGTAGTAAAAAATCTCCAATATAATAAGGCAGCTCATAATGGAGTATTATTAAGTCAACTGCTGTTTCCTATTTTAATTGATGCAACAATGCTGTTCGTTGTACACAAAACATTTCCTACACTTAAAAGTGCAGCAATTAGGAATGAACCCAGTTCATTTACTCTGCTATAGAGTGTAGACAGTTTTCTAATGTGACATCCAGCATCTGCCTCTGTCAGTTTTCCCTCATTTACTCACAGTTACTCTAGTCTTTGCTTATTTCCTTCCTCCCAGCAGTCAGCATCTCGTCCCTGTGTCTCCCTCTCTCCCCTGAGAGCCTCTTTGTTGTTTCTCCCTCCCCCTCCCCCTCCTCCTCGAGCACCCCAGGGCCGCTCCCCGTCTGTGCACCTTTGATCAGAGCAGTTATTCCTTTTTTCCTTGAAGCGCACACCTATGTAACAGGTGTAAATCTTACGTGCGCAGTATTTCAAGCATAAACGAAGGGGGAGGCTCACACTCAGCGTCTCCGAAAACAGAAACAAACCTCATTCATGATCAGACTGATCCCCAGAGGCTTCGTCGTGATCCAAACAAGAAATATATTTGTATTTCATTTCCAGCTGCATCAACGCCAGGCAGGGAGAATAAGATAAGGAGGTTCTCCTGCAGCTGTAAACCTCTGTGGATAACAAGCTGGTGGTCCACCATGTTGGCTGTCGCTGGCACTGATCTCCAGATGAAATTATGGAGTTGCTGCTCCGTGTGGGGGTGGCTGCTATTTAAAATGCTGAACCCTGGAGGCATCTCTTTCCAATCATCATGTCAAACTATTCCAGACTAGATACAGTGATTACAGGAGAGACAGGAGTCTTATTTTTTAACAGTCTCAAAACATTGCTGGGGATAATAAACAGGCTTATGATTTGGTAAATGTTATGGGGCAGAGATAAGATCACGTTTGTGAGGTGTGCAGTCAGTTGAAACAACGTTATTTTGTTTAATATTCTGCTGTGAACAAGCAACTGTGATATTAAATGCCAATATCCCCCAAAAGCTCTAAGTTACAGCACGGGGTTGGTACAGTAGTGGACCATTGTGCTGAATATCCATGTGAGACTGTTTAGCCAGAGGAGATTTATAGTGAGCATACCAGCAAAAGTAAACAGCAGCAAACAGTCACCAGCTGTCAAGCTGGAGGATGCACACAGCCGCCTGCAGCTCCACAGCCCACTGCCTGTTTAAAGAGTTCACAGCAAATTACAATGTAGTGTATCTTTATTAGCGCCAAAAATATATATATTTGATAAAAAAAGAATTCCACCCATCCAGCAGTTGTTGCCATATTTCTGTCTGAATCAAAGTGGTGGATGGGCCGACAGATCAACACTCCCATCCACAGAGCCACGCAGCCAGTGATATGCCAAACTGTTGCAGAATATGGTGCGTTTTTAGGTTTTATATCAGTGTCTTGGTTGGCCAAAATAGACTATTCAGAGTCATAAGTCTGTTTGGGCTCTGGCAAACTGAGGTAGGAATCTTTTTACCACTCCCCAGAAATTGCAGACTTAACAAGCATGAAAAATTACATATGAATATGACAGAGGATATACGAGGTGAAAAAATGTTGTGAATGTTCTCAGATGATTGTAATTACCAAGGAACATCACTGGATGCCAGATTGATGTTTTACAAAGTGCACTACACTGCTCTCTCAAGTTTCCCTCAGCTTATGAAACCTCAGTTTGATTTTGATACAGTTCGCAGCTTTCTGAAACTTAAAAGTTGGATGGAAACAACATTCTCACTTTCTCTCACCCAAAGGTACATATTTCTCTATTTTCCTATCGGTCATCATTATATCCCCTAATATTTATCACTCCTCTGTTCCATGCACATCGACTAAATCAGCAAAGTCAGTTCCATGACTTAACCCCTCTCTACAATAAACTTAGTTTATTCTACAGAATAAATCAAGCAGATATGTGCATTTATAATTACATATATACTACAAACAAATTCTAGTCTGTATTTGAGTTTTATATATATGTTGTTATATTTGTGTTTTCTGTTTATCTACAGTTATTGATGATAAAGTTATTGGATAAACTGTGAAATTTCCAGCCTGAATTACATTTTTTGTTTAAAGCAACATCTTAGGAATCATTGACCTTTTGAGGAATTGAGGAATTAGATATAGTATATTATATTAATAATTGTTCCACAGGATAAAATAGTAGTTAAATTCAGAATAAAACATTGGATGTAAAAATGATGTAATCAGTCCTCACGGTATTCCTTGTGTCCCGTGTTCCCTGATTATAATGACAGATTAGTGATAACATCAGTTGCAGCAAGGTAGCTTACAGCGGCACATGACCCACTGCGACTTGTGCACCGTAACGCGACATGTGCACCCTAACGTGCCTGCACACCGAGGTTGAACACTTGACGCTGCTCCGCTTGTCTGTGGTGCCTCCTCAGCTGCTGCTAACAGGTGAGCCCACAGATTTGTTATTAGGTAGTTGCTTGATCATTACTTTAACATCTACTTTAACAGTGTAGAATCCAAAACACTTCCACACACTGCTTCGGTTGGTGTGACGATTGTGACGACCTCCATTTTCGTAACAAAACACCGAAACATTATGGCATTATTTTACTGATAGGTCAAGAGGCCATGCAATGTGTCAAGCCGACAGTGATCGCCCTCTGCTGGACCAGGTCACAAACTGCTTCAGAGCCTCTAATGCGCTTCTAGACTGCACATTTTGAATTTGAACGGGTCATTACAGGTCGAATAAGAACTTCCCCCCCCACCTTTGAATGAATGTTGGAATAAAAAGAGACAGCCCCAGTGCACAGAGGGGATCTATTAGCAAACTAGCTCAAATCAATAATCATTGTATGCTTTTACCAAATCTCTGGCCATTGTTTAAATCTGCAGTTATTTTGGGGTTGAAAAGCTCAGGAACCCCTGTAGATCTGAGATTTCCACAGACTACAGGTTGTGTAATTTCCTCAGCCATAATGGGAATACATGTAACATATCATAAGCTCAACTCATAAAGTCCCACTTCCTGAAAGCTCCCTTTGAGCTGAACTAGTAATGACTGAACCAATTGAAAGCTGGTAACCACACATCATCACATGTAGCCAACAGGCCCTGAGCAGTCGTTAATCAGATCAAAACCAAAGACCCCAGCACAGGAAAATCCACTGTGTATTTTAAATATTTGTTAATATCAACAGTGGCATCAGTTACCTTCATGAGTTCTGCCACACTGTTGAGGAAGACTGGCTTCTCTTTAGCCAGAGCGAGCATATACAACCCATCTTGATCCCTTCTCTGACCTCGTCTAGCCGGTATAGTCCTGCTCCCCAGCACATGATACCGGTCCATGACACACACACACTCACTTTCTTTCTCTCTCTCTCTCTCTCTC
The DNA here is from genome assembly GCA_026259375.1 of Verasper variegatus. Taxonomy (NCBI): domain Eukaryota; kingdom Metazoa; phylum Chordata; class Actinopteri; order Pleuronectiformes; family Pleuronectidae; genus Verasper; species Verasper variegatus. The sequence continues at coordinate 6,766,421 of CM048047.1, read as the reverse complement.
TCTCACACACACACACACACAGGATCCACACTCTGCAGCTCTGTAGCAGGACTGGAAGATGACTCCGTCTTCAGAGCTGTGCTTCCATGCAGCTCCTGCTGTACTGTAAAGTGATTTCAGAACCGGCTGCACTACTTTGGAACGAATGGCGAGCAGCCTACCACCCCCCCACCTCAGCCCAACCCCTACCATAGTCTTGTGAGAGATGGTGAGGAGTCTGTGTGAACAGGGGGGGCGGAGTTAGAGATTGACATTTGTAAGGACTTCCTGAAGTCAGGCTTACTGGCTGATTCTAAGAAAAGAAAAGTGTCTAACTTTATATACCAAGAAGAACTTTATGCAGTGTCTGCTCGCTTCTGGAAATAGGCCGTCCATTTAATCTAGTGTAAATTTGTAATGTCTTCAGTTTCAAATGTTATAAATACAGAACTCCGCGGTGTAGATAACAGGGATAACAGGCTTAAAAATAGAGGTGTTGCCGTATAATTGATCTTTTAAAAATGAAATATTGGTGTGAGCTGAACACTCAATTAAAAGCTTGTACAAAGCATAAGTACATGTTAGTATGTTGTAGTATTTGAATAACTAGTGCAGATCCAATTCTAAACATGTTATGCCGCTTTCTTTCTGAAACTGCACCCATGATCGACAGCATTTTTTGCACCAATTTTATAGTCAATGGTTTTTATATAATGAAAGTGAATTTGCTTTATTACTGTTCACGTGTGTGGCTTATATGTAAGTTTAAATGATTTACTTGTGTTTTTATACTTAACTATTACAGATGTCACTTGATATAAAGTATTACAGCAACAAGATGAACATGTGCTTTTACTTTGAAGACTATTGCTAAACAGGAGGGGATTCTATGATTGTTGTTGCCATAATAAAGATCAGCACCCACTACAACAGAAAATGTCTGTGTCAGTTTGATATGGTGAAATAAAAATAAGCAAATGATTAAACTTGGTCCACAAACTGCCTGTTGGGGCCCCGCCCCCACTGCAAGGTGCCATTTATTGACGTTTTATTGTCACATGTCCAGATTGCACCAATTTCAACACAGCCCTTCCCTGTGCCTCTAACAATACACATGCCAAGTGTGAAGTTGATAAGTTGAATGGAGATATGTGCTCCACATGTAGACAGAACTATATTTCTGGAATTAGTAGATCAACAAAGGTAATGCAGAATTCTACTGATAACAACTTTTTTTCCCAGACTGTTAAGATGTCACAATAATATGATCATGAATTCTGTTGGTCAGGATGATCATGTAGACTAAAATCTGTTACAGTGACTGACAGCCCTACTTCAAAGGACTGTTAAACGGTTTAAAAGGTATGAGGCATATCTACCCACAATCTAAGTTTGTGTAATTATTTCTCTCTTGGCTGTTAAATAATGCAGATAATCCTGTGTATACACAGAGAACACAGACCTGCCGACAGTTTGTCAGTTTATGTGGGTCAACCATTTTAATAACAGCAACAATAAGAATAGCAAAATACTGATTTTACTTTGTCTTATATAGTTGTGTTAAAAAGTAATATATTGTATTTTCTCTAAGTAAGTACAGGAAGAAATAAATGATATACTAGTGCTGCAATGCTTACTCAACAAATCTATTAGTTGATTGACAAAAAAATTATTAATTTAATTTGAAAACTGGAGACATTTTTCAAATAAAAACACCACTAAATATGTAACATTCTCTGCCTTGTCTAATAAGGCGTTTTAGTTTGTTGTGTATGTCAGTGTAAACTAACATTAACTGTTGCTTGAACAGGACATCTGAAAGCCTCAGCCTGGATTCCTCTTAACTTGTGATAATCATTTTACAGACCAAATGATTCATCTAAAATAATTGATTATAAAAAATATCTTATTAAAAATACATATTTAGTATAATATAAAAAACATTAAAATGACTTGTATATTTGTTTGGTTTTGCAATTAATACCTGAAATACAAAACTTCAGTGTTAAAATGCTTACCAAGTTTTACAATTCTCTGAACTCTTTTTTCAATGGGGCTGGAGAATATTCAAACTGAAATGAATAAATAAAGAAGGCATTATGAAATAAATACTGACAATGATACAATCAGACAGAATATATAGATTAACACAAATAAATAGTGAAATAATTCAATAAATCTGCAAACCTGTGATATTATTATTATATGTTTTAATCCTACCTCTTCTTACAATAATGTCCTACCTCTTCTTACAACTTCATCACAATGTCTTCATCTATCAGCTGAGACAGCCACGGCTGCTGACTTCAAACCGAGACAACAGACTGATTGGATTTATTATTTATTTATTGGATTATTTAAATTTGTCACTGTTGAATTGTTTATTCTCACTGTATTTATTCATGTGACTATTCATTTAATTGATCTTATTTTGTTATTTAATATTTTTGAACATTTTACCATGAACTTATTGAACAATTTAAATGAAGTGGAAGCTGGTCCGTGCAAAATTACATGAATAAAAGAGCGGACTTCACTGTAGTCCTGAACAGTTAAATGACCCCCTCTAGTGGAGAGGGCATTAAACAGCAGGCAGCACCTAGATACCAAGATATTTGTAGTTCTATAAAAAAAAAGACACATCTGAAACATCAATACTGATGACTAGTTAAAAGCACCGATATAGGAAGTACAAAGGCAACAATGCATCAAGTGACATGATGTGTCCTGATCTGCCACTTGTCTTTGGTGGAGAAAATCCACACGTGGCATATTTGTTGGTGCTGTCTCAAGACTGGATTAGTGCAGCTTTCCTTTGGACGGGCGCAGAAACAGATTTATTGCTGCTGTCCCAGATAAAGAGCCACAGAGTCGACCCAACTGTCTTATCTGTCCGAGCTCGTCTCTCTCTTCCTATTAAGTTTGCAACCAAAACATTTAAAATCACAGTAATCTGCCTCCTGATTTAAACACAAACATGCAGATGGTTGGGTTTACCACTTCAGCATGACTAAATTTACACCCTCTGGTCAGTGGGTTTGTTCAGCAGTGTATCAGTGTAGGTGCAGGATATATTTGGCTGCCTAGGTGGGAAGGTCTGGTGTCCCACAGGAGCTGGATATATTTGTTTCTACAAGATGCTGGTAAACATGTGTGGTGCTCTGTTTGACAAGTGCGAAGGTATGTATGGTCCGTTAATCCTCACGAACAGCGGCAAACATGCCAACAATGCAGGAGCGATTTTTCTGCGTGACAACATTTGTGACAGAAGAGAAGGTGGAGGGGACATAGCAGACTGGTTCAGGTGGTTAGTGGTGTAACGACTACACGACGATAAAGGCCAACTTCCTCTTAAATTCTCACCAAATCAAATGTTTGCCCGAGGATATATATTCAGAACCAGAGCTCCGAACATGATATGTCAAGTGGAGTTCCCTGAAAAACAATCCCTTGAATCCAGATCCCTGTCATCCCACTCAAAGTTGAGTTGGCTAATTTCAGTGGAAATCAATCAGGAGTTCTTCATCCTCCGAGACGGCGAATAACAAAGCAAGTATTCTAGCTTCAAGGCTTTTTAGCCACCAAAATATCCTGCAGTGCTGGTTACATGCAATACTTTCCATGTCATTTTAAGTCATCTGAAACTCCCATTGTGCCTCCTTTAAAGTAACAGCACACACTGATCCAGTCCCTTCCAAAAAGTTAGCACTCATTAAAACAATGGTGTCCTCTTATCTAACGTCACTGGAAAGATGAGGTCATCTTTCGTGGACAGACGAGCAGGGGCGACTGTCTGCCACAGATGAAACATGCTGCGACTCGCTTCATATGCCAAGTGTGTTTGGCAAGACAGCGTGTCAGTCGGGTGGCTGAGAGGCGAGAGGAGTGCCAGGCCAGACAGCTTGGATCGGATGGACTCAGGAAAAGGGTCTTCCCTGCAGACGGGTCATTAGAGTGGACTTAGCCCCAATGCTCCAAAGGAAAACATGAATATGAGCGGAATTAAAAGAGGCTTAAGGAGTTTTCACTGTCGTTAAACACCCCTACTGATATTAGGAGGGGTGATCTTTTTAAATGATAATGACCACATCATCCACATCCTATTTCTCAACAATTACATTAAGTGTTTGGCCTGCCACCTATTTCGCGTCAAAAGTCTCCTGTGAAAAAGCATGACAAATTGAGGGAGACACAGGATAATAATATATTGTGTACACTTGTATGAAATCCAGTCACAATGTCGCATGAATTTAGTTCAGCGCCACCATGAAACTGGGGGACCAATGAGAGGAGGGTTAAAAACTGACCAAACCAAAAACTAAAAATGTTCTCACACTGCTGACCTGAATGTGTCTGTGGGTTCTGCCGTCTCAGGGTTATTATTCATCTGGAGCCAGTTAGAAAAACTGTGAATGCAGGCATGATCATTCAATAATGATTCGACCAAAATAGTCACATGACATTTGCAGTTGTAAGAAATTAAAATATATGGAATGTGAAAGTCAAAGAAAAATATATAGTTATTTCCCTAACTTTGAATAGAATAAAAATTGTGGGCTTTCGTTTCACCGATTCAGAATCAGTTTCAGAATGGCACAGGCCTATAAAAGAGTTCAGGGGACTTCCTTTAGAAATTTGTTCCAAATTGACCCAATACATTTAACAGAAGGCAAAAATGATACTATCATATCATCATGTCCCATAATGGGTTTTGAACATGTCGTAGTTTTAGAGCTAAGCATCTAAATAAATATATAAATATATGAGTTTGCACTTCAAATATCATCTGGTTTGATTAACTTATTGCAAATATAGTATACTAGTATTCAGTAGCTGTGTCTGCTAACGTTGCAGCACATAAATATCAAAATAGATTTGTGTGATTATAAAACAGTAAAATGTTTATTCTTTTAAAAAGAACTTTGAGTTAAGATATTTTTGTCAGAAAAATGTTACCAACATTAATAATGAATTTGAATCCAATATTTATTTATCTTTTAATAAAACATATCTATTTTTAAATGGAAAATATTTCACCCACAATACGACTGAAGTGAGGCTGCCAATGTACATCATATTCACTATATTATGAAAAGGTATTTCAGGATTATTAGTTATAAGGGTGTGGGTTATCATACAATGTATTGCTAGAACCAATTCAAAGAGTATCATCAAGCTAATAAATCAGTGTATGTGGGGAAGAGAGTCGCTGTAGCCTCCTGCTGCCTCTGAGCTGTGTACTCCTGTTGATTTCACAATAAGAGTCTCTTCAGTGAACAAACTTCTCTTAGAACTCATAACTTTGTTTTCTGGTAAGCAGGCTGTGTGTGAAGCGCTTTAAACGCAGACACTCCGGGGCAAGAAAAATCTGTCATGACAGTGAGTCAACTGTGACTAATTACAGGCCCTGCAGCTCCACGCCTGAGTTTCTGCACTCGAAAAAATACAATAACATAACAGGCTGCTGAGGAATCTTGCCTTGTTCTCAGGCTGCTTGTCCCTGTGAGCCTAATTTACTCCATACAAATGTATCTCTGACCTTGTAGTCCGTGAGCTATTTGCACAAATCTAAAGCAAATATTATCCTTTGTGTGGCCATTGTTGTACTCGTCCAAAGGTTGTGGTGGCTAAAGACGATGAGAACAAAGGATGTGAAGTCTGACAGACTGGTGTAAGACTTATATGTGCAGTAAAGATGAATTGGTAAAAAAATCGCCTGTGTCACATTCATTTGGAGAAAGGTGCACAATTTTCAGGATTAATCTATTGTCCAAGAGCGGTGGGAGAGACACACCTCTGAGAACATTTTCAAAGGTTTGGACTCGCCCAACATAATGCAGACTGCTGGGTATGACGTTTAGAGCTTTTCCTGAATGTTTACTTGGAGTTGGCTCCAAACTAAGTCCAACCACCTATATGACATATCATCTAAAAACTGAGAGCTAACTTGTGTGTGTGAGGATGCTCCATCAACTTTGTGTTTAACGAGTGAGAATTGAGTGTGAATGTGTTAGAAGTACATTTCAAATGTCGGGTCTAATATGAATATGACTGGAGGGATTACAACAAAACTTGATCGAAGGTGTGTGTGGGTCTGGGAAAAATCCAACCAAGAAGTCCAGACATTTAGTATTGACTGTCAGTATAAGTGTTAAAATGTCAATGTGCCAACTGTTGCAGTCAAATGAGTCAAATGTGTGTCTTGATATGACTAACTTGAGTTTCTCTCACTGGCCTTGCAGCAAAGACCTCAGCTCTCTTCACTATAAAGGGTTAAACAGGGTATTGTGTATGAATGCAGCGCTGCCAAGCCTCTATAGGAGGTACCAGTACATGACCTGGTACATAGAGATAGAGGGCATGTCGTCTCAGTCTATCCAACTGAGCTGGCTTCACTCAGTCTCACACTTTGTAATTACAAGCAGGGCGGGCAGACGCCTACTCACACAAGCACAAACGCATGTAAAGGCTTTTTAAAGGACTTTGTCTCTGCTGTTTCATTCAGACTGGCAGACAAGTTCAAGATGTCTACCACCGCTCCCCACCCCCTCTGTTGAGCTTAGGAAACAACAAACAATTGGTTGCTATGGGCTCATCTGGCGCCCTGAGACCGCATGTCAGCAGCAGTTTAGACAGACAACAGCCAAGTTGCAGACAGTTCATGTTTGTTTGGAAAAGGAGTAACCAGTTCCAAAAATTATCTCGATGGAGATAACTGTAGGCATTACACTCCCTTCCTCTAGGAGGTCAGACAGATAAGAGTTAGACCAGCAAAATTAAATCACAAAGAGAAATTCTTCAGGTGATAATCACTCTAATTCTAAAGTTCTTTAGACGCGTTAGAGGGAGCTTGAGGGTCTTTCCAAAACTTAGAACAGTGTTTTGGGCATTATTTCAAAATGCCCAAAACACTGTTCACAAGTAATCCAAGTCTTATCAGTACCACTTTATTCTCTATTATCTATAGACATGTAATAGCATCAAGATATCAAAGACTAAACTTTGTCAAATATTACATTTGCATAATCCTGTTTAAACATGCATGGTCCATTACCTTTCAAATAATCAACCACAACAATTTGGGGGCTCAGTGCCTTGCTCAAGGGAACATTGCAAAGATAGTCGAATTATCAATACTAAACGCCTTCAGTTGGCTGGCACACAATTTAGAATACTCCACCAACTGGTTTCATTTAGATTGTTGATTGGACAAAATTTGTATTTTTACCTTGGGTGGTAAGATGGTGTGTGACAAACTGGTAAAACACTAGGAAAATGTCAAATTAAGCCATAACAATGATTAAAAATCTCTTCCGCTACAGACATGAGTAGAAGTATTAAGCAAATTACTTTAACCTGTCAAGAGATGTTGAGAGTTATTCTTAAACTGAATTACAGTTTTTCATGCTGACATGTGATCCTGACTCACCAGTCTCTCCATTTCCTGCTCTCGAAGCCTCTCCTCTCTCTGTCGTCGGTGGTACTCTAACAGCTCATCCTCGTTGTCGCTGATTTCGGTGATGCTGTTCTTCCTCTCCCTCATCCCAGGGTGGGGTCTCCCTGCAGACATCTTTCTATGGGTCCTGGGACTGGCGGCAGGGGACGAGCCAGGCAGGGAGCCCAGACTGTAAGCAGGAGACAGGGTATTCCCAACGCTCGCCTTCCGTACCCCCGCACAACTACCACTGCCCTCCATCATCATAGAGGTGGGTGATGGACTGCGGGCTCTGACTCCCCTGCTGCACATCAGCTCCTCAGATGTAGATCCAGTCTTTCGTCTGAGCCTTGGACTCTCTGGGACAAGCTTGCAAAGACTTGAGGGACTATCTGGGGTCCTCAAGGTAGGGATTGTCCCTGGTAGCGCTCCTGGGGGTACTGGGACCCCTCTCCGAGCCATGGAGGGGCTAAGAGGAGGCAGCTCTCTCATAGTGTTGCTTGCTCCGCTCCCACCATTCAGCTCCAGGTTCCTCCTGGCCATGCGAGGGCTTTCAGGGGGCTGCAGGGAACGTGGATGTTGCTGAAGCGGCGAACCTTGGATGACATGCACAATGGGGTCCAAAGGAGGCTGGAAGGCTCTGATGGGTTGGGAAAGCTGCCTGGAAGGGCTAGAGGTGAGGGAGCGATCAGCCAGAGTGCTCTGCTCTCTAAAGGGGCTGGCAGGTCTTTCATGGAGCACCGTGGTTGACTTGGTCCTGGGACTGGAGGGAGATGGGGATGAACAAGTAGGGAATTTAGGAGTGAGTCTGGGGCTACTCGGCACAATGTTTCTACTATTGAGAGATTCACTAGAGGACAGCAGGGACATCTGTTGAGGGCTTTCAGAACCATCTTGGCCTAGTCCTCTGCGACTTGGCTTGGGGCTCGGAGGAGCTTCTGCTAGGACCTTCCTTTGCAGCCTAGGGCTTTCCTGAACCTTCTGACCAGCCCCACCAGCTGCTAAAGTTAGGCAAAATGGTCCGTGGCTGGGGTAAAGGTGGAGGCTGGGAGGTGAAATTGTAGCTAGAGGAGCGTACAGGCACTGGTGGCAGAGAATAACTCTGGTCCTGGGGTCCTCCACTAGGAGATGGGCTGGTAAAGCTCCCACTGCTGGCTGCTGAGGGTGAGGAGAGGGGGGAAAACGGAGGGGAATTATTCTCATAGCTGGACCCCACAGACATGGCCCCCGGGCTGGTAGGAGGGGACAGCAGATACCGGCCTCCTCCATTAACCATGGGTGACAGAGGCGAGTGAGGAATCGATTGGTCTCCAAGAGGCTTTTTGGCCTCCAAGGAAGAAGACTGAGGGTCATCCATGACTAGGGAGTCCATGATGTCCTGGAGGTCCTTCTCAATTGAGCTGACGATTGCACTGTGCTCAGACTGGTTTCTCTCTCCAGGAGCTGGGGGCGACTTGGCGGGACTGGACTGGTGATTCCCATTGACGAAGCTCTGTGTGTCTAAAGGGGAAAAAAAAGAATATCAAGCTTTGGGTTTAAAAAAACAATTGATACAACGGAGGTCTATGTGTAAAAATCACACTGACATTAACTTTGAATCTGAGAGCTCTGCCAAAAAACGTTCAGGCTTCTCCAACAAGAATGTTAAACTTGGCAATACAATGTAAAGTTATCTGGCAGAGTTCTGCATTTGTCAAAGTGTGTAACAGTGTAATTCTACTGTTTACCCAAAAATTGGCAAAACAGATGATTAACTCAGTGACACTGTCATAACTTTGCAGAGTTGGGAATTGTGTGTCACAGCATTACTATTTGGAGAGTGTTAAATATTGAGACTCATGGCTGTAATACCGCCTTTCACTGCATTTTACTTTCTCAGCAGTAGGAACATCAACACAGCCAGTGTCACTGTCTGCTCTTTATTCACCAGAATAAAGACTTTGCTCACAGGTCTCTTAACCACTGACCTTAGCTCTTAGCACAAGTACCCTCAATGACTCTTACTCTGACAGGGAATAACTGCAATATTGGTTTAACTATTGTCAATTCCACGCAAATTTGCTGCTGTTTTTGAAATGTTAACAAATTTGCTTGATAATTCAGAACCTCCACGTCCAGTCATAATCTTGTGAAAACTTCATCATTAAATATCCATGCTTTCCTGGCCCAGTGTAGAATCCGGACAATCACAAGGGCAGAGAAGGGATTAGTGGTGAGGAAAGAGGGAAGGACACAGGCGAGGAGATGAACTGAGAGACAGGCCTGTGCAATGGATAGGGATCAGGAGAAAATGTGCCTGCATAACCCAATTACAGTAAAGCCCGAAAGCAACATAGGACACAGGCTGAATAATCTAATCTTAACCGTCTCTCTTTAATGTCAGCATAGTAGATTATTACAACAGAAACACATGGCCACGTGGGAGATTCACTAGCGTGGCCTTAAGGCAAGGATCAGAGCACAGATCAGGTTCTATTACTGCTAAATTACATCTGCATAAATTGACTCGTTGTCTGTTTCAATGGAAACATGAGGATAATGGTTGTGTGGAGTCATTAGTGCAAACACAGAGGTAACGTGAGACGACAGAAGAATAGAGCTGTCATGCTCAATAGTGTTGTAATAACATTAGAAATCAGACAGACCAGAATAGAAACAGAAGTCAATTTTGTCTCTTAGTGGAGATGACGTCAGAGAGCGACGTCCCATCAGCAAAAAATAGGCACAAATAATGCATCAGCTGTGTTCAGCAGAGATGGACGCTGCCTGCTCCCTTGTGATGACTCTGCACACATTCACATGAGCATCATAGAGCATCATGGTCTGCAGGCAATCACACATACAGGCTTTATCTGTTGAGCTCCACGTGAATCTCAATAACAACCCGGATGGGTTATTACGTGCAGGGTCAAAAGTCAGGGGGGTGGGGTGTAAAGAGGAGGGGGCGACAAAAATAAATGCATTCGTTTGCTGAGGGAAAACCCATGCAATGATGTCATCGCCTCCGAGTCCACCATGCCAAACCTCATTGGAAAATCGGGCAATTTGACGTTTGCTGGCACGGCGGTGAAACTGCGAGTCTGACACGACACGACATGAGAGATGTGGTTAAACACGATGACATCTACTGTTCGGCATCGGTGACATCATCAGTGAGAGCTTGTTGCGATGCACAAACATGAGGATCATCTGCTGTCCCCCCACATTCCCCCCTCACACTGTGATTCTGCGGTCCAAGCCAACATATGTGTGTTTTTCTACTTGATCACGTGTTTTATTGAAGCCCTGTGTCAACCCTCCAGGACAAACAAGCGAACGGTCTTGTGTCTTGTGGCCGGTGCCTCATCCCTTCTGTCGCCCTCACACACCGAGCAGCGGGGTTACTCACATGAAGGAGCACAACTGCGACCCGGTCAGTGTCAGCGGGCTTCACTTGCTAACATGACCGCACACTGAGGCCCACATCCTCCGGACACCGCGAACAGACGCACCGGGGTGTGACGGAGCCCTGCCGCGCCTGGCTCCACACACACCGAGGGAGATTTGGAGATTCACCGGCGAGGGTAGTATTTCAGCCGGGGCTTGGGGAGCTGAGGCACCGCCGCTGCCCACGGTACCTCTGCTGTCAAGCTACCGGAAACAAAACACGGCTTTTCCCACCACGGCCTTCAAAATAAAACGAGCGGGCTGGTTCAAGTGCACGCGGGAAATATTACTATAAACCTCGTGTCATCGCTGAGAACAAAAATAAATCGATTCGGGGTTAATGTGATGTCGACAGTGTGAGAAAAAGTTTATTTTCGTTATCTCAAATACCAACAATGCCATTGAGTTGTGAAAGGTAACAGTAGGTAGGCTCTACACTATACACTGTACTTTAAGAACAACATGACACCAGAATGCTCAGTTGAATACCTTTCTTAAATAGACCGCTCCTGTCAAATGAATAATGTTGTATTTTATTTTGAAGGTAAAATCGTCCTACGCCCGGTGTCCTGGTTGACTTGACGTCGAGCTTCATGTCCAGGCTGCTGTGAACTTTGACAGCTCTTTAGTGTGTCTGCGGTGGACTGCTCTCTGTTATTGTCCAAATTTTAGATGAGTGTTTTTCTGAAATAATTATTTTACTACACTGGTTTTTCAACTGCACTAAAAACAATGTATCAGGAGGAGTTGTTCTACTATTCGACCACCAATGAATGACATTCACTGATTTTCTTCAGTGACGCTTTTAAAAAATATATTTTTTTATAATAAGGTCTGATCATCAGGACAGAACATTAGCTTAAACAGGAACGGAAAGTCTTATTCCAACAACTTCCACCGGGAGAAAACTTTGAAGAAAACCGAGGCCGAGTTCTGTCGACAACTGTTTTTTCTTTGTGGAAGTTAATTCATTTAAAAACACTGTGTTTAGTGCATCTGTTTGAAGTTGTCTGTACACACACAGCCAACAATAACAACTAAAGCCATAACCATATTTTATTTGACTGTAAACGTCTTTGACTTTAGTGGCCATATTGGCCATTTTCCACATTTTTACTTTGATGTACTTGTCCCAGGGCTTTCATCAGATCAACTTCATATGGAGATGCGTGTCATCACAACAAGATGGAGATGAAAAAGATTGATTTTTCGTCATACGGTGTGACTGTGGCGTGGCATCAAAGTTTGCGAGCACCTCCGGTGGGAGGCCCTATTGTATTTCGAAGGATTTGTATTTCCCTTTTGGGGCTTTTTCAGGGCCTAGACATGCTCAAATTGTTACCAAAGTTTGCACGGAATTCAAAACCCCAAAAAGTAATTGTATTCTGGAGTAATTTGAAATGGGCAACTGACTAGCGCCCCCTTAAGGGCAGCCCCGGCACTACGATTGGCCGACAAAAATCGATAGGGGCATGTGTCTTTTCATAACAAACAAATACGTCTCTTGGATAGATATGCTGGACCAAACAGGAAGTCCGCCATTTTGACTTTTTTTCGCCTATGCCGAACTTGTCTTAGGGCTTTCAACAGATCAACTTCAACTTCTGGGAATGTCATCTCAACAAGATGGAGATATAAACTACCTCTGTATATTTGATTTCATCACACGGTGTGACCGTGGCGTGGCATCAAAGTTTGATTACACGCCATCAAAAAATGGGGTTCTGTATCTTGGACATATTTGGTCCAATCGAGTCCAAACTAGACATGTAAGACAAGAGTCCCGGCCTCACCAGCTCCATATATTAATATATATATATATATATATATATATTAATATATATAATATATATATATATTAATGTGCAGGGTCATAGTGCCACCTACTGATCAGTGTGATAATTAAGTTGTTGTAACATTGTCCAATTGACACAAAATTGCTCACGCTACATCAGAGCCCCTACTTGAACAGATCTATTAGTCTGTATGTAATAATAGTGATGGCGCCACCTACTGGCAACAGGAAGTAAGCTTTGGTTTACAACTATCATTCGATTTACAAAACAATTGTCACAGTGTGATGTGCAATTGATAACGTGGACCGTAATGAGCAAGTAGCAGACAAGGATCGACATCGCGTGACGGACGCAGGAAGTGAAGCGTTTATCCTTGCCGCTGTGCGCAAAACGCATGCAACACGGAGACGTGCGCTTGGTCATTGATCGCTCTCTCCAGTAACCGCAACAGGCTTCAAAATGCCTGTGCTCAGGCCCGTTAGTGCTACAACGTAGCCCTAGTTACAAAATGGAATTGAAGTATCAAAATTAGCAACAAATAAATGGCAATGTGACTGCTATACTTGTATATGTTGTATAAGTTAATTATTATGTATGGGTAAGTAGTTGTTCAAGATGGAACATTTTAAAAAGCTTTATTTGGGCATAAATTGAGTGACATAAAAATACTTGAGTTAACTGAGTTAATTATATCCTGCCACCATTTAAACACGTTTATAATCAAATCAAATATGATACAGTCTAAACAATAACATTCAGTTTTCACAGAGTCTGTCAAAAATGCTATTGTTTAATAGGTTATATGTAACATACCTATACTGAACTTTTTCGTATACAATTCTGAATAAAACAAAACAAATGCATCCTAAAATAGAGACCTTATTAATCCATAACCCTAACCTGCTGAAATTCAAAAGCAAAGCTAAACGGAATAAAAAGGTACAGGGTTAGGGTTAATCAAATTCTATTGAATTGTATTTATATTATTTCTCCCATTGTTTTTATTGCGTAATAAAATCTAAAATGAATAATGAATAATAGAGTAACCACAATAACAATCAACCGCAGCCCAAACATTCAGCTCTGTCGGCAGCTCTGCTTAACACACACTTTCGAGCAGCCAGTGTCAGATACAGCCGTCACATCACAGACAGAAGGTGGACGAAGCAAACATGTAGAAGGCAGGTGGGGTGGTGCAGAGGGAACTGAAGGGGAAACCCAGGGATGGAGGGGGCAGAGGTGGCAGACAGTAGAACGAACTGGAGGCTTATAAATAGTTTCTGAGAAAGATACTGTAACCCCAGCCCTCGGCCTCTTTAAGCAAACAGCTCAGCGCCACAAAGCCGTCTGCTGTCCTGGCAGAGAGGCACAGGAAACATCCAATCAGTGAAGAGGTGGGAGCTGAAAGACAGCTGGCTGGAGACAGCTGGTCAGTGGACTCGTCACTGACCTGGCAAAGCTCACCAAAACCAAACAACAGACAGGTGAACGTGACCGGCATCACGAAAGTAGTGTGGCACCGCAAAGCTGTGTGACACATGAACACAGGATGAGGACAGATGCAGAATAGAAAAGCAAATTTTACACAAATGTACCGTTATGTGTCACCTAACCTTCATCACAGCTGGTGTGTACATTTGATAAGACTGACACATGCAGGGGGTCAACGTTAAATTCTCACCAACTTCACCTATATACAGACTCTTTGGTACGGCACGTGCTAGTGATTATCAAACCAACTTCAGCCTGGTGTCTGCCCACTTAATCATTTAGAAGTAACTGACTGGACTTTTTGGCTCCTGCTATCCCAACTTCACTTGCTGCTGGCCTCATGGTGCATGACACCTTCCAATTCATACTCATAACCAATGTGTAATAAACCTGACCTTTACCTGATCTCCTATCTTACTGAACAGATTTGGCACTCATAGACTACATCCATATCACTAAGTTCAATAGAAAACAGCATATCATATTTAATCTCAGCCCTTACTAACACGCATTAAAACACATTATCACGTGACACCTCACGTTCACTAGGCATGTACGTGCCAAAACTCTGGTTAACGAGTCCATACACAGATAACAAGTGTAATTTCAAAGTCTCTCCAAGCAGATATACCCTCTTTATCATGGGAGTGGTATAAGCAGTCTTCATCTGGATGCAACTCAGGAATGCATAATTGAGGAAAATGGTAGGTTTCTAAACAACGGAAGGCTTTCATTAGTGGGGGAGGAAGGACACAGCACTCGGCGATCATGTCTGCACACTGTAGTTGTGCCCTGGTAGCAGGCAGCATCAACAGTAGGAGGGAAATGACACGATGCCATGGCAGATCCATGCTAGTGGAGCTGGCCAAGAAAAGATACACTTATGGTAGTGAGCCTATGAGGAGGAATATTCAGATTACACGCAGGCATACATAGAGCTAAAAACTTTGCTTGGAGATGTAGAGGAATGGCATGCTCATAAAACATGCTGGGCACTCTTCAGGCTTCAGAGTTCAAAGGGTGCTGCATTTTAAATGCAGATACCAACAACAACGCTCTTGTCACAGAGCTGTAATTACATATTCAACATGTTTAATGTAGAACTGTTCAGACAGAACCATTTCGGGACGCATTAAAAATAATGAAAATTGTCTATAATGTCTAAAAGCAGATCTTACAGCAATAGTGGTGTAAACTCACTTAGCTTATTAACACAAAAAATTTAAAAAAGAAGAATTAAAACACAAAAAAGCTAAATCTGAAAAGGAAATCAAGGTGCAAAAGCAATATATTGGCTCAGTCCTGTATACAGCGACAAATTCAGGGGTGGCAGCTGGAATAGCATTGGCCCCTTGAAGAGCCCCTGTCCAGTCAGTAGTCTTTAAAAAAAATAACAATACCAACAATAAGTATGACCAATTGTTAAAAATATTTTTCTTTGAAAACACAATGTCCACAAGGAACAATTAAAAAATATATATTCAGGGATGTGTGGCTTGCTCAGGGTTTACTGCAGTGCAAGCAGCCACCTGAACTTAAAATGAACAACCCTGCTGCTCCACCTCACCACCAACCTGTTCGCCTCCAAAATAATGTCAGCCATTCATCCATATAAGGCCAAACCGAAACCAGAAATCAGGAGGAGAAATGCTCTTTCTTATTAATGTGCCAAAAACTCAGTGTGTCTTTTTTTTCACACTGGGCCTGGTGTTTCTTTTTTTAGGTGGAAAAGGGTGTAGCTATTGAGTGAAAACAGGCAGAAAAATACAGTTAACACACAAATGAATGGGTGTAATATAAGGATGCACATTAGTGCCTGATGCATTACCTGCACATATTCTGTAGTCCCCCGTGGAGACGCTTCCTCCCTGGGGCATCATGCTCTTCATTCTGAAGGCTTCTTCAGGGTGGTTGAAGCGGAAGAAGTTTGATTGGCCAAAACACAGCATGCAGCCTGGAAAACAGCACAAACGTCATTTCTATTAATTTCTTACGCACAAAAAAAAAAACAGCACAGTTTAAAATGTTCTACATTTAGTTTCAGTGGATTACACAAGTTAGTGAGGCCCACAATCCCACTTGAGCTAAAGGTGAAATTTCTTTAAAGTACATAAACTGTAAAGTTAGTAAAAACTAAAAAAGCACTTTTTAAATACAGACCATACAGACTAACAAATAAATAAACATATTAGTACACGTGGCAGATAAGCATGTAAAAGTAACTCTTTTTTAATTCATGTGCAAAACTCTAGATGGAGCACAGAATTGTAAGGCCTTGTTATTTTTTATTCTATACTATACAATATCATATTTTTTAAGAAATAAATAACGATATAAAAAGCAAAAAGGAGCAGCAGCTTGAGTGGGGTCCCAGGATGATACATTGCCTACAAGTCAAGAAGTCCTTCGGCCATTTCTGAATGTTCAAATACTGTAGTTTGGTTTATATTGTTTCCCGTTTATCAGTCTTATCTCAGATGATGGATAGACGAGCCAATGTGACAATTTATTGTGCAGATTTAGAAAGTAGAGTTTTAACTTTTTAAATCAAGTTGACAAACTATTGAGTATGGTCTATTGTGCATGTTATTAACAAAACAGAAAAAATAAACTTTTTTTTTATGCACAGCAGCCTGTACGCTGACACTGTACCTCAGATGACAGCAGTTTGCCTCAGCTTTTCTTTAAGGACTTCCTTTCTTGCAAGATAAGAGTGGATAGAAAATAAACTAAAGATTACAGTTACATAATTGAATGCAATTATATCTGTGGTGAGACTTCTGAATCTATCAAGCCGTACTATATGATTAACTCGGGACCATATCCCAACTGTTGGTGTACAGAGTAAACAAACGAGACAGCATGTTAATCAGTAAGCTTCAGAGGCCCCTGCTACCAGTCTGAATGCTAAGTTCAGCTATTCACCTGCTATATCTAGCTTCATATGAAGTGTACAGATGTGTGAGCGGTACCATCCTTCTCATCTGACTCTCAGATGTGAAACAAATGAGCTTATTTCCTGAAATGCGAAAGTGTTCCTTTAAGTTTTCCAATTGAACATTAACCTAGCTTGCATCTATTTTAAGCACACAGGTTGGACAGAGACACAGAGGAATGTCATAATAGCCAAGAGAGGTTGGCAAGGTGTGTGTTTCTGCTCGGGTGGGGGTGTTGAAGCAGTGCAAGTTGCTCAAAGAGAAACCAACACTACGAAAAGGCCGTGCTAACTCAGATGACATCATCAACACTGACTTATGGAAAAACAAAGCATGAGGGCGCCTTTGTCACTGTGAGGTGATAAACTCAGATGAGACAAATAACTGCTAAAATAAAAGCCAGAGTGCAACAATCATCTTTAAGTATCACACCAGTTTGGGCTTTGCATCAAAATGAGAAATTCATAATTTACACAAAAAAACATTAGCATCTCATTTGCATTTCAAAGCCTCTTTTTTTCTTTCTGGAAAGCAGCAAGTTGCATCAGGAATGTAAATTACATTTTTAATTAGTAAAATACCCCCAACACTAAATGAGCCCGTCTTCTTTCCGTAAACTAAACCCATGGGTTTAGACATTCAAACTGTCTGATGTGCCTTGCCCCAACATCCTTACAGGAAATGCATCCAATTATGGAGATAAGAAGCTGGGAAAATGCTGTTTTGGTAGATGTTTAATCCCACACAAGACAAAGTGATGACAGACTGAATCTTCTGTTTGAAAAATATCAATTTATAGATCTCAAAAAATATGTGGAACGTGTACCAACCTTTGCAAACAACTCATGAAATTTCAGCATTATTTCATATTTGCATTTGTTTCTAGAAAGTTAAAAGTTAATGTAAAAATACATAGAGTGCTGTTATAAGGCAGCTGATGGCAGTGGTGCCTCGATTTAGGTTTCAACGTTAAAACCTTAGCTGTACTTACCAATATTTTTATAATAACAAAGGGAGAAAATGACTATGAGCCTCATGTGGCATTAAACCAAATAACTATTTTCACTTTGTTCTGAAGTTGAACATCTACAGAATGTTTTTAGTGTCTGTCAGCTGATTGTTTTAGTTTTACAGACGACAGTTGTATGTTTTGTCCACTCTAGTGTTAAGTGTTCAATAACAAAGCTGCAGCATGCACACAGACAAATATAAAAACTAACTGGTGGACATAGAGGACCAATCAGCTGCTAAAGAGCCAGGTAGGTTTAAACAAAGAGCTAATGTGGGAGTAAATATTGGAGTTAATTCACAAGGTGCTGGATAGGGTAAGCAGGCAAATGGACTATATTTATAATCACACTTTTCTGTTATGGTCTTATTGACCATTTAAAACACTAAATACAAGTCACATTCATTCATTGTCGGGTATCTTGCCCAGGGACATTGGCCCACAGCCTGGAGGTGCTGGGGATCAAACCACTAACCTTATGGTTAATGGACAACTCACTCTACCTCATGCCTACCTCAACCACCCGAATGTTGCTAGCAAATGTGCCATATCCACTTTAGATGGCTAAGAATATTTCAGGTTTGAATTCTTCCCAAATGTCACTGTTATTTTTGAGTAAACATCCATTACTTGTATGTTACATATTTTGTTTGTGTTTATTCAAGAATAAGGGATAAAAATGTGCTGAGGATAATTTTTCTTAATATGAAGCAGCAGAAGCACAATATTACAAACGCTATGAAGTGTCATGATGTGACACAGCTGATCCTCACGTTGATCAGGCCTCAGACCCTACAAACACACTCAGTCTCTATGGTGATATCAATCACATCCACTTTCCATAAAGATTTGAAAGGTCAAAACAAGTAATGTACATAAATAATTCAGCTCTTCATGTGCCACACGGCCGATAAAAGATAAGCAGTGACATGTTAATTGCTCTCTCAATTTAGCGTCATTGTCCTGCTGAGATTATGAGAGAGGTCTTCCAGGCAGAGCAGAGATAAGATCCCTGCTTGTCGTCACAGGAGAACACGAAGGTGGAAACTTCTCCATGACACAGAAGGCTGAGATGATGTACAATAAAGCCAGATGCCCTTTTATTCTGGACAAACACGCACTGACAGGCTGAGAGGAACCACCTGATTAGATTACAAGCTGCGGGCACGGACACCACTGATGCACAATGATGGAAAGTGGCTGTTTTGACAAATAGATAAATCTGCAGCCCAGAGGCTGTAGAACAGGTAAGTAAAAGCAGAGACACTTCAGGAGTCACTCAGAACAGACATAACACTAAAATACCATAATTCCATTTCTATTTTTAAGATGTCTTACCCAATCTTTCCACGTTCACTGGACTCCCTGACCCAACACATGAACTAACTAACTTGCTTGAAAATGCATAAACGTCGCCTACACTTCTTTGAAGTTTTAGAGCTGCTAATACAGGGGAAGTTTAAAAACGCTGCTGGCCCTGTTTTAGTTTGAAAACTCTGGGGCAAAGCTTTAGTCTAGATGGGCAGAAACAGCAATGTTTAGAAACAAAAACGTAGACACTCACAACCACTTGCTGATTGGGTCTTTTCGGTAACAATTTAGCCTTTGCTGATTCATCCCACTCCTATCACATAACCTCTTCCGGAAGAAAACAACTGGCATTAGCCTCGGCTACCAATGTAGAACTCAACATGGATAATCAATAAAAAGCGTTGTTGACTCCGTTGTGTTTGCTAACAGCTGTTGTGCCAGTAAAGTCTGTATTTTACAATGATACAACTGCTTACATGCTTGGGACATTAATTATTCTTTCCTAGCTATCAATCTGTGTACATCGGCATTCGCTGAGTGCATTGAAGTGGTCAAATAAGCCGTTTTCAAACAAAAAAGGTAGTAGTATGGATGTAGCCTAACAGGGCCACCAAGACAGCCATTCAAAAGGCAATTGAGGGTCACCAAATAAACTGGAAGTATTAACACAGTGGGAGAAAACTGGAGCAACACAAGGAACCCCTTCAAGACACTTGGAGAAAAATCAAACTCCACACAAGATAGGACTCTTGAACACTCAACCTTGCTTTGAGTGTTAATTAAAATGGTGCAGTGTATTGAGGAGTTCCAAACGGATTTCTTAAGCTATAACAAGTTCATTCAAGTCATCAGGGTTGGGATAATTACTGCCAGGGTGAAAAAACGTTACGCAAGAGCCCTTCCTTATATTGAATGGAGAAGCTACTTGCTGTTGTTGGGTGTTGATTGCTTGTTTTCTTTTGTCTTTATTCACCCAAGTGTAAACAATGCTCACATTTGAACTAGCAACCTTTTGCTTACAACCACACATGTGAATCATGGCAGCTGTTCTAAAAACATTACATTTCCCTGAACTACAAGAAATCTCTTCACAAACATTTCGGAATAACTTGATGCACAGTTACATCAGCTGAACACTCACTAAGTAGTCGGTGGCCATCTGTCAGGTAAATAATAAGGAAATGATTGAAAAAGATATGCAGTTAGCTCTTATAAACTGATTGGAGAAGGATTGTATTTATTTCTGAGGAAAAGAGTATTAATCGAAAATGAATAAGATCGTATGAAGTGCAGGCTAAATGCCCTGTGTGTGATACAGAAACCACAGGAATAAAAAGCTGTATAATTAACCTTGTGCAATATTCAACTAAATTAAATAGAATGACTGCAATATTTAAATATTAAACCTTCACTGTTTTCCATGTTTCATTGTTCTTATTATGAACGTTTTTATGAGTATTTTATTGTACATTATATTTTGTAAATACTCTATTCATGTATATTTTATATTATTATTATTGTTGTTCTGCCTTTATCAATCATATACTTTATTTTTTAATACCGAACTTACTTTTTTCAATCGAATTCTTTCACTCTTTCACCACTGGTGTGACAGTATCTTGAATCTTTATTCTCTCAGACAAAGCAAAGACCTTGGAAAACCTTCATGAAAGTCAACACTGTTTGTTACTGGAACAACGCGTCTCTCTGTTTCTTTGCACACTGTAGTGTGTCTTGCACACAAGTTAGAATCCTAAGCTTGTAAATAATTGCTGACTAGCACAGTGGCAGTGGTAAATAGCATTTAAATTGATATTTTATATCGGTACAATAAATGCCACATGTTGCGTGAGCCAACAGAGTTTTGCTTGTTTGCATTAGTATGTCTTTTTTACCTCCAGTATCTGGATAAAGTGGTGCAGAAGCCTGATTTCAAAGTTTCCATCAGCATTCCCCTCAGTAGTTAAAACACTATCCTCAACATAATTTTGGTTTGTATTTTCCACAGTTGAAAGGGTTTCTGTCAATAGTTGGACGT